>CM067373.1:147251046-147945632 GCA_034401795.1 Chaetoderma sp. LZ-2023a | reverse complement strand
CACGACACGACGATGTTATTAGCTGTCAGTGTGGCAAGAGAGATATTCTTTAGGACGAGCTGATTTTGGAGAGAGACTCTGGTCGTTAAAAAGAGGGCAGTGGAGGAGATAGTGATTTGTGGATTCATCAGTGTATCCACATGGGCAGCTAGCTGAGTCTGACAGAAAATTTTCAAATAGATGCCGATTTAAATTACTACAGCCATTGCGAAGCCTACATAGGATTACATTATCTAACCTTTGGCCGACATAATACCAGGGTGGAGGCAGTCGTATAGGCGGCATGGCTTTAAGTTTGCTCTTGAATTCCGTGAGAGTAACGGAACACGTGACCGGCGCTGGGAGAGTATTCCATGCACGGACTGTTGCTGGAAAAAAGGATCCTCGGAAGAGCTCAATTCGGCAACGAAATGGAGTAAATAGGTTTGCATGACGAATGTTGTAGGGGTTTCGTGCCTGGGATAATGCGGGAATTCGCAATTGAATGAGTTCCCAGCGTCTGGAGAAGACGAGTCCAGACATGTACCCGTCAATCACCCTCACACAATGCATTAGCCCTTGTCAATCAGCATTACGCGATAGGACACCAATTACCCTTAAGCTCACCTGGTTGGATGACAGGAATCACGTGATTTAATGAGAGGGAGGGGCGTATGACCACACTCTACATCTAGCATCTAATCAGAATGGCGGAGAGTTGGGCACTTCACAGGAAAAACCGCCGTAAAAGGTGGCAGAGATCAAAGGAAAAAATATGTCAAAATAACAAAGGAGAGAACAAACGAAAGAACAAAAGAAATATGTGTGAAATTTAGGGCACAAATCGCCTCACCTCTACTGATCAGGTTGTGGATGAGCAATCGGTGGAAACAAAGACAATCTCCTTCACTCCTCGTTGCCTCTCTCCACATAGGAGTATAAATGGGTACCAGTGCAAAACTGGGGAATTTATCAATAAACGACTGAAATATAAAGTATAGTCAGTAGGAGATGAGAGACGATTGACTGCAGTGTTAGCATGGTCAACTGGTAATCAACTGGGCATGGTTAAAATCCCACTCGACTGTCAGGCAATCGGGTGGCAGACGACCAATCTATGGAAACATCTACAATCTCCTTCACTCCTCTTTGCCTTTCTCCACTCAGGAGTATAAATGGGTACCAGTGGTTGTGGGGAAGTTACCAATAATAGACTGAACTATAAACCAGTCTCGATATGGCGTGAATGGGACCTGGAATCAGGGACTCGATAGATGCCAATCAAACCAATAACTTCTGAGTCAGTAGAAAATTAGGCTTGGTGCTAGCATGATTGACATGTAACAGCTGGGCGGAGTTCAAATCCTGCTCGATCGTCCGGCGATCAGGTGATGGATGATCAATCGGTGGAAACATAGTCAATCTCCTTCACTCCTCGTTGCCTCTCTTCACCCAGGAGTATAAATGGGTACCAGTGTAAAGACTGGGGATGTTGCCAATAATAGACTGAAATAAAACCCGCCTAGATATGGCGTGAATGGGACATGGAATCAGGGACTCGATAGACGCCAATAAAACCAATAACTTCTTCGAGTCAGTAGGAGACGAATGAACTGAAAACTGTCTTAAATAAATGTTAAATGCCATATGTTCTTTGTGCTCCGCTATTCATGTTAAACGTGTCCTGAACTTCCACATCCGTTTTACAGATCCTGCATTCGTTCACTGATTTTTGTAGGCTTCTGACCGGATTAGCTTTTATTATTGTATAATATATATTGTAGTGAAACTGGGGGCACAATGCTTCTCTGATGGAATTCAGGCAACGGTAGATAACTCCTCTCTTCAAGACTATCTTCTGCTTCGAGCCCCACATAGGCACACTGCTCCTCAAGATGTCCAACATAGTCATCTGACCCTATTTAAATTATGAACATTCCATCTTAATATACTCAGTGGATCTTTCAAGCAAGTCAATGGTTTGAGAGGTTCATGGACTGCAGGAAGATGGAAATTTCTGTGTGTAAAGAAGGGTTTAAATTAGGTCAATGGTGCAGAGATGAAGCAGCTATCCGGCGACACCAGTGAACTTCAGATCCAGATCATTACCATGGTGGTGGGCGGAAGGGAATGTGGGGGGGGGGGAGGGAATAGACCCCATGAAACCCATAATTAGTTACCTTTTCCTGTCATGTTCCTGGTTTTAGTAGCATCCGTTATGGCCTATTAAATCCCTATTTTATTACTATACATATATATATATATATATGTATATATATATATATATATATATATATATATATATATATATATATATATATATATATATATATATATATATATATAGTCACATTTCCATTCTTCTGAGGTAAATTTTATCTGTATCACAAACTCGTGAGGTTGGTCTGCTTGTGAGGATTTGTCACAAGCAATGTGTTCAGAACTCCCATTCACTTGCTTTCGGTGGGCGTTTCCTTTGTCCATCATAGAGCCCTGATTTACGAGTAACTTCTGAACCAATCGGTTCATTTCCCAAGCCCGTGTATTAGAATTGTGGTGCCCAATATATGTTGCACCTCACAAGTGTAGGAATCTATATAGATTGTAAAATTATTTCATTTGTATATATATGTTTTTCGTCTGAAGCCGTGATCGGACTATACAAAATTTTATGGAGATTTCAGGTGCTTGTGAGGTGAGTCATGAATATTGTAAATTTTATTTTCATGACTGAAAATATGAACGGGATTCCATTATTACGGTTTTGAAGTAGTTACTAGTTAATTCCATTAAAACATAGGAACATGAGAAGCTGTTAATCCAATTGATGCTAGATTTGTGTTCTAATTTGCACTCTAGCGAAGTTTTTCGTACCACGAAAATAGGTAACTATATGACATTCTATGTACAAACTATACTGAACATGGCTATATGTACACGCCGTGTGGGTATAAACGGATTTAGATTAGATATATATCTTATAGTAGTGTTGTTGGCTAGAAAGCGTTACTTTATAGGTAATGCACCTAATTAACATTAGGGGTTGTGGGTGTTAGCAGCCGAGGCTGGGAGGATGGGGGGGTTGGCTATCATTACATAGGCTAGGTCTTTGATGACAGCTACACTTCAGTAGTGGTACCGTGGTGGAGTAAATTAATGTTACATGTAGTTTGTTTGTTTATTAATGTATTTTTTTATATATTTATTCGTCTTCTGCGTATAGGAGGTTTTTCGTGACGTCATTACGTCATTATTTTTAGAACAGGGAAGCCTGGCCGTCAAGCGGCCACGGACGTGATAAAGTAAACACTGATCTTGCTGGCTGTAAATCTTATCTTACATGGCACTAATCCTCTAAATAATAATAATTGTTTGGCGAAATGTATTTAATTGCATGGCCGCTCACGGCTACGTTTATATTCGGGTTGTGTCTAGAATTGCGTATAGGCGCGGCCATTTTGCGCAAAGGATTGTGGTCTCCAACAGCAAACTAGACAGATAAATAGAGCGTGCCTCTATTTTTAGTTGGAACCATAGATTTAGGATATATATTGGCTAGATCGCGCATACGCATACACTCACTATGGGGGGAATGGGATAGATGTCTCGACCACTGGATCTTCACTGACTGACTGACATCTGACGCAGACGATCAGATATGTATATAGCCTCCAAAAGTCAGTAAATTCTTTTTTTGTTAATTGGAATAGAAATTCTGCTTAAACAGTATGCAAAATACGGAACTACAAACCTACGGCAAAAATAAATAGGGGAAATACGGTAATACGGAGATTCCAAACATTTATGTACATATGATCACTATATGATAACTTCTATTCATTTTGGAAACTGCTGCCGTAAACCGTTGCTGCACACATGTAGACAACTTTCAGCATTATTGGTTACATACTCCACACAAATCTTTCCTGTACTGACCGTGAAACAACTAGGCCTAGCCTTTGAAAGCAGAAAGAAAATGGTTAAAGCGAGTTTTTTTATCTCCCAGTTTCTGTGAAACCCGCCACCGTTTGGTATAGAAGACCTCAAAAATAAATTAACACGTTTTCAAAACAAGGTAGAATTTCTGTTTTTCTTTGCAAACATAATGCCTTATTTACATGTATGAGCTGTACTGTAAACCGCCGATTCGATGGTATAGAACATCTAAAGAACAAATTAACTTGTTTGCAAAACAAGACAGAATTTCTGTTTCTGTTTTGTAAGTATATTACCTTATTTATGAGCTGTATAACGTAGCCTAATCAGTCGAATCTCTTGTAATAAGTGATCACATATTTTAGCAAGAGCGGTCAGATATTGTAGAGCCTTGCCATTATAATCAATTAGTTTCCCCCACCCCACCCACCCACCCACCCCCGCCACCACCACCCTCCCCAGTAGGGTGACGTCACAGTCAAATTACGTAATGTGGCGTAGCTATGTCCAACAGGAACATTGAAAAGTCCTTCAGCTGTACGAATTAGTTTCAAAATATTAAACAGCATGTTTATTAAATAGCAGACATACAATTCTTGCAACGTGTTGGACGAGTAAGAGTTAAAGACTGGCCAAATAGAAGGATGTGTGACGTAATGATTATGATGTCAGCATGTACGTCACTTAGTTGGCTATGATGTCATATGATGTCATATAATCGAAGGATACAATTTTGCAGACTGTATGGGCTCAATGCACGCTTGTGTCGGTAGTCATGTCCAAACACTGGGAATTCCACAAAATGGGTATTGACATGTCATGAGCCTTCGACACAATTAAATGCTCAAAATCCTAGATGTACTACGCCAGGCCAGTTGCAATGAAGATGAGCTATGACTAGTGAGACTACTACTTGCAGACACCAAGCTGAGAGTATGAGTCAAGTCAGTGAAGTCTGTAGAGTTTGAGACATCAATCGGCTACCCACAGGGAGATGGTCTGTCTCCGGTGCTTTCCACCTGCTACATTGCTGCCACATTGAAATCTGTGCGGGAAAGTTCCACAAGACCAAACCCCCTCCCAGTGTTAATACTGGGCATGCCACTAGAGATGGAATATGCTGACGATGTGGACTTCATAGACGAGGGAAAGAAACCCCTTAACAAACTTTTCCCAATAGCTGCAAGCAAACTAAAAATTGAGAATTTCTTTATGAATGAATCCAAAACAGAGTTCACCCACATATACCTATCGACAAAGCATGAAACTATAGAAAATGACAACCCACTTCGTGGCGGCGAACCATGGAGGAAAAGTACAATCCTGGGCTCACTGATTTGCAGCACTGCTGACATTTCTGCACACTGTGTCATGGGGGATATAGCATTCCAGTCGTTCTGGAAGCTATGGATTCGTAGATCAAAGATGCCCTTGATAAAGAGGGTACGTTTATACAATGCAACCGGCGTATCCTTGAGGCTGTATAGCTGTAACAGCTTGGCAGCTCCATAGGCATCTCTAGACAAACTTGATGCCTGCCACTGCAAACACATACGCACCATCACTGGACACTGATGGCCAGGCAGCATAATTTCCAACGATGCACTATACAAGATGTGTAATACGTCGCCGCTGTCTGTAAAAGTCGTCCAGCAAAGATTGTCCATGTTTGGCCAGGTTCTAAGGATGCCAGAAGTGACACCAGCACAGAGAGCCTTGGAATTCGCCCTACTCGGAGCCAGCAAATACAAAGCCAGGAGAGGATGTCATTGCATAAAACTGTTAAGCGTGCTACAAGGTGACCTCAAGAAATCAGGACTCGGTACACTCAAGTCAAGAATGGACCTGAAGAAGCTAAGGATTTCGGCTGAGGACAAGACACAGTGGGCAAAAGCGAAGAAGAACTGATTGCAGCTGTAGGATGTTTCTACTACTACAGCCGCAGAATACAGTAATCATACATACATGCAATTGCAAAGGTCCATTGAAGACGGACTATGAGTTGCAAGAATTACATGTCTACTATTTAATACATATGCTGTTGAATATTTTGAAACTAATTTGACTGGGCGCTGTTGCTGCCATAGACAGCAACAGCACCTAGTCAAATTAGTTACAAAATATTCAACGGCATACCTGTATATATTTCAGGAAATTGATAGTCAGGACATTCGCGGTAATCGATCGAACCCAACACTGCGAAGTGTGGATGGAGCTTAGCTAGAGGTGAGCGGGGCATAGCTAAGACTGGAAAGGTCCATTGCCGGCGCTGCCATTTTTCACTAGGGATTGTGGTCATTCACGTTCTCGCCAGATCTCCTAGAGCGAGAGATATACTTTTTTTTATAAACGAGAGAGTCTCTATTTAGATTGGAATCGTAGATTTAGGATATATTGTTTAGATTTCTTGTGCACATAAAACGCGTACCCTCACTATTGGGGCTAGTTGTACTAGCTGGTGACCTGGGCTATTCGCTGACTGTACATTTGCATCAGAAATAAAATAGTATTGTGATCTGTCCCACTGTACCCACGTACATCTCTTAATCTCCACTTCAACACTCATCCCGACCAAACTGGCCAAAATGGCTTCTGTAGTAATCTTGAGAAACTACCATATACATCTAAACGGTAGACATTTTTGAAAATTTACCATTGGAATGATAGGCTCAGCTATCAAGCCAGATTACAGTGGTAAATTTTCAAAAATGTCTACCGTTTAGATGTATATGGTAGTTTCTCAAGATTACTACAGAAGCCATTTTGGCCAGTTTGGTCGGGATGAGTGTTGAAGTGGAGATTAAGAGATGTACGTGGGTACAGTGGGACAGATCACAATACTATTTTATTTCTGATGCAAATGTACAGTCAGCGAATAGCCCAGGTCACCAGCTAGTACAACTAGCCCCAACTAGGGGACCATTGTTTTTGGCACTTTACCATTGGAATGATAGGCTCAGCTATCAAGCCAGATTACAGTGGTAAAGTGCCAAAAACAATGGTCCCCTGGTCTGCAAATTGGCATAGGATATTTCTATGATAATGGATGGATCTGATCTGTCACCCAAGCATATGGCGTCATAATAATTTACGCCATATGTAGGATGACGTCACAATCAAAATATGTGATGAATGATGTAAATAGCTTCATCAGGAACATTGAATAGTCCATCAAGTGTACAAATTTTATTTCTACGATTTAATCCCCGGGATTCAATCAATCAATCAATCAATCAATCAATCAACTACTGCCAGTGTCGGAGAACGGGTGAGGGCACAGAATACACCATACGGTGTGCATTCAAAAGATAGTCTCATATGAATTCACCAGTGTATCAGTATATCTGATTCTTGTCTTGGTGCGGTGGTCCAGCGGAAAGATGTCTGGGTTGCTGATGCTATGTGGAATTGCAGGATGATGGTTCGATCCCCGACCGGGGAAATGATGATCAACAAAGTAAACTAACGGGTGCACTCCGTAGGCGAAGTTAGCACAGAAATCGAAGTCATCGCATCGCCAGTGCATTAAAAAACTAAGCAAGCAAACGCTCTTAGTGACAGAGCCAACATGTGGAAATACAGACAATATTCAACATTCTGTTGAATATGTTAATACTAATTTGACTGGGCATTGTACGAATTGTATGACCTTACTATTTAATCAACATTCTGTTGAAAATTTGAAACTAATTTTCCTGGGCGTTGTAAGGTTTTTTTACCATTATCAATTGCTTCACAGGCATCATAGTCAAAATGCTTAGTGAATGACGTCTCTAGCTCCGTCGTTAATATTGAATGGTCCGTCAAGTGTACACATTTTATGTCTACTTTTTAATCAACATTCTGTTGAATATTTTGAAATTAATTTAACCAGGCACTTTGACCGGGAACTGTTATGGCCATAGGCAGCAAAAGCAACCAGTCAAATTAGTTTCAGGATATTCAACACCTTACCCTGTATAGCTACTTTGAAATTGGGATTCTGGGAAGCCATGAATCAAAGTATATAGATTGATTCCAACATGCTGAAAGAATGGACAGAGCTTAACTAGAAATGGACCCCACCTTTGAAATTGTCATGAATAAATTTGATAATTAAACAACCAATACCACTTAGTAATGTGCAGTCCACCCACTTGTAATAAGTGACCCCATATTTTAGCAAGAGCATTCAGATACTTAGCTTTGTCCTGCCAGACGCATGTAGACCCAATCGCACTGGACCGATTCTCTTATGGAAAGAAGGTATAAGTTATCCAACCTGTCACCCAAGTGTTGACGTCATAATCAATTATGTCGCATGTAGGCTGATGTCACAGTCAACATATGTAATGAATGACGTAGCTATGGTTATAAGGAACGTTGAAAAGTCTGAAAGCTGTGTGAATTGTATGTTTTTACTATTTCATAAACATTCTGTTGAATATTTTAAACTAATTTACCTGTGCTGCTGCTATAAGCACCGACAGCATCTAGTCAAATTAGTTTTAAAATATTCAACAGCTCACCTCTATAGTTACATTGGAAATGGGATTCTGTGAAGTCATGGGTGAAAGTATGTAAATCACAATGACGACGGCTATGAATATAGGCCAATCATCATCTCTTATTATATTTTAACTGCCTCATGGCCTGCAAATGGACATTCAATATCTAAATATTTCAACATTCACCAAATTTAGACAGTAAATGTTTAATATATTATGACGACAATACCAGGTACTGTGTCTGTTTAGTTTCCCTTATGTATTATAGCATAAAACACTGGGCTAAACATTCGAGATAGTGTATACATTTCCATTGTTATGTCTCATAGGGCGAAGCGGCAAAGATTTTAATGTCGTGGATGCATTTTACTAGTCACTATATGTGTGGTAAATCTTAACAGTAAAACATGTATAATAATATTATAGATCATGAAAAATTAGACAGAATTCACTAAAAATAATGTACGTGTGATTTTCATTAGTAATTCATTGTCCTAATACTTCACTGGGAAAAGATCCATACATGCAATTATTTAGCACTATGTATAGGCAACTGATGTTCCGAATTTCCAGTCAAAACGGCTGTCAATAACATTGTAACGGGTGGTTAGATACATAAATCAACAGAAAGGGTATGTATGTGCCAAGTTAGTAATGCCTGCAATGTGTTCACCCCAAAAATTCCACATATATGGTTAGGTAGGTATCTGAATATGCTAATGAAGTATTGAGTTTTAAAATTGTTTACCGTGAGGTAATTTAATTCATTGTACATGATTTCATACCGAAAATTGGCTGAAATTTTAGCCAGTTCACAGTCTTCACTGCCTTATTGTCTGTAGGTTATGCTCGGCCCCAGATGTTTACCCACATAAACTTGAGTTTAAAAAGTATAATTTAGCCTAAATTACTTTCAGCTGTAACCAATATGATATCATATCATTGCTAGCTATAGTCATAATTAAAACAAATTCTATAATGAAATAATTCCATAGTCTGCAATTTCATACCGAAAATTGGCTTAAATTTTGGCAGGTCAGTGATTTTCAGTACCATACTGTCTGCAATAAGTTTGGCCCATATTCGGTTCGAAATTCATACATATGGTCAGATCGGTATATGAATACGCTAATAAAGTATTAAGCTTAAAAATGTCTACATGAAGTAATTTCGTAGAACACAATTCCATGGAAAAATTTGCACAAGTTTTGGCAGATCCATGGTTTTTGGTAGCCTACTGTCTGTAATAAGTTTGGCCCCAAAATGGCAGGTAGATATATAAATACGCTAATATAATATCGATTTAAAAAATTCCACCGTAAAGTAATTTTATAAATCACAACTTAGTAGTGACCAAAAGTTGTCAGATATCAATAATTTACGTACCGATATCTATGTACTCTGTTTGTAAACAGTTTTCGAACATCTAGCCATGCAGAACACAATATGTATTTTTATGTACTAGTGCTGTACGAAATATTGCACGATTCTGCCATCAAATAATATCATAATTACCAAGTATGTCCATGTAGTTACTTATTCGCAATATTTCCCCAGTCAAAGATAGTTGGTTCACATTAGCCACAATCGGATAGATGTCGATAGGTCCTGGCATATCGCTTATAGTAGGTTCGGCTCAAGAATTTCACCCATATGATTACATAGATATATATGAATGTGCTAATGGAGTATAGAGTTTTAAAGAATTCTACTATGAAGTGATTTCTAAATGCGCAATTTAGTCGCAACTTGCAGTTTTCAAATGCTAATAATTTACTATATATTCAGTATCAGAATCTCTGTACTCGGTTTGTAACCAGGCTTTCGAACATAATACGATCTAGAACTCACTTGATATTGCACGAATCTATCATCAAATATTTCTTGCAATAATGTGAAAATCTTTATATATTCTATAATTTAGCTCCAGATAGAATATGAATTATCAAACAAAAACCCCAGAATTTACACAAATGGTCAACAAGATGGCTGGAAAGATGGATGGACTGCCCCAAAATATAATCTGCTTCTTCCTATAGCACATAGCTAATGCTATCCAAGGCCGATGCCATTACAACCATCTTAAAGATATGGCACTACCAAGAAACTATCATTATTAGAATTATACCCACCATCAGCACTACATGGGAAAGGTAAGAAACTGTAAATGATAGTCAGAACCTATGCAATATTGAATGTTAATATAACAAGATAAACACATTTCTCTCTGTCCTGCAAATATATTGTCAATTTATCACATGTCTAATGGCTATATCTGTATAGTACATTGAACTTAACTTGAAGCTCAAGTCTTCCTATATTATATAGTGCCGGTGTCATTTTTACATGTATAATTTATATTTTGTTCTATGTAGGGATCGAGGCCTAGACATAGTCACTGTCTCTGGTGGACTACCTGTTGTGCTACGGCAAATTGTATATTATATATAAAAATGAATTTGAAACTCAACTTGAATTATAATAATCTCCGGCCACGCTATTTGCCATTGATGCCTTGCATCAATATGTGTACTTGTTTCTACTTTATTTGTGTACGATATTGAAGGCAATGATTTATTTACTGCTTTCATACCCATGATGTTCGAAAAAGTATTCGTGCATCAAATGGCTTGCTCATTGTGTATGTGAATGGCGACATTTGCGTTGTTCATGATCAAATAAGTGTTCTAATGATGGTATTAATGGTGATAAATTATACCCCTAGACGATTGAGAGAGCAGATAACTGTGTACATGTGTGTGTGTGTGTGTGTGTGCGTGCGCGAGTGCGCGCTCGCGGGCGGGCGGGCGGGCGGGCGGGCGGGCACATTCTTGTATTACCAACACATTGTAGAAAGCATATGTTCGTTCATATTGAATATCAATCACCATCCAGCAAAGATGTGAATACTGGACCTTTCCAGCTTTAGCTAAGCCCCGCCCATCTCTAGCTAAGCGCCACCCACACCTCGCTCGTGTTGGGATAGACCGATCTCTGAACGCCCTGACTATCGATTTCCAGAAAACTATACAGGTAAGCTGTTGAATGTTTTGTAACTAATTTTACTGGGCGCTGTTTCGGCCTATGGTAGCAACAGCGCCCAGTCAAATTAATTTCAAATGATTCACGTTCCTATTTACTAAATAGCAAAGGCACACAATTCGTACAACGTGTCAGACTATTAAGCGTTTAACACGGACTAAATCGAGTCATTCATGCTGTAATCGATTATGACGCAAACCTACACATCGCGTAGTTAATTATGACATCATATGATGGATGGATAAACTGCAAGGGCAATTTAATCTTACAATGGAGAAATCCATGTATAGCTATGCCCCACCCATTTCAAACAAAGCTCCGCCCACTGTATGCACGTTTGTTCGATTTCAGCACTTTGAGCTATGCTCGGTAAGCTGCGTGATATTTTGAAAGTAATTTGGCAGAGAGCTGTTGCTGTTATAGGCTATATGACATTGTTTGACAAGCAGTTCTAGTTACACTAAATGATATAACAAAGATGGCAAAGACAATCAGGTTATATGGATCTATCGGAGGAATGAAAGTCAATGTAACCGTTTCACCAGAAATGGGATCGCCCATACAGACAAAATTGACTTATTTTTAAATTGTATTGGTTTCCGGCGTGGTACTTTAGACTCTTTGATTAAAGACCAGCATCCTGTAGCGGTGGGAACATGATTGACAGCCAGAGATGAGCTACACAATATATTTCATAACATAGCGCACGCACTGCTCGCACGGTCTGTATTTAAGTTAAGAATTCTGTGTTGCTCTGGAGAAATTGCTCGCTATTTCAAAACAGTTGAGCACCAAACAGAACGTTAGTGGTTCTTCGATTTATGCAATCACCATGTAATGAAAGCGTAGCACGACACCGATGAACACTATCAAAAACTTCAACAAACTGTTCTGTGTGTATCGACGATGATATCTTTCACGTTATACACGTATTCGCAGTACTTGATCCACGGATGAAGGACCTTCCCGTTCTCACGGAACAACACCGTCGAAAAGCCTACAAACTAGTGTGGCGTGAATTGGATTCTGTGCATGAACAAGCGCCAACCGGTTGCGACGATAGTGACGGAATTGCAAACGAGCCATCGAATGAAGAAAAAGCAAAACGCCTTGAAACCCTTCTCGACTCATTATCATTTGATTATTATGATACTAGGCCTAACGTTGCCAGGAGACAAGGAGTAACGGGCAAAAATGTAATTGACGCGTATCTGTATGAGGAAGCCATTGGATTGGATGAGAATCGTCTTGCGTGGTGGATGGAACACGAGAAAAGCATCCACGCGTAGCCGTACTGGCAAAAGCATACCTCGAAATTCCAGTCACCAGTGGCTCATCAGAACGTGCCATTTCAAAGGCTGGACTGATTGTAATGGATAAGCACAGCAGCCTGAAGCCACAATCAGTGTGCATGCTGCACTTTCTGAACCAGAACATTTGAGGTTTTGATATTAGAACACAGATATCCCGTAACTTCTTTTAGTTGTTTGTATTCTGCCCGTTCACATGATTCAGCTCTTGTATAACATGTTACTATGAATAAGAAATCGTTGTCTGCCACAACGCCAATCATTTATCCATTAAAAATCCCAGTCCTTTAATACCCTATTGCCCAGTCGTCTGAAATGTTCGAATATTAGATCATATAATTATACGAATATTCGAATGCAGATTTGTATACGAATACCGAGCTCTAATCCTTAACAATACACAAAAGAATTGACATAAACCTCAGCTCGTCCATAGTGACACACCTTCCTATGCACCATTTTCACGAAGGTGGAAACATGGGAGTTGGTAAAGTAGATAGAAAAGAACATTTTATTTCTTTTGACGATACCCGTCAAATGTATGTACATAACTTAGCAAACTCGGAAAAGGCCTACCCGGAGCTGGCACAGCAAATTCCTTGTTTCACTGAACCAGCATAGAGGGAATCTATTTCTAGCTATGCCCCGTCCATTTCTAACTAACCTCCGCCTACTTTTTACACATGTTAAGATCAATTGGAAACGCTAAATGGTTTCTGAACCTAAATTTCAAGGTAAATATACAAGGACGTTATTGAATATTTTGATACTAATTTGACTTGGAGTTGTTGCTGCCTATGGCAGCAACAACTCCCCGTCAAATTAGTTTTAAAATATTCAACATAATCTTTATTAAATTGTAAATTAATTTTTTAAAGATACAATTCATACTCATTCGTGACTGAATATTTCCACCGTCGCGACGGTCTTTGATCATTTTATTATGACATATGCTAACTAGTGGCGGAATTGATTATGATGTGAGATACTTTAAGTGGCAGATCGGATACTTCCATTGCCATGGGATAGGTAGGTGGAAAGGGTAGAACTGGTGCCTTTGTGAAATTCGTGAATTTATCCTAGAACAAGTTCTCTTGACCGTCTTTATTTGCAATTATGTAATGAAATAGAGACCCAGGAATTATATTACGCGTCAACTATCTCAAATATCTCCTTATGAAAATGTGATTTGTACACTGCACTGGTTGACCTGTAAGAGATAGAAAAGCTTTTGTTATTGAGTAATGTTCCTTTTGACACTGCATGCGTACGTGCATGCATGCGTACATGCATGCGTGCTCATTTGCGCGTGTCGTGTGCTAATGTGCGCGTGATGTGAGTATGCGAGGGCATGTACATGTGCGTTCGTGTACGTGTGTGCGCGCGTTTAATTCGATAAAACTGTGAATACGTGAGGTAGATGTTGACCTGAAGAACAATAACGCGTTCATAACGTGTTGTGTTAACTTTTTGAATACTTTTATGATAGCTGATAGGTTGTGGGGTTGTGGAATCTGTCTGTGGACAAACGTTAGTAAATTTAGCGATAACCGTCGATGGTAATAGCAAGACATCCGTGTTCCACTGCCGGGATACTGGTGAAACTCCTGGCATTTTACATTTCCAAATGCAAATCTAACTTTGTGTCAAGATCGCAATGACATTGACCTCAAAACTCTGAATGTATGTGCTGCTCCTCCTGGTTGAGGTAACTGTATGACAATGCTTAGTTCCAACAATTTGGCCAATTCTGAAATAAAGACCAGGCGAACTAAGCAGAACCAAACTGTTAAAGTCTGTATTTTATTCAAATGGTACAATGCCCTTGACTTCTGACCTCAAAATCATTCTACTCCTTATAGGTAACCATGTGCGCATGTTAAATTCACGTATGGCGAACCAGTCCTGAGACATAAGACAATATATTGATATAAACCAACAATTTGACAGAAAAGAATAGGTTTATAATAAGGTCACAGTTAACTTGAGATTTAGCCTCATGAATTCAATATGGTTGTGCTGCGTGTGTTTGATATATGTAACCATGTGTCCAAGCTTAGTCACAATAGACTGAACCAATCCTTAGATATAAAACGATATGTTGAATAAAACCAAATAACCAACCGGAAAGAATAGAGATTTTACCAAGGTCACAGTGACCTTAACCTTCGACCTCAATACAATTAGGCTCCATCCACTTGATATAAGGACACATGTGTCCACGTTTAGTCCCAATGTGGTGAGGACATGCCTAGATATAAGACGATATGTTGAGCTAAACGCAAAACAACCTTAAAAATTACTTTTTTACCAAGGCCACCGTGACCTTGAACTTTGACCTCATGACCTCGCTATCATTGCCCTTGATATAAGAAAGCATGTGTCTAAGTTTAGTCCCAATATGGTGAAGCCATGCCGAGACAGAAGACGACATATGGAACTAAGAGGAAAGCTTAACCGTAAAAGGTAGAGTGCTCTCCCAAGGTTACAGTGACCTTAAACCTTGAACTCATGACCTCACCATCGTTGCGCTACATCCTCTTGATATAAGGAAGCATGTGTCCAAGTTTAGTCCCAATAGGGTAATGCTATGGCGAGATAGTATCTAAACCAAGATTAGACGCCGACAAACAAACAGATAAACAGCCAGACAAACAGACGATAATTTTAATTTTCGCAAATAATTAAATGAAATATCTGACAACTGCGCGCGGTTTATGAAGATCTCTCTGTCGCTCTCTTTCCTGTCCTCTATGGTGTCAAAACTGTGGACATTTTAATGCGTTGCCTTCTCATATTCACACGGTATAATGACATATGAGGCTAATCTACTATGTAAATATACAAAACATGCACGCCTAATGATGACGCAGCAAACGAGAAAGAGATGTCGCGGGAGGCGCGTTGTAACGTGTAAGCCCATGCGCTGATTAAAATAACGTTTAACCATTTAACCATCGAATTTGTTCTTGAAAATTTAAATTTTCTCTTAGAAAATGTCCATTTTGCAGACCACGAGAAAACTATTTTTAACAGTTACAACTGTGAAGACTTGCTCGATTATCGATCAAGTCATTCCAGTGGTAAATTAAAAAAAGTCTTCTCTTGGTCTGCGATTGGACATTTCTCAAGACCACTGCAGGAGTCGCTTTTTATCTGATATGAGTGTTAAAGGGTTAATATAGGGAATTTTACAAATGGGATAACAGTTATATTACTATCTCAGACGTAGCAATATTGTGAGCATCATATTGAAGATTCTATGATCTAAATGACCAAGATGAAAATCAAAGTATAACTGATTGATTTCCTCGACTTCTGTGACCAAAGAACACATTACGATTAACTAAGCCACTGCATCAACTATCTTTAATATGCTATGAAATGGAGGGATCCGATCTGTCGCCCAAATGCCTGACATCGTAATCAAATACGTCAGTTGTTGGTTGACATCACAGTCAAAATAACGTAGGAGAGTTCAGGATGCAAATTGTCTAATTCATCCATTCCTGCACATCTTTTTGCGATCGATCGGCGTTTCAAAGATCTAGGTAGATGTCACGAAGAAAGAACTCATTAGCTATCTCAGCGTAGCGTTTCTAATATGGGCGAGTACCTCAGGGAAGGTAACTTTAAGCCCAGTACCTTAGGAGCTTAGTATCATCGATGTTTTCTCAGATATATCGTGAAGTTGGAAGAAAAAACGCCGTCAAATATATGACGAGTTCATATGAGGTCATTTTATTACACATAATTCAGTCCTCTCCTGCCTTTGTATTTGCTGGCTCCGAGTAGGGCGAATTCCAAGGCTCTCTGTACCGATGTGTCTTCTGGCATCCTTAGCAGATAGCCAAACATGGACCATCTTTGCTGGGCGACTTTTACAGACAGCAGCGACGTATTAAACATCTTGTATAGTGCAGCATTGGGACTTATGCTGTCTCGCCATCGCTGTCCAGTGATGGTGCGAGGTGTTTGCGATGGCAGGCATCGAGTTTGTCTAGAGGTGCCTTTGGAGCTGCCCAGCTGTTACAGTTATACAGCATCAAGAATACGCAGGTTGCATTGTATAAACGTAGTCTTTTTATCAAGGGAATCTTTGATCTACGAATCCATAACTTCCAGAAGGACTGGAAGGCTATGTTCCACATGAAGCAGCGTGCAACATTGTCAGCGGTTCTGCAAAGCAATGAGCCCAGGATTGTACTTTTCCTCCATGGTTCGCCGCCACGAAGTGGGTTGTCATTTTCTATGGTTTCATGCTTTATATATAGATAGGAATATGTGGGTGAACTCTGTTTTTGGATTCATTTATAAAGAGATTCTCAATTTTTAGTTTGTTTGCCGCTATTTGGAGAAGTTCGTCAAGGGGTTTCCTTTCCTTGACTATGAAGGCCACAACGTCAGCATATTCCATCTCTAGCGGCATACCCAGTATTGATACTGGGAGTTTGGTTTTGTGGAATCTTTCCACACGGATTTCAATGCAGCAGCAAAGTAACAGGTGAAACGATCAGGAGATAGACCATCTCCCTGTAGGGAGTCGATTGACGTCTCAAACTCAACAGACTACACTGACTTGACTCGTATCCTCAGCTTGGTGTCTGCAATCAGTAGTCTCACTAGTCGTAGCTCATCTTCATTGCAACTGGCCTGGCGCAGTACATCTAGGATCCTTGAGCATTTAATTGTGTCGAAGGCTCATGCCATATCAATGTCCATTTTGCGGAAGCCCAAGTGTTTGGCTATGACTACCAACATAAGCATGCATTGAGCCCATACAATGTCTGCGCAGATGCGTCCACGTTTGAAGGCACGTTGACATGATCCGTTGAAGTCATCGATCTTGTCTCGGATGCGGTGCATAGAATAACATTGGATAGGATTTTCCTTATGCTGTTGAGGAGCACAATGGGCCACCGATTGGCTGGGGGCCAGGTGGCTTCTTAGGCTTGAGTAGTTCGATAAGGGTGTTTTGGCCTACAGTATCGATGGGAATGTGGTGTATAAAAGCTGAATTGATTAGGTGCATAATGGGTTTTGAGACAATGTCACTTGCATATTTGAATAATTCAATGCTCATGCCATCAGGTCCAGATGCACGTCCATTTTTCAGGGCTTTACGAGGCTTGTCAACTTCTGCTGTTTTAATTGGTGTTAGTAATGGCCTGGGACCTCCTGAGAACTGGTGCAAGGGCTCAACATCTTGGACAGTGGACCTTTCCTTGAACCATTCTCGAATCGCCTTGGCTTTGCCCTGGTCATACCGATAAAGTGTCCTTCAGAGTTGTGTACAGTGAGTGGTGGTATGTAGTCAGTAACTCTCAGGACTCGGGCTGCCCGAAACATTTTGTGACAGTCATCTATGGCAGTGATATCATGTTCTAGGGAGTCTGCTTATTGAATAGCAAGATCTTTTAGTCATTTGCTAATGTGACACAGAATGTTAGTGCGCTCCCGGCATACTTTGGTGCCGTCTTTGCTTTGGCAATTTTGATAGATGTGCAGCCGTAATTCTTTCTGCTCTGCTGACAGTTTTACTACTAGATGATCGTCAGTATACCGAGGTCGGTTGCTTTTAAGAACACCTATGGTGCTGGTAGCTGATGATTCCACCTTCGTTTGGATCGGAGCTGACGTCGCTGTTAGCTATCTCCTCCACCAGGGCCTTTTTGTATGACATTTGAGTATCAGTGTCACTGATGAGCTTGGGTAGGTTGTAATGACTCTACCCTCTTGACTGGTTTGGCGTTTATACATAAGGTAGAGATCGTTCATCTGAAGGCGTGTAATAACTGGCTCGTGGTCAGAATTGAGGTTTGTGCCTCCATAGGAACGAGCATTCCAAAGTAGGGGTTTTGCTTCTGTCTTGCATTGTATGAAGTCAATTTGGTTGAAGACAGCTGTTGTAGCCTTAGAACCTTTTGAGGCTTTATGATCAGCAATGTGTCCGGTCAATGTTGTACAGTGACGGCATGAGTGTATGAAAGCTGTATTTGTGGAACTAAGGAATGTCACCAGTGCATCTCCATTGTTGTTGCGTGTGCCCTCTCCATACGATCACATGCATAAGCCAAGTCCTGAACTTTTGTCCGCAAGTCCGAGTTTACCCAGCCTGGAGTTGACATCTCCCACACACTAACAGTTGCCATTTAGCTGGGATTGTAATGGCAGAGCTCAGTTCTGCATGGAAGGAATCTAATATTACTGGATTCTCTTTGTCTTTTTCTGTAGTTGGGCCCTATTTGTTGACTGTGCGACACTTAGTGGTGGTCTGTTGTCACGTATAGTTATAACCAGGTCGATGAATGCAACGCGATCACTGACGTATGCAAAACTAATGGCACGGTCCAAGAGCCTTGATCTGATTACGAAGCCTAACCCTGGTATGCGGCCTGTTTCTGTTCCATGAGTACTAGCTTATGGCCTGTCTGAAGTTGCTGCTCTGAGTGTTTAGGTACTTTAGTCTCTTGAATTCATGTAATATCGATGTTATATTGTTCACAGACTGCATTTAATCTTTGCCTCTTTGATATTGCACTCATGACACTTACATTCCACGTAGCTATCTTAAGCTCCCGGTAAGATCGATGATCCTGTTTGAAGAAGGGTAGACATAATCAGAGTTTCCTCTATGTGCGGATGTCAGCCTGCAATCCTTGATGACTTAGTTTCCCGACAAAGTTGGTACTTACGAAGGAGACGGGCATGGAGGTGTCACTTTACCGCCATCCCCACCCCACCCACCCCTACGTGAATATGCACCTTTAAATATTATGCAAGACCTGGAGCATAGTTTGTAATAAAGCATGGGGCAGAAAAGATAATGCGAAGTAAAGACGGCAGTGAGCTTATGTCACATTTGCTCATGATTTTGCTTAGTTTAGGGGGAGTAGGGGGTGGGGGAGGGAGTTATATATGAAATTATTTTAGCCATCTAGATTTTATCCGACCATGTTGCTCTGCTCTTATTTGAAAGTGTATAGAAAGGCCTACCTACGTGTCAATTTTGAACAAGTCACGTACCATCTACCAAATTGCTTTCTCTGTTGCACAGTAGTCCCTACAGTCGATCAGCCCCACTGGCCATGAACCCTACAGGCAGGTTAAAAATAAATTCCGCTTATAAATGGAAAAATGTGTCTTCTTTATATTTTAGCATTTGTAGAGATATATATTGAAAGTGTAACTATGTTTTATATAGGCGAGCGTTCAAATGCGAAAAAGTTCAATATTTTATTACCATATATCGATGACCCCCAAGAGCCACACGACAAATATCATACTAAGATACGACCACTCACATAGCTACGCTGTTCGTGGATCAGGTCATTCTTATCGAATAGTTGCATTTGCGGTGACCACACCCACCCTCCTCCACCCCAACCCCCACCTCAACCACACCCCACCCTTGTTTATATTTACGACATTTCGTTAACTTAGTGCAGATATCAAAAGCCTGCAAGCACAGTACTCGATACGGGAGCAGAGCGAGAGGGTGAGACCATGCAATGCGATGATGCATGTGTAGCTCGCTGGGTAGTGCCGGGCCGTTCCGGTGTATCATGTCGACTCGGCGCGCCACAAGTGCATGACGAATGATGACGCTGGTTAGCATCCGGTCTCGGGGTGACGGACCTTGTACAAGACTGCCCTGTGGGTAACTCAATCGTTCCGGCGGGGCTGTGCGACCATCGTCGCGAACATTAAATACAACTGTCTCATCCCAAGAATTTGTGTCACCAGTATGCTTGTCCATAACAATTTCGTGATCTATGGACTTACAAGATTTGATTTTGGTGACCTAAAAATATATGTCTATACGATGATTTTACCTAAACAATTATAAATATGCTAGATAAAACTAAAATAAGAGCATACGAAAATACGAGACATAGAGACAGGTAGATGAACTTTTAAACATGGGGCTCCCGGAGGTACCACACAGACTCGTAGGTCCGCAGAGGTATCCCCGCAAGGGAGGCTCCCATACACGAGACTTAGCTAATTAACTTATTATAAGTTATTATACCTCTAAGCTGAAAGGAAGAAGAATATCTCGGACGAAAAGTTATGTGCCTCATGCGGGCACTACTCCTAGTGCTAGTTTGGGTGAGGAGTATTATCCTCACGTGGACTGTCGTCGCTGAATCCTTGCGAGAGGCAAGTGCCTCGCGCGGGCCTCCGTCTTGGGAAGGTGTCGCCACTGCTTAAAGCGGGAGAAGAGTAGTAGGCAAAAATGGGCCCACTCTAATATTTCAACCAAAAATGCTTGAGAAAGAAAAGACCATACCTAGTAAGATTATGACTATAGGGTTGCGTGCTGTTTTACGTGAAGACGGGACGAGGGATTCCTGATGGATTCCCTCATCATCATCATATGTGATTCTTAATATGCTGAATTAATAGTTGCCGCTTTATTTATGCGGGCCTTCTGCTTTGCTTAATTAGCTGTTAGTTGTTTTTAAAACAAGAACTATTTTGGCCGCAAATGGCTGGTATCTACCTAGCTATTAAACATGGCTGTCATTGAGAACAGATTCCCTAAGACACTAATACTGAAGACAGCGCTCATACATGTTACTTAGTAAGATCTCCGTACTGGATAAGAATCCGGACATCCCGCTCCGTAACCACATAAAACATTACAAGACATAGGTTACTTTTCACGGAAGCAGTATTAGACGATTGTTCTATCGTTATGGTGGGGGTGAGAGAGACAAATACCCACCGTAAATGTCCTTCCCGTAAGGGCGTGGCAGATCTAAATATCATGCCCAAATATTCTTATGGAATTCGGTGGGAATACGTATCTCGCCCGTCACCGGGTTCTATGGAACTAACCGTTTAACCTGTCATTAGGTTTATATACAAGTTGCCCTGTTTTGCACTGTGGTGCGGGAGGATTGTTTAGCAAATAAAATAATAATTAATATATGTTTTCACAGTGCTTTCCTACATTGGCAAAAGTGCTAACTACTAAGTATCCAAAGATACAAGGGGAATGTATGTGATACCACACCCTGGCCATCACCGCTCGGAAACCCCAACAGTTTCCTAGAGTCAGATCAGCCCATGGTACGGATAGGGACATCCAAACAATTAAGAAGCCACAAGGCTGAGTGGAGCATGAAGAGAGACAAAATCTTGGAGTTATGAGTCTTACCGGAGTGCAGGGTTAGATGCACTGCCAGAAGAGAAGTGTATATTACCGAGTTGGTAATGAAGAAAGTGTCTCTAATCATTTTGAACCTATCCTATCGAGCTGAATAGAAAAGGTTTAGTCGGTAGCATGCTGGGATAAACAGAGTTATAGCATGGACAGCGACCTCAGTGAAAAATTGTTGATGGCGGGAAAAAGTGATGCATATATAAGTGTTGCTGTATAGTGTTTCCTACATGCACTGCAGTCCTATATTTTCTATAAATAAGCAAAACATATGAACTGATGGCCACTGGCCATACATATACATAAGCTAACCAGAACAAGCAGCAAAAGATTCGATAATACTACTGTTGTGAAGAAAGTTCCCGTACACCGATGGCATGGATGGAAGTTGTAAACAACCCGATCACAAGCAGGGGTTGTCAGATGGGAATGAAGATACAAAACAAAGCTTAACAGTGCTGGGTACGTCAGCCAGCTCTGAAGACGCACCGGGCAGAGTTTACTTGCTGCGGTCGAAAGTTAGAAGAACCTACATGATATTAGTGATGTGACAGTTGAAATACCACTTTTTGGTGTGGCCGGCAGATCCGGCAAGTCATCCATCAAAGAACATCCTGCCTCTACATCTGTAGACTCACATATTCAGGCCGTAAAGGCCTCACCGCAAATTTGTGTTCCGAAGTAGATATTGATATTCGTGAACAGAAATCAGAAAGTTCCAAATTGCTGCCGTAAGTAGGGAGTTACAAAATTGTTCTTACTGCGGTGGGTTGGCTACTGCTAACCACGGAAGAGGAACAGAAACTGAAGTCATACGCGTAATATCTGTTGCTCACAGCTAGTACAGGTCCAACCTGTTCGGCCCCTGGCTGAGAATCCTCTCGATCTCTGGATCGCGTCTCCTTTTATACTCCTTGTGACGTCACAGGCGCAGGCTCCAATCAATCATCGTTCGAGCAACAGCCAATCAGTGCCTAGCTAATAATAGCGCAGTCGAATGTTCTAGAACATTCTAGAAGTTCTGCGCCCGCGTGGTTATGACGTCATGGCAATATTTTGAAGATAATCAAGACGGGTTTTCCGTGGATAACTCAGCCATTTCTTAACCGATTTTGAAATGGTTAACAGATTTAAAAAGCCCGTCGAATTCTGGTCTTGATTAATGCCAGATTCAGCGGGAACAGGTAATCAAAAAGGAGTACAGGGTACCATCCTGGTACACTAAAAGCATCATCTTATCTTGGTCCATCATCGTACTCGACTAAGTGTACTGTACGAGAGGTATGCGGGACTTCTAATTGGCAATGGACATTTGTACAGTTCATGGCCCAAAGTCCAATCAGTCCACAGCGGAAGCAATGGTCTGCTCATGGCTGTTGGGGCACCGATCCAGAAAGAGGGCAGAAAGGGTGTCTATGCATAGAAATTACACGGGAGTTCAGGTCAGCCATGTGCGTTTATTATTTAAAGGAGGTTGTGGACTGACTGGACTTTGTGCTATGAACTGTACAAATGTCCATCGCCAACTAGAAGTCCCGCATACCTCTCGTACAGTACACTTAGTCGAGTACGATGACCCTGAACCTGCTCCTGAATACCAACCAAGTGATTTAAACCTGCTTGGGTCTCTGGTCTCTAGAACTCCCTAGAGGCTTATTCATGGGGACATATAAAGAAAGTAGTGTGGCGCTAGTTCACAACCAACCCCACCCCGCCCCCAACCACCAGCCCCCACTCCAACCCACCTCACCCCGACCTCAGTTAAAAGGTGTTCGAAGTAAAGGTGTCCAGTCGAATTTCAACGGAATGGGGGGTGTCACAATTAGCAGGGAAATTTTTCATTAAGGGAAATAGTGCAGGGAATGGTTCCGCTGTGGAGTTTTCCTTTGGGTAGTTGGATGGGTCGGGATTGCATATTAAGAGTCTCAACTGAACTGTGAGAACTTCAGTGGTCTCAAATTGTATCATAGTGTTCTACATAGAAATTACACGGGAGTTCAGGTTAGCCATGTGCGTAATTATTTAAAGGAGGCTATCCTCCTTCATTGAATGGGAACAGCCAGTGGCCTTGGGTGGCACAGAGATATTCTGTAAGCCTTTAACAAAGCATCCATCTGAGTAATGCCAGATGGAGATGCGGTGGGTGCTTGTGCAGCAGAGGGTGTAGAGTCAGCGGCAGAAGGTGCAGGCATAGTTGTGGGACATGGTGGACTATTCTTCTTGCCAGGCTCTCATGGTCCGGCGACCTTGTTTACGGTGGCTGCAGTCTCTTGTGCTTCCTCGACGTCTTCTATGGGATGGATGATTCTCCTCTGGGTGGCTTCTCGATTCAAGAAGTTATTAATATGGAGTGTGGCATTAGTCAATTCCATAATGTAGCGAATGACCGCTTGATATACATGATCTTTTAAGTTCGGTTGTCCGCCCAATGCCTCAATAAAACTGTCAACGAGAATGGGCTTCGCCATGCAGGGTGCCATACACGTGTGTTAATAATCTTCTCTTGCATACAGCCAGATATAGGAACATTTCTTTTGCTTCCCAGCGTATAGTATAATTTCTGCTTAGACGCTATTGCTGAAGCGTTCTTCTAATGCAGTACAGAGCTAGTCAAAGGAGGGTTGTCCGGTTATTCGTAAATCCATTAAAACATGAAGGGCCTTGCCCTCCAGTCGACTTGTTAAATATAATCATCCAGGACTATAATCCCATCTGTTCAATTCCGCTATTAGGTGGAACTGGCAAAGATAGTTCTCCCAAGAGGTTTCTCTGTCATATTCGAGTGGTATTATTGTTTCCCGCTGATCGTGTCAGTAAGGCAATTCGATACACGGTTGGTAAGCCGGAGGTGTGATCGGTCTGTCAGGCAACATGCCCCAGAGACAAAACCTCTTTTTTTCATCATGGTCAGATGGTGGTCTCCATACTGCATTTTCTTCATCTTGGCAGAAAGGTTTGGTGGGGTGCCTATGAGTTGGCCCTTCCGAGAAGAGGGATCTGTTCGGATTAATCCTACAGGGGGGTGGGTGCAGATGTAGTGCATGCGAGATGGGAGGAAAGGGTTGCAAGTGGCTCTCTTTACCATAGGTGGCTTTTGATCTTTCCTACCAGTATTCGAGCCATGCTCTTTTGAAGTGTCTCTCTTTGGGCGGCAGTGTGATGAGGGGTGGGTGGGGGTGTTGAGGAGCGAAAGAGAAGGCATGACGGCGGGATTATACTTAATGTTAAAGTTTTCCCAAGCTCCATGTATAGTATTTTATTCATTGGCCAAAAAAGGTGCACAGGCAG
The DNA here is from genome assembly GCA_034401795.1 of Chaetoderma sp. LZ-2023a. Classification (NCBI taxonomy): domain Eukaryota; kingdom Metazoa; phylum Mollusca; class Caudofoveata; order Chaetodermatida; family Chaetodermatidae; genus Chaetoderma; species Chaetoderma sp. LZ-2023a. Next base: position 147,920,421 of record CM067373.1, on the reverse strand, counting down.
CAATGGGGAAGAGTTGCACCACTGTGTTCTTCTTGAGCCTAGGCGATATGCTTTGTGATTGGTACGAAATTTAGGTGGCGATAGAATATATATAAGGGTCACAAGACCCATTGGGGTGGTCAAAAGGATGGCAGGGGTTACTCGAAATCTCGAATGAGGGGCACCCGTGGTGAGAAGTCTTATGTGGCATGAAGTAATATTGTGATGTCGAAACCATTCACCACGGTACTTGCTAGTAGGTGATAATGTTTTTCAAGTGCAAGTAAGGCGGGCTGAGAGACATAGAGACATGGCGAACCGAGAGACTCAACTTTCCTAATCTTAGTGATACCGCCTACTCAAGGAGGCTCTAGCTCTAGGCCGAGGCAGCACAGATCTAGGTGCTGGTACACACGCACCGTTTGTTGGAACTTCGGGAGAAAGCAGCAGATGGTCCACTGGTGACTGTTAATCTATTTACAGGGGGCGATCCAGGGGAGGTGTGTGGGGCCAAGTGAACAAGAAGAAGGAGTGGCTTTTTTGGCATGGAATTCACGCTGAGTGCGGATGGTGTCACCAGCTTAGAGAAGCAGCTACAAGGGTGAATTTCCTTACTTGTAGGAATACTTGGCAAAGGCGACACCATTACAATGCTAACAGTTTGTCTTCAAGTTGAATTTTGCGCGGAGCGAAAACAGAACGGCTGCTCAAATGCAGTGGAGTATAATAAATGGTGCTTAATGCGAGATTTCTGGAATTCTGCAAGATAATAAGATCTAGATTAGTGCGTGCATTTAAGGTTTTATCATGCAGAGTTCAATTCCTAAGCGCAGTAGAAAATTCACAGTTATGGCCAAAACGGTTCCGCAAACGTGTGGTCTAGGTTTTGCTATTGGGTGTGTTACTAGGTTTTTACCTGCATTGGTAAGAATCTTCCCAAGGTGCACCGTCGCATGCTGACCTAATCCTCGACAGCCAAAGATCACAACAAGTCAGGCAGATGGCACTTCTAAGAACAGATGAACATTTAATGGCTCCCCACATAGGATGTGGTCGCGAGGAGGCGGCTCCAGTGAAGTTAGTCTATCTCATGGGTTTGACTGGATTAAAATGGCAAAAGGAGAATGGTAGAATTAGAATCAGCAGTACAGGAAAATGTCATAGTAGTCCTTCAGAATGAGAGCAACAAGCCGAAAAAGCCGAGCTCGGTCAGAGGCTGACGCCGAACTGAGGTTTTCAAGGTTTCTTAGTAGCAGATGAATGGTGGCAGTGGATCTTCTAGACAATGTTCCGGCATGGAGGAACCAACAGTTCTGCCAGTGTTCAGTCGAATCTACTTCTCTTCAGAGTCAGGAGATGGTGCAGAAGTTTCAAATCAACAAAGTTTTCTGAGCGTTGCGGTTGCAGTGAAGGTTGCTGAAGGTGGAGGAATTTAGATTGTTAATTTGGCCGTTTTTGCTGAGCTGTCTTTTCAAAATTAGGTTGTTCTGCTGCCTATGTAGATATCGGCCTGCTCTGAGCGGTTAAAGTCCCGATGGTACCGCAGTGCAATTTCTCTGTCATTTCTGAATTGGAGAGCTGGGCGTATACCTTTCAGCAGCTCGGTCCAGAGATAGGTTGGCATATAGTTCCTGGAAAACGAGATCCAGAGATTGCAGAGCGGGCATTTTTTATACTCTCAGCTCTGCATTTCATTATCTTGTGGCGAATGGCTGGCTTTCTCATGAGTTCTTCAGCCAATAAGTGGTCGCCTTTTTGGGTGTGCTGGTCTTAGCAACAGTAGCAGGAATTCGAAGTTTTATGCGTCGCTTCCTCTTTGTCTTGACCTGGCATTGTTATCACGAGGAAGTGAAAATTTCAGGCTTTTTAGATGTACCAAGCATTCCCGGAAGCTTTTGCGATCATGGCTGACCACAGTTATTAATTAATGCACGCACCCCACAGCCTGGCAAAGGATCTCAATTGCAATCTGGATGGCAAAGGGTTTAAGAAAAAATTGTCATTTACCTGTATGGCTGTATATTATGAAGGTACGTTTGCCACCGATGTTAGAGAAAGCTTATTTGCACTTGCAGTCCAAAATGCAAAAGGGCTTGTTCATGCTATAAATATATGCTCCCATGCACGGATCGATGCGTTAAGACTACGAAAGGTGTGGGAACCTTCATACATACAGGAAATTCAGTCTCTGCAGAATCAGATGATGATTAATTTGATGGCAATCATAATCTCAGGAATCGCTTACATTAGATTTTGATGTATCTGTTTAAATGCAGATATGTATCTGTTTAAATGGTTTGCATATCATTTGTCCTACACCCAACTGGATTTCCACATACAATGTGCATCTACACATGTCTGATAGACCATGAATGACATATAAGTAATTCTAATTTATATGGGTGTCTGGCTGTTTGTCTGGCTGGAGGGTTGGCTGGTTGGCTGTCTGTCTGACTGGCTGTCTGGCTGGCTGGCTGGATGGATGGATGGCTGTTTGATTGGTTGCTTGGTTAGATGGATGGATGGTTGGCTGGCTGGCTGGATGGTTGGTTGGCTGACTGACTGGCTGGCTGGCTCACTGGCTCCCTCGATCGATTGAGCGATTGAGAGATAGATGGGAAATGAATGCATCGATGTGCAGAGAAGGAGAGAGCATGAGTGTGGTGCTGGGAGAAGGTGGGAGGCCTTATATCGATGGCACTGCCATTATTTTGCTATGTTGTAGTATAAGTAATAAACTTGTAAACTAATAAAATTGTGTCTATTTGCGACTATGGGCATAGCTTTGTTTCACTTCTGTATGTGTTATGCATGATAATTTGTTCCAGAGTTTCAGTGGAATTATTCTAATCATGATTGTGCATAGTTTTCGAACACATTGTGTCCATGATTTTTGTAGCAAAATAGGGCATCTTGTATTGCATAATTAACCGCTTTACTATGTGAACCCTTTTTGCATTTGTAATGTCTATACATCTCGACCCACGCTTCCCATTTAGGCTGAAATAAATCTCAGGCTTTGTATTTTTATGTGATTTTAAGTGGGCTATTTCATTTGTATACGAATTAGACCATACATCATTGCAATATGTGCAAATGAATTTGTGCACAATAGAGTGATTTTATTGGTTTTACTGCTTTATTTGATTTGAATCGATTTTTATCCAAGTTATCCCATTTTATTTAGTCTGTATGTAGGAAAACAGATGGGTGCGTGCGTGAGTGGGTGGGTGGGTGGGTGGGTGAGTGAGTGAGTGAGTGAGATAGGGAGGCGTGGGTGGGGAGTTGTGGTTATTATTGTCGATGTAGGCTAGACATCTTCTAGACCATCAGTAAAATCTAATTGCTCTATTGCTGCTGTTGTTGTTGTTGTTGTTGTTTTTGTTGTTGTTGTTGTTGTTGTTGTTGTTATAAAATGTATAACACATGCAACACAGAAACATCTAGAATGTCAACAAATATATAATTATTTAACAAAAGAAATTGTATATTTAAACACAAGGTGCATAGCCAGTTAGTTTAGTTCGTGTGGACGTAGATTAAATAGAAAGCACTGAGCACAGTGCAAATCATAGCAAAGTCTTCTGGTGAGACATTCAATGCGATAAAGCATATCTGGTTTGTTTGGCAGACACCCAGTCTGAGTTGAGACTAGCATGTTTCAATCGATGAAAAGATGGAGAAGGCCTGTATTATTCGTGGCACGGTTAAACCAGGTTGCAGCTCCAAGTTGTTCACAACCAAGAGCTTAAGCTGTGATAGATACCGGTTTCTCTGCTGATGTAAGGCTCCACAATGCAATATAACATGTGAGTAATCCTCAATATCAGCTTGACATAGACGACAAGCAGGATTGGCAGCATTCTCATTGAACTTGCTAAGTGTGGATTGAACCAGATACACCCCGGGTTACAAATCGGGCTTTGGTGACACTTTTTCCGACATATTTGGTATCATTTTGCACAGACTCAATTGATAAATGATGTTTGCTAATGGGTACATTGGATGCATTTAAATGTATTAGAGTACCCTTCGAGTTGCATTCTGTAACTAGGAGAATATTCCAATGAGTGTCAAGGGCACGTCTAACAGCTGTTTTCCATGCAGCCTTGGTTGGTCTATTCTGAATTAAATGCTCTATTGTTGGTAGATCATATCGTTCCAGAAGTTTAGCAACATGTATGCGCCAGCTCCTGGAATTCTTGTCTTTCAATGCTGTTTGCCACACTAAGATGTTAGTGAGAGTTGGCATGTATTAAGTTCAGCTCTTAGTGGTCTAGCACCAAGTAGTATATAGACAGCACATTTGGTAGTGCGGACTGGAAGGGCCTGAATCCTTCTAATGGTGCTAATTAAGAATTTTTCGAGAATATCTAGCTGCTGTTTGTTGAGAACAAATAGCTCTAATCCATACAAGAGATGAGTAATGGCGTACATCATAAATATGCGATGGCGTGTCCGAGGTGTTAGACCGTAAATAGTTCTCCCAGCACAAGATACCCGTGCTTGCACTTTCACTTTTGACTCATGAGAGGCAGTGCAGTCAATCCCAGATGTGTAGCTATTGGAGATATGAATATTATAGTTTTGTCGAGATGTAATGTTGGTGAGTCTGATGAAACTATCTTGGGAATGAAATTAATGAGAATAGTCGACTTCTCTGGGTGAACTATGTATCGTTCATGAGCTGAATATTGATAAGTGATGTCAAGCATACACTGAAGTTCTTGTTGCAAATTGGTTATGAGGGTTAGATCATCAGCAACAGTTGGGAAGCCTACATATTGGGTTCCGATGAATGATCTCAGTTACGTTTTTTCAAGTTGTAGTAGGTTGTTGATATACAACTTGTATAGACAGGGGAAAGAATTCCACCTTGCCTCACTACTTGAAGGAGTGGAAATGAGTGGCTTACAGATCATCTCCATTTTGCCTTTGTAGTTATCCCAGAGTAAAGTCTGTCAGTTATATGGAGCAGATGTACTTAGATTTCTTGTTCATACAGCTTACATTTAAGAGATTTGTGGTCCACTACATCATGGGCTCTTTGCGTATCAAGAAAGGCGATGTACTGAGGAATGTGTAGTTCTTTGTATTCAACCATAGATTCTGAGAGGATCAGACCTGCCATTAGTAGGGAAAGTCTCTTCGTAAAACCAAATTGGAGGTTTGACTGATACTGTGGTAGTCGGTCAGTAATTTTAGCCAGAATAACATGCTCGAAGATCTTTCCTATCTGAGATGTGACAGTGATGCCTCGGTAGTTAGCTAGAGTCTAATGGGTCTTTTCCTTTTTTGTGGACTGGAGTTATTACACCCAGCGGTATCTTCTTTGCACTCAGAATAATGTTGAACAGATGGACTAAGTGGATGATGATACTCAGTCCTCAGTGGAGGAAGTGTCCTACAGCGAGATTAAACGCATCCATCTGCTTTACCACTACATGGATACCTGCAGTTGCAGAAGCTTAATGAATTAGGGTAGCAAATTATATATATTGCATCTACTACGTTAGAATAACAGCTATTTTTTATAGTATATATTATCCAATGAAATGGCTTCATTTCCACTATGTGCCCTTCCAAGTAAAGGTGGTATTGGACTCTTAAAAGTGCCATTGGACTCTAACAACTGTTATTGGACTCTGTCTGAAAGTGTTATTGGACTCTCAGGCTATTTGTTACGTCATAAGAATATTACATCACCGTGGTTTATGATGGCATGATGTCACGTTAAGAACGTATTATGTCACGCAAATATTACATCATAATAGTTTTACGCCATTGCTTTATATAGGTCATTAATGACCATGAAGGTGAAGTTCGGTTCACTAACCAATCAATCAATACCATTGCTTTATATAGGTCATTAATGGCCATGAAGGTGAAGTTTGGTTCACTAACCAATCAATCAATACCATACATTATGGTGTCCGCATACAGCACGATAAAACAAACACTTAAAATCACACAATGACAATGCATAAAATAACATTAAATGAATTAAACTAAAATTAGATTAATATTAAGAATAAGTTATTTATATTTATTTATATTATCCAAACCATATCAAATTGTTACTTACAACAATATAATTGACTTTTGGCTGTCTCTGAGTGCATTCAACAGGATGGCATAAATCAAACCTAGCCGTTAACCCAACAAGCTGGCCACATGGTGATGCGACCAGTTGGTCTGAACATCATGTGTAGAACTGTACAGTAAAGTCAGCTATAATCAGCGGTATCAGTGCACCAATTGGACACAGCCATAATAGAGGCATAAGTAGGTTGTAAGTTAATTAGTAGGCTACTCTATCAATTTATATGACTGATGGAATACCATTTTGAGAGGTATTGGATAAAATGTTGATAAAGTGCATTGATGAAGAGAACGCCATGTTGCTCAAGGAATTCCATCAAGGGCACAATTATGTATTTAAACAGAGAATGGAAATACGACAACAAGCTATGGAACTTGATAATCTACTTTCAGAGCTCGACCCACTATACAGCCAATCTAAATCAGATGGCACAAAGCTTCAGCATTATTTCAGTCTTCTGGTGAATACTTGGAACTGGTGTGGCTCGTCTGAGACTACAATGCAGGTGATAGAGATGCAAACTCAGCCCTTGAACCCCGAAACCTCTATTTCGATGTTGCCTTATGACAGAGCATTTGATCACTTAACCTATTTTAAGTGGGGCACTATGTACGTCACTGACATGAATATGCTTCCAGAGGTCACTTCAATTGTTCATAGGGAGTTTACTGAGAATAGAGCACATGTAGTATCAAGGTCATCCTCAGAATCCTTCGTTAAATCTGTTTCACCAGATATGGCAATGGAACAAACAGTGACCAGAAATTCTAAAAGGAAAGGTGAGCTCATTGGTGTGTCTGCCAGTGGTGAGTCCAGATGTCAGCAGGGATTACCATGCCTTCAAATTTTCATAAAGACCTGGGTCCTTGCGTCACATAAAATAGAAAGAGATGAAGGTGATGTACAGAGTATCATTAAGACTATCAAACCGAAAATTGTCAGTCCTTTTGGTTTCAGGTCCTACGATGGAGAGAAAATGGCTATAATAAATATAGCTACTCAAGCAATTGCTCCAGTTAATGTTACCAATTCATTACTTACTGCGAAAGAGCATACAAGAGTTTGAGAAAATGAGGCTTATATATGGGGAAGATTTTTTATTTCTGCGGCCCCGCCATGAAAAAGAAGTTGCAAACTTTTGGAAGTCTAAACATGCCGGTAAACCTGACAAAAGGAAAGCAGAGAGTAAAACACTGAACATTGATAGGCAAGTGTATAGTCGACTGTTGACTGTATCAAAGACCCGTGCAATTGATCTAAAGGTAATACAGTCATATGAGCTTGCACCAGTACCTCTTTCACTAGCTAATATGGATGGTTCTCTTAGGAAAACAAACAAAGGCATGTTACTAAGAGAGTTAGATATGGACAAGTTGGCACAGAAACAACTTCCAATGGACAATTATAACGATGACAACATTCGGTTAACTGTTTGACAGACTTGGAGCAACAATTCTGGATAAATTCCTTTTCGCTAATCATGTCCATGTTGTTCCAGATAGATGTGATGTAGCTGATTCCATCAAATCAAGCAAGACAAACTGAAATGAGGGCAATAGAGATACATATTCTAGAAGAGAGGCTAAGTTACCAGTCAGTCTGAAAAGACTGACTGGACACATCAAGTGCCAAGAATAAATCAAATTTGATAACATTTCTTTTTTCTGACTGGTGCGAGAAATTTCCTAGACAGCTCAAAGAAGGCCAAAAGCTAATTCTAGGATCGCAAGATGGAGCAGCAGGATAGATCGCAAACTCGGTCATTGAGACTACTCTGCTGCCTCTCCAATCAGACCATGAAGAAGCTGGCAGCAGAGTATTTGTTCATTGTGAATACTTAACACGTAATGTTCTTAAGTCTGAGGAGTTCAAGAGAATCATCATCTTTTCCCCAGATACGGATGTTGCAGTGTTATGCTGGCATTACTTTAATGGGTTACAGATTCAAGAGTTCCAGTTCCACACGGGTACAGGGGGGAAATGTAAGGTGTATACATGTACATGAATATGTTAAAGGCATAGGATCTGACGAATGTGTGTTATTACCTGCGATGCACCTACTGACAGGGTGTGATTCCAAAAGCAGCTTACATGGTATTGGAAAGAAGAAGGCTTTACTAACATTATCGAAACATAAATACCAACTAAAAGGCCTAATCTTGGCAATGACTGTTCAATTATTGTTATGATGCCACTATTGGTGCCTCAATTAAACCTATTGGCTTATTTTATGGAGAAGCTACGTCAAAGTTGAACCTGCTAAGATACAAACTTGTCACCAAAATGATTTTGATGGCAATAAACTTCCACCCACAGAAGACAGTGTCCATCGCCATATAAAGAGAGCCAATAGCCAATGTTTTATCTGGAGACATACAAGGGACCATAATCTGGCACGTGCATCACCTCTTGGAAATGGCCGGATTAATGATGATATGGGAAGCCTTCTTCCTAAACTCATGAATGAGGGTCCAGCTCCAGAGAACATTGTTGAACTAATTGCTGGTCAATGTAAGAAGGGGTGCGTGGCAAGGCGCAGCTGTCTACGCGCTGAGCTTCCTTGTACAGCAGCTTGTGACTGTGGCAATGAGTGCGGTAATGTTGGTCAAGAATACGATGAGGGCGCCTAGGGTTATACGATGCTTATTAAGCACTTAATTGGGTGGATTTCATTAAATATTTTAGGAAATGCATTCCTTGTAAGTGAGACTTACTATAATAAATATGTTTGGCACTAGTCATTCCTTGTAATTCAGACTTACTATAATGAATATGTCTGGCACTAGTCACCTCATACTCAACACCCAAATGGACCATAGCTGCCAAAAATGACAAAATGTGCCACAATTGTTGATAGGCGACAGACAGAAAAAATAAAGGTATGGGCCTTGTTTCTAGCTGTGGTGTTCATATTAATGGTGCAACTAGATATTGCCTTAAGAGATACATCTGCGAAATCTAGTTTTAATGCATCAACAATTGATCAAACCACTCTATTTTACCAATAGGCTTCAATAATTAAAACGCCTTAACAAATCAGATTCGTGGCCCTTGTTTTAAGGTCTGGCCGCTTCGTCTTCATACTTTAAATAGATACTATGTAAGGGGCAGATCTGCAAAATGTGGCTTTAATCCATTTACAATTGACGTTTGATATGTTTGTGCCACATTTAATATATCTCCACCCCCCCCCCCCCCCCCCGTAGGATTCTATGCTTAAAACACCTTAATGAATCAGAGATATGGCCCTTGTTTAAAGGTGCGTCCTTTTCACTTTCATAGTTGCGGAGCTATGGCCTGAAGGAACATATCTGCAAAATCCGGTTTTAGTCCTTCCATAATTGACGAAATGTACGATAAACATATATTCCCTATAGGCTTCAATACTTTGAAAATATAGCAAGGGGCATAACTCTGTTATTTAAAGGCGTGTCCACTTTATATTAATGGACAGAATAGATATTGTCACAAGGAACATATGTGCCAAATTTGCTTTTAATCCATCAATAAATGCTGGCATTAACTACTAGGTAGGTCAAATTTTGTTAGCTGAAAAAGTAAACGAATCCATTCTCTAGCTCCCCACCCCCACCCCACCCTTGCTCAACGTGGGCACCAAGACTAAGCCTCTATTGTCCATTTGATTTAATGAATCTCGGTATAATGGTGTATTTTATGTAAGCAAATAACTCAGTGAAAATTTTACAAAAAAAAAATAATAATAATGCATTAATGTTTAGGACGAACGTTCTTTTTCGGCAGGAAATATTCATCCATTTTGTCTCAGACAATTTTGTAAAAATCGCCAGTGTTCGTTAAGCATTGCAATACTTTTTGGACCGATTCACCAGACAGGTGAAACAATAACGCCTATGTTTGCTTGTCATTTTCTTTTCCCGCAGCATCCAAGTAGATTGTAAATCCAACGCTCCAAGATTCCCAATAGACCTTTTCACTCTATCAATCCATTGCATGACGTCATAAATAACTACGCGACGTGTAGAAGGACATCACAATCAATGACGTCATTATGACGTCATGAATGACGTAGATAAGTACGTTACGAACACATATTTGAAGACGGACCATGCGTTGTTGTACCAATTGTATGTCTTTACTATTTAATAAATATCCTGTTGAATATTTTGAAACTATTTTAACTGGGCGCTGTTGCTGCCATAGGCAGTAACAGCACCCAGTCAAATTAGTTACAAAATATTCAACACCTTAACTGCATAGTTTTCACGAAAATGATAGTTATGGCATTCGGGTATCAATCAATTCCAACACGTCGAAGTGTGGGCGCAGCTTAGTTAGTGATGGGCGGGGCACAACTAAGATTGGAAAGGTCCATTGGAGCCCAATGGTGCATGATCTGCATCTGCATCGAATGGAGGTAAGTTCATATACATAGCCATGTGGATATTGTCCACATATGGTACACGTGAACTTAGAATATTCAGCCGAAGAACTTCACTAGAGGATAACTTTAGCTACGCTGAAAATTATTCTAATTACCGTGAACTGTCAATCGCTTAAACACCACATTTACAATACTTTTCGTCGTCACTATTTATAGTATTATGTAAGCAAAACAAGCGTGATTAGAAGATATATTATTTACTATATCCAGTTAATATATTTATTAACTTATAGCCATAAAATTAAGATATATGAACTTTACTAAAACTACTGACTTTGATATAACATGACCACACTTTGAATAGGTGTTTGTATGCTACGAGTGATGGGTCAGAATGACCTTGATACATTGGATATAATGAAGCTTACTTAAATGGTTTGAAGGTGAAAGTTGGATCTGCACGGCTAGAAGACTGGTAGCCAAATATGAACTTCCATCTCCACATACTATCATAGATACACCACTCACAAAGAACACTTGGAAGAATACAGTAAACTCAGCTATTGACAGATATTGGCTAAAACATCTCAAATGTAAAATTGAACTATACCCATCAATGAGAATATCATAAGAAAAAGTTACGTTCAGCCATCCATGCCTAGTAACAACATCAATCAGCCATAGTCCAAGAGATGTTACAGAGCGCCAGTGAGAATTGGATAGTGACAGGCACATTTCAGTTACAGACAAGCAGAAGATGGAATCATGGCTCAGTATCTGATCAAAGATGCCTATTATGCCTAGATGAATGTGAGTCCATTGAAGACTTTATGCTAAGCTGCTCTGCAAGCCAATCAGTTAGACAACCTGTTCTGAAGCAGATACTGACCGAACTGCAGGATAGTGTATGTAGTGACTCAAATTACTGACAACCCTTCAAGAGGATGAACGTGTGATGCACAGCTTTCTCTTGGACACAAGGCAAGCAGAACTACCTACAGATATCACCCATCAACTTGAATTTCATACTCGCAGATTCTGTTATGCCTTCTACCAGTTCAGATAAAAAAGGCTATCACAGCTGCCTGCAAACAAGAGAATTGGATTGTACCAGGCCAGCGATGCCAGGATAGATCAAACCAATACTCCTCAACACTGATAATTATGTTCTTCAATATTAAGGTTTTTAAACCATTCTCACCAGATGTGAGGGAACTACAACGTCAAGTCAAGTCAAGGCAAGAAGCAGGTGAGTGAATGTGCTTGAGAATGTTTTCTGGGCCGCAGCCATCAGCTTCAGATAGAGTTTAATTGCTCTAATGGCGCCACGAATTCACGTCGGTTACACTACGGTAATCGACGAAAATGAGTGTTCTCCTCGTACCAGTCTGGTGGAGTGGTGGGTGGCTGGGGTGGGTAGGGCGTGGTGAGGAGAGGGTGGGTGGGGGGGGGGGACGGAGATCATTTTAAATGTGGAAAGATCACCATCTTGCTCTGTAGCTCTACCGACATTGGAACTCGCTGTGTAACAGGAAGTATCACCTTCCAGTCCTTTGCAAATTGTGGATTCGTGGCTCTAAAACCATCATGAAAGTCAAGATGCAACTATGTGTTGCTACACGTGATTCCATAACAATATGGAATTGCAATAGCTGGGCAGCTCCAAAAGCCCTCTTGAACAAACTTCATGCATGCCACCTCAAACATTTGCGAGCCATTACATATCAACACTAGCCACACAGTCTAATATCAACTGCAACACTGTACACATGGTGTAACGCTGAGCCACTATCTGCGACGCTAGCGCAGGAGCGATTGTCTGTGTTCGGACACATTCTTCGAATGCCAGAAAATACGCCTGCCCAGAAGGCACTGGAATTTGCAGTCGTATGTGGCAACATGTATCAGGCACACGAAGGAGGCCACATCATCAACTTGCTAGCTGCTTTTCGACCAGACCTCAAAGAACCTAATCTACGACGACTAAAGATAGATGGGAACCCAACGGAACTTAGGATGCTCGCAGTGGACATCGTCATAGTTCATGACTGTAAATTCTATTGATGCCTAATTTCGAGGTGGTTGGTTTCGGAACGGTTGTGGAAAGCAACCATCTCTTTTCCCGAACTCAAGTCTGTTCAATGATATTGATAAATAAGCCGAAATATTGACTGTCTTGTTAATGGAAAGACACGAATAACTACATCACAGCTCATAAATAAGTTAACACGTTGCCATAACAAATACAGAAACATGCTAGTTAGTAGGCCTACGCGATGTAAGAGATGTGCTGATGAATACTTTGAATATAATTAGATTGGATGCCATTGGTGCCTTAGGCAGCAATGTCTTCCTGTACAGTTATGTTCAAAATATTCAACAATACGTTTTATTTTGTTTTGGAGACATCTGTCCGGAATTCACTAAGGATGTTTAAACCCGGTTTCAACAAATCAACAGGTAATTGCAAGGCTAGTATTATAGATATAGCAATAGCCTCCCAATTTTATTAGTTGAGACCCAGACCACGCACCCTTCAAGGGAGGGGCCGCTAAATACCAAACTATAGGCATCCTTCGGAAGTAGGAGGGGCTCTTTGATGGCCCGCACACTTCGAAGGAATGACCATATTTGGCCATTTAGGCCACACCTCTTGCACGGGGCGTGACATAGCTCTCAACCAGTAAAAAGTGGGGTCTATCAACGTATCTATACGCTTGTACGACTAGCCTTGCAATTACTTTGTGATTTGTTACCCGGTTTAAGTTAAACCTGGTTTAAACTTGTTCATTGAATTCCGGTTATTACGTTATTTCTGAGATGCCCTGACCTGGTTACAGGCCGGGTGTGTTGTATGATATTTGGTCTGACAAACATACATATTGATCTAAGAAATAATGTTTACCTATAAATCAGAGGTACATACTCGTCTACTTAAATCCACCACAGGTGCAAAGAAAAACTCTGAAGTTTTTGTAAAGGCTTTATTTGCACAGCGGCTCATATGCTGAACAGTTACTTGTTACAGTGTATGAAACACAGCCATTAGTAGCTTTCAAGTATCAACGTTGTGTGCACATAGTCACGTAATTATAAAATAATATTCATTTTCATGCCATTCCAATGCAAATACGATTTACCTTCTTATTATACTGCGTTCATATTCCTTTCTTAGCCTGCTTTACACAAATACGAATTGGATTGCAGAGGAGTACAGCTTACTCAATAGTATTAGTGCGTGCGTGCGTGCGTGCCTGTGTGTGTGTGCGTGCGTGCGCATGCGCATTTACCTGGGGGTTGTCTCCAGATGCAGTATGTGTACATGTACGTGCGTTGTTGTCTTCTGATGCAATATGTGTACAATTAACTGGGGGTTGTCTCCTGATGCAGTATGTGTGTGTGCGTGCGTGCAATATGTGTACATTTACCTGTGAGGTTGTCTCATGATGCAATATGTGTACATTTACCTGTGTGGTTGTCTCAAGATGCAATATGTGTACATTTACCTGTGTGGTTGTCTCCAGATGCAGTATGTGTGTATTTACCTGGGGGTTGTCTCCAGATGCAATATGTGTACATTTACCTGTGAGGTTGTCTCCATATGCAGTATGTTTACATTTACCTGTGAGGTTGTCTCATGATGCAGTATGTGTACATTTACCTATGTGATTGTCTCATGATGCAGTATGTGTACATTTACCTGTGTGGTTGTCTCATGATGCAGTATGTGTACATTTACCTGTGTGATTGTCTCATGATGCAGTATGTTTACATTTACCTGTGTGGTTGTCTCATGATGCAGTATGTGTACATTTACCTGTGAGGTTGTCTCCTGATGCAGTATGTGTACATTTACCTATGTGATTGTCTCATGATGCAGTATGTGTACATTTACCTGTGTGGTTGTCTCATGATGCAGTATGTGTACATTTACCTGTGTGATTGTCTCATGATGCAGTATGTTTACATTTACCTGTGTGATTGTCTCATGATGCAGTATGTGTACATTTACCTGTGTGATTGTCTCATGATGCAGTATGTGTACATTTACCTGTGTGATTGTCTCCTGATGCAGTATGTGTACATTTACCTGTGTGGTTGTCTCATGATGCAGTATGTGTACATTTACCTGTGTGATTGTCTCATGATGCAGTATGTTTACATTTACTTGTGAGGTTGTCTCATGATGCAGTATGTGTACATTTACCTGTGTGATTGTCTCATGATGCAGTATGTGTACAATGTCCTGTGGGGTTGTGTCTATAATATGCACATTTTCTTCTGGGATTATTTTCTGATGAAATATAGGTAAATTTGCCAATTGAGGATTATCTTACCAGAGAAACATGATTTCCCACCAATTTATATGTAGAAAATATAAACCTCACAAGTCGGAACCTCAGATGCTCTTGTTATAGCTATTGTGTCAGAAGACCGCCTTGTAGCACCAAGAGTACCTCACTAGTTATTAATCTTCACAAGTGCAATTCTCTCTCTCTCTCTCTCTCTCTCTCTCTCTCTCTCTCTCTCTCTCTCTCTCTCTCTCTCTCTCTCTCTCTCTCTCTCTATATATATATATATATATATATATATATATATATATATATATATATATATATATATATATATATATATATATATATATATATATATATATATACTACTACTACTACTACTACTACTACTACTAATAATAATAATAATAATAATAAAAATAATAAATATCCAAGAAGATGCAAATTATGAATTTCACAAATAGAAAAAATGTAAACAAAATCTGACGGTCGATTGAGATTCATCACTGGTTTTGTATAAACAAAAAATATTATGCAAATTACTTGTTTGATGTTTTTGCGGTTTCATCCCTCCCAGCAATCTAAACATAGAGCCATATCTCATTCCCGTTTAGCGTAGGAGAACACGAATGCCCTCCCAGGGGTGGGTGTATCTCTTTGATGTTTCTGATCGTCGATTGCTGTGGCGCCGGAGGACTGTCTAGACATATTTAAGATTTTTCGAGTTCTTTCCAATTGGATTGTTTCGTAAATATAATACTTCCCTAAATTGAAAACTCATACGCGCACACGAGTTTCCAGAAAAAACAACAAATAATAACAAATATGTGTGACGGATTCGGGATTTATGTATAAAAATCAGTATGTATGATTACTGTATTCTGCGGCTGTAGTAGTAGAAACATCCTACAGCTGCAATCAGTCCTTCTTCATTTTTGCCCACTGTGTCTTGTCCTCTGTCGTAATCCTTAGCTTCCTCAGGTCCATTCTTGACTTGAGTGTACCGAGTCCTGCTTTCTTGAGGTCAGCTCATAGCATGCTTAGCAGATTTATGCAATGACGTCCTCTCCTGGCTCTGCATTTGCTGGCTTCGAGTAGGGCGAATTCCAAGGCTCTTTGTGCTCGTGTCTCTTCTGGCATCCTTAGCACATGGCCAAACATGGACCATCTTTGCTGGGCGACTTTTACGGACAGCGGCGACATGTTACACTTCTTGCATAGTGCATCGTTGGGAATTATGCTGTCTGGCCATCGGTGTCCAGTGATGGTGCGTAGGTGTTTGCGATGGCAGGTATCGAATTTATCTATTTGTCTACGAATCCATAGCTTCCAGAAAGACTGGAAAGGTATGTTCCCCATAACGCAGCGTGCAGCAATGTCAGCAGTACTGCAAAGCAGTGAGCACAGGATTCTACTTTTCCTCCATGTATCGCCGCCACGAAGCGGATCATCATTTTCTTTAATTTCATGCTTTGTAGATAGGTATATGTGGGTGAACTCTGTTTTGGATTCATTCATAAAGAGATTCTCAATTTTTAGTTTGCTTGCAGCTATTGGGAGAAGTTCGTCATTGGGTTTCTTTTCCTCATCTATGAAGTCCACATCATCGGCATATTCGATCCCTAGCGGCATACCCAGTATTGACACTGGCGAGGTTGGTCTTGTGGAACTTTCCTGTACGGATTGCAATGCAACAGTAAGGTAACAGGAGAAAAGCACCGGAGATAAACCATCTCCTTTTGGGGAGCCAATTGATGTCTCAAACTCCACAGACTTCACTGACTTGACTCGTACTCTCAGCTTGGTGTCTGCTCATCTTCATTGCAACTAGCGTAGTACATCTAGGATCTTTGAGCGTTTAATTGTGCTGAAGGCTCGTGACATTGCAATGCCCATTTTTTGGAAATCCCAGTTTTTGGACATGACTACCGACACAAGCATGTGTTGAGCCCATACAATGTTTGACGCCACTTTGACATGATCCAGTGAAGTCACGATCTTGTCTCAGGTGCGGCATAGAGTAACATTGGATAGGATTTTCTGTATGCTGTTGAGGAGCGCAATGGGCCGCAGATTGGCTGGGGACCAGCTTTGGTAGTGCGATAAGGGTGCCTTGGCCTATAGCGTCGATGGGAAAGTGGCGCATAAAAGCTGAATGAATTAGGCATGTGATCGGTTTTGAGATAACGTCACTTGCATATTTGAATAGTGCATTGCTCATGCCATCATGTCCAGATACACGTCCACTTTTCAGGGCTTTAATTGCCTTCTCAACGTCTGCTGTTTTAATTGGTGTTAGTAATGGCCTGGGGTGTCCAGAGAACGGGTGCAAGGGCTCATTATCGTGGTCAGTGTACTGTTCCTTGAACCATTCTCGAATCGCCTCGGCTTTGCCCTGGTCAGTCTCGATAAAGTGTGTACAGTGAGTGGTGGTGTGTAGTCAGTAAATCTCAGGGCCCAGGCTGCCCGAAACATTTTGTGACAGTCATCCATGGCAGTGATTTCATCTGCTAGGGAGTCTGCTTGTTGAATAGCAAGATTTTTTAAGCATTCGCTAATGTGGCGCAGAAAGTCATTGCGCTCCCGGCGTAGTTTGGTGTGGTCTTCACTTTGATAGATGCGTATCTGCAATGCTTTCTGTTCTGCTGACAGTTTTATTACTAGAGGGTCGTCAATATACCGAGTTCGGTTGTTTTTAAAAACGCCTATGGTGCTGGTAACTGACGAGTCCATAGATTTCAGTATTTTGGTTATGGCTTCGTTCGGATCGGAACTGACGTTGATGTCAGCTATCTGCTCACTGAGGGCCTTTTTGTATGACATTTGAGTGTCAGT
Organism: Chaetoderma sp. LZ-2023a; assembly: GCA_034401795.1. Lineage (NCBI taxonomy): Eukaryota > Metazoa > Mollusca > Caudofoveata > Chaetodermatida > Chaetodermatidae > Chaetoderma > Chaetoderma sp. LZ-2023a. The sequence continues at coordinate 147,902,846 of CM067373.1, read as the reverse complement.
GTCGCTGATGAGCTTGGGTAGGTTGTAGATGACTCTACCCTCTTGCCTGGTATGGCGTACGTTTATACATCAGGTAGAGATCTTTCATCTGAAGACATGTAATGACTGGCTTATGGTCAGAATATCAGGTAGAGATCTTTCATCTGAAGGCATGTAATGACTGGCTTATAGTCAGAATAAACGAATATGAACGAGCATTCCGAAGTAGTGGTTTTGCTTCTGTCTTGCATAGTATGAAGTCTATCTGATTGAAGACTGCTGTTGTAGCCTTAGAACCTTTTGGGGCTTTGCGATCAGCAATGTGTCCAGTCCATGTTGTCCGGTGACGGCATGGGTGTTTAAAAGCAGTGTTTGTGGCAAATAGGCCATTGGAACTAAGGAATGCCACCAGTGCATCTCCGTTGCTGTTGCGTATCCCCTCTCCATACGATCCCATGCATAAGTTTATGCTGGAGGATGCGCTGGCATTGTCTGCTGACTACATGAGGTCGTGCAATTCAGCATCCAGACACCGTGGGTATGCCATCAGATCTCATCCCAAGCATGCTTAACCACAAACCCAGCAAGCCAAAAATAGGACAAAGGTTGGGACGATGTGTTGAGAATCAACGAGGCTTAGCCTATACGACGTGTATACACACACGCACATGCCACATTTCAATAGATTAAGAAATCTATTGTGCTGGACATAATTAGACAAATATTTGACTTACAAGACTTTTTGAAAATTTGAGAAGTAGTAGCCTTGCGCGGGTCGCCGTCACTGGATCCTTGTGAGAGGCAAGTGCCTTCCGCAGGCCTCCGTCACAGGAAAATGCTGCCACTGCAGAAGCGGAGGGACAGAGAGGGCCAAAAAGGGCCACTCTATTCAACCAAAAGTGCTGTAAAGAAAAGACCATCCTAGTGAGACTATAACTAAAAGTGTTGCGTGCTGTTTTATGTGAAGACGAGATGAGCGATTCCCGCAGGATTCCCAAGTCACCGTCTTATGTAGTTCCAAGATGCTGAATTAGTAGGTGCCGCTTTTATTTATTCGGGCCCCCTTCAAAGCCTGACCTATCTATTAGTTTTTAGAGACACGAACTAGTGTAGGTCGCAAATGGCGGGAACCCTACCTATCTTTGGATACAGTGAGCGTTCATGTCATATTGCAAAACATCCGAGCCCAGTGAGAGTCAGGATGCCTTGCCCGGTAACCACATAAAACATCACAGGACGATGATTACCCTTTTACACAGGCAGATTATTCCAAATTAACCTGTCGTTACGGTGGGGATTAGAGACGAATATCCACCGCAAATGTCCTTCCCGCAAGGGCGTGACAGATTCCAATATTATGCCCAGACATTTGTACAGAATTCGGTGGAGATGCACCTCTCGTCCGTCACCAGATCTTATGGAGCTAAGTTATTGACCTAACATTAGGTTTATATCCAAGCTGCCCAAATATGCACTGCGATGCGGGAGATATATCCTAACAGACATAGAGAAATAATAATAATAATAATAATAATAATAATAATAATAATAATAATAATAATGTTTTCGCAGTGCTTCCTACATTGGCAATGACACTAACTAACAAGTATCCTAAGATACAGGGGAGGTGTATGTAACACCGCTCCTTGGCCATCACCGCTCTGAAACCTCCAATAGTTTCCCCGGGTCGGATCAGTCCACAGTGCGGGTAGGGACATCCAGCCAATTAAGAAGCCATAAGGCTTAGTGGAACATGAAGAGAGACAATAACTTTATAAGTATGAGGCCCTATAGGTATTCTGGCCAATCTAACACAACCTTGCCGGTGTACAGGACTAGATTACCATAACAACCGGAAAAGAGGTGTACACTATATGTCTCCTAACGAAGAAATTGTCTCTAATCATATTAAACCTATCCTATCGAGCTGAATAGAAAGGTAGCATGCTGGGCTAAATAGAGTTAATAGCACGGACAGCGACCTTAGTGAAACATGACCGTGGAGGGAAACCGTGATGCATATATAAATGTTGCTATATAGTATATCCTAAATGCAATACGGTCCTAAGTTTTCTATAAATAAACAAAACATATCAACTGATGGCTACGTGCCATATACTAACCAAATACAGAACGATGACAGTACGTGAATTGATTAGAACAGTAATAATACAGGTTGACAGACCTAATACAGTACAGTAAACAACTATACTAAGTATACAACTAAATAACTATAGACAGTAATAATTAAGAACTTATAAATTGTGGTCCCAAGACCGTGAAGGTGCCTGTTAATCATCGGTACCTTTTACAGAGGAAAATACAGTGATTAAAGAATAATTAAACGAGTAACTAATGAATAATTAAAGATGTAATTAAAGATATATCATGTATAGTTACTTGAATACCCAGTAGCCATTCTTAGTTGTGGGCTACTATTTTACTAATATTGAGACGTCACTATTCTTGTGACGTGAGTCGACACGTTGTCTGGAGCTGGATGTTGTCTCCGCATGCAAGACAGAGTTCCTGTATGTTGTTCCAGGACGGTAGCGGTACGATCTCAGGACAGTATAACATAGTTATAAGTAGTCTACTGAATAACTAGTAAGTTCTACACAATAATACTGTAGCTATGAAAGTTCCCGTTATAACAATGGTGAGTTGCAAAGTTAAGATAACCCATTAACAGAGAAGGTTATGGATACAGTTGTCCCCCTGTTTAAGACTATATGCTCGGCCTCAACGTGACGCAGGGGTGTAACCCACTGGGTGTCAATCCAGACATTTGGAGGGGCTAACCAGACCATTATGCACAACGCAAATGAATGACACTTGGCGATCGAATCAACCAAAATGGTGCTCACCCTGTGAGGATCCGCCAGGCAGGTGCAGCGCCGGGCTCCACGCCTCGAAGGAGCCCACCCTCAGCTACTGGAGGTCCCACCAACTCGTCTTGTGGAGCCAGGGGACGAGGATGGAGAGCTACTGGCCAACCGAAAGAGAAGACCAAACCCAAAGAGAACCCCAGTATCAAGATCATGCACTGGAACGCAGAAGGGGTTACCAACAAGAAATCAGAGCTCGAACAGTTCCTGTACGAAAACAACATTGATATCTGCTGCATCCAAGAGACACCTGCAAGAAGGAAAACCATTTAAGATCAGAGGTTACCAGATTTTCCGGTGTGATCGAAGAGGAAGAAAGAAAGGCGGGGTGATCACCTTGGTCCAAAACAGCGTGAACGCTAGCCAGATCAAAACCTTTATGGAAGAGGCAGAATATATCAAGATCCAGGTAACAACCAGCAACTCTGTGATTGACATTGTCAATTATTACTGCCATAATGACAAGAATCTCTCACTTGACACAATCCAGGTCCCGGACTGCCACTTCCTCATTGCAGGAGACTTTAATAGCCAGTCTCAGAGCTGGGGATACAGAACACTTGATAAACGAGAAGACATTGAAGCATGGCAAGATGAAAAGCACCTTTTACTTGTCAACGATCCCACAGATCAGCCTACCTTCTACTCGCGCCGGTGGCACTCGACAACAACGCCGGACTTGGCATTTTGTACAGAAGACATTCACAGAAACCTCAGTAGAGTGGTCGGATCGCAGTTAGGAGGAAGCGACCACCGCCCAGGCCTCCTCTCTCTTTCTAGAAGTATTTCGAAAAGTTCACCTCAACATCCAAGATGGAACTACAAAAAGGCAAATTGGAGTCTGTTCGGCATTCGTTCCAATGAGCTTACCCAAAATATAGCAGTAGAAGGGAGAAAGATCAACAATGCGGTCAAGGAATTTAATTCAAGTATCCTCAAGGCTGCCAACGAAGCGATTCCTCGAGGATTCAGGGAAAACTACCGCCCCCAACTGGACAACAGAACTGCAAGCAGCACATGATAAACTAGACAAGACCAGAGAAGATGCAGAGGGTAATCCCTGTCATGAAAACCACTTCACACTACAATAAACTAAAGCCAGGTATCTAAAGACCAAGCTGGAGGCCAAAAGAAGAAGCTGGAGGGAAAAGACAACAGGGTTTAATTTAGAGAGAGACACAACAACGCTATGGAGACTGACTAAAGCACTGAATGATGAGTGTCGGGGGAGAGAAGATCACTCTTGAAGAAGATGGACAAACACTGTCAGGAAAGATGGCTGCAGATGCCTTTGCGAAGGCATATGCAAAAGAAAGCAACATTTCTATACCACGAATGCGTCAAAAAGAGGTTAGAAGAGAGCAAAAGGAAAGAACAGACACCAACACCCATGATGCAATGAAAGTTGACATTAGTTTAGCAGAACTGAAGAAGTTTATCCGCCAATTGAAGAAGAAGAAATCTCCCGGGCCAGATGGCATTACGAATAAAATGATCCAACACTGGTAATGCATCTCTCCGCAAGTTGGTAGACATCTTTAATCTAAGTTGGACCAATGGAGAGGTTCCTCAGTGCTGGAAGGAAGCCAGAATGACTCCTATTCTGATAAAAGGGAAGAACAAGACGAAAGTGCTGAGCTACCGTCCTATCAGTCTTACAAGCTGCATATGCAAGACCATGGAGCGCATCGTCAACCAGCGGTTGCAGTGGTACCTGGAGTCGGAGAACATTATAGTTTCAGAGCAGGCTGGCTTCAGAAGATACAGGAGCACAGAAGATCAAACAACACATGTTGCACAGGTCATAGAGGACACTTTTCAAGCCAAGAAGGTGATGCTAGCTGCTTTTATCGATCTGCAGAAGGCATTTGACAAGGTGTGGAAGGATGGCCTCCTCGTGAAGCTCCAGTGCACAGGCATCGGTGGCAACATGTTCCGATGGACCAAGTCATACCTACACAATCACAGAGCTAGGGTGCTGGTGGATGGACAATCTGGACAGAATGTATTGCTGAGACAAGGGGTACCACAAGGCGGAGTATTATCACCAACTCTGTTCATACTCTTCAGTAATGACATTGTAGCAGAGCTGCCCAATGGGATCCAAGCAGCCCTCTATGCAGATGACCTCGTACTCTGGTGCACCGAGGAGTACACAACGACTGCCACGTACAGAATGCAGCTCGCCTTGGACAGAATTACAGCTTGGGCCAATCGCTGGTGTATTACCATCAACAAAGAAAAATCATCAGCCATGCTATTCTCACTGTCCACCAAAACCAAGGTTGGCAATCTGACACTGGGCGGTACCCCACTCGAGTACTAGGACCAGCAGACATACCTGGGAGTCACCTATGACCGAAGATTAACATGGAAGGAGCACATCCAGAACGCAGAGGCAAAGGCCAGAAGAAAGCTAAACATCATGAGGAAGCTGGCAGGAACAAAGTGGGGTGCCAATGAAAGGATCCTCAAGACCATCTACCTAGGTGCCGTACGACCACACCTTGAGTATGGATCCAGCTCATGGATGACAGCAGCTAAATCTCATCAACAGAACCTCAACAGAGTACAAAACCACGCACTGCGCATCATCACTGGTGGAATGAGATCAACACCAATAGAAAAAATGGAGCAGACAGCAGGCATCCCCCCACTTAGTAAAGGAAGGGAATGCAAAGCACTGATCGAAGCTGCAAAGTTCAAATCGTTCAACAACCACCCGATGAAGATCAGGCAAGCACAGCTGTCATCGGGAAGACTTAAAAGATCAAGTTTTGTGAAAGAGACAAAAGCACTTCAAAGGAAACACCAAGAAATGTTGCCAGCACAAATAGAAGACCCAAACCACACCCTTGATCCTCCACTGTGGGAAAACAAACTTGAGAGCATAGCTATTCGCACCACAGTACCTCATATCACAACCAGAGATGAACACAGTGATGTGAGCAAGAAGGCCCTGACCCTAGCCATGCTGGAAGAAATGTACCCTCAGGAGACATGGATAAGGATCTACACGGATGGATCAGCCAAAGATGCAATTAGGAGCGGAGGTGCCAGACTGCACATACAGTATCCAAACAGACAACATGAGTCAGCTGCAATACCGACAGGCAAACACTGCACAAACTACAGAGCTGAAGTCGAAGCACTGGTCCATGCAGCTAATACCATCAGCAGAACAGCAGACCCTATTGCACAGATTGTCTTTTTATCTGATGCCCGCTCCGTCCTTGAGGCTATCACCAAAGGTAAGCTGCCACAACTTGAAGAAGCACTACAAACCATCAAATGCTTTCGGATAGCATTGCAGTGGATCCCCTCACAATGTGGAGTCCAAGGAAATGAGGAAGGTGGGTGCAGAGGAGAATCAGACAGAAAACATGGTTACACATACAGAGATGAAGACTATCATCAAGTCACTCTATAGAACACCTCAATCAGAAGATGCCTACCATCATCTCTCGAGGCCAGAGCAAGTGACCATTTTTCGTCTCAGAACTGGACATAACAGACTAAACCAACACATGTACAGGCGGTTCCACCTTACCACATCGCCCGCTTGTCCTTGTGGAGAAGCAGAACAGACCACAGAGCACATACTTCAATGTTGCAGTACGTATCAGCTGCTGAGAGAAGAGATCTGGCCTTTGTCAACCCCTTTTCTTGAAAAGCTGTATGGGCCTGTGGAAGAACTGCAGAAAACCACAGATTTCATCTTGAGAACGGCTCTCCAAGTGTGATTGATACCAGCGATCGAAAAGAAGAAGAAGGAGATACAGTGGTAATTAAGATATACTTATTTAAGCTTAACGGTGCCGGGTGCGTTAAATAGCTCATGTGCGCACCGAGCAAAGTTTACTTGGCTGCGGTCAAAACATTAAACTACCACACACGACATGCAGTGTGGTGGTTGAATATCCACTTTTTGGCGTGGCTGGCAGATCCAGTGAGTTATCCACTGAGGAACACCGCTGACTCTACGCCATGTAGAATTACATAACTGGACCTTAAGGGTCCACCGTTAAATAGTTCCTATTCAGTTATTAATTAAACAAGAACAGATTACACTATGATGATCTAATTCATGGTGCGGTGGTCCAAAAACTGTTGTGGTCTAAGCTGACTGGAAGTTGAGGTACCGAGATGATGCTGAATTCCGTCTTCGGTGCTCCAGTTGTTCAGTCAGGATCCTGTGCTTGGGCAGCTCCTGACTGGTCGGGCCCCACCCGACGATGCTCTCGATTTGATGAAATCAAAGTAAAAAGTGGCATCTCAGAGCTAAAGGTTGTTCAGAAAGATGGGATAACTCAGATTGCTAGTGAAGACATAGATAAAGCTAATGTACTGGCAGACTTTTTCGCTAGCGTTTTTACGTGCGAACCAGATGGTCCAGTGCCAGAATCCCAGAAACTAAAACCAGAATTTGAATTCCAAGACAACACATTCACCCATGATGATGTGCTGAAAATACTAAAGGGAATAGACAAAACCAAATCACCTGGCCCAGTTGGAGTACATCCCAAAGCATTAGCAGAGCTAAAAGAGAGTGTGTGCATGCCCGTGACTATTATATTTAACAAATCTATGGATAAAGGGATAGTACCAGACAAGTGGAAGACACCACAGCAATTTACAAAAAGGGGGCCAAATCTGACCCTGGAAATTACAGACCAGTAAGCCTGACAAGTGTATTGTGTAAACTAATGGAAAAGCTAGTGCGGTCAGAAATAATAGACCATATGAAGAGAAACAAATTCTGAAGCAAAAGACAATTTGGTTTTATCGAAGGAAGATCAACAGCACTGCAACTACTAAAGGTACTGGATGAATGGACAAAAGTGGTGGACAAAGGGGGACAAATAGATGCCATATATATGGCCTTTATGAAGGCATTCTATACCGTCCTGCATAGGCGGCTCATCAGCAAGCTGAGAAAATATGGTCTAAGTGAACGTATAATATGGGTAAAGGACTTTCTTTCAAACAGAAAGCAATGCGTCGTGGTCAACAGACATGTTTCAGAAAACCACCCAGTAACAAGTGGAATCCCACAAGGCAGTGTGTTAGGGCCTATCCTGTTTGTGATATACATTAATGATCTTCCTGAGGCTGTAAGATCTACATGTTATCTCTTCGCAGATGACACAAAAATCTACAAGCAAATCAGATGCAAGAAAGATGAAATTGAGTTGCAAGAGGATCTGGACTCCCTTCAGGTGTGGTCAAACACATGGCTAGTGAGATTCCATCCAAACAAATGCAAAGTACTGACGGTAGAGAGCAAGGGAGGAAAACACCCAGATGAGAAGAGCGACCACCTCTACAAGCAAGATGGGACACTAGTAAATCTTGAGAACACAACAGGAAAAGGACATTGGGGTCACAGTAGACATGAACTTAACCTTCTCAAGCCACATTCAAGCCCAAGTTAACAAGGCAAACAACATTATGGCGCTAATTAGAAGAACATTCACCTACTTAGATGAGGAAATGTTTAAGCAGCTGTTCCAGGCCCTGGTGAGACCTCACCTAGAGTATGCAGTGTGTGTGTGGAGACCTCATCTGAAAAAGGATGTAGCCCTAATAGAAAATGTACTACGACGAGCATCCAAACAAGTTCCAGCATTAAGCAACATGAGCTATATAGATAGGCTGAAGAGACTGAAAATGCCCACAATGCGGTACAGAAGGATGAGAGGAGACTATAAACTCACCCATGAGATATATGATCCTGAAGCTTCTGAGGGGCTGCTGATCTTGGCAGAGAATAGAGGCACAAGAGGCCATAGCTTGAGACTGTCCAAGCACCATATTAGAACGGACATCAGGAAATATATGTTTACAAATAGAGTGGTAGATAATTGGAATAGCTTGCCTGGCACCATAGTAAATTGTAAATCTGTCTTCGCCTTTGAAGTGGCCTTAGATAAATTTTGGGAGCAACAAGCCATTAAATTTTATTTCACGGCCGAATATCGGATGCCATGAAGTCAGGAATGTGGAACATTTTTAATGGAAAGAAGATGCGGACATAGAGGCTGAACACAGCCCGAGTACTCAGAAATATCCTAAGAAGTCCTAAGAAGTCGAATGATGAAATCATCCCTTTTATACTCTCTGCAACGTCATAACCTGGCTGCTTCAACCAATGGAAATTAGCTGATCCAGCCAATCAGCGTGCTGGAAATCCGTGACGTATACACAGCTATCTAAATATTATGATAGATATAGATGTGTAGATGCTGATTATTTAGCTATATATATATATATATATATATATATATATATATATATATATATATATATATATATATATATATATATATAAGCGATTACGACGTTACAGAAACGTTTTGAGAATAATTTTAACGGAGAAAGACGCCGATAACTCAGCCATTTCTGAACCGATTTTAAAACGGTTTGTAGATTTGAGACGCCCATCGAATTCTGGTCTTGATTAATACCAGAGTCGATGGAAACAAGAAACTATCAAGAATTAAGATGTGCCTACTCGGCACACGAAAAGCGCCACCCGGCTCTTGGACGCGCTACACGTGCTCTGTCAATACAGCGACCAGAGCGCGCATGCGCACTATGCGTTTTAACAAACTCGTTTTCGACGAAATTCCTCCCGTATAGGCTCATACAAGCACAACGGTAGCAAAAGTAGGTTTAATATACAAGATTGTGCAATAAATAATATACACCTGTGCAAAAGTTAAGCACCACCCTATTTTTACGCACATGCGAGGGTATATTCATGTGCTATGAAGAAAGCAATAGCATAAACATTTATGTACCCATCCATCTTAGTGCAAGAGGTACTAATGCAACTAGAGTTATGCTGATTATGATGGTGGGGAAACACTGTATGTTTTTGTTTGAACTTGAAAACGAGGCCTGAATATGGTTACGTTGACACAACTGACAACTATTGCCCTACAGTTGACACACGTGGCTAGATTGTCATTAATGGTGTCTGAAAACGAAGTTTAACATCTGTGCACGAGTTTGAGACTGTCATTATTAATACCGGGTATATCCACCTTGTGCCTGGATGACGGCCTGGACACGACGTCTCATGCTGGTCACCAACCGACTGATACGCCATTGTGGTATTCGTTGCCATTCAAGATGGAGTGCGTCTGTTAATTCCTGTAGGTTCTGCACAGGAGGATCCCTCCTTCTCACCACGTTTCCCAGAATGTCCCAGATATGCTCAATAGGGTTCATGTCAGGGCTCCTTGCTGGCCATGGTAGGGTTTCGATGGCATTCTGGCGGAGGTATTCATGCACAGCTCTAGCACGATGTGGTCGGGCGTTGTCATCCATGAATATAGGGTGGGTTCCAGGTGCATGATTTACAAAATGAGGGACCACAACTCTATCCAGTATGGAATCTTGATATCTTTGTCCATTTAGTGTTCCAGGTACAGTCAACAGATCCAGCTTACAATCAAATGAGATGCACCCCCATATCATAACGGAACCTCCACCAAATGAAACTTCTTCCATGATGTTACGTTGGTCGTACGCCGTGCGTCTGGACCTCCATACACGAGTTCGACCATCTGTGGCATGAGCAGGAACCGACTTTCATCGGACCAGTGTACCCGTCTCCAGGATCTCATGTTCCAGTGTCTTCTTTCGTTGCACCACCTCAGACGCTCCTCTTTGTGGTGTGCAGTGAGGAGAGGACGTCTGACAGGTCTCCTAGCTTTCATGCCAGCAGCATACAGTCTCCTTTTGACGGTAGACATTGACACTCTATTGCGCGTTTCCCATTGCTGGCTGAGCACTCTGCTGTTGGTGAATGGAGATCTCCTAACAAGGCGTACTAGGGCTCGATCATCACGGGCAGTAGTCTTCTTCGGTCTTCCAGATCTAGGCCAGTCGTTCACCTCGTTAGTTTGCCCATGTTTTGCAATCAAACGACTGATTACAGTATGGTTAATGTTCAGCTGTCTGCCAATCTCTCTGCATGACATACCAGTGGTATGCATGCCTATGATTTACCATTTCACACGATCACTTAACCTTCGTCTTGCCATAGCGGTTCACAATCAAGAGCTAATTCTCTCTGTACAAATAAACCACGGTCATGAACACAAGATTCCTAATCTTGTAGCCTAAATCTGTATGTAATGTTCTACACCTCAAACTGGACTTTTACATAACTGAACACGTGTGCTGTTTCCCTCCACGCGCGGACATCAAGCGGCGTGAAGTCATGCATGCATGTGCATTTCGTACTTGGAATTATGTCAGCTAACGCGGGGACAAAAAGTATGGCAGCCTAGTTGTACCATCATGTTTCTACGTTCTATTGTTTTTGCTGGTGCTTAACTTGTGCACAGGTGTATATAATAAAATGTTTTATTTTAAAATATTACTCTGTTTTACGTTGTATTTTGCAATTCTGTGTTGTCTTCGAAAAAAACGAAATAGTAAAGCTCTATATCGTGCAGTGCGATTAAGTCATTGTGACCCTGTTGCGCGATCGCGGATTGTTGTCAAATATGCATAACCGTTGTGTGGCTTATAGCTGCGGTAATACTGCAAACAAAACAAATGGAATTTCGCTGCATATTTTCACGAACAAATACAATTTATAGGCTACGATGTAGTGGTAAATTACACACAAACAGAGCCGATTTCCGCGAACCCAAAGATGGCGCAGTACAACAGCCGTCGTCTGCTCTCCGCATTTCGGCGCAGATTGTTTTCGAGAAGCACTACAACAGCCGTCGTCTGCTCTCCGCATTTCGGCGCAGATTGTTTTCGAGAAGCACAAATATCTATACTGGCTGATTATAACTTGGAATGCTTTTATGGATTAATTATGAAAAAATGTGCACCCCAATTAGGCCTACACATAGACAGCCCCTACCCCCCCCCCCCCCCCCCAACAAAAACCGCAAGAAACAAAAAATACTACTTGGCCTACTAGTACTTATGCCCTTTGTCTAAATATAACGCAGGGTAACGTCAAATCACGACATCAAGAATTATATAAACAGCTGTCTAGCTCGTCTATCTAGTTCAAACCAGTAATTTAGGTCAATCGTCTGAGTCATTTGCAGCGGAGACACGAGCGCTGTGTGATGCAATGAGGGTGTTAAGGGAGGGGAGGGGCATAATTATGCATTGTGACCTATTAGTTACAACAGAATTTAAACTTATTGAATATTTAGAAAAATGTTTGACTGGTAGCTGTTGCAGCAACAGGTTCCAGTAAAACTAATTTCAAAATATTCAACAGATTTCCTGTGCAGTGGTCATACTTCCTCTCTTTTTTCAGAGAGCACTGACCTCTGTTAAGTAATAAAATATTACAGTTTGAGTATGTCTGATCCTAATGAAATTGGTTGCTGCCAGGAAGAGTAGGCGTAACAACCAACAAGCCACAGCCCCCACCAAACCCCCTTCAACAGGCGCGCGCACACACACCATGCTTCACCAACAGTCCACACCACACCCAGAATTAAAAAACAAGAGGCCCAAGGAGCTGTGGCGCCGACCTGGACCATTAGCATTTGAACCATTTGCATTTAAAGAGACATGATGGATAATTTTTGGAAAATCTAAGACTCACCAAAAAAGTTGATCAATCAAAATTCAGAATAGAAGTTCTGGATTCTACCATGATAGGGTCACTCTAGCCAAAGTTGGTTGAAATATGTCAAGCAGTTATAGGGTTTTTTCATAAAATCTAAGATTGTGTTTTTACAAAAGTATGTTTTATCATTTTGACAATTTCCGGTACATTTTTCATAAAATCAGATTTTCACCCCAAAAATTAATCAATAAAAATTCTTAACTGTGGTTCTGGAGCCTACACCCATAGAGTCCTTCCCGCCAAATTTGGTTGAAATCGGCCAAGTGGTTAATGAGGAGTAGTGTTTGAAAACAAAAGTTGATGGACGGATGGCGGTTGGTTGCTACGGCATAAGATTTGCAAGGTGGATGTGACGCATCCTTGGTCACAAAGTGAGAAAAGTTTTACCTACATGTGTCATTCACAGAAATTAACACTAGCCTGTTACCAGCAAGGCAAATTGACAAGTGTGAATTATAATTTGTGACTGACCACACCTCGGTGGCCTAGTAATAATTTAATAGCTAAAGTAACCCCTTTAATGGTCTAGGCAGTCAAAGACGTCATCTGAAGTGATCTTGAAGAATGTCTTTGTGCCGACCAAGAGATTATTTTTTTTAATTTACCACTGGAATGACTGGCTAGATTACTGAACCATTACGGTGGTAAATTAAAAAAAATATTCTTGGAATCTGGGTCCCCAAATTGACAACCAATGTAGTATGAAAATTTTTTAAAAATATAACTCATTTTACGCATCCCAATATATGTATTAATTAGTGTATTGTGCTCATTGCCTCATGATTAATAAATATACTAGATGCTGGTCAACCTTTCCATCATTAGCGCTTCTGCAGTGGTCTTGATAAATGTCCATTTACAAATCAACAGACTATTTTTTGAAAATTTCCCACTGGAATCACTGGTTGGGTTACAAAACCAGTCTCTCCAGTGGTAAATTTTCAGATGTAATCTCTTGCAGTCTTTGTCAGCAAATGGACACACCAGTACACTGTTTATAGCTTAGTTCCCTCACCCCAATATATATTGTTGTCAATAGTGTGAATAAATATATATTTTAAATGTTACCATTGCATCATTCTGTCATGTCTGTAGTTGCCTTGATAATCTCCATTTGTAGACCAACTAAAGACTATTTTTGAAAGTTTAACACTGGAATGACAGGTTAAATTACCAAAACAGTCATTAAATTGGTAAATCTTCAAAAATGGTCTTCTGGAATCTTGGTCAGCAAATGGACATGTACACTGTATATGACCCAGTTCGCTCTGGCAATCCCAGTATCTATTGCTCTCAATAGCCTATACTAGATGTTGTAATATAGTGTTGTGTACCAGTAGTCCTCTTCATAAATGCCTATTTGCAAACCAAGAAGACTATTTTAGAAAATTTACCGCTGAAATAACTGGTTAGTTTATGGAACCAGTGATATCATTGGTAAATTGTCAAAAATAGTCATCTTGGTTTGCATTAGATTTTTCATCTTTGGCTAAGCATTTGCTAATCTGTGCCAATCCATGCTATCTAGACAAGTCTTACTTTATTATAGGCCTAATATCATGGGCTTATATTTTGTCCTTGATTTCAAGTTGCATCTTGTCATTATTCTCAACTTGTACAATTTATCATTCTGAAATATGAAGACTCACCAAGTTTAAAGTCAATAGCTCTAAGTATGGGCAAACGTGCCACAATGGTAACATCGTTTCTCATTGAGCCTAATACTAGAGAAAATGAAAGAAGTCGGAGAGGTATCCATTTTGTTTATATCAATGATTCTTCATAATAGGATAAACCATCTTGACGGCACACGCCCACCCGAGTCATTGGCACCGACCTCATTTCTGATACGTGGTGGTCTCTGCAGAAAGTGAACCCAGGTGAAATTAAAGAGAGAACGAATGACTGACTGGTTTATGAGCAGCCAATCCGAACTCCCTTTGTTATCCCCCGAAGTCCAAAGCACCACCTGATGATCTACTGTGTCCACACACACAGTGACACATGTTGCATACTCACACCAAGTAACGGCTTGAAACGCTTGAAATAAATACCGGTATATCACAATTTTATGAGCTCAATCACAATGCGTGTACGGTCTTAGTATTGACAATAATGATGGTGACAATGAAGGTGATGATGAGGATGATAGTAAAGTTTTATCAAGAGAGTGACAATGATGATGATATAAGACCGAAGGCAGTGACAATGATTGTGATGATGGTGATGACTATCGTACTATGATGATGAGTGACAATGATGGTGATGACAACATTGGCATGATCAGAGTAACAATTATGGGGCTTACAATGTTGATTGTGACCGATAATGATGACAGTAAAAAAGGCTGATGGAGATAATGGTGGGGTACCAATAACAGAGATACATTTCTAGCTATGCCGTGTCCATTTTGGGAAAGCTACACTCAAGATTTGCCTGTGCTGGAATCGATCAAACCCTGAATCCCTAGAATACCATTATCAAGGTACATACCCACACAGGTAACCTCAGCTAACCTGATGAATATTTTGAAACTAATTTGACTGAGTGCTGCTTCTGCCATAGGCAGCGCACAGCCAAATTAGTTTCAAAATTTTCAATAGAATCGACAGAATGATTACTACATAGTGCATCTATCAGACATACAATTTGTACACTTGACGGACTATTCCAGCTTCATGATGGAGTATTTATCTCAATTATGATTGTACACTTGATGGACTATTCCAGCTTCATGCCTCGTAGATGATGATGATGATTTATGTTAGATGACACGCCCTCTTTGTCCGTTTTAATGACACAGCCTCTCTGTCCTTTTTAGCCACCCAAATCATCATCAACCAGATGTAGGGTATGGACTCTCCAATAGGCTAGGTACGGATTGACCGGTACGGTTTGGTTACGGAATCATTACGACGTATAAGGCCTGTATGGCCTTTTGTCGGTCAAAATATTTGAGTTTAAAACTAACCGTCACTTTTCCGGTTAAGGAACTTATGTGACTTGTCATGTAGATATGATGGATACATATATCTATACATCTTATGTATTCATAATAACATATTATACATATATACACATTTACACTTCTAGACAGTACAATGCGCATGAAAAACATACATGTCCACCTGTGCTTAAATCATGGAAACAAAGTAGGCTATACATTCTACTACGTACTGACAATCTCTGCCAGTTTCGTATAAACGGTTGTTCACCAAGGGGATTCAAATACTGGATCTGAAGGCGACTTCTCCAGCAGATTTGCCTAAGCGGTTACACAGACTTCAGGTATGCTCGGCTACAAATGATTAACCAGGCGGGACATCGTCGGGACAGCATCTGTCTTGAACATGCGTGTGGCTCCAGTATATCTATATTTTCAGTAATTGTAGTAAGACAAAGCGTAGCTAGCGACCTCCCAGGCTGTGTTTGCAGCGCTTCAAGTTTTCTGTTTGTAAACAACAATTAATTAGTTTTTGGTTTGTAATAATGAAGCATGGTCCTTGCATGTATGGAGGTTTTGTATTTGTCACTACAACAGCAACCATTGTCCTATCACAACTTGTAAGTTTTGACTAAAACTAAAACAAACGGTGCAAATTAGTGTCCATTTTCTGATACGCAGCCTATATATAGATACTTTATAATTTAATGCGGCAGATATAACACAATATTAGCTCATATAGAAAAAACAATAACTCGTTTGTAATTTACTGATCAGTCTACGTTCTGAAGTCGCGCGTTTCTGTCGTCCATGCAAGTTCAACTCGTCTGCTAGTGCATGTTCGAAATCTGGTAACGGTTCAAATTGGTATGATCTACGCCTAAATTCGGCACATCATCGCCATATTCAGGTCCGGAGTCACTATTTCCCTCAGATATGAGTTCATACTCATTCTAGTGAATGCTGCCTGGAAAATATTCCGAGAAATCTTCACGTTATTTGAGTAAATTTCAATTTTTATCGAGAAAGAGAAGCGAGAGAGAGAGAGAGAGAGAGACAGGTCCCTCCGATGACGTCACATCCCCTATTGACTTCCGTTTCTATTTCGTTTTTGAAAGGGTACGAAAATGGTCACTTTCGACGAAGTATTTACAAAATTATCTGTATCCTATGATAATGTAATTTTTTTAGTCAGTATATGTTGCATTATTTGCACGTATCAGAACACAAATCTCGCTGCGTATAGTACTTGGTCTTTAAAGCTCTATACCTAGGGGGCGTACTTTTGGAACGAACTCAGGACGGACGGCGCGCACCCAGCTTAGCTGGTACGGCTCGTACCCGACCGGTCTATCCGTGCTACACCAATCAGTATACATATACCATATTATATCATGTTTTCAGGCCTTAAGCCTTAGGCTTCTTATGTCCTGTTGTATTGTGTTTGTATTTTGCTGGTGTGGTTTTATTGGTAGTGATATCGGCTCTGGTGCTAGTCAAAATCGTACATCATTTTGTCTAAGTTTTTATCTAGTCTCCGTTTGAAATCCTCAGTCTTTTGCTTCAACGGTATGGGTGGAAAGAGAATTCCAGAGATTCACTATTCGTTTGGTAAAAAAGCTTGTATATATAGCTTACAATATATTACCCTAATATGAAATATTGCGTTATTAGTACACCTAGTTGTGGGGTGTGTGGAGTCGGCAATTATTATTATTTTTTTTAATGTGACGGCTCTATTAGCAGAAATCACTTCGTCATCTCCACCATCATCATCTGCAGCAGTAGCAGCACACCATCATCATCTGCAGCAGCATGTTGCATCATCGTACGGTATATAATATCAACGGACTCCGAGCAATGCGCCACATGTTCTGGCAATAAACTACCTACACATCGTCTGTTCTAGTTTAAAATAGATGCTTGAGAAATGCGGTTTCTGCGCAGTCAGAGCAGACGACCTAAATACTGTAAACAAAACCAGCGAGAACTGGAATTCTCAGTATAAATAACAGACGACGGATGGTTCGAGTGTAGAATACGAATATTAGTGGTATCCATTTATTAAGATGATAATAATCTCGAATATGTTGTGCTAATCACGATTTGCTGTGTTTATAGTATTCAGAGAATACTATTTTTGAAAAATGTATCGCTGGAATAACTGGCTCGACAATCGAGCCAGCCATTCCAGACATACATTTTCAAAAATAGTCTTGTCTTGGCATGCAAATGGACTCCTAAACGCCATTGATTGCAGCTTTCGCCATTGATATGTTTTGACATTCTGACTGGGTGATTTGTACCCAAGCTGATTAATCGAGTAATCACAATTATTCTTAAATAATCGATCGTGATCACTCAAACTCAAAGCACAAGCTTAATGTCTATCAAAATATCTGTCATGTCTATTGAAATACGTAGCATACCCGGAATAATATCGCCGTACGTCAATGTGACTCATCAGACCCGGGGCCCATCATATGACTATGAGCGAACACAGCTTGGCAAGATCAAGTACAGGGTTGAATAACGCGATCAAATCTAGAACACAAACAAGTACAACGGTTACTGATCACTGGAGTACCTCCATTATGTGATTAACTGCAAGAAGACCAACGTAGACTATATCTATGTAGGAAGGAAAATTATCAAACTAAACGTTCAAGCAATTGTTGAAAATTGAGCATAAATCCGGCGTTTACATGTAAGTGTATTGGATATAAAAGGGTAATATAATAATAACCTACTCAAGGGCACTGAATTCAAATCCGGTCTGAATAGCCTGAAAAGGGCGAAAATATTCATGAAGCGTTGCGTGTTATCATCCATTTGCAGACAAAGTGAAGATAATTTTTGAAATTTTATCACTAGAATGACTGGTTCGGTTAGCGAGCCAGTTATTCCAGTGAAAATTTTTCAAAAATAGTCTTCTAAATAAAATATTTGTCTAATTACGTATACATGTCATATAAGCCTTGTTGATTTCATATAAGCCTCGTTGATTTTGAACACATTGTCCCAACCTTTGTCCTGTTTTTGGCTTGCTGGGATTGAGCTTAAGCATGCTTGAGATGAGATCTGATGGCATGCCCATGGTATCTGGATGTTGAATTCGGCTGGAAGCGGCGGGGGTGGGTGGGGCCACCTCATCACCACCACCTAACCCCAATTATGACCTTAAAGGTGGTGCCTATAATCATATTACCCACCCACCCCCAATATTTAATCCTCGATAACAGTGCCAGTCATTCCAGTTGTAAATCTTCAAAGTCTTCTCCTGGTCCTACAAAATGACATCTCCCTGTGATTTAATTAGTTCATACTCACCTCCAAAAATCCAGGAGAGCATCTAGATTTCAAAATCGCAGGCCCCACCCAACCACCTGCCCGCCCGTTCTCCCTCCGCTAAGGAAATCTAGGTGCAGAGAGATAAGATAACCTATTTATGAGCCGGACACTCGTAATCCATTTCATTCTGCAAACTTATAGACATTGCATTGGAAATTGAAAACAATGTGACTGACAGTTTAACATGCTTAAATAAAGTTAAATTAATACCTAGCTACATTTGAATTGAGCAGTAATAGTTTAATAGTCTATATCTAGGATGGAAATTTTAGACATCTTATGTCACGCACAGACGACCTCACTTAAATATCGTGAACAAAACCAGCGAGAGCTGGAATTCTCAGTATAAATAACAGACGACGGATGGTTCGAGTGTAGAATACGAATAGTAGTGGTATACATTTAATAAGATGATAATAATCTCGAATATGTTGTGCTAATCACGATTTGCTGTGTATATAGTATTCAGAGAATACTATTTTTGAAAAATGTATCGCTGGAATAACTGGCTCGACAATCGAGCCAGCCATTCCAGACATACATTTTCAAAAATAGTTGGTTAATAACACTGGTTTAGAGCATATGTGGTAAGCAAAACTTTTTATAGGTCAATCTATCAGCTCACTGGAGTTGTCTTATTTACCGGTATGTGTCCATAGCTGTGTAAATTATACTACATTACTGACTGCTGCAAACCACCAGACAATACTCTCAATGGGAAATGACTGTGGACCTGCTGATTATTTTGAAGACAATTTGAGTGAAAGTTGTTCGTGGCTAAGCCACCAACTTTCAGTCAAATTGTTTTCAAAATAGACGACATATTCCAAGGATTGTCTCTGGACCTGCTAAATATTTTGAAAACAATTTGGCTGAAAGTTGTTGGTGACTTAGCCACCAACCACTCAGTCAAATTATTTTCAAAATATTCAGCATATCCAGAATTAAACCACATGAAAAATGTAATCTGCCAAAATTCAACAGACAGAGTGCAATAGACTTGTACAGTCTTTATACATTTCAGGTGATCTTTCTTCTTTTTTACAGCCATCTACGATTACGGACATAGAATGGAGAATGGTGTACATACAACTGAGAGCGGTCGCGTAATGTTTAACAAACATACAACTGACAATAGTAGCGTAATGTTTAACAAGTATATGCGCATGAGTGATGGACACATTTACTGTGAAGATGTGCGTATTTGCGACCTGAAATCAGAGGTATGCGCAGAGAACACGCAACAAACCACGCCGTTTTTTGTGTACAGCAAGAATCAAATTTTGGAGAACATTCGTCAGTACCGGATCTCTCTGGACCGCATCGGAGTCCCGTACATTCTCGGCTATGCCATGAAAGCCAATCCGAATCTGGAAATATTAAAACTTGTCAAATCTCGCCAATGTTCGTTGACTTTGGTTAGTGGCCACGAGTTAAATTTGGCCATCATGGCAGGGTTTAGTACATCCAAGCTGGTTTTCAATGGCGTTGGGAAGAAAGCCTGGGAGTTGGAACTGGCTATCCAACATGACTGCCTGGTTAACATTGACAGCGAATTCGGACTGAGACACACTGCGCATGCGTGCAGCAAGCTCAGTCTAACAGCCCGTGTGATTCTGCGAATCAATCCAGATATTGACGCTGTGAGTATCCCCAACTCCCACCATTCCTACTCCAACTAGTAGTATTTATAATTAAGAGTAGTATTCGAAATCTGAAAGTTTCAAGACCAGAAGTCCAGGACAACCATTTAGTAGATAATCTCAATAGCCTTACACTTTGATGTATCAGATAAATGTCCAAATCTTAATTGTTACACAGTCACATTTTGGAAGCAAAGGCACTGATATATCATAATGTTATATGGAGAAACAGCTTTTAGCAGCATTGTTTCCAAATTGTACATTAGGTATCATATGAAACTGACTGTGCATCATTAACCCTCGTAGCACACTCAAACCAGCCAAAAACTGGTTTTGTAGTAGTCTTGAGAAATGTCCATTTGCAGACCAAAAGTCTATTTTTTGAAAATTTAGCACTGGAATGACTGGCTCGATAACTGAGCCAGTCATTCCAGTGCTAAATTTTCAAAAATTGTCTTTTGGTTTGCAAATGGACATTTTCTATGAGAAAATTTTCTTGAGCAAATTTAAGGTTTAACGGGTTAAGATTGAGAAACTGAAATGCTCTAGGGGTGGGTGGGGGGTGAATAAAAGTAGTAGTATAACGTAAGTTGAGAGGTTATAAACATAATGAGGTGCATAGAATAAATACACGTCAGAAATCAGTATTAATTTTTTTTAAACTAAATATAGAACCTCAATATTTTGTCTTTATTGGCTGAAATAGTGATTGAAACAAAATAGTTTAAAACTATAACCAATTGATTCTTTATCAGTAGAGCGTGAAATATACACAACATAATATGGCTTGACATTAAAGCTAGAGTTGCTCGTAAACTTTTGAAGTGGTCTTGATAAATGTCGCTTTTCAGACCGACATGACCAAGAGAAGAAAGTTTTTATAGATTTGTCACTGGAATGACTGGTTCGATAACCGAGCCAGTCATTTAGTGATAAATCTCTTTGTCCCCAAATGTACCTCTTTTATGAGAAATTTAAGATTTTGTTGAACAAATTTAATGGTTGAGGTAAAGCTGAACATTCATGCTAAAGGCCCAATATTAACCTGTAAAATAATGTTGCAAATAATTTTCCGCAACTCTAATATGATTCTGGGTATTGATGCATTAAACAAGACCGAGTAACATTTCTCACCCACTATAAAAGGATTACCTCAACCCTATAGAACTCACAGTTAGCTGGCAGGTTTTGTATTTGACAAGCAAACACCCGGGATGTACTTATAGTGACCCTTTGCATAGAATTTAGCTCTCAAATGCTTTTATACAGCGACTGGCCGGCTAAATCTGCATGGCCCTGGATTGACCAAAGCCAGTTAATATTGTATTAAGACGCTGTATAGTCAATCTAAAAATAGAGGTGTGGATTCTACGAGAATACACCACTAATGTATTGACCGGCCATCTTATTACATCATCACAGCTAGACTGTTACACAGACTCCACTTCGGCGACCAGACATATTGGGACCCAGTCCATCTCCATAGCGGACTGTAAAAGGAACACTATTGATCGTGTTGATTTTGGTATCATCTTAACCTCAGTATCACTGGCTTAATACAGACATTAAAATGGACTTGATCCACCCAGTGGTTTGTGTGATATCAATATTGGCGCAACGTCAGCAAATTCTTGACCTCATTTTGTGTGCGACAGATTTGAATTTTACGATGAATTCAGAGGGACTATTTTTCTGTTAACTGCTTGTCATACAGACTACTTTAGCCACCAACAACTTTCAGTCAAATAGTTTTTAAAATACTCAGCAGGTTGAGAGTTAAACCCCATGGAAAATGTAGTCAGGGCTTTAGATTACCCCTTAGCCATGACTTTACAAGTCATGGCCAAATGAAATCCGCCCATATTAGTGAGCCCAAATTAAAATCCTACTGGCTGCTATGAACACTAACTAACTGATTTACAGTCAATTAAATACTCAGAGATAGATGCTTTGGCATTTTATGGCTATTCAGAGGTCTTATTGTGCTATTAAAACTAAAATGGCTTAAAATCAATCTCTCAGATTTCAAAATTCTCTAGTTTCTTGGAGCATTGATGGATCCCGGAACAAATAGGTGGTGTGCCCAAATGAGGTAAATCTAAAGCCCTGGTAGTCTGCAGAAATTCATCAGCCATAATATTTGTATCCCCTCACACAGTAGAGCGCTTAAGCCCACTGGCGTCACTAAGTGCATCCCATACAGGCAAAATGACCCCCCCCCCCCCATTAGAGCTATGTTAAGGTCATTTAAATGCGTTTCTGTTAATCAGATTAATTTTCTTTTCTTTACTGGTGATAGTTTCATTACTGTGTTGTGTTACCAGTAGTTACGTTTTCCTTTTCAGTCTGGCTAGGTTTCTGGATAATATCGATCAACGGTCAGTTTCCCATAGGGATCAAGGATAAATTATTTAGGTAGCAGTGTGTCGTCTTTCATGTACAGTTGTCAAACTTGGTGTACAGATGCATTGTAGCCTAAAGCTATGTCCAGTGTCAACGGTATGTCGACGTGGCCGACTTTTCCCAGTTGATTGAACGGTGTATAAAGTTATATTAACCAAGGTTTTCAAAGGTTTGACGTATGCAATAAACAAATATAGTGTGTGGATGCATTGTAGGCTAATGGTGCGTGACATAGCAAATGTCGGTCAGCCTGACCTACTTTTTATGCTTTACTGGACAGCATAAACAATTCTTGTTTTACCATAGTTTCAAAATTTGTTCACATATAGTCGCCAAAATTGGTGTATGGATGCATAGTATCATACAGGTCTGCCATGTATCTGCCTGGCCTACTTTTCATGCTTCACTAAGCATCAACTTAAAGGGCCTTTCCAGTTTATCCATCCATCATATGATGTCATATTCAACTACATGACATGCATCATGAATGACGTAGATAAGTTCGTCACGAACGCATAATTGGTGATGGACTAAGCATTGTTGTATGAATTGTATGTTTTTACTATTTAATAAACATGGTAGGCAGCAACAGCGCCCAGTCAAATTAGTTTCAAAATATTCAACAGCTTACCTGTATAGTTTTCTGAAAATTGATAGTCAGGGAGTTCAGGGATCGATCGATCCCAACATGGGCGGAGTGTGGATTAAGCTAGAGTTGGGCGGCGAATAGCTAAAACTGGATTCCTCCATTGTGAATCAGGATCTAGCATCCCTGGATGTTCTGATAAACTGGAAGAAGGATTTACATCGGAAATGTGCGAACCGGAAGCGGTAACCAGAAACTGAACAGGATCTAGAATCCCAGGATGTAGTCTGTATACGCAGCATTTAAATACCACATTGTGACCATCCACTCGCTATACATGATGTGCAGCAAATTTTGGCCATGCAAGATCTATGTATCGAGTTTATCTTTTATCGTGATTTGATGAATCACTGCTTTGTCTTGTTTAATGTATCAATACCCGGCAGCTGACAAAAATCTGAAATGCATTGGCAATACTATTTTACAGAATGGGGTTAAGATTAACTATTTTACCATGGCTGTTCAGCTTTAAGGATAGTTCTCTAGCTCGAGGTTAATAGAGCTTACTATTTCAGGATTCAGCAGTACACCGAGCTAGAAAGGACTTGCATTTGAAATAATCACTCATCATAGCATATGTTGCTAATCACGGACTAGTGATACATTCAGATTAATTGCAAATCCTGTATAGTAAATTGGAGGTCGGCTTGCACACGAATTGGCATATTCTGGTCTAAGCTTATGAGTCATCTCATTTCTCTTAAATTACTGTATATAGGAAGATACTTATGAATATGCAGGGATAGAAATTAACTTTTTAATCATGATCCATACTGATCAGTACAACAGACAATTCACCGTTCTCCTTCGATCAATACTCACCATTCTATTACTTCTGATACAGCTAGCCCTGATAGCTGGGCCCTAGGACTATAGACTTAGAAAGCTTTACCGACTCCTGGAACCGGGTACTCGGCTCCCAACTGCCGAGTACCCGTCTGCCATGAAGCTCATTCTTGTTTGCATAGCAACAAGAGACACATGCTTTTTTGCAGTTGGAAGTCTTGAGATTGTTCTAAGTCTTTTTTCTGTGTTAAATTGTGATAGCTTGTGCGCTCTCTAAAGGATATTTGGATTAGCATGGATGCTGCCGATGATAACCAGGTCGTATATTTCCATGTTATTCCATAGTTAAAAGACCTAGGTCTTTGAAATTTCGTCTGTGTCACATGTTCCAATTTCTAACCCCAAAGAATCTGGGACGTGTGTTAACAAAGAAATATGCCAGATGATCGCCTTCTTTTAAACCCCAACAGGCGATCGGCAGATATGAAAATAGGTGTTGGGTGACGGTGTTTTTTAACACGAATATCGGCTGACGTCGTTCTCCGTAAGATCCGAGCGGGTGACGTCACACCCGTGTTTCTCGGATGTTTATGTGAAGAAAATGTTTCATTAATTCGCGCATCTGATTCTAGGTGCTGCGTACTTTAATTGGTACCAGAAAACTTTGCTATGCGATATGATTCCTGGTTCCGTTATACATCCTTGAGGATCAGTGTATGGGTATATTATTGCCCGCTTCGTTCTTGTCGTTATAATCAATGCGATCTTTGCTGTAACGTTGCGCGGTGGGGTGCGGGAGGGTTTACAGTTAATTTATGGTCAAATATTTGAAAATTAATTGTCTGCCTTCCATCTCCGTTTCCTTCCGCTTGCTTATTGTAGGTTTGTGCTTATTTATAGGCCAAGCCAGCTCCACCATCATGTGATGAGTACCACAAATTCGTTCGGGTTCTGTCCAAGGACCATGTCTGTTTTCGCTGTACGAAGTGTAACCTTGACAATAGGTGTAATGTGTGCGCAGTGTGGTCGGTCGACATGATGTTGAAGTTCCTTGCCCAGAAGGACTTTGCAGGGTCTGACGCCGGGTCAGGCGGCTCGAAAGTAAATCGTGGAGCGTCCGTTTCGGCCCTTGGGGGGCGCTCCATGTCTACAACCGGAGGTGGCGGAGATGGCACCGCCGGCGTGGTTTGGTCCGGTTATGCAAGGCTTCTTGCGTAGCGTTCTGCCCACGCTGGTGTCGTCCCTGCTGCCAAAAGTTGTAGGGCAGTCTCTCCCCATGCTTGATTCAGACCCTGTCCTTGGACAGGGTTCTGGACTGGCCACCGAGGGAGCCTTCTCGTACGGCCCCCTGGCAGTTCCATCGGGCTCCGGCCTGACGGGTTCTGTCTCTCTGCGGCCACCTCCGGGTGGTCCAGTAGCGGTGGCCGGTCCGTCAGGCATGGGAGCCGTCCGCACGGACGGCTCCACGGTTTCCTCGTCTAGTGACAACTTCGGGGTCTGAAAATGAGGAGGCCGAGGAGGAGAGGTTGCTGCGGCCTGTGATGCCGTGGGTGGAGAGCATGGAGGTCGATTCCGTCCTGGATGGAACCGCCCTCCATCTGTCTGGCTTGGTGCAAGCCAGGACAGCGGCTCCGCCAGTGGTCGAGGCCAATCTGTTACCGGTCACCGGTCCCGTGATGGTTGGTTTGCCGCCAACCGACACAGTGACGGGTGTGTCGGGCCAGGCGTGGTACTAACCTATCTCGCCTGTCGGTCAGACATGGGGTGCCGTTGGCGCCCGTGTTTGGCCACGGTTCCGCGACCGCTACGGGTCCGCACGGTTTTCCGTGCAGGCCTATTCCATGGACTGGTGTGTTCCATGGGGTGGCGGCAGAACCGTACGGTACTGGAGTTCCTGGCATATCAGTAATGGCTCCTAGTCGGGAGGCCGTTGCTGGTAGGGCCGTGAACATGTCAAAGGGTGACATGTTCAAGGGAGTGTCCTCCTCGGAGACGGATTGGGCTGAGGCTCTGGCTTGGCTAGCCAGGGTAGACCCATCTGTGGTTCCGACCACGGCCGAGGAGGATGCACCCCGTCCATCGGTGGCATCGATTAGGACGGGGATCTTGCCCGCAGCCCGGATCCAGTCTATTGGACTGTATCCAAGGTGTATTGAGTTACTTGATGCTATTTATAGCAAGCGACTCATGACCAAGGGCCAGCTTCCTGTGGCCTCCAGGGAGGTGCGGACGAGGTGTCGTATTTCACGGGGGGTATACAACAGGTATGGTGTTGTCCCGTCGGTCACCGAGGATGACCGATGGGTACTGGGTGTCCAGAGTGCTGGAGCGGGTGGCCCCGCCCCGGCACTGGTGGACAAATCTCAGGTACACCATGATGAAGTCCTGTCCCTATGTGATGAGGGTGTGAGAGCAGCTATGAGTGCTGTCAACCATTCCTATCATCTTCTTCAGTCGGTGTGGACTGCGGGGGCGGGCCACCTGTGGCGCTTTCGTGCATCAATGACGGCCTGGTGCTGTCTATGGATGCATTGGCAAGGGTGCAGGTGCGTGTTACCAAGTCCAGGAGGCAGATGGTTCTTGACCATATGCGTCCAGCTACGGCCGTCAGGGAGCGTCTTCTTGGGACGCCCCTAACAGGCCCTAGCATCTTTGGTGGCCAGGCGCAGGCCATCTTAGAGGACACGGCCAGCATTGCGCAGAATCGGTTGGCAGTTAATCTGCAGCTAGAGCTAGTGCGTCAGGCGCACGCACTAGGGGCTGTAGCTAAGCCGCTGACCGTGCAACCTTCTTAAGAAGCAGAAAAGCACAAAGGCAATGCAAAAGCTACGCCTGGTGCTGCTTCTGCTTCTTCTGGGTTTTGTCAGCCGCCTCCGGCGAAGAAAGCCAAGAAGGTTGTGGGGGCTCCTACCCTCCCTAATGTTGCTCCTGATCGCCCGAGAGGCGGGAAGGAGAAGGGTAAGTCCTCAAAGGGCGGAAAGAAGGGAGCGGATCGTACCTGAGGGTATGAGAGCTCCCTTCGCATCTGCCTGGACTGCACCTGTGCGACAGGAACAGCGGTGCCAGTTAGACCGGCCAAGACCAAAATGGTTCTCTCGTCAAGAGAGGGTAAGGGAGCGGATCGCGAGCCAGGCAGCCCCATTAGGCGTTGAGGCGTCTATAGTGGGTGGAAAGCTCATGCGTTTTGTCGAGGCTTGGCGAGGTGTGACGTCAGACAGTCTGGTCCTGGGGTGGTTATCCCAGGGATACATGGCAGAGTGGTGGGGCTTTCCACCACAGAATCTGTCTTTGGCACCTGTCTGTACACCCATTCCAAGGGAACCAGACAAGTTAGAAGCCATTCAAAACGAAGTGACAGGTTTGCTTCTGAAGGGAGCAATAAAACCAGCAAACCGGAACACTCCAGGCTTCTATTCAAACATGTTCCTTGTCCCCAAGGGCACAGGGGGATGGAGACCCATACTCAATCTCAGGCCATTAAATTGGTTTATCCATACGCCTCGGTTTCAGATGGAAACTCTGAGGTCGGTAATGGCAGGATTGAGGAAGGGAATGTGGTGTGTATCGATCGATCTGAAAGATGCATATTTCCAGGAGAGCCAGCTGCATATCAATCTGTTGGAAATGATGGCAGTAGAACTGGCATTGGAAAAGTTTCTTCCAAAAGTCAGGGGCAAGGCGATATTGATATGGTCGGACAACTCGACAGTAGTATCATACATAAATCGCCAATGCGGGACCAAGTCACCCACACTGTGTATCAAAGTGTGGCACTTGATTCAATGGTGCAGGAATTACTTGTTGTTTTGGAAGCAGCTCACATTCCTGGGCGATTGAACATTCTGGCGGATGCTTTGTCTCGCAGACAGAGAATTCTGCCAACAGAATGGTCTCTCAACCCTCCAGTTCTACTCAGGATCTTCGCGCATTGGGGCAAACCCAACGTGGACTTGTTCGCCACATGGGAAAATGCTCAAATCATGACTTATGTCTCGCCGATTCCAGATCCAAATGCCGTCGATACAGACGCTCTGGCAATAAGCTGGAAAGGGATGCACGAATACGCGTACCCACCCACCATTCCTCTACCGAAGATATTGGTAAAGATCAGGGAGGAACCGTGCCTGGTCCTGCTAATAGTGCCGTTTTGGCCCAGCAGGGCGTGGTTCACGGATCTTCTAGCTCTGCTGGTGGAAAACCCAGTGCAGTTACCCGCGATTCCGAACATAATCTCCCAGGCCAAGGGACGCTTCCTACACGAGCGTCCGGAAATGTTCAAATTGACTGCGTGGATGTTATCAAACAATGTTCCACGTTGGAAGGCTTTTCTCGACAAGCTGCAGATTTCATCGCAGCTGCGAGAAGGAGGTCAACCTTCAAGTCATATAACAACAGGGTTAACAGATTTGCAGACTGGTGTGAAGAAAAGGGTGTTGATACCTTTCAATCCACTATTCAGCAAATAGCAGACTTTCTCTGTGAGCTGTTCTTCTCAGGACTAGCTCCTGTCACAATTGCTGGATACGAGTCAGCTTTGGCATCAGTTATCCCGTGTCTAGCCAACAGGGATAGTCCAGAGGTGGCCCAGTTGAATGTGATGGTGAAGGGAATGAGCAATCTCTGACTGAGACAACCGGTAGGCATTTCAGCCTGGAGTCTATCTTTAGTGCTTAATGTACTGGCCAAGCACCCTTTCAAACCTTTGGGTTTGGCTAATCTAAAGCATTTGACTCTAAAGGCGTTTTTTCTATTGGCAGCTTCCTCAGCGAGAAGGTGCAGTGTGATCCATGCACTTTCAGCAGAGAGGGACCGATCTATTGTCTCCGGAGAGGGACTGCGACTGCTGCCAAGAGCAGAGTTTATGTCAAAGAATCAATCTTTGAAATATCCCGGCAAACCGATCATTATACCAAAACTAACCAGGTTTGATCATGATGCCAGTGCCTGGTGTCCAGTCCGTGCTTTGACTAAGTACAATATGGACGGACTCTTTACGGTAAAATGATATACATCTGTGGATTTGCCATAAGAAGCCATATGGCACTACATCCATGGATTCTATCTCTCGTTGGGTAGTCAAATGCATTCAGACTACCCACGAGATTGTGACTGGGTACCAGGTGCAATGTGCTAGGGCTCATGATGTTAGAGGAATAGCCGCCCCGACTGCCATATTCAATGGTGTCCCGTTAGAGGACATCATGGCCGCTGCACAATGGCACTGCGAGTCCTCTTTCATGGATTACTATATGAGGGATATGTCAGACTCAGCCAATCCACTCGCTTTAGTTGTTTTGAGACGATAGCTTATGGCCACACTGCTCTCCTTTTGATACTTTGAAAAGCAAAAGTAGTAAGAAGAGACATGGTCAGGCGGGAGGAATGCAACTGTATGGAACACGTTGGTCGAAAGTGTGTTAGTTGGAGGCTTTTTGTGGAATCCATAATTCATGAGGTGATTCAAGTTAGATAATTCTTTGTATTATGTTTATATATCATGATCATTCATCTTATATATTCATGCTCATTCCCAGGCTTATATATGCAAAGAGCTGTTAACTTTCTTCGTATTTATTTATGTTTTCAGGCGAGATGCATGTTCGTGAGTTCTCTCCCTTTTGTTACGAGAAAAGGGGGAGGGGGGGTGGGTGGGTGGGGGGAACGTTGATGCGAATGTGATTCGGTCCCTAAACTTGTCAGTCCTTTTAGGCCTAAGATCTTTCTCCAGGGGCAAAAGAAGCTATGTATGGCTTGCCCCTTCCCACCAGGTTACCGACTAAATCTGGTGTTATCAAAGAGTAATATAATGGTAAGTATTGATCGAAGGAGAATGAAGGAAATTTCAATTTCCCTTTCTCGGAGATCTAACAATACTTACCATTATATTCGGACCTTACCTCCCAGCCCCACGGAGGCAAGCCATAGGTATTCTCTTGTTTGGTAGCTATGCAAACAATATGAGCCTCACTGGCAGACGGGTACCCGGTTGTTGGGAGCCGGGTACCCGGTTCCAGGAGCCGGTAAAGCTTTCTAAATCTAGATTCGTGGAGCAGCTAGCTAGCTAGCTAGCTAGCTTGTATTATCAAAGAGTAATATAATGGTAAGTATTGTTAGATCTCGGAGAAAGGGAAATTGAAATTTCCTTCAGTTTGTCAGAATGTGACGAGCTGTGCACAATACTACTTAGACATTTTAGCGGAGGGTGTAGGCATACCGGCTATCTTACTTATATGTACTTTAGTACATGTTACTTCTTATCTAGATATATATTATAATTCAAACATTGTGTGGTTATCTTAATCTATAAGGAAATCATGTCCCGGATCTTGACATGCCTATCTAATCATGTATCATCCATACACATACTCACTTTACATTCTCATATGCACAGAAAAAACGATTCATATATACACCTGTGCAAAAGTTAAGCACCACCCTATTTTTACGCACATGCGAGGGTATATTCATGTGCTATGAAGAAAGCAATAGCATAAACATTTATGTACCCATCCATCTTAGTGCAAGAGGTAATAATGCAACTAGAGGAATGCTGATTATGATGGTGGGGAAACACTGTATGTTTTTGTTTGAACTTGAAAACAAGGCCTGAATATGGTTACGTTGACACAACTGACAACTATTGCCCTACAGTTGACACACGTGGCTAGATTGTCATTAATGGTGTCTGAAAACGAAGTTTAACATCTGTGCACGAGTTTGAGACTGTCATTATTAATACCGGGTATATCCACCTTGTGCCTGGATGACGGCCTGCACATGACGTCTCATGCTGGTCACCAACCGACTGATACGCCATTGTGGTATTCGTTGCCATTCAAGTTGGAGTGCGTCTGTTAATTCCTGTAGGTTCTGCACAGGAGGATCCCTCCTTCTCACCATGTTTCCAAGAATGTCCCAGATATGCTCAATAGGGTTCATGTCAGGGCTCCTTGCTGGCTATGGTAGGGTTTCGATGGCATTCTGGCGGAGGTATTCATGCACAGCTCTAGCACGATGTGGTCGGGCGTTGTCATCCATGAATATGGGGTGGGTTCCAGGTGCATGATTTACAAAATGAGGGACCACAACTCTATCCAGTATGGAATCTTGATATCTTTGTCCATTTAGTGTTCCAGGTACAGTCAACAGATCCAGCTTACAATCAAATGAGATGCACCCCCATATCATAACGGAACCTCCACCAAATGGAACTTCTTCCATGATGTTACGTTGGTCGTACGCCGTGCGTCTGGACCTCCATACACGAGTTCGACCATCTGTGGCATGAAGCAGGAACCGACTTTCATCGGACCAGTGTACCCGTCTCCAGGATCTCATGTTCCAGTGTCTTCTTTCGTTGCACCACCTCAGACGCTCCTCTTTGTGGTGTGCAGTGAGGAGAGGACGTCTGACAGGTCTCCTAGCTTTCATGCCAGCAGCATACAGTCTCCTTTTGACGGTAGACATTGACACTCTATTGCGCCTTTCCCATTGCTGGCTGAGCACTCTGCTGTTGGTGAATGGAGATCTCCTAACAAGGCGTACTAGGGCTCGATCATCACGGGCAGTAGTCTTCTTCGGTCTTCCAGATCTAGGCCTGTCCTTCGCCTCGTTAGTTTGCCCATGTTTTGCAATCAAACGACTGATTACAGTATGGTTAATGTTCAGCTGTCTGCCAATCTCTCTGCATGACATACCAGTGGTATGCATGCCTATGATTTGCCATTTCACACGATCACTTAACCTTCGTCTTGCCATAGCGGTTCACAATCAAGAGCTAATTCTCTCTGTACAAATAAACCACGGTCATGAACACAAAATTCCTAATCTTGTCGCCTAAATCTGTATGTAATGTTCTACACCTCAAACTGGACTTTTACATAACTGAACACGTGTGCTGTTTCCCGCCACGCACGGACATCAAGCGGCGTGAAGTCATGCATGCATGTGCATTTCGTACTTGGAATTATGTCAGCTAACGCGGGGACAAAAAGTATGGCATCCTAGTTGTACCATCATGGTTCTACGTTCTATTGTTTTTGCTGGTGCTTAACTTTTGCACAGGTGTATATATACTCTGATTTCGTCAAATACAATTCAGTCATCTATTCATGCACTCCCTATTATCTGTCCTTTACTTGCACTTCACTACTCTCTCTCTTTCTCTCTCTCTCTGTCTATCTTTCTTGCTCTCTCTCTCTCTCTCTCTCTCTCTCTCTCTCTCTCTCTCTCTCTCTCTCTCTCTCTCTCTCTCTCTCTCTCTCTCTCTCTCTCTCTCTCTCTCTCTCTCTCTCTCTTTCGGTCTTTCCTTTTTCTTTTATCAATCTTTCCCTCTCCCTCACACTTTTGTTAGTATACTATGTTAGTAAACATAATTGAGAACGCATATATCATAATCATGATGTAAATAACTTGTATAAGTCTACCTTGGCGTAATCTAACTTGTAATAATGTAACTGATATTCTAAAACTAATGTGGTGTAAACTAATCTCTAAACTGGTTTACATAAGACAAAATGTTATGTGTAACTATGAAATATTATAAGCGATTAAGTAGAATTATAATTTTCAAATCATGCACACAAAAAAAAATAATACGTTCAAACCCAGTAAAACTATTAATTTTAGGATATTCTATGTGATATTCGATTCTGTCTTGTAATCAGTTCTTCAAAACCACAATTGATGATGAATCTTCATAAAGAATGTCCAATCTAATTCGGTTTTTACTATTTTTGTCTATTTTCTCTCAGATTTGAGACGAGACAAGTCAGGTAATGTATGGTTTGTGGTAATTTGTTTATTTTTAAAGAGATGTTGCACACAACCTATAAATAGATTTTGGAATATTTAAACTTTCTTCTGTAACATAAACGTGATGGTGCATTTACTAAATTCTCTTTTTCAAAATTATGAATGTATCACACATTTATTACTATTTTTTACTCTTGTGAATGAGTTCAATTTGAAGGAACTTGAATCCAGTAGAATGTCTTCCGTCTAAAAAGCAAACTGCTCAACGATCGCAGTATAATATTTATAAAGTGCATATTCTTGAATATTGAGTAGCCACAAAGGAATTTGCAGAAACACTATGCACATAGTTCTGTTCAAAGATTTATAGGTGTGTCGACTATCATCTCTTTAACTAGATTTGTCATCACCACAACTTGGACGAGGACCGACAGCCAGCAACAAAATGTCAGAATTGTAAGTGTATTATAGATCTGATTGTAGCATTTTAATTAAATTATTTTAAGAAGACTGAAAACAAATTGTTATTTTTATTGGTTAATGTTTTTATATTTGAACATTGTATAGAAATTATTTAAGCAATTTTCTCTTGAAAATACAGAAACCTGTCCGAAAGATGTAGAATTGGGATTTTTGACAGTCATCTTAATTCATACATAATTTTTCTAGAAACAACTCTAAAGTAATGTTGCTTGATTCTGGTCAGTAACAATTTTCTTCAATTTGACATTGATTGCGCAATGCGTGACCTGGAGCTTGCATCATATTGGCATATTCCCAACTCACCCATCTTTTCAGTACATGGCCATACTTTCAGCCTCTTGATCTCCTTCCTGCTATGAGATTTAACATCGCAAAGGCAATCAACATGTTTTGGTCCACCAATACGATTTAATCTTCATTCACTTGAAAGAAGTCTTCGTTTACAATCCAGGATGCCGACACAATATATGAATACTGCTGAATATTTTGAAAATAATTTCATTAGAAGTAACAATGACTTCCAGGCCAATTAATTTCACGAATATTCAATGTGCAGATTAGTTTTCTAGTAACAAAATAACAAAAATGTCAGTTTGCTGTATATGCATCTGTCATGTTATTTCATTTCGAGCAATTTCATTGGTAGAACCTGAATGAGGCAGTGCCATGAACAATTATTAGGTTTCATTAACTTTACTTATCAGAATCATCAAACAGCTGAAGGCACAGGACGAGTAACATGAGTGTGGGGTCTGGCTAATGCTAGAGCATAATGATACACAGGGGGAGTAACATGAGTGTGGGGTCAGACTAATGCTAGAGCATAATGATACACAGGACGAGTAACATGAGTGTGGGGTCTGGCTAATGCTAGAGCATAATGATACACAGGGGGAGTAACATGAGTGTGGGGTCAGACTAATGCTAGAGCATAATGATACACAGGACGAGTAACATGAGTGTGGGGTCAGACTAATGCTAGAGCATAATGATACACAAGACGAGTAACATGAGTGTGGGGTCAGACTAATGCTAGAGAATAATGATATACAGGACGAGTAACATAGTGTGGGGTCAGACTAATGCTAGAGAATAATGATATACAGGACGAGTAACATAGTGTGGGGTCAGACTAATGCTAGAGCATAATGATACACAGGATGAGTAACATGAGTGTGGGGTCAGACTAATGCCAGAGCATAATGATACACAGGATGAGTAACATGAGTGTGGGGGTCAGGCTAACGCTAGAGCATAATGATACACAGGACGAGTAACATGAGTGTGGGGTCAGGCTAATGCTAGAGCATAATGATGATACACAGGACGAGTAACATGAGTGTGGGGTCAGGCTAATGTTAGAGCATAGTGATACGTCGCAAGGCACAGGATGAGTAACATAAGTGTGGGGTCAGGCTAATGCTAGAGCATAATGATACACAGGACGAGTAGCATGAGTGTGTGTTAAGGCTAATGCTAGACCATAGTGATACACAGGATGAGTAACATGAGTGTGGGGGTCAGGCTAACGCTAGAGCATAATGATACACAGGACGAGTAACATGAGTGTGGGGTCAGGCTAATGCTAGAGCATAATGATACACAGGACGAGTAACATGAGTGTGGGGTCAGGCTAATGCTAGAGCATAATGATACACAGGACGAGTAACATGAGTGTGGGGTCAGACTAATGCTAGAGCATAATGATACACAGGACGAGTAACATAAGTGTGGGGTCACGCTAATGCTAGAGCATAATGATACACAGGATGGGTAACATGAGTGTGGGGTCAGGCTAATGCTAGAGCATAATGATACACAGGACGAGTAACATGAGTGTGGGGTCAGGCTAATGCTAGAGCATAATGATGATACACAGGACGAGTAATATGAGTGTGGGGTCAGGCTAATGCTAGAGCATAATGATACACAGGACGAGTAACATGAGTGTGGGGTTAGGCTAATGCTAGAGCATAATGATACACAGGACGAGTAACATGAGTGTGGGGTCAGGCTAATGCTAGAGCATAATGATACACAGGAGGAGTAACATGAGTGTGGGGTCAGGCTAATGCTAGAGCATAATGATACACAGGACGAGTAACATGAGTGTGGGGTCAGGCTAATGCTAGAGCATAATGATACACAGGATGGGTAACATAAGTGTGGGGTCAGGCTAATGCTAGAGCATAATGATGATACACAGGAGGAGTAACATGAGTGTGGGGTCAGGCTAATGCTAGAGCATAATGATGATACACAGGACGAGTAATATGAGTGTGGGGTCAGGCTAATGCTAGAGCATAATGATACACAGGAGGAGTAACATGAGTGTGGGGTCAGGCTAATGCTAGAGCATAATGATACACAGGATGAGTAACATGAGTGTGGTGTCAGGGTAATGCTAGAGCATA
Source organism: Chaetoderma sp. LZ-2023a (assembly GCA_034401795.1). NCBI lineage: Eukaryota > Metazoa > Mollusca > Caudofoveata > Chaetodermatida > Chaetodermatidae > Chaetoderma > Chaetoderma sp. LZ-2023a. Next base: position 147,866,933 of record CM067373.1, on the reverse strand, counting down.
ATGATACACAGGATGAGTAACATGAGTGTGGGGTTAGGCTAATGCCAGAGCATAATGATACACAGGACGAGTAACATGAGTGTGGGGTGAGGCTAATGCCTAGAGCATAATGATACACAGGATGAGTAACATGAGTGTGGTGTCAGGCTAATGCTAGAGCATAATGATACACAGGATGAGTAACATGAGTGTGGGGTTAGGCTAATGCTAGACCATAATGATACACAGGACGAGTAACATGAGTGTGGGGTCAGGCTAATGCTAGAGCATAATGATACACAGGACGAGTAACATGAGTGTGGGGTCTGGCTAATACTAGAGCATAATGATACACAGGACGAGTAACATGAGTGTGGGGTCAGGCTAATGCTAGAGCATAATGATACACAGGATGAGTAACATGAGTGTGGTGTCAGGCTAATGCTAGAGCATAATGATGATACACAGGACGAGTAACATGAGTGTGGGGTCAGGCTAATGCTAGAGCATAATGATACACAGGATGAGTAACATGAGTGTGGGGTCTGGCTAATGCTAGAGCATAATGATACAGAGGATGAGTAACATGAGTGTGGGGTCAGGCTAATGCTAGAGCATAATGATGATACACAGGACGAGTAACATGAGTGTGGGGTTAGGCTAATGCCAGAGCATAATGATACACAGGACGAGTAACATGAGTGTGGTGTCAGGCTAATGCTAGAGCATAATGATACACAGGACGAGTAACATGAGTGTGGGGTCAGGCTAATTCTAGAGCATAATGATACACAAGACGAGTAACATGAGTGTGGGGTCAGGCTAATGCTAGAGCATAATGATACACAGGACGAGTAACGAGTGTGGGGTCAGACTAATGCTAGAGCATAATGATACACAAGACGAGTAACATGAGTGTGGGGTCAGGCATTAGCGTAATGATGATACACAGGAGGAGTAACATGAGTGTGGGGTCAGGCTAATGCTAGAGCATAATGATGATACACAGGACGAGTAACATGAGTGTGGGGTCAGGCTAATGCTAGAGCATAATGATACACAGGACGAGTAACATGAGTGTGGGGTTAGGATAATGCTAGAGCATAATGATACACAGGACGAGTAACATGAGTGTGGGGTCAGGCTAATGCTAGAGCATAATGATACACAGGATGAGTAACATGAGTGTGGGGTGAGGCTAATGCTAGAGCATAATGATACACAGGATGAGTAACATGAGTGTGGTGTCAGGCTAATGCTAGAGCATAATGATACACAGGACGAGTAACATGAGTGTGGGGTGAGGCTAATGTCAGAGCATAATGATACACAGGACGAGTAACATGAGTGTGGGGTCAGGCTAATGCTAGAGCATAATGATGATACACAGGACGAGTAACATGAGTGTGGGGTCAGGCTAATGCTAGAGCATAATGATACACAGGATGAGTAACATGAGTGTGGTGTCAGGCTAATGCTAGAGCATAATGATGATACACAGGATGAGTAACATGAGTGTGGGGTCAGGCTAATGCTAGAGCATAATGATACACAGGATGAGTAACATGAGTGTGGGGTTAGGATAATGCTAGAGCATAATGATACACAGGATGAGTAACATGAGTGTGGGGTCTGGCTAATGCTAGAGCATAATGATACACAGGAGGAGTAACATGAGTGTGGGGTCAGGCTAATGCTAGAGCATAATGATACACAGGATGAGTAACAAGAGTGTGGTGTCAGGCTAATGCTAGAGCATAATGATACACAGGAGGAGTAACATGAGTGTGGGGTCAGGCTAATGCTAGAGAATAATGATATACAGGACGAGTAACATAGTGTGGGGTTAGTATAATGCCAGAGCATAATGATACACAGGACGAGTAACATGAGTGTGGGGTCAGGCTAATGCTAGAGCATAATGATACACAGGACGAGTAACATGAGTGTGGGGTCAGGCTAATGCTAGAGCATAATGATACACAGGATGGGTAACATGAGTGTGGGGTCAGGCTAATGCTAGAGCATAATGATACACAGGATGAGTAACATGAGTGTGGGGTCTGGCTAATGCTAGAGCATAATGATACACAGGACGAGTAACATGAGTGTGGTGTTAGGATAATGCTAGAGCATGATACACAGGATGAGTAACATGAGTGTGGGGTTAGGCTAATGCTAGAGCATAATGATACGTCGTAAGGCACAGGATGAGTAACATGATTGTGGGGTTAGGATAATGCTAGAGAATAATGATACGTTGCTAAATCTATTGTTAAACATGTTTTACGCAACCAGCAAAACCCATATCTAAAGGCTGATGGTCTCGTATACATTTGAACATAAAAGAGGAAATCAAACAAATCATTTACAATTTATTAAGCGCTTCATTGAATATTTTCAGATTAATTTGGGTTGTTTGCTACAACAGGCAAATTTTAAGATTTTAAGAGTTATTAAACAACTCACTTATCCGATTGAATGTCTCTGACATCAGAAGAGAGGCAGGCATTCTTGAAGTCGATCAGTGGCCCATGAAGCTCCATATCGTGTCTGAATTCATGGATCAAATTTTGCAATCTGAGTTATGCTGATTGAAATACCGTGATTAGAAGATTGTAAGCAGTGATTGTTGATTTTATAAAACATATTTTCTTGGAAAATTAGCAATATAAATATTTCTAAATTGGAATTATTTATTAACCTTTTCACTGATAACTCCTGTTTACCAATTACAATGTTGCCATATAGATTACTCCTTCACTGAGTTGCTGGTAAATGGTCTAATAGATATTCATATGATCATCTAGGCACATTTTACCCTGAAGGCGATGATAAAAATTATGATTCCAATTTCACCCATGTCAATGATGATTTGGTGAATATCACTTATAAGATTATTTATTCAGGGATTTATCATTGAAAGGGTAAAATATAGATTCAAAAGGTCGAAAATACTAAAGTTGAGCCTGTATTGTTAGAAAGAAATTGCTCACTGTATTCCTTGTCCAAATTTAAATGTGAAATTATGAAACTAAAACACAATGGTTATTAGCTCACCTGGCCTAAAAGGCCAAGTGAGCTTATGCCGTGGCGATCATCCGTCGTCCGTCCGTCAACTTTTCCTTTAAAACGACTTCTCAAGAACCGCTAGGACGATTTAAATTATATTTGGCAGGAAGCATCCTTAGGGCATAGGGATCCAAGTTTGTTCAAATGAAGTCGATCGGACAATTTGGCTGCCGGCCATCTTGGATTTTGTCCGATTTTTAGAAACGTCTTTAAAAATCTCCGAAGCCGCTTGAGAGATTGAAGGAAACCTCATGAAATATGATCCAGGGCAATAGCTCAACCAAGTTTGTTCAGGGTAACTTGATAGGTCAAATGATTCGGCGGCCATCTTGGTTGACCTAGTCTTAGCGAAAATTACTTCTCCAGAACCGCTAATGGGATCAGGCCAAAATTTGACAGATATGAGTAGGGACTAAGGGCCAAGAAAGTTTGTTCGAGAGAAGGTGATCCATCAAAAACATAGCCGCCGTGAACCAATCAAAATATAGCATGTTTGGCGGCCATATTGGATTTTTTTATTTGATAGACTGAAATTGTTTTTATATAGGTTTTTGGTTATTCTGATTTGAAATTTGAAATTTTCAAAACTATCGGATAAATGGTTGGCGGCCATCTTGGATCATTTTCCCGCCAAAAGCTCCCATACTAAAACAATGGGAAATTTAAAATGTCTTCTTTTCGAGAACTACTGGGCCGATTTCAATTATATTTGGCAAGAGGCATCCTTAAGGCATAGAGATTCAAGTGTGTTCAAACGAACCCGATCAGCGAATTTGGTCGACAGCCATCTTGGATTTCGGCCGATTTTTAGAAATGTCTAAAAATCTTCTCCAAAACCATTTGAGGGATCAATTCAGATCTCTTGAAATATGATCTCTGTTAAGAGCTTACCCAAGTGTGTTCAAGGGAACTTGATTGACTAAATGGTTCAGCGGCCATTTTGGATGACCTCATTTTCGCAAAAACGACTTCTTTCCCAGAACCGCTGAAGTGATCAGTCTGAAATTTGTGATATATGATTAAGGACTAAGGGCCATTAAAGTTTGTTCAAGAGAAGTTGATCCATCAAAAAAAAATGGGCGCTTTAAAATGTCTTTAAAAATCTCCAAAACCGCTTGGTGGATCAATTCAAAATGTAGCATGTTTGGCAGCCATAGTGGACTTGCAAAAATGTCCACAAACTCATTGAGAAGAGTACTGCTAAACCACCCACCAACAATTGTGGCAAAATGCATAATGCTCCAGGTGAGCGACACAGGCCCCTTGGGTCTCTTGTTTTAGCAAGCTATCGATTAAACGTCTTAAAATATTATTAAAAATTAAATACGGTCATCTCCTGCTTCAATACTTCCCTAATAATGTAGGTTAATCGGTCAATGCGGGCCAATATGGGCCCAGTTTCAGCCAAGTAACCTGCATTGTCAGGATTTAATCCGTAAATAACTCAAACCTTGTCAGCAGCTGAAGTGGCACCAGTTTGGTATTGGTAGATTTCATCCATAAATAAGGAGCCTATCTAGGAGGATGGTCTCTGAAACATGTTTGTTATTGAGAATCATGATCATGAAACAATGCTGTTTGTCATCTCTGATAAATCATGACTAATACCATCAATGAAATTATTTTCATGTATAATGTCACTATAGCACTATTGATAAAAATCAGTACTCACGTAGTCGTGGGAATTGTGTCACAGGCTACGGAAAATTCAGCAACATTTAGCAACATTTTGTTATGTGCCTAGTATTCTAATTTCTTACTGTCAAATGATAATGCATGGATGCATCATAAATTACTGAGGTATTAAATACCCAAGGTACCAGATTTTAGATCTTCAGTTATTCTCATTTCATCATTTCATAATCAACAACTGTAGACGGCAGTCCATATTTTTTTTCATTTAGGATGTGCATCCATATGTGTGTACTGGCATGGCTGGATCCAAGTTTGGTGTGGATATGGAACAAGTGGATGCACTTCTGGATCAGATTGCTGCAGAACCAAAACTTCAGCTTGTGGGTCTTCATTGCCACTTGGGATCGACAATAGATGCTACCAGAGTATTCAGGTTTGATATCATGGATTGACTTGTGTGGTCTTAATTCCATTCAATTACAGAATCCCTAGTGATCCTTGTGTGAATTCTAAATTATTTTTCCATGTCCCTTAAAAGTGATTTGTTTTAGCAAATTGACGTGACGATTCTTAAGTTTTGCAAACAAATCTGTAAAAAATCCTAATTATTTTGGCGTTTCTGAACTTTTAATTTTGTAATGGTCAAGATTGTCAAGAAAATTAAAATCTGTTCGTCCATTTGAGGGATAAAAGAAGAGTATATTAAAAATTTTAAACAATGACTGTCTTGGTTATCGATCTAGTCATTACAGTAGCAAGATTACCAAAAACAGCAAGCATTCTTTTGGCCTGCAAGTGAACAATGATCAAGACCACTGAGAAGGCAGACCTAAGCATGAAGTGGTTTAAAACTCTGTGGAAACGGTGAAACATATTCAAACACCATAAAAAATCCTGGGAAATGTTTGAATGTGCACTTTCCTAACGAAAATTTACAGGAGTATTGCGGAGAACTCAATTTAGGTACGGGGGAGAATTTCATTCAAACAGAACAACAACTGTAAAACTAAAACTACTTTAATCACCTATGGTAGTGTGGTCAACAAACTCTACACTATATACAGGAAAAGACAGATCAACAAATAACTTTCAAAACCAGTGCATTCCGACTCCCTTCTCTCAAATAATTGGGATTTATATAGTCGAATGTTGTGTGCTTCTCTCAAAAAGACATAAAATCTCTTCTCGCGTAAAGCTATGAATTTGCATACGAAAAGGCATAAAGTCGCTTCTCACAGAAAGCTATAAACCCCTTCTCGCGTAACGCTATAAATTTGCACACGAAAAGGCATAGTCGCTTCTCACGGAAAGCCATAAACCACACGAAAAGAATGCCAAAAGTTAGATCAGCACTCCTCCTGCATGATGCACCAGCCAACCCCTGCAGCAGCAGCAAGCCACAGTCTGCTGCAGGCTAAAGTGCAATGTAAACAAACTGACCAGTCAGGTCACTGCACTATTCAGCCAGCTGGCGTAGCACTGAGGAGTGCTAATACAACAATCAGTTGGCATGTAAGGGTTTTAGCCCCCTTGTTACTCCATTTTAAATGATTGAAGACAAAATCCACTACAATATGTTTGCATCAATATTTTCAGAAATTGTATGATCTTATGATGCAAATTCAAAAATAGTACTAGCCCTGCCAAATTTACAATATCCCCCATGTTAGCAGACCCACCCTAAGTTCAAGCCTTGTGATGCTATGTAGTTGAAGGCTCTCATTCCCATATACATGATGGACCTAAACGTAGTCTGCATGTCCAACATTCAATAATCAATTAGGAGAATGTAAAATTTAATGTAGCATATTCCTTGTTTCACATATTTTAAAACTCCTTGAAATTACTAACAGTGTGCGCATTTGCTTAGTCTACAGCAAGCAGTATGTGCCATAAATATTTCGAAGCAACAAAACACAACAATCAAATGACTATTGTGTCGATGAATCACACAACATCCAACATTGAAACTTCATTGTTAGTTTATATATAATTATTGTAAAGCAGTTAGTGAATCTCCAAAACTTAGAGGTGTGGCTGTAACTTTGTTCAATTTGCAGGTACACCCAAAGTATAGTATTTACAAGGGTATATGTTTGGGTCATAACTCATTCCGGAATTTAGAGATAACCCAGAGTAATATTTACCGAACTTGCATATAGATGAGCCGATCTGCTATCAATATTTTAACATACAATAAATGACAATACAAGTGTAATTATAACATGGACTGATGCGGTTCCACACCCGGTCCATGTTCCCTCAAGTTTATGAACTGGCCCGGATTACTATACCCATTTCATATCCCTATAAGTTGCTAGGCATCGATACATTTACAAATGGACTTACTGTATGGACTGGTGTGGTACCACACCTGGTCCGCACTCACTCATGTACGTGAACTAGCCTGGATTACCATACCCAGTTCCTAACATATAGGTTGATATATACAATGGTTTACAATGTAACTGTAGTATGGACTACATGTAGGTACTACACAATGATAAATATACAAATGAATTAGCAATATGGACTGATGTGATGGCATAAATGCACGCCAGTATATGGCTGCTGCCAAATGGACATGGGATAAGATGTAGAGTACTTAGAGTATGCGTTAGCGTGAATAGGTGATATATAAATGTACCATCTAAAATAGAGCCTGTGAGTGGCTAGATTGTTCTGTTTAAGAGATAACGTTGTTATTAGCTCACCTGGCCATGTGAGCTTATGCCATGGCGACTGTCCTTCGTCCGTCAACTTTTTCTTTAAACAACTCGCGAAGCACTGGGCCGATTTCAATTTTATTTGGCAGGAAGCATCCTTAGGGCATAGGGAATCCAAGTTTGTTCAAACAAAGCTGATCGGCCAATTTAGACGGCGGGCATCTTGGATTTTAGCCGATTTTAGGAAACTTCTTTAAAAATGTTCTCCGAAACTGCTTGGAGGAGCGATTCAAAACTCATGAAATAGCATTTAGGAGAAGAGCTGAACCAAGGTTGTTCAAGAAAACTTGGTTGGCCAAATAGTTTGGCGGCCATCTTGGATGACATAGTTTTCCCAAAAACGGCCTCCAGAACCACTGAAGGGATCGGGCCAAAATTTAGTAGATATTATTAGCTCACCTGGCCAGAATGGCCATGTCAGCTTATGCCATGGCGACCGTCCGGCGTCCGTCCGTCCATCCGTCAACTTTTTCCTTTAAACGACTTCTTCTCAATAACCGCTGGGCCGATTTCAATTATATTTGGCAGGAAGTATCCTTAGGGCATAGGGATTTGTTCAAACAAAGCCGATTTGGCCGGTGGCCATCTTGGATTTTGGCCGATTTTAGGAAATGGCTTTAAAAATCTTCTCCGAAACCGCTTGGTGGATTGATTCAAAACTCACGAAATATCATATAGGGCAAGAGCTGAACCAAGTTTGTTTGAAGGAACTTGATTGGCCAAATGGTTCGGCGGCCATCTTGGATGACTTAGTTTTCGCAAAAACGACTTATTCTGCAGACCCGCTGAACGGATCAGGCTGAAATGTTGGGGATATGATTATGGACTAAGGGCCATTAAAGTTTGTTCATGGGAAGTTGATAGGTAAAAAACATGGCCGCCGTGGACCAATCAAATTTTAGCGTGTTTGCTGCCATATTCAATTTTTTTATTTGATGGATTGTGAAGCCGAAATTGGTTTTCTTAACTCCGCTTACTTGTCAGTCAGCTATCGTATAGCGATAACCCTATCCGTCTTCTGTATGTCCGTCCGTACATCTGTTTGTCCGTCACCAACAATGACGGCTCATTTTGTTATTTCTATATGGATTGACACCAAACTTGGTCACAATGTTAATGACGGCATCTAATATCTGTGTTGTGAAAATGAAACTGATAGGACGTCAAATGCCAGAGTTATCACTCCTTAAATATTTGCAGTCTCGCTATCATAGGGCAAATGGTTTGTTCCCACCTTCTTATCACCATGTCAGATTTTATTGCCAAACTAGATATTAAATTCCAATTAACAGATTAACCTTTCCAATACTGCAGAAATATTTAAGATATGTATTATGTGCTCTGACATCTATGCTCTTAAAAATATTTGAAATGTATTTGATTGAAATTTGTTGCTGCCTTTGGCAGCAATGAAAGTTGTTGCTGCCTAAGGCAGCAATGGCTTTCAGTCAAATTACTTTCTAAATCAACTCCAGCTCACCCTACCCCTGCTGCTAACTCGGTGATTCAGCCAGATGTGCATGTGTTAAATGGATTGTGTGGTGGTGGGGAATAACCTGCTATAAAGACCACCTACCTGCCTTTAGAGACCATTTTCTTCAAATTGTATTTAAACCTTAGTAACCGCCTGACTGAGTTTTTGCAGACGACATATTCCAAAGGTTATATCTCTGAACGTGATAAATATTTTGAAAACAATTGGACTGAAAGTTGTTGGTGGCTAAGCCACCAACAACTTTCAGTCGAATTGTTTTCAAAATATTCAACAAGTCAAGAGCTTTTGAAAATTGAAATTATTGGCTGCACTGGCTTGCAGCAGTGAGACAGTTAAGAAACCAGCTGTTGTTAGCACTGATATCATCTATTTTCACTTAAACATTGTTCAAAATCACTAATGCAAAAAAAACCAGTCCAGAGATTGTTGTTAATATCTCGAAAACTAAATCATTTGACTGAAAGTCATTGGAAGTGACACCGATAGATGTAAAACTTAAGTAAGATTAGTTTGATATGCCAATGTTCCAGGTGAGCGATACAGGCCCATTGGGCCTCTTGTTAGGGACTAAAGGCCATTAACGCTTGTTCAAGAGAAGTTGGTAGGTAAAAAAACATGGCCACCCTGGACCAATCAAAATGCAGCATGTTTGGAGGCCATTTTGCAGTTTTTTATTTGATGGATTTTGAAGCCGAAATTAGTTTTATGTGTTTTTTTGTGTATGCTGATTTCAAATTTGCAATTTTCGAACCTGTCGGATAAACGGTTTGGCGGCCATCTTGGATTGTTTTCCCGCCCAATACTCCCATACTAAAGCAATAGGAAATTTAAAATGTCTTCTCGACAACCACTGGATCGATTTCAATTATATTTGGCAGGAAGCATCCTTAGGACATAGGGATCTCAGTTTGTTCAAACAAAACTGATCTGCCGATTTGGCCGGCGGTCATGTTGGATTTTAGCTGATTTTTAGGAAACTTCTTTTTAAAATCTTCTCCGAAACTACTTGGGGGAGATCGATTCAAAACTCATGAAATATCATTTAGGCAAGAGCTGAACCAAGTTTATTGAAGTAAACTTGATTGGCCAAATGGTTCAGCTGCAATCTTGGATTACCTAGTTTTCCCGAAAATAACTTCTCCAGAACCGCTGAAGGGATTGGGCCGAAATTTGGCTGATATGATTAGGGACTAAGGGCCATTAAAGCTTGTTCAAGAGAAGTTTGATACATCAAAAGACATGGCCACCCTGGACCAATCAAAATGTAGCATGCTTGGTGACCATTTTGGATTTTTTTATTTGATGGAGTTTTCACCCGAAATTAGTTTTATATGTATGTTTTTGGGTATGCTGACTTCAAATTAGCGACTTTCAAAACTGTCGGCTAAACGTTTTGACGGCCATCTTGGATTGTTTTCCCACCCTATACTCCCATCCTAAAGCAATGGGAAATGTAAAATGTCTTCTCGAGAACCGCTGGGCTGATTTCAAGTATACTTGACAGGAAGCATCCTTATGGCATAGGGATACAACTTTGTTCAAAGGAAAATTATCGACCACTGGGTGGTGGCCATGTTGGATTTTGGCCAACTTTTAGAAACATCTTTTAAAATCTCTGAAACCGCTTTGGGCATCAATGCAAACCTCATGAAATATGATCTAGGGCAAGAACTGAACCAAGTTTGTTCGAGGGAACTTGATTTGCCAAGTGGTTTGTCGGCCATTTTGGATGACCTAGTCTTCGCAAAAACAACTTTTCCAGAACCGCTGAATGGATCAGGCCAAAATTTGGCAGATATGATTAGGGCGAAAACCACATTAAAATTTGTCTATGGAAAGTTGATATGTCAAAAAAACATGCCATGAATCAATAAAAAATGTGCGTCTTTGGCGGACATTTTGTATTTTCTGCAGATTTCTGAGAAAATCATAAAAAGACTTAGTTATTAACCTGTGGGCCAATTTTAATCAAACTTGGCTAAACCTTTTTCACAGAAATTTGATTTGTAAATTTTTCCTTTGGTCATCTCGTTTTGTTTGGTTATGCAAGTTGCACTAATTCCAGGTGAGCAATACAAGGTCTCTTGTTATATAATAGTATGATTGTTTTCAGAGACAGTACTGCACGTATGTTAGAAGTATTTGATGCTACGAAAGCGAAGGGATTCAGCGCTCTGCATTATCTAAACATTGGAGGCGGTCTCGGGATAGACTACACACAACATGTAAGATATAATCATATAAATCTAGTATAGTGGTCAATGGATATGGATGCCATTTGCCAGTGGTATGTAGCAAGTATTTTGGGAGCTGGTTTCTCAAATGATGGTGATACTGCAGTGGGAACAATGGAAGGTGAGTGGCATGTGCTCTGTTAGAAAAACAGGTTGGTGATGATGCTGGTCAATGCGATTTGGTAGGTACGCTATGAAATTTAAAAATTACAATATCATGAACTCGGTTTAAAGGTGTTAACAACATTATTATACATTTTAAAAGCTTTTCAAGAGCGTAAGTGATAAATGTTTGTGTAACCAATATGTATCATGCCCACCTGTTTGTTTATTCAAGGCTCAGCGAACTCAGGTGAGGATCAAACAAGAGCCTCGTCTTGATCTGGATAGTTTGGCATCTTTCTTTTCCCAAGCTCAGAAACTGTTCATCAGTGAACCGGAATCTATGGGCAAGTTTATGAACATTCTGCAGGATTATAAATATAAAAGGTACAATAACTATAGCAAGAGATACAATTAGCGGTGTGACTATGAATTCACAGAAAACTGCTGTCAAGGGAGAAAATCTTGTTAATATATTGGAAACACTGCACAGACATGTTTATTTAGAATGGAGCGCATAGAGATAAATTTTAGAATAGATAAGATGCTTGCCTGCTTACAATATTGCATTGTTCTCTTTTCTACGTGGGTCAGCAATAGATGTATATATACTGAACCAAAAAAGTTTAGCAACACTGAGTATATTACTGTATAAATGTTATTTAACAAAAACAATAAATTGATTCAAATATATTATTTAATTGATGTCATTTTCCAATTTAAACAACAGTCTCTTGTTACTGTAATGCTAGCATCGCGCCTTTAACATGGCATCATTCAACGGAAGGGTCCAACTTAAATAATGATACTGAGCTGTCAATACCGGTTGTGACCTCCGCGCGCATTAATCACCACCGTACATCACTTTCTCATGCTTCGAATTAAGCACCTGATGTCACGAAGAGGAATCGCATCCCATTCCTGGAGCAGTGCAGTTTCCAGCTCCCGCACGTTGTGAAGATGTGGATGGTTCTCACGCACCATACAGCCAAGAATGTCCCACACGTGTTCGATAGGAGACAGGTCCGGTGATCGCGCTGGCCAGTCCAACACCGGAACGTTGCTAGCCTCAAGGAAATCACTGGTGACCCTAGCTGAATGAGGACGGGCGTTGTCTTGCTGGAACATAAAGTCTGCATGATACTGCATAAAAGGGATGACAACAGGGGCGACAACTTCTTCACAGTAACTTTGAGCCGTTAAATTTCCGCGAATCACAATAAGATCTGTTTTGCCATTTTCATGGATTCCAGCCCACACCATGACACTGCCGCCGCCGAATCTGTCGTGCTGAATGATGTTGGCTGCATCATACCGTTCTCCTAAACGTCGCCAAACCCGTTGCCTACCATCCGCCACATCTACACAAAACCTCGACTCATCACTGAACAAAACGTGGCTCCATTGTTGAGCACACTATCGCTGATGAGTTCTTGCCCTTGCAAACCGATTCTCGATGTGACGCTCTGTAAGCGGAACAGCAACACGTGGACGACGGGCATGCAGTCCAGCATCATGGAGTCTGTTTCGTACAGTTTGTGCATGCACTGTAGTGCCGGTAGCGGTGTGCAAATTACGGGACAGCCGCGGCGCAGTCTCAAGGTTGAGGCGTGAACATTAAAATGTCGAGCAACAGCGCGAATGCTCTGCCCAGCAGCGAGTCTTCCCATTGCTTCATGGCGCCGATTTTCGGGTAGCCCTGGGCGGCGGCCCATGTTCGGTAGAGTAAACTTTTAAGCATTTTCTGTTAACGTTCGTTATCTGCTTTTGCAATATGGTGAATTTATGCCTTCGCTACCCGCCAATGTGGGCCAGTGCATGAAAAATGCATTTTCACATGCAGTAAGTGTGCAGCCGAGAAATGCAAGAAATGATTTGCATTTCTTCATGATCAGCGAGACATTACATTGACGAAACATGCCTGCAAATTTGGTTATAAATGGACGCATAGTTTTAACACAACAAACCAAACTTCACTGTTGCTAAACTTTTTTGGCTCAGTATATTTTGCAATTTCTTCAGTTAATGCTCCCAGTGTCAGTGATAAATTGACTTTGAGGCTGTGACTGGATGATTTGGATTGTTGTACAAAGAATATAATGGGCCTTTCCATTTTTAGCTATGCCCCGCCCATCACTAGCTACGCTCCACCCACACCTCGCCGTGTTGGGATTGATCGATCCCCGAATGACCTAGCTATCAATTTCCTGAAAACTATACAGGGAAGCTGGGTTAACAGGACCCAGTCAAATTAGTTTCAAAATATTCAACAGAATATTTATTAAATAGTAAAAGCAAACAATTTGTAGAACAACGCATAAACCGTCTTCAAATATGCATTCGTGACGTACTTATCGACGTCATTCATTATGATCTCATTCTACACATCCCGCAGTTCATTATGACGTCATATGATGGAATTAATTGCTTTGAATAGGGTTATCATGTTGAGATTAACATATACTATGTTAACATAACCTGAATAGTGTAAAGATTTGAAATTCAGACATGCTTGGATGCATCATCCTGTTAGAGTCTGTAAGCATCTAGATGGGTCTTATTGGGTGTGATGTGCTGTCATACTACTACGGATATGACGTCACATTTTATTAGTTACTTAAAGTGTCCATTTTTAGAGAAAATGGTAGAAGTTTAGCTAAGCAATGTCAAAATAGATTAGCCTTTGGAGTGTAGCTGTAAATATGATCACATACCAACAACATTTTAATAAAAAGATGAATCTGATATGAAAAATGTGTTGGTGCTAATCCGACTGGGAACTGTTGCAGGGCCCTGTCAGATCAGTTCCAACATATTAAACAAGTTACTTGAAAAGTTATCTTGAAATTTAGATTCTGCAAATTCAGTTTGAAACGGTTATTCTTGGCCAATGACTTGGACAAAATATGGATGTGTCCTTGAATATCTTAGATCAAGATATCAAATTTTCACATTTTCTTGCTTATTTGCAGATTGTCTGTGCGAGATGTTGCATCCGAGATCTCCATGCTTTTTGATGGACACCCAGACTTATTGAGTGGATTTAATGCTTTTCTTCCAGATGGCCATAAGATAAAGGTCATTACTTGTTTGCTCTAACATGGCATAGACATTACTGATGCTTGACTTAGATAACGGTTTGGCACTACATTTTATCTCAAGATATTAACAGACTATTTGGTCACTAGTCGTACTACCTAAGTTTATGGAAGTACAATAGTTAGCTCAAATCCGATGGTAGATAGAACGCATATGATGCTGAAGTGATTATAAAATACGGGTAATCTTATCATTTTGATTAACCGTAAGTAAATAATGAACTAATATTGAAAATCTATATAAAGAAGTGAACACGTTACCTCATCAATTTATTAAATTTTAGTTTATAAATGTATATCACCTCAAATTACCGTATTTTACCTTAATTAAATATGCACAAATTTAGTTGAGAAACTTAATTAGAGACACATATCCCTAATTCAGCTAAAAATTATATTAATTTATACAGACTAAAATCATCGGCTGTTAAGATTTATTTCGTTTCATTGCATAGTTATATAATTTAAGCTTCTAAAAGTATACGATTTAAAAAAATCAAGCATTCTGGTATTTAACCCTTTCACGACGAAACTGACCATAACCGGCCTGTTTAGTGATCGTGGGGAATGTCCATTTGCAGGCCAAGAGACTATTTTTTGGAAATTTACAACTGGAAAGACTGGCTCGATAAGCAAGCCAGTCACTCCAGTGGTAAATTTTCAAAAATAGTCTCTTGACCTGCAAATGGACATTCAATTAGTAAATATATTAATTTTTTAAAACAAATTTAGTCATTAAACGGTTAAGTGATACTATTAAAGTCATGAACAATATAATAAGTGACGGGTTTAGTTTCATGTGCATCTACATCACAGCGTGTGTGTCACTTATGAATTCAATATGTTTACAGGTATCTATGCCAACCGCCGCTGATCTAATTGGTTCCATAGATAAGATGGTGCGAGGACGGGATATTTGTCTCATTTTAGAACCTGGGAGATCAATCGTGGGAAACGCTGGTCTCCTCATTACAGAGGTGATTGGATGCAAGACAAATGGAAATAACAAGTAAATGCATAATCATACAGTAGTAGTAGTAGTAGTAGTAGTAGTAGTAGTAGTGGTAGTGGTAATTAAACCTTTTACTGCTGAATGACAAAAAGGTCATTTAAGTGCAGAAAGGTGAAATAAGTGTAGAAAATGTTATTTAAGTGCAAAAAGGTTACTTAATTGAGTGTAAGAAATGTCAAATGAGCACAAAACTGTCAATTGAGTGCAGAAAGTTAAATTGAGTGCAAATAAAGTTATTTGAGTACAAAAAGGTCACTTGATTGCAAAAAGGTCAAATGAGTGCTAAAACGTAATTTGAGTCCAGAACAGGTCAGTTATGTGCGAAAAGATCACATAAGTGCAAAAAGGTCAAATGAGTACTAAAAGGTCAAATGAGTACAAAAAGGTGACAGTTTTCGTTACTAGATTCAGCCTTTTGGACCAGATTTTGCTTATTTTTCTCAATTGTCCATAGTTTCTGAAAGCTTTTAGTCATGTTCTGTGTTTTCCGGTCATTTTATTAATCCCCTACCGGTAAAACCGGGGGGACTATAGGTTTGCACTCTGTCTCTCCGTCCGTCCATCTGTCCATCTGTCGCAAGTTTTCCGCACTTTTTCCCAGTCCTTCAAGGTATTCAACTGAGAATTGGTTCATTGCTTTGTTATGAGAAGTTACAGACCAAGTTCGAGTTTCAGGCATATGCGTCAATTTTTTATGAAGTTATGTCCCCTTTCGACTTAAGAAATACGAAAAATACCAGCTTTCAGCACTTTTTTCGCACTCCAAGATATTTAAACAAAAATCAGTGCTTCGCTTTAGTATTACTCAGGGTTCGCACGGGTCATGGAAATCCTGGAAAGTCATGGAATTTGAAAATCTAAATTCCAGGCCTGGAAAAGTCATGGAAATTTGTCAATTTGATAAAAGTCATGGAAAATGATAATCTCCCTAAATAAAAATAAAATCTGATAGCATACAAATGTGAAATGGGGAAATAAAGCTCGGAAATTTCCATATCTTTATCGCGGCGATCACATGATTTCATTCATTATCAAAGTCATATGTCCAACCAAAATAAAATGACCCAGAAACAACGTAAGAAATAAAATGAGGTTAAATCCCTTCTTATGTTGGTAGGCCATATTAAACTCTTTTGTGATTGGAGACATTCCACTGAACTATATCTGGACTGGAAGGAGGCCTCCCAAATAAAAACGGATTTTGTAACGCCGCGAATGCGAATATCCCAAATTAATAATAAATATGTACAGAAGAGAATGTTTTTAAAACAATTTGAGCAATAAATTCACTATTTCCTACTCAGCATATGCATTCGGCAATCGGCAGTAGATTTTTGTTCATTTGGGCGATTTGGTCCCGGCCGAATTGGTTACACTATGATAATTAGATGGCGATGATATCTCGGTCTCGCTAGCGTATGGAGATTCCCCTGTATATTGAACGTATTTCTTGCTCAAAGATGGTTTTATGCGTTCTATTACGGTTAAAGTATGAAATAAACTTGGTAATATTAAAAGAATAACAAGATATTTAGCCGATAAAGGATTATTATTATTTTGAATCTAGCGGTAAAGTTACCAATTTTCGTTCGTCTGAAAAATATATGTTTTGCAATATTTCTAAACTCTGATTGCGTGTTATATACATGTATAAGGCTTTTTTGGCTCATATTTTGTCAAATTTTCCCATGCGTGTTATCTATTAGTGCGCAACATATTTGCGAAAGTAACGATTTTAGGGATTGGATTTCAATTTTTTCTTGAACACCTTGTCCAAATAGAAGCCTCGGCTCTAAGCCTTAAATTTGTTCAAATTTTTTTTGAAATTTCAAAGAAAATGTCAATTTGCAGACCAAGTGAAGACTATTTTATAAAAAATGTTCAACAATAGTCTTCTCTTGGTCTGCAAATGGACATCTCTCAAGACCACGCGTGACAGAAGCCGGCTTTGGCTGATATGAGTGTTAAAGAGTTAATAGACAATTTTTGGGGTCAAAATCTTTACTAGAAATGTCCATGTTGCTTCTTACCATTTTGACCGATTTCAACCAAGTTAGGCTGAAAGGATACTACATGTATGATCATAGGCTCTAGAACTTCCATTCAGAATTTTTATTCGTCAATTTTTTATGTGAAAACCTCAGATTTTATTAAAAATGTACCGGATATTCTCACATGTTCACCCTTTGCCCTAGATAAAGTGAATTCCATATGATTCACTATATGCTGTTGAACATTTTGAAACTAATTTGACTGTCTTTGACCTAGCTATTGATTCTTGGAGGTCATGGAATTTCTTAATTTTAGTCATGGAAAGTCATGGAATTTCAAATACTGAAAGGTGTACAAACCCTGATTACTCTGTAATTCCTTATAGTAAAGCGATGTACCAATTTTCCCCTAAATAACTTGGGAGTGCGGAAAAAAGTGTGGCAAGCTGATATTTTTCATATTTCCTAAGTCAAAAGGGGGCATAACTCCATCAAATATTTACGCATACACCTGAAACTCGAACCTGGTCTGTAACTTCTCATACCAAAGCAATGTACCAATTGTCAGTTTAATATTGTGAAAGACTGCTGAAAACTAATATTTTTTGTATTTCATAAGTGGAAGGGGGGGGGGGGTGAGTGGGGGTGGTGTAAACTGGTTTTAAAAATTATTTTTTGGGTGTTTTCAACCAGTTTAACACAGATTCTGGTCTTTTCTTAATATTCTTGCTCTTTTTGGACCAGCTCAAACCGTAATCTGCTGAATTATTGTACTTAACCCTTGTATCTTTAACCTTAACTGCTGTTGCTGGTACGAAAATGTTAGTGGTTTAGCTATAGCTTTGGGGAACTGGCTCGGAAGCCCGCAGTAATGACTTGCAGTTACAGGTCTAGTTATTAGTCCCCTACCGGTAAAACGGGTGGACTATAGGTTTGCACTCCATCTGTCTGTCCATCTGTCGCAGTTGGTTTTCCGCACTTTTTTCACAGTCCTTCAAGGTATTCAACTCTTTTTCGCACTCCTTCAAGATATTTAGGCGAAAATCGGTGCATCGCTTCAGTATAAGGACTTACTGAGCAAGTTCGAGTTTCAGACATTTTCGTCAATTTTTCATGGATTTATGCCCCCCTTTCGACTTATGAAATACGAAAAATATTAGTTTTCCTGCAGTCTTTCAAGCTATTATACTGAGAATTGCTACATTGCTTTGGTAAGAGAAGTTACAGACCAAGTTCGAGTTTCAGGTGTATGCGTCAATTTTTGATGGAGTTATGCCCCCTTTCGACTTAAGAAATACAAAAAATATTAGCTTTCCGCACTTTTTTTTCGCACTCCTTCAAGATATTTAAGCGAAAATCAGTGCATCGCTTTAGTGTAAGGAGTTACAGAGCAAGTTAGAGTTTCAGATATTTTCGTAAATTTTTCATGGAGTTATGCCCCCTTTCAACTTATGCAATACGAAAAATATTAGTTTTCCACACTTTTTTTCGCCGTCTTTCAAGATATTCATCTGAGAATTGGTACATTACTTTATTATGAGAAACTACAGACCAAGTTCGGGTTTCAGGCGTTTGCGTCATTTTTTGATGGAGTTATGTCCCCTTTCGACATGAAATACAAACATATCAGCTTTCAAGACTTTTTCCTTCTCCTTCACCATATATAACTGAGACTTGGTTTATTGCTATGTTATGAGAAGTTACAGATCAAGTTCGAGCTTCAGCTGCTTTTGACAATTTTTAATGAAATTTTTGACTGTCAATCTCTAAAGATTTATATCACCAGGTAGGGGACATGTATTGCAAAGCAGTACTTACAGAATGCTTGTTATTATTATTATTATTTAGTTTTCTGGTGGTAGATGGCTCGATGAATGAGGTCATGAGACCCTGTCTGTACGGATCATATCAACACATTGAACTCGCTGAGCCCTCGGAAGCAGCTGATCCCAGTCCAAAAGTATATGAAATTGTTGGTCCAGTTTGTGAGAGTGGTGATTTCCTTGGAAAGGTACTAGTAGAATATGAAAACAAGTATTGCATGGATGAAAGATGAACAAGCACTCAGACACACCCATGCACACAGGCTCACACACACACGCACATACTCACTTCCTGACTCACTCACTCACTCACACTCGCTCGTGCATGCACGTACAGTTGCCTACATGTGTATATGTGAATACACACAACTTTACCTACATACACATGCACATACTCACTCCCTGACTCACTCACTCACACTGATTCGCTCCACATGCACAGACACAGTTGCCTACATGTGTATGTGTACATACACACCACTCCACCTACATACACATGCACTCACTAATTCCATATATGTTGTACATTATATTTTGTAGGAACGTCTACTAAGTACGCCCCATGAAGGCTGTACTGTTGCAGTATTTGACACTGGAGCATATTGTTCCAGTATGGCTTCAAACTACAATCTCAGGGTAATCACCTCTTAATCTAGATCTATAATCCATATCGGCCTTCATTTCTCTATGTGAATCTGATTAAAGCTTCAATGATTGTCTATTGATTTCACCAGCACAGCATCTTTTCCCATTTACCTCATAGTTTTTGTGTACACTCAGACTGATGATAGCTTTTATGATGAACCTTTTGACAAACATTCACTCATCAATCTGGTTTATTACCTGGGGGGTCAGTTTCACAAAGGGTGCTTAGGTACACTAGAGTACTTAAGTACAGCGTAAATATCAAATGCAGCATTCTGATTGGTCTGTTTCCTACTTAATGGCAGGGTGTAACTTATGAGCTTGCCCCTGGTGAGCATGACGCAGATTCATGCGCAAAAGCGTGTCATGAATAAATAAGATGAATATTACAGCCTTTCACTCCTGTTATCACACTATTACTAGACTAATATGACTTTAAATAATAAGGCCAGAGACATATTTCCATAGTTTCTCTTTCCATGAAAGAGCTTTGAGAGTAATCATTAGCGACATGGATATTGTTCACTAAAGCTAGGGACACTGGGAACGCTGTCATTTAATATTCACACATATTTATTTAAACGATTATGCTACTTAGCAAAATTTTTCCATCATTATCATCGTCAGTCTGGTAGAATGGCTGTATTCTGAGATTATGGGCTTATTGTGGAACTTTAAACAATTCAATTTTCTTAATGCAATGCACATTATGACTTTAGTAGTAGTAGTAGCAGTAGCCATTCGCTCCTTGACCAACCAATAAGGGGCCCCCACACTCAATTAGTCCTGGTACCTGAATAGGCATAACCCTGTTCTGGACACATAGATTACCCATAATCCACCATGTTCCATTTGACAGATAATTGTTGTGCTATTATTCTAGTCACAGTTCATGTACATGTACCAGCTGCCGGTGGACTGGCATATTACATTGATTCAAAGGAAATAAATTCTTCTTTTTATTTCAGTTGCGGCCATTAGAAATTATGGTGGATGCACTAGAATGGAGGGTTATCCGCAATGGGGACACGTTTGATGGCGTAACACTTCCATATACTATTAAAACAGCAACACCTAACTGCATTAATTAGTGATATATACAATTATTAACCATTGCCTTAACATTCTGTGTGGTATAATGAACCATTGCAGTTTATCCATCAATCTAATCAGTGACGTCATGAATGACATTTGATAAGTTCGTCGAGAACTCTTAATTGATGATCGACTAAACGCTTTTGTACAAATTGTTTGTCTTTACTATTTAATAAACATGCTGTTGAATATTTTGAAACAAATTTGACTGGCCACTGTTGCTGCTGTAGGCAGCAACAGCACCCAATCAAATTAGTTTCAAAATATGCAACAGCTTACCTGTATAGTTTTCTGAAATTGATATTCAGAGTAGAGTGATTGATCGATCCCAACACAGGCGAAGTGTGGGTGGAGCTTAGCTAAAGACGGGCGAGGCATAGCTAATACTGGATTCCTCCTTTATGAAGTGATGAAGCAGGATATATTTAATTTAAATAATATTCTAGATGGTCTTCATTAATAGCTTTAAAAGTGCCTGGTTTTAGCAAATTGCCTTGACAAACAAAAGTACATAATGCCATAGTGACTGAACGTTTAACCCTGGGCAGGATTGCCCAAGAAACTCACATGATCATTACCTACCGTGTCATGATCCTTCATGGCCCGACCAATTAACCATGGTAATGAGAAAGCCCAACAACATAGTGTCAGCAATGGTCTTAAGGAATGTCCAGTTGTAGGCCAAGAGAACTCGTTTTGAAATTTACCACAAAAATTAATGGGTAGTTTATTTCAAAAATAGTCTTCTTGGCCGGCAAGTGGACAGTTCTCAATGACCACTGCAAGGTCAAGTTTGCAAGGTCAAGTTTGCAAGGTCAAGTTTTGACCGGCTTAACCATTAATTTGTTACAAGGTCTGAAATTGGTAAAACGTCTGTAACAATCATAAAGAAATGGTTTAAAATGTTTTGAACAAAGTCATTAAAAGTCCTAAAATTTGCGCTTTCCTGGATATTATGATCCCTACATGTACTGACTGTGGCACAATTGCTCATATTCTGATTTCATTTTGAAGCTCCACACACACCCTGTTAATGCTGGGTGTGGCACTGCCTGGGAATAGCGGTGTCAAAATATCAAATGAGAATACGAACCTTGGTTTTATAGCGAGCAATGAACATTTCCAGTTTATCAATCAATCTTATGACATCATAATCTACTACATGACATGTTGGATGACGTCATAATCAATTGCGTCATGAATGACGTAGATAAGTTCATCACGAATGCTTAACTGATGATGGACTAAGCGTTATTGTATGAATTGTATGTTTTTACTATTTAATAAACTTGCTGTTTGATATTTCAAAACTAAGTTGACTGCGCGCTGTTTGGCAACAACAGCACCCAGTCAAATTAGTTTCAAAATATCAAACAGCTTACCTGTATAGTTTTCTGGAAATTGATAGTTAGGCAGTTCAGGGATCGATTGATCCCAACATGGTCAAAGCATGGGTGGAGCTTAGCTAGAGATGGGTGGGGCATAGCTAAAACTGGATTCCTGTTGCTTAGCTTGTTGATATATTGTTATATAATATCCTCGGATGAACTAAACTCACATTATTATTTAAGTGATACATCAGGAAAAGGCTCATCTAATTATTTAATTATTAGGTTTTTTATAAGCAATATGGTGCATTCTATAGGTGTAATTAACTGATGAAAGTTTACAAAATTAAGAAAACTAAAATATAACTGTGTAGAGAATGGACCTTTCCATTTTTAGCTATGCCCCGCCCATATCTAGCTCAGCTCCACCCACACCTCGCTGGGATAAATCGATCTCTGAACTCCCTGACTATCAATTTCCAGAAAACTATACAGGTAAGCTATTGAATATTTTGGAACTAATTTGACTGGGCGCTGTTGATGCCTATGGCAGCAACAGCACCCAGTCAAATTAGTTTCAAAATATTCAACATACAATTCATACAGCGTGTTAAGAGACTGGCCAAATAGAATCATTTATGACGCAGCCATCCTACACGCCGCTTAGCTGATTATAACGTCGGATGATAGATGGAGACACTGGAAAGGTGAATTGCTTTCTTGGGGTGGATGACTTCAATAATCTTGTGAGTTTAGTCGATGATAAGAACTGTTTAAAATGTGTTGCAATCAAGTCTAATAATTACTATGGCATTACGTTCACTATTCCATTGTTTATGTGGTAATGCTGACTGCTCGCTCTAGAAGGAACTTGCATTGAATTGCAACGCCTTGTGTATATACACGATTTTCAATAAATGTTATATGAACTATGTCCAGTTTAGAGCAGACTCATTAGAGCTGCCAAATCCGACATGAACTGCGATATGATGATGATGATGACTGTAATGACAATGATGATATATTAAACTAGATTGTAAAAATACTATGTTAAATTATATATATATATATACCACGTATCATGGCTTTTTATTGACTTGTTTTATTTCAGCTTTCCCACGTAACACATCTTAAAGATCAACAAACGAGAATTAGATTTCAATAAAATTGACAAAAATTAAGTTTTTAACATTTTATGAATTAAAAAGAATTTGACAAATTTCCACAACCTCTTTAAAATCTCGGTTAGTCATGAATTTTGACACCACATAAAATTCATGGTATTACGTCATTGCGCGAATCCTCAAGCACATGGATTCAGATTATGCAACACATATTTTGTGAATAAATGAGACGTTTATGAAGCTGGATATCAGCTGCAATTCAAGCTCTAGTTTATCAAACACTAGTATTTCTCTTATATCTCATTAACATGATGGTGTATGAGTGAGCTGCTGTCAGCTGTCAATGATTAACAGTTAAATATTATTCACGCAATGACGTCATACCACAACAATCATTCACGTGATGATGTCACTTCCTGGTTCTCTTGGGAAGTGAAAAAAGGCTGTGGCGAAATTTAATACTTAGGAATTGGAAAATATGAAAAGAATATATTGTATTTTATGTGAATTATGCTGCATACAAGCATCATTTGTCGTGCTTTGACCCTTTTGTTCCCATTTAACCCGTTAATGACTAAATTTTGTCCAAAAATTTTAATATTTGCTTATTGAATGTCTACTTGCAGGCCAAGTGAAGACTGTTTTTAATAATTGACCACTTGAATGACTGGCTCGGTTACCGAGCCATTCATTCCAGTCGTCAATTTTCAAAAATAATCTTCACTTGGCCTGCCAATGGACATTTCTCAAGACTACTACTGAGGCCTGTTTGGGCCGGTTTCGTCATAAAAGGGTTAAGTCAGCCCGTAGCCAAGTTAGTATTCAGATGGTGTATTTGTGTATATTCAGCCCGATTCAAATCTGTAGAAATTTGCTTACTAATGCAATGAAACGGCATGATCTGGAATCGGGTAATATCTTATGAGCCTCAATGTGAAAACATTATGCCATTTGATATAGTCTGTTGCATGAAGTGGCCCGCATCCCACGCGCGCGCACACAGAAAGCAATGAAACCATATTTTACTCACGCCTTCGAAGGCCTGTGTGAGTATTGAAGTTGTGTGTGTGTGCGTGCGTGCGTGCCTGTCTGTCTGTCTGTCTGTCCGATCCATATCTTGGGACTCCTATGAGGCAGAATGGGCAAATTCGGCACATATCTTGATATTATTATGAGTGACTAGAAAAAAGATTTAGTTTTGATTTAAACGGTAAAAAAGGATGTGGTTTTCGATCACAGGTTCACTTAGTGCATACTGAAATACACATTGGGTCGATAACTCTGCAATGCAAGAAGGTAGAATCATAATCAGTAACATACATTCAGTGTGATTGGCTAATAGATAAATTTTGTTTCAGGTCAAAAATTCAAATATCTAGGTCACGGGGTCACTAAGTGCATACTCAAATACACATTGTTAGCCATAAGTCGGGAACACAAGTAACTACAATCACAAAATTTGGCCCATCCTTTCATATTATCGGTGGCCAGGAAGTTCTATGAGTTTTCAGGACAAAGCATCAAATATCTAGGTCACAGGGTCACAAAGTGCATACTGGAATACACATTTTGGCCATAACTCTGGAGTGCAAGAAAGTAGAATCACCAGATTTTGTTTTGAGATCAATGGATCAACTATCTAGATCCCGGGGGTGGGGATGGGTGTCACTAACTGCATTGCCACAACAGAGCGCAAAAGGCGTGTCGGCATCTTCGGACGATGTTTTCTCTTTGTGTGTTTATGTATATTAACATGTCATAAACCTGGACTTACTGTGTTTTGATGTGGCATGGCTATACGTAAGATCCACAGCGAAGTCATATTAACTTTTTCATGGCGAAGCCGGCCCAACCCGGCCTCTGCAATGGCCTTGAGGAATGTCCATTTGCCGGCAATGAGAACCGGATTTAAAAAAAAAATTTACTGCTGCAATGACTGCCTCGGTTACCGAGCCAGTCATTTAAGCGGTAAAAATCTTTTAATTGCCTTCTTGGTCTACAAATGGACATTTAATAAGCAAACATTATTTTTCTGACCAAATTTGGGGATTAAATGGTACAGGTAACAAAATGTATATAAATCTTTTGATACAAACAGGATAGCCCAGCAAATGGCCACACACAATGTTGCTACTAAAGCCCAGTGCAAACGGGAGACAAAAAACACTAAACGCGAAACAAATTTGTTTTCTACCAGTTTTGCATTTCTGGCAATTCTGGTATATACCTCGGTAATATCACACCTGACCCGAGGGCAAAATCAAATAGAGCGCATTCAGCTTAAGGCAGGACAATTTATGCTGAGGAATTATAGACATCAATCCAGTGTATCAGCCATGATGAGAACTGGTGACTGGGAACCTTAGTGGAAAGATGTAAAAAAAACTAGACTTACATGTTGCTCTACCAAATTTTAAATGATAGTCGCAGCGCCCCCACCACTCCTGACATAAAATATCTAGTACCAGAAAAAGAGGACATTTAAAACACTTAACACATTGACTTCAAGCACAGTTTCTTCCCCAAAACGATCAGGGACTTCACTTGACCACGCTGGCTCCATAGAAGTTGCCATTTTTATGTCATGTGATTTAGATTGGTGATAGGGCATCGCTCTGTCGTCGTTTCTCGAGTAGCGAAACAAGCAACGCACACGGCAGAGAAACATCTGTTTCGATGAAAACATTTTGTGAATCAAAAAAGTTTTGTTCGCGAAACTATTTGTTTCCAAGCAGAGCAGACGAATGTTAGTCGCCAGAAAAATGTTTATGTTTCATGTTTCGCCTTTTTTTAAGCCTGTGTGCGTTGGGATTTAGTGTTGTCTAATGTTTTGTATAGGTTACGCAATGTGTTAGTAATTAGGCCACCAGAGGGCAAAAGGCCATCAATTGTTGTCACAGCTTAAATCTTACATTTTTGTGTCAACACTGAAGAAATCTAAAGGGATAATGATCGTTTATCTCATGAAATTATGTTAATATGACAATTTACAATGGCTAATCTTTAGAAAAGCAGGAAAATGCAATTTGGTGTAAGGGGAAAATAAGCATAACGCTACCGTATCTACATAATGTGGAGTTGTGAATGACCACTCAAATGCCGCTTGATGTGGCCTTTATGCTTTTTATTGCCATACGCTAATCATTTTATTAATGAAGGAATCCAGTTTTAGCTACACCCTGCCCTAGTTAAGCTCCACCAACACGTCTCCCGTGATCGATCATTGAATCTCAATTTCCAGAAAACTATACATGTAAGCTGATGATTATTTTGAAACTAATTTGATTGGGTACTGTTGCTGCCTATGTCGGCAACAGCGCCCAGGAAAATTAGTTTCAAAATAGTCAGTAGAATGTTTATTAAATAGTAGGCACAATACACCTTTCCCACATTGACATCATTACGCCGAGATTCCCCTAAATCAACGCTCGGAGCAAAACTGCTGGCTTGTACCGCCGCCAACAAGCCGCTAACCCGCGTTGAGTTACTTTTGCACTAAAATACACCGCAATCTAAACCGTTCCTATGATAAACTAAAATCATTATATTATTTAAATCATATATCATTGGAAAGCGCATTCAATTGCCGAAACATTAATGCATTATTTTTTATAGCCTTGTAACATTTTCACTGAGTTATTTCCGTATATAAAATACACCATTCGACTTCAATTCATTAAATCAAGTGGACAATGGGGGATATTGTAAAATTGCAATCACCTGTATTAAATTTGATAAAACTATAAAAACTAATACAGAAATGTATAGAAAATTGGCTTAGCTTTCCAATGATGACTTTAAAATTATTATGAACAATTTTTTCATATGCACTGCCTAAAGTACACTGTATCTGATTCCCATAGTAAAGTAATGCTGTTTGCGCGTCGGCTATCGCGGTTACCAGCCGGAAGTGGTATGTGTGGTGCATTCCGGGAAGGTATTTTCCCAAAGTACGCTAATGTGGAAAAGGTCTATTCGTACGACAACGCTTAGTCCGTCATCAATTAAGCGTTCGTGACGAACCTATCTACGTCATTCATAACGTGATTGATTGTGACGGCATCATACATGCCACCTACCCAACAATGGACTTTCGAATTTGCCAGTACGAGTTATTGCACATATTCTCTTTTCCGACTGGGCTAAATTCCTAACTAAATAAGTTTAATAAAAGCACTACAACATTGAGGCATTGTCGGTGATTGTATTAATGTTTTGACACTGACAGTTTCAGCGAAAGAAATACAGGTGTTATTGTTACTGACAACTATTTGTGCCATTTTTGACGATGGCAGAAACTACGTTCAGTCAAATGATTTCAAAGTATTCAACAGGTATTATCTAGCGACCATGGGAACTAGCAGTGTATTTCGAAAACATTTTGACTTACAAATTTTAAACGTTTCAAAAATCGGACAAGATCCAAAATGGCCATCAGCCAAATTGGCCAATCAGCGTTGTGTAAACAAACTTGGATCTCTATACCATAATTATGCTTCCTGCCAAATATAATTGAAATCGACCCTGTGGTTCTTGAGGTCGTCTAAAGCAAAAGTTGGTCGGATGCAGAGCAGTCACCAATGCATAAGCTCACTTGGCAATTCTGGCCAGGTGACCTAACAAAACAATACCAAAACAGTCAATTGTGTATAGTAGTCGACGTCATGGGGCTTGACCTGTCCTTGATCATGCGGGCTCGAGTTCAGAGCATAGAGCACCAAGTAGGGGTAGGGTGGGGATGTATATGTCACTGGGTGATGCCAATCCGTGCAGAGTTGCAGAGGGGGTAGGGGTCGAAAATGAGATGTCTCGTGACACGGGTGGACTGGGGAACATTTATACAATGCAATCACTAAAATCTATGATACTACTTATTATTCACTACTTCTATCTTTTGTACATTTTGAAGATGGGAATTGATGGAGACACTGCTTTTCCAAGCGCATGCTTCTTGCATGACAGGAGGGTGGGTGGGGTGGATCTGGGTTAACGCTACCCCCCCCCCACCCCCCTCTTCATTGTCATAGTCCTCCTCTTAAGCCCTGAGTGCGTTCGCACTGTTACTGATGCTATGTGTATCAGCGCAGCGAGGGGGTGGTGGGTGTGTTAAAATGTTCCAACAGTATATAATTATTATTTGTCCATGGGTACTAACTAATACATGGTCTACGTATTGATCACTTGTATACAGTCTGGGTCTGGCTTGGGAATCACTGGCACAGTTCTCAAAACGGGGGGGGGGTGGGGTGGGTCCATACACCTGTATGTCTGGGGCGGGCGTCCATCTTGGCCTCATGGTCATGTAGAGGGTAACGCGGTACTGACAAAATCTCTTCGTTCTTCATGTCCATATGGACAGCGGTTCGTACATACACATTTCAGTTCCATCATGATCCCACCTGTGTTGGGTCAGGGAGGATCCATGGCAGTTTAAAGGGGATAGAGCTTAAATTTAATATACAGAACCATGTCCATAAAACGCTTCCAGTGTGTCAATGATGATTACTGTATTCTGCGGCTGTAGTAGTAGAAACATCCTACAGCTGCAATCAGTCCTTCGCTTTTACCCACTGTGTCCTGTCCTGTCAGCCGAAATCCATAGCTTCCTCGGGTCCATTCTTGACATGAGTGTACGTAATCCTGCTTTCTTGAGGTCACCTCGTAGCATGCTTAGCAGATTAATGCAATGACGTCCTCTCCTAGCTTTGTATTTGTTGGCTTCGAGTAGGGTGAATTCCAAGGCTCTGTGCTGGTGTCTCTTCTGGCATCCTTAGCACATGGCCAAACATGAGCCATCTTTGCTGGGCGACTTTTACAGACAGTGGCGACGTATTACATATCTTTTATTGTGCATCGTTGGGAAGTATGCTGTCTGGCCATCAGTGTCTAGTGATGGTGCATAGATATTTGCAGTGGCAGGCATTGAGTTTGTCTAGAGCTGGCTTTGGAGCTGCCCAGCTGTTACAGTTATACAGCATCAAGGAAACTCGGGTTGCATTGGATAAACATAGCCATTTTATCAAGGGCATCTTTGATCTACGAATCCATAGCTTCCAGGACTGGAAAGCTATGCTCCCCATGACACAGCGTGCAGCAGTACTTCAAAGGAGTGAGCCCAGGATTTTACTTTTCATCCATGATTCGCCTCGATGAAGCGGGTCATCGTTTTGTTTAGTTTCATGCTTTGTAGATAGGTATATGTGGGTGAACTCTGTTTCGGATTCATTCATAAAGATTCAATTTTTAGTTTGCATGCAGCTATTGGGAGATGGGGTTTCTTTTCCTCGTCTACATCGTGAGTGTATTCCATCTCTAGCGGCATACCCAGTATTGACAATGGGAGTGTCACGAACAGATTTCAATGCAGCAGCAAGGTAACAGGTGAAAAGCACCGGAGATAGACCATCTCCCTGTGTGGAGCCAATTGATGTCTCAAACTCTACAGACTTCACTGACTTGACTCGTACTCTCAGCTTGGTGTCGGCAAGCAGTAGTCTCACTAGTGGTAACTCATCTAGATTGCAACCAGCCTGGCGTAGTACATCTAGGATCTTTGAGCATTTAATTGCGTCGAAGGCGCGTGACATGTCAACGCCCATTTTGAATTGATTAGTTGCGTGATTGGTTTTGAGATAATGTCACTTGCATATTTGAATAGTTCATTGCTCATGCCATCAGGTCCAGATGCACGTCCATTTTTCAGGGCTTTAAGAGCCTGCTCACCTTCTGCTGTATAATTGGTGTTAGTAATGGCCTGGGGTCTCCTGAGAACGGGTGCAAGGGTTCATCATCATTGTCAGTGAACTGTTCCTTGAACCATTCACAAATCGCCTCGACTTTTCCCTGGTCAGTACCGAGTGTCCTTCAGAATTGTGTAGAGTGAGTGGTGATGTGGTCAGTAACTCTCAGGGCTCGGACTGCCCGAAACATTTTGTGACAGTCATCCGTGGCAACGATTTCATCTGCTACGGGAGTCTGCTTGTTAAATAGCGATCTTTTAAGCGTTCGCTAATGTGGCGCGGTATGTTATTGAGCTCCTGGCGGAGTTTGGTGCTGTATTCACTTTGGCCACTTTGATAGATGCGCAGCCGTATAACGCTTTCTGCTCTTCTGACAGTTTTACTACTACAGGGTTGTCAATATACCTAGTTTGGTTGTTTGTAAGAACACCTATGGTGCTCGTAATTCCATAGATTTCAGTTTTTTGGTTAGAGCTTCGTTTGGATCGGAGCTGACGTCGATGTTAGCTATCTGCTCTCCGAGGGCCTTTTTGTACGACATTTGAGTGTCAGTGTTGCTGATGAGCTTGGGTAGGTTGTAGGTGACTACCCTCTTGCCTGGTATGGCGTTTATATATTAGGTAGAGATCGTTCATCTAAAGGGGTGTAATGACTGGCTTATGGTCAGAATTGAGGTCTGTGCCTTCATACTAACGAGCGTTCCGTAGTAAGGGTTTTGCTTCTGTCTTGCATAGTATGAAGTCTATTTGGTTGAAGACAGCTGTTGTAACCTTAGAACCTTTTGGAGCTTTGTGATCAGCAATGTGTCCGATCCATGTTGTCCGGCGATGGCATGGGTGTCTCAAAGCCGTATTTGTGGAAAATAGGCCTTTGGAACTAAGGAATGCCACCAGTGCATCTCCTTGCTGTTGTGTGTGCCCTCTCCATACGACCCCATGCATAAGCCAAGTCCTGAACTTTTGTCAAAAGTGGGTCAATACTCTCATTTTAACATCAATTCTTATATATACGACTACTGGTACTCAATATCCAAGATGCAAATTATGAATTTCACATTAGAAAAAATGTAAACACATCTGATGGGCTCTTGCATCTCCATTTTGCAGAGAAACCAGAGTATTCGCTACTTAGCGTTGGCTTGAGATTCATCGCTGGTCATGTATAAACAAAAAATATGCAACGTTTGTTTGATGTGGCGATATAATTTTTTTGGGTTTCAGTCCTCCCGCTGTGTAGATCTTTGATGTTTCCGGTCGCCGATCGTCATGACGCTAGTATTTTATGTCGCCGGCGGACTATCTAGACATATTTAAGATTTTGAGTTCTTTCCATTGGATTGGTTCATAAATATAAAGCTTCCCTAAATTCAAAACTCATATGCTCTCACGAGTTTCCAGAAAAACAACAAATAATAACAAATGTGTGATGGGGATGGAATTTATGTATAAAAGTTACTATGTACCAATAATACACAGGGATCATTATATTACAGCAAAAATACTGGATTTCCAAAATTATTTATATCTCGGAGGTAATGATGCATCTTTAATGACAGAGCCTTGAAGTCGCTATGTGCATCAAAGCAGCAGGATATCGATTCCTGTAATGGTGGCTGCTGTGTGACAATGTTGTGTAGGCGAGGCGTCATCCATAATGGCGGCTAGCATGCAGATGGTTACCAGTCTTGTCTAGTTTAGTAGTCTTTCACCAGTGGTCAGTTTAAGAGTCAATGTAGAGATACGGCTAAGCACAGATAGGGTGTATAAGAGCTAAGGGGTGTGGAAGAGAGGGTAGGGGTGGAAGATGTTGCCATTAGAGCAGCAACCATGGCTGTGGGACCTAGTCTTAAAGTTGCATTGTTTGGAAAGGAGGGTTTTGAATGGAGACCACTTTGCAGCGCATCAGCTACTTGTCTTAGCCAAGATGTCAGCTGCCCCATTTTAGTTTCCAAAGAAAACAGCATGGCGGTCACTGCATTTACACTGGTGGGTGTTGATGTTGTTTTACCACCACTCGTTCTTTCCATGCTTCTTGTTGTTTCTCAGGAGGGTGAAGCGGTGCAGCTAACAGATGCAGTGCCTGTAGCAGTAGTAGTATCCTTCAAAACAACCTCTACTGGCCGAATCTACTTCTGAGCAGTCCTTTCTCTTAAGAGATAACCTTTCAACCGCATCACCGTGTTAGTCAGGATAGTCGGTTTGCCACGGTCTGCCTGATAGACGGTCTTTCAAGTTTGGTTGAGCACTAAGTGCTTCCAGAAATGTGTCCAGGCAGATTGATTGCTGCATGTCACCTGTTATAGATGCATATACTCTGGTTAGTACAGTTTGCACGCCTGGCTAGCTGGGAAAATTGCCCGAGACTTGCGCCTCATTATATGCAGAAGCACACAACTGTTCTGTTCTGCTGCATTGTGAGTAGTGTTCTAGCTCATGAGATACACATCCACGCCTAAAGCCCCTTACCATTGAGATGTGCAGCTAAATATGCTGCTTTCTCATATCTGTGCTATCGCTTAATTTCAGCTTTCATAATGAATTTACAGACAGCTCTCGCATGGAATACTGCCATCATAATCAGGGGACAGCATCGTTTTCCTATCTGTAGGCAGCAGTGTTGCTCTATCATCTCAACTACGATTGTTAAATTTCTCATCTATTAAAAGATACATATCCTAGCTAAATTTAGGACCATTTGTTACTTTATGGACACTAACTATCTTGGACTGTAGCCACCATTTTACATAGATATTTGAGGGCGCTATTATTTCAGACTATTGTCTTCGCCGGTGGACAATTGTTCGTATAAAACCATTCGCATAACTCTAATGCTAGTCATTCTTTTGCTGGCTTTCAAGATGAGCACAGAATAAGCATAGCGTAGTACAATACAAGTTCTATATTTCTTATGGTGCAAATAAAAAGCAACAGCTTTCTGTCAAATTGTTGTCTGTTGTCAAAATAATCAGCTGATAATACTATTGTCACTAGGCAAAGTTTTGATAACAATTTGGCTGAAAATTGTTGATGAAACAACTTTCAATCAAATTGTGCTCAAAATAATCAGCAGGGCAGTCAATGTTGCAAGACCAAGACCTGCTGAAGAAATTGAGCAATTTTATTGAGTCATTTCTTACTCAGGCAGCAACAGTGTTGTCAAATTTTTCTCATGGTCCATGCAGTCTATGGGAAGCATACTCCAGTTTCCTACATCTACCACATTCTTCTACGCCAATAGTCAGGGAACGAGTCGGTCTTCTGCTACACAAGTCATATTCCGAGATAGTTTCTCATGAGTTCTGGAATCGTGTATTTGACTTTTTATGTGTCAAGTGGATTCCATAGGAACTTCATGGCACCTATGAAACATCTCGAATTGGGATTCGCTACCTCCAGTCTCATCGACTGTCGTGCAGCGAGTCCGAATCCGAATGCCCATACCTACAGTTGATATTAGAAATGGCAGCAGTGGGTGGGACAGTAATGGCAAGATCCACCAGCTGCATTCTGTGTCGAGGGTTAGTTTTTGTCGCCAACACGGAAGCAGATGGTGTGGCATGCAGTTCCTGTTCATATAGCATTTCGTCTAAGGTTTTGTCATGAGGGGGAATTATTGGCTGCAGCATCAGATTGATGTCAATGCTCGTGGCCCACATCTGGAGCCAGTTGTAACAGATTCACTCTTACATTTGGGCCTGTATCGCTCACCAGGAATTATTGGCTACTGGCACAACCGAACGAAACGAGATGACCACTGGAAAGATTTTTGACATATCATCTTTCCATGGACAAATTTTAATGGCATTTCGGCCCTAATCATATCTGCCAAATGTGGCCAGATCTATTCAGCGGTTCTGGGGAAGTCGTTTTCACGAAAACTAGGTCATCCAAGATGGCCACCGAACCATTTGGCAAATCAAGTTCCCTCGAACAAACTTGGTTCAGCTCTTGCCCTAGATCATATTTCATGAGATTTGCATCGATCCCCAAAGCGGTTTCGGAGATTTTTAAAGACGTTACTAGTCAAAATCGAAGATGGTCGCGGGCCAAATTGGCCGATCATCTCCCTTTGAACAAATTTGTCTCACTATTCTCTAAGGATGCGTCCTGTCAAATATACTTGAAATCGGCCCAGAAGTTCTCGAGAAGACATTTTAAATTTCCCATTGCTTTAGTATTGGAGCCTTTGGCGGGAAAATAATCCAAGACTGGCACCAAACCATTATTCCGACAGTTTCGAAAATGGCAAATTTGAGCTCAGAATACCCAAAAACGTATAAAACAAATTTCGGCCTCAAATAAAAAAATCCAATATGGCTGCCAAACACGCTACATTTTGACTGGCCCACGACATCCATGTTTTTGGACAGATCAACTTCCCTTGAACAGACTTTAATGGCCCTTAGTCCGTAATATCTCCCAAATTTCAGCCTGATCCCTTCAGCGGTTCTGGAGGAGAAATTTTTGGGAAAACTAGGTCATCCAAGATGGCTGCCGAACCATTTGGTCAATCAAGTCCTCTTGAACAAACTTGGCGTACGTCATTCCCTAGACGACGTTTCGTGAGTTTTGAATCGATTCCCCAAGCGGTTTCTGCAGTGGTTAGTCACTGCTTTTAAGTCACTCGGTGACTAGTCTATGTGGTTTCGAAGTAGAGAACCGGTGTGGCTAAACTCCTACATGTGGCACTGGGGGGAAATGATTCGTCAACGCAACACAATCCCTTGCAAATCGAGAGATGGAAGAGAGAAAGAAGAGATGGTACCAATATTTATATATGAACAACATTGTAACAGCAAGAAATAGTGGAAGTAATGAGGTAGAGGGAACTACACAGATGCCAGAAGACTGAAATAAAGTCTGCTGCTGCAGTTACTCGGTTAGCGAAATGTCACCTGATATATCTGTGGACTGGAAGCGCCTTGTTTACTGCCTGGGCTACATGATGTTTGTCTGCTGTCTGAATGTTGTTTACTAATGACATCATCTCTCACTGCCCACTTTGGATCGACTGGTTAGTCGCCAGACCTAACACTCTGAGCCCTTTTATACTAAGGGAGAAGAGTAAGCCACATCCCTTGGCCTATTAGAACGTATGCTTTGGCCGATTCAGCAACTGGCATGCTGGGCTTTAGCTTAATCAGTTGACTGGTGTGCTATGCTTTGGCTGATCCAGCGACTTGCGTGCTGTGCTTTGGCCGATCCAGCAAATGCATGCTGGGCTTTAGCTGAATCAGTTGACTGGTGTGCTGTGCTTTGGCCGATCCAGCAACTGGCATGCTGGGCTTTAGCTGAATCAGTTGACTGGTGTGCTATGCTTTGGCTGATCCAGCGACTGGCGTGCTGTGCTTTGGCCGATCCAGCAAATGCATGCTGGGCTTTAGCTGATCCAGCGACTGGCGTGCTGTGCTTTGGCCGATCCAGCAACTGGCATGCTGGGCTTTAGCGGAATCAGTTGACTGGTGTGCTATGCTTTGGCTGATCCAGCGACTGGCGTGCTGTGCTTTGGCCGATCCAGCAAATGCATGCTGGGCTTTAGCTGAATCAGTTGACTGGTGTGCTATGCTTTGGCTGATCCAGCGACTGGCGTGCTGTGCTTTGGCTGATCCAGCAACTGGCATGCTGGGCTTTAGCTGAATCAGTTGACTGGTGTGCTATGCTTTGGCTGATCCAGCGACTGGTGTGCTGTGCCTTGTCTGATCCAGTGGCACGTGCTGTATCTTGTCTGATTCAGCGCCTGGCGTGCTGCGCTTTGGCTGATCCGGTGACTGGTGTGCTGTGCTTTGGCTGATCTAGTGCCTGGCATGCTGTGCTTTTGCTGATCCAGCACCTTGATGCTGATGTCCACCAGCCAGAGGTGGTCAGTGTGTGTTGTGTGCCTGATAGTCAGATGGTGAGAATAAACAGGTACTTGTTGTTCGGGTGTAACTCAGCATGCATTGGGTTAACTTCAAAAACTCCTTCGCATATGGTTTCCTGTTTCAAGCTCAACAAAATTATCGGTGGCTGGGTTCAGGGGTTACCTACATTTACCACCTCTCCATGCTTAGGCCCAAAGTATTACCACTATGATTTTGACTACCAGCCTTCGCATGCATAGCGGCGAATACAGTGGAACGTTTCACACTCTACAGCACTGGACGCTGCATAAGCATACACGTATGCAGCTATTAGATACAGCATCTCAAGTGCTGGGGGTGGGGGAGGCGGATGCATTGCGTGCCTCTACACACATCCGTTATTAATCCTCATGGTCATTGCTGTGCCACAGGTGAAGAGGGGATTAATAACACCACCGTGGCGATAGGTGGGCCACAGCGTTTCAGAACAGTCATGCGCTACCAAAGTATTCGTTACATAATTATGTAATTTTGTGGTATCACAGAATTGTGTTTAATGAATAGTCTGAAACAGGGTATTTCATATGCATTTGTAAGGCCTGAGTGAATACAAGTAAATTTCCTGTGAAATTAAGAATATCAGGCACATTTCTCCTGTGAAATTAAGAATATCAGGCACATTTCTCCTGTGAAATTAAGAATATCAGGCATATTTCTCCTGTGAAATTAAGAATATCAGGCACATTTCTCCTGTGAAATTAAGAATATCAGGCACATTTCTCCTGTGAAATTAAGAATATCAGGCACATTTCTCCGGGGAATTATTTGGTTTTATTGGCAACAATTAAAAATCAACAAATCAACAAAAGAAACTCAGTAACAAAATAAATTATTATTTCTATAGCGTATTATATGAGGAATTAAGATTTTGAAAACTATATAGGCAACGGCTCATTTAATAACACGCATTCAGAAAATTCAGTGACTAGTTAACCCGCCGTTATAGATGACCTTGTGAGACAAGACCAATGGTGTTCTATAGGACCAGAAGTGTTAAAGATCTCTTCAGTAGGCCTTGAGTTACCGTGCCAAACAGACAAGCAGAGCGACGCACAGGGTGATTGCATGTGCAGTGTCACTTCGTGACAAGACCAATTAACCCTTTTAATTAGGAAGGCAGAGAAAAACAACTCCTGTAGTGATCTTGAAGAATGTCCATTTGCAAGCCAATAGAAGCCGATTTTGTTACTATCCCACATGAAGGACTGGCTGGCTTTTCGAGCTAGTCAGTCCAGGGATATATTAAAACATAAGATATTGCTATAAGTGATAACTAGCTACTTATTCCAGGGGAAAATGTTCACAAATGTTCTTTTCTTGGCCTGCAAATAAACAGTTGATAAACAAATATCTTGATTTCTGACCAGTTGTGACCGTCAAAGAACTAATAAGCCAGCCATATGAGTGGCAATTTTCAAAGCTATTCTCTTGCCAGGTACCTGAACATTGTTGGCCTAGGATATTGAGAGGTAGATGGATAATTACATAAGGGTACACTAATGAACATTACACGTTTAACACTTTAATGTCGAAGTTTGTTCAAGGAAATCAAATATTTTCTTATCTTATTGAATGTCCATTTGCAGGCCAAGAGAAGTATTTTTGAAAATTTACCATCGGAATGGCTGGCTCGGTCACCGAGCCAGTTATTTCAGTGGTAAATTTTCAAAAATACTCTTCTCATGGCCTGCCAATGGACATTCCTCAAGGCCACTGCAGAGACCGGTTTTGGTCGGCTTCGTCATAAAGGCCCAATGGTCAAGAAAATGTAAATTTTTGCTTAGTGAACCTTGGGCTAAAAAAACAATTTTTTTTTAAATTTCATTGCTAAAATTACTGGCTCATCTATTGAGCTAGACAATCCAGCAGTAACATTTCAAAATTAGTTTTCTGTTGACCCTCAATTGGACATTCTTCTTGACCACTGTCAAAGACCAGTTTTAATCAGCTTGTTTACTAAAGAGTTACAGAACACCCACCAGGTTGTCACAAAAGCAGTTGTCCACTATAGACAGGTTTGATTGTATAATACTATTACATTTCACAAATCAACTCCAATCAAATTACAGTGAAAGCAGTAAACAGTTTTGATTACAAAATGAGATAATAATTTTAACAGAAACTGTTGTGACAGTCATAATCATACACATGGACCTTTATGTCAACACTATTGTCACCATAATAGGTAACCAGTTGTTATAAATAATAATTAAATTACATTCCTGATTCATTCGGCAGAATAAATTTGGGAACCCAGTCAGTGAGGACTGTATTAAACACGTGGGAAGGTTTTTATGCAAATTTTTCGGCACGTCATAATAGTGGTAGTCGTCATCACATCTCATTGTAAATGTACGATGTCATACTGACATGGTAATGAATCCCATGGATGAATCAGATCTGTCACTCACAATTACATAACAAGTATGCTGATGTCACATCACAACCATTATGACACAATGTACCTCCATCATGAAGCAGGAAAAGGCTGTCGGTGTACGAATTGTATGTCCTTAGGCAGCAACTTGACCCATTCAAATTAATTTCCAAATAACAGCTTTCCTGTATAATTACCATGAAAA
The DNA here is from genome assembly GCA_034401795.1 of Chaetoderma sp. LZ-2023a. Taxonomy (NCBI): domain Eukaryota; kingdom Metazoa; phylum Mollusca; class Caudofoveata; order Chaetodermatida; family Chaetodermatidae; genus Chaetoderma; species Chaetoderma sp. LZ-2023a. The sequence goes on along the minus strand of CM067373.1, from coordinate 147,828,353 downwards.
TTGTATTCTAAGAATTCAGGGTGCAAACTATATAAATCAATTCAAACACGCACAAAACGTGGGCGGAGCTTAGCTCGACATGGGTGGGGTGTAGTTAGAAATGGATCCCTCTATGGTCTGTTGTGACGAGGGCTTTGATTGGCTGACAGGTTTTAACTCATCAGCCAATCACCATCTTTGATACAAGTGTTAACAGACTCGAGCAGGGTGAGAGGCTGTTAGAGACTAGACCCCCCCCCCCCCTAACTAATAGCTCACAGTATTTAGCGAATGTGTTTTAAGCCAGACAGCCATTCCAGTTGCCTGCAAATGGACACCCCTCAAGACCAGAGGACGGACTTGGCCGACCGCCATGAAAGTGTTACATATGACCTGCTAATGACTACTGTATGCACAGATTGAGCAGTTTCTTCTCTAAGCACAGCAAGTTGAACTTTCAACCTAAGGTTTAATGAAGAAATAGAAAACATGTACATTGATGATGACAAAAATACATTTTAACCCTTTAACACTCATACAAGCTGAAAATGCTTTCTGTGTTTCTCTTGAGAAATGTCCATTTGTAGGCCAAGAAGACTATTTATGAAAATTTACCACTGGGATGACTGGCTCGATAACTGACCCAGTCAAACCGATCCAGTCATTCCAATTGCAAATTTTCAGTCTTTCCTTGATATGCAAATGGACATTTTCTATGAGAAAATTGCCAATTTCCTGAACAAATTCGAGTGTTTTAAAGGTATAAGGACAATTTTTTCGAATGATAAGATCTGATAATCAAATCTATATTTCTTGCAATGCTTTAACACTCAACCCAGTCATAAAAAACCCCTTCAGTGCTCATGAGATTTCTATTTCCAGAGAAAGAGAATTTTAGTTTTCCACGAGAATGACTGGTTCAATACCTGAGCCAGTTATTCCAGTGACAAATTTTCAAAAACAATCTTGATCTGTACACAAAATTTAAATTACTTTAACCAAATTTGAAAGTTAAAATGTTAACAAGCATTTTAGTTTAACTCAATATATGCCCGCAAAACAGACATAACGGAGTAAATGTAAATATAGTTTGTTTGTAGATAAAAAAATTATTCAAGGGAGGTAACTCTGGCAAATATGGGCAGAATTTGCTGAAACTGACACTTCGTCCATCCCTAACACATCTGCTGGAAAACAAATGTTGAGTAGGTTCAAAACTCTTCAAGATCTGGCTCGGACAAGAAAATTTTGATGTATTTTAGCATTTCAAGGGAGACAACTCTGGCAAATACGGGTGGATTTTGCCGAAATGAAACCATGACACTTCATCTATAACAAACACATTTGCTGGGGGTGAAAAAATGTTGAGTGTATGTTCAAAACTCTTCGAGATATGGCCCGAACAAGAAATCGGATGGCCATCACATAATACGACCGCCGCTTTGCACTATGATTTTTCCAATATGGCCATTTTATCACCACCCACATCCGTATTTCACCCAGGATCAGGAAATATAGAAATATTCTGACTGAAAATACAAACATTTCTGTAAGAAACCTGGAAATCTAAGAGCTGACGACAGATGGATGGATGGGCCTGGCATCAGATCACATGGCCTGTCAGGACTGTTGAACTAACAAATGATTTTAATTTGACATGTACAAAATCATTTAAAAGGACGACTTTCTATAAAATATAAATTTATGGCACAATTAATCATCAAACGGATAATCTCAATTAATCAACAACAACACAATATATAATATAATAAATAACCTGCTAAACAAGAATCATAATTTAACAGACTGGCAGCAGCAGCGGTGTGCACGTAGAGGACGCTAGTTTTCTAGTCTCGAAAATTACACACTGCATGTACCATTGGGGGCAGGGGCACGCTATGTCAAGCCATGTCACAATAACGTTGGCTAGGCTTGCGCGATTATGTGATTAAATCGAAAATCGCGATTATGTTTTAAATCATGAATTTATATGATTAAATAATCAAATAATTGTGAATATTTTCTATTGCATAAGATATTTCAAAACCTAATTTTCAATTACTAATTTTTATTGCCATCGGTCATGAAAAATGACATTTTGCTGAGTGAATGTATGTCCATTTGCAGGGCAACAGATTATTTTTGAAAATGTATTACAGGAATGCCTGACTCGAGAATAGTATTCTCTTGACCTGCAAATGGACATTTCTAAACACAGCAATTTTCGTCATTGATATTCTTTTGTTGTTGTCTTGGTAATTTGTATCCAAGCTGATTAATCGAGTAATCACGATTATTTATTCATAATCGATCGCGATCTCTCAACGCAATAATCGCACAAGACTAACGTTGACAATCTCAGATTAATCCATGATTGTATATGTCTAGCACTAACTCAAACAGTTGAGGTCTTTAAAAGTAGTTCTGACATGAAAGCTAGGTGAACTGACCAATTTACAAACACAAACACACCCCATCTCTCCATTACCTAACACGTGCTAATCATTTAATGGTCAAGATTGGTGGACAATCTAACATTTTGTTTAGTGAATATCATTTTGCATGGTAATGGAGTACCATTTACAATAGACCTCTCCAGTTTATCAATCAGTCACATGATGTCATAATCAACTACGTGACGTGCAGGATGAAGTCATAATCAATTACATCATGGATGGCATAGATCAGTTCATCACAAAGGCTTAATTGATGACGGACTAAGCATTGTTGTACGAATTGTATGTCTGTTATTTAATAAACATTTTGAAACTAATCTGACTGGGGAGTTGTTGCTGCAATATTCAACAGCTTACCCATAGTGTTCTGGAGATTTATAGTCAGGGAGTTCAAGGATTGATAGATCACTGCATGGGCGAAGGTTTGGTAGAGCTAAGCTAGAGATGGGCGGGGCATAGCTGGAATGCCAGTGTCTCAATTTCAATACAACACCAGAATATTATTGCATATTTTAAAACTAATTTGACTGGTAGCCGTTTCAGCCATTCACTACTTCATAAAGAATGTGTCATTTCTGGTTTATATGGGTGACATATATGTGTGGTAGAAACGCACATACAATCCACCTTGTATTCACATTTAAAATCTCACCATAATAGCTAGTTATATCACAATCTAAACTTAGTTCTCATACCACATTTTAACCAGCGCTGATATGCCATCAAGATAATCAAGCTGTGACAAAGAATCAGGATTTACTTCATTCTACGGACTACGGAGCCGTAAGGAGAGGATTGCAAGAGACTATGTGAATTTCAACTCAGCATGGGCTGTATATTCAAAATACATGTACCGCCTATGCATATGTGCAGTCATTGAGATATACTTTATTACCGAGGATAATTGAGAAATATACTAGTTATTGATAGAGTGGCAATTAACTCTTATATAGTGTGAATGTTGGCACAGGGGAGATAACTGTTTTCTAACAAACAAAAGGTAAAACGAAATCAAGCAAATAAAACAAAATAAAGAGAATGATTGATGGACAGATATGAAATGGATGACTAGACAAAAACACCTTGAAAGGAACAATACACAAGAGGCCTGAATCGCTCACCTGAAATTATTGACCACCGGCACTAAAGAATAAAATGAGACGACACTGAAAAATTGTCCCAATCTAATTTCTCCGAAGGTTTAGCCAAGTTTTATTAAAATTGACCCAGAGGTTAATAAATAAGTCTACAATTTTCTCATGTCCTCCAAAAACGCTAAATTTTGATTGATTTATGGCGGACATTTTTTTACATATCACCTCTCAATGGACAAATTTTAGTGGCGTTTAGGTCCTAATTATATATCTCAAATTTTGGCCAGATCCGTTCAGTGGTTCTGGAGAAGTCATTTTCACTAAAACTAAGTTCCCTTGAACAAACATGGTTCAGCTGTTTCTCCAGATGAAGTTTCACGAGTTTTGAATCGAACCCCCATGCAATTTCAGAGATTTTCAAAGACGTTTCTGTCGGCCAAAATCCAAGAGGGCCACCTTTGAACAAACTTGTATCCCTATGCCATAAGGATGCTTCGTGTCAAATATACTTGAAATCGGCTCCGAGTGGTTCATGACAAGACATTTAAAATTTCCCATATCTTCAGTACGGGAGTTTTTTTGCAGGAAAACATCCAAGATTGCCGCCAAACACTTTATCTGACAGTTTCGAAATTTTTTAACCAGAATACCTAAAAACCTATATAAGATCAATTTCGGTTTCAAAATCCATCAAATAAAAATATCCAATATGGCCACCAAACACGCTACATTTTGATTGGCCAATCAGACAGATCAATTTCCCTTGAACAAGCTTTAATGACCCATAGTCCATAACCATATCTCCCAAATCTCAGCCTGATCGCTTCAGTCGACAACCGCGAAACCATTTAGTCAATAGAAGTTCTCTTGAACAAACTTTGCTTAGCTCTTGTCCTAGATGATGTTTCATGAATTTTGAATCAATTCCTTAAGAGATTTTTAAAGACATTTCTAACAAGAGGCCCAAAGGGTAATAGCCACTGGGACAAACGAAAAAACAAGATGACCACCGGAAAAAATTTCCAACCTAATTTCTGCAAAGGTTTATCCAAGTTTTATTAAAATTGGTCCAGTTGTTAATAAGTAGTCTTTTTATGATTTTCTCAGAAATTTCCAGAAAATACAAGATGTCCGTAAAAACGCTAAATTTTGATTGATTCAAGGGGGACATACATATCAACTTTCCATGGACAAACTTGAATTGGGTTTAGGCCCTAATCATATTTCCCAAATTTCGGCCCGATCCGTTCAGTGGTTCTGGAGGTTATTTTCAGGAAAACTAGGTCATCCAACATGGCCGCCGAAGCATTTGGCCAATCAAGTTCCCTTGAATAAACTTGGTTCAGCTCTTGGCCTAGATCATATCTCATGAGTTTTCAATCGTTCCCCGAAGTGGTTTTGGAGGAGATACTTAACATTTCTAAAAATCGGCCAAAATCCAAGATGGCTGCCAGCCAAATTGGCCGATCGGCTTCATTTGAACAAACTTGGATCCGTATGCCCTAAGGATGCTTCCTGCCAAATACATTGAAATCGGTCAAGTGGTTTTCGAGAAGACATTTTAATATTCCCATTACTTAGTATGGGAGTTTTTGGCACAAAAACAATCCTAGATGGCCGCCAAACCGTTTAATCAAGTTTTGAAAGTTGCAAATTTGAAATCAGCATACCTAAAAACCTATAGAACACCGATTTCAGCTCCAAAATTGATCAAATAAAAAACCCAAAATGGCTGCCAAATGCGCTACATTTTGAGAAGTCAGCAGCCGTGTTTTTTACGCATCAACTTCACCTGAACAAACTTTAGTTTTGCAGAAGATTTTTATTAAAGACATTTCTAAAGATCTGCCAAAGTCCAAGATGGCCACCAGCCAAATTAGTCGATCGGCTTCATTTGAACAAATTTGAGTCTCTATACCCTAAGGATACTTCCTGCCAAATATAACTGAAATCGGGCCAGTGGTTCTTGAGAAGTCGTTTAAAGAAAAAGTTGACAGATGATGGACGGTCGCCACAGCATACGTACTAACAATTATTACATAGTACAAAACAATAAATAACACAGGAGCTATTATTAAAGATATTTAAATTCAGATCATGACTTTTCAAGCGGATATTATCTGAATTCCGGCCTTGACACATACCATGGCTACAGATCAAATTAAAAAATACAACAATGAAGATATATATACAGTAAGCGTAGTAAGCCATCGTCCACCACAAAAAGATGCATCGAAGGTTGTATCGAAATCAGCAGACTTTGAACATATTTAGACATCTTCTATTAGAGAATTCAACAAAGAAATGCATTTATTTTATGGTGGTGTGGCAATTTGTTTGGTTGGGCCGTTTGAGGATGTGGTTGGGGTGGAGTACAGTTGAGTGGGTACAGCATTACGATTTTGACAATAGGGTAACGTGTTATATGTGGGTTTCTCGGTCATCAACATCTCAATGTCTAATTATGTGGCTTGGTGGATTATGAACACGGGATGTATGGCTGAACATGGGTAGTAAGCGTGGTGTTAAAAGGTCAAGAAATTGATTGTAATGCATTGATTGTAATGCAACTCCTCTGACAATGTTCGATGAAATTCAAACAAATTTGGTATGCGAGTTACCCATATGATTGCGGAGTGCAAGAGGACATTTACATTTGGCTCCGTCCTGGAGGTGGGTTGTGAGCGGGGGAGTAAAAGTTCAAAGCAGTTAACGTGGGGATTTGCGATCGAACGAGCAATCTAGTTCTTTATTTATCATGACAAAGTAAACCCGGAACCCCTTAACCCACAAATTTATTCAAAGGATTAAATTTTCCCATAGAAAATGTCCATCTGCAGACCAAGAGAAGACTTTTTGAAAATTTATCACTGGTTATCAAGCCAGACATTCCAGTGATAAATTTTCAAGAATATTCTTCTCTTGGTCTGCACATGGACATTTCTCAGGACCACTGCAAAAGCCATTTTTGGCCCGCTTCAGTATTAAAGAATATGCAAGCAGGAGAAAATAAGTATTAAACGAGATGAGTATTACATAACAAGCATTCTGTAAGTATTGCTTTAGTCCCTTAACTGGTGATATAAATCTTTAGCGATTGAGTCAAAAACTCCATTAAAAATTAACAGAAGCAGCTGAAACTCGAACTTGATCTGTAGCTTCTCATAACAAAGCAATAAACCAAGTTTGAGTTATATATGGTGAAGGAGAATGAGTCTTGAAAGCTGATATGTTTGTATTTCATAAGTCGAAAGGGGACATAACTCCATCAAAAATTAACACAAATGCCTGAAACTCAAACTTGCTCTGTAATTTCTCATAACAAAGCAATGTACCAATTCTCAGTTGAATATCTCGAAAAGCTGCGAAAAAAATTGTAGAAAACCGATATTTTTTCGAAACTAAAACCTGATCTATAATGCCCTATAATAAAGCAACCTACCAATTCTCATTTGAATCCCTTCAAGGAGTGCGAAAAACAGTGTGGAAAACTAAATTCTTTTGTATTTCATAAGTTGAACTCAATGGAAAATTGATGAAAATGTCTAAAACTCGAACTTGCTCTGTAACTCCCTATAATAAAGCAACCTACCATTCTCAGTTGAATCCCTTGAAGGAGTGCGAAAAACGGATATTTTTTGTATTTCATGTCAAAAGGGGATGTAACTCCTCATAACAAAGCAATATACCCATTCTCAGTTGAATATCTTGAAAGACTGAGAGAAAAAGTGCGGAAAACTTATATTTTTCGCTTTTCATAAGTCGAAAGGGGGCATAACTCCATAAAAAATTGATGAAATTATCTGAAACTCAAACTTGCTCTGTAACTCCTAAATACTAAAGCGATGTACTGATTTTCGCTTAAATATCTTGAAGGAGTGCGAAAAAAGTGCAGAAAGCTGATATCTTTTTGTATTTCTTAAGTCGAAAGGGGCATAACTCCATCAAAGATTTATTCATACACCTGAAACTCGAACTTGGTCTGTAACTTCTCATAACAAAGCAATGTACCAATTCTCTCTGCGAAAAAAGTGCGGAAAACCAACTGTGACAGATGGACAGACAGACGGAGTGCAAACCTATAGTCACCCCGGTTTTACTGCTAGGCAACTAATAAAGAATGTAATGCATTGGCAATTACATGACATCACACACTATGGCTTGAGGAGACAATCACGGTTAAACATTTACGCGATGTTACAAAGCAGACAACTATGATACAGATAAGGGAATATGACAGGATATGAATGTGACGTGTGAATGATATGGAGTCTATAAACCATAATCTTTCAGTGCAATACAACATTTAAGATGAGATTAGCATCAAATTAAATTATTTCTGAGCTGTACTGTTTATCACATAACGAGTATCCTTTAATTATTCATAACAAGATGTCAATTATTAACAATTATCAATCAAAATAAATCATTCATGACACTCTCTCAAGCATTTACAAAAATATTTTGAACCAACCCTAATAGAAAACCCATTAATCGTAGCAAGTTTGCAGTCAAATTAGTTCCATATATGCAACAGAATATTTCGTATATCATGAAGAATTTGTCGCATTTGATCTGTAGAGCTAAAAAGGATTAGTTATCAGTCATATGTATCAAATTAGTTATAAAACTGGATTAGTAGCCTTCCAACTGTGCATTTTCTAGACCATTGTAGACTTAATTGATCACACCTCAAGATTTCGCAGAAATGTTCACGCGTGGGAATATTTGCCTGGGACCTGTAATCTGATAGCTTAAAATTCTGAACACAAAAGTCCGGAACTCAGGTATTAAGTATGATAACCCAAAATGCAGGAAATCTGGCCTTGCAAGTACAAATATATATAGGCGCAGGCCAGATTTGCATCCTATCAGGATATTAACCCTTTAACACTCATATCAACCAAAAACGGCAGTGGTCTTAAGAACTGTCCATTTGCAGACCAGTAGACTATTTTTGAAAATTTACCACTAGAATGACTGGCTCGATAACCGAGCCAGGCATTCCAGTGGTAGGTTTTCAAAGTGTCTTCTCTTGGTCTGAATATGGACATTTTCTATGAGAAAATGTAGATTTCCTTGAACAAATTCAAGTGTTAAAGGGTTAAGCTTAGTCACTGAGGATGAAATAGCTGCATTTCAAGCCTCAGTGTTAAATGAATTGCTAACAATTCAAATTCTGCTATGTTCTTATGCACTGATGGTGGGCGTCGCCAAAGTAAAATCTGGCTTGAAAGGTTTAATATGGCAGAGTTGCATAGGCATTTTCTAACTTAGACAAATTCAGAGGAGAAATATCTTATCACTCTTCACAATCATGCCTGATAATCAAGGAACTTTCTGCTTGGTTTGCGAGCACGTACAGGCCGACCAGGTGATCGACGGTGGCACCGGGGACAGGAAGCACCCTCAGCATCCGGCAAATAGCACGACTTACATACCTGAAATAATAAATTGCTAATTTTTGTGACAAACTAAAGAATAGTCCGGATAATTAAACACAAGTATGTTCATAATACAGGGAAATCCCATGGCCGAAGACATACAGATTATAAGCCAGTAAGAGTCCAGAGCTCGAAATATGCATTGAGTTTGAATTTTGTATTAATCATCTGAGTAATCACATGACAATGATAACAAGGATAAATACTAGAAACTGGAGATAGAGGCGAACTTCAGGCTCAGTGTTAGAACAAAACTGGACATAGTGGCTAACCTACAGGCTGTGTTAGAACAAAACTGGACATAGCGGCTTTTACCTACAGACTCGAGGTTAGAACAAACCTACACATAGTGGCTATAACCTACAGACTCGCTATAACCTACAGACTCAAGGTTAGAACAAACATGCACATAGTGGCTATAACCTACAGACTCGAGGTTAGAACAAACCTGCACAGTGGCTATAACCTACAGGCTCGAGGTTAGAACAAACATGCACATAGTGGCTATAACCTACAGGCTCGAGGTTAGAACAAACATGCACATAGTGGCTATAACCTACAGACTCGAGGTTAGAACAAACCTGCACATAGTGGCTACAACCTACAGGCTCGAGGTTAGAACAAACCTGGACATAGTGGCTATAACCTACAGACTCGAGGTTAGAACAAACCTTCACATAGTGGCTATAACCTACAGGCTCGAGGTTAGAACAAACCTTCACATAGTGGCTATAACCTACAGACTCGACGTTAGAACAAACCTTCACATAGTGGCTATAACCTACAGACTCGAGGCTAGAACAAACCTGCACATAGTGGCTATAACCTACAGGCTCAAGGTTAGAACAAACCTGCACATAGCGGCTACAACCTACAGGCTCGAGGCTAGAACAAACCTGCACATAGCGGCTATAACCTACAGGCTCGAAGTTAGAATAAACCTGCACATAGCGGCTATAACCTAGACTCGAGGTTAGAACAAACCTGCACATAGCGGCTATAACCTACAGACTCGAGGTTAGAACAAACCTGCACATAGTGGCTATAACCTAGACTCGAGGTTAGAACAAAACTGCACATAGTGCAGGCCAGGTGAGCTAATAATCAAACAATCGTGAATATTTTCTATTGCATAAAATATTTCAAAACCTAACTTTCAATTACTTTTTAATGCGATCGGTCATGAAAAATGACATTTTGCTTAGTGAATGTATGCCCATTTGCAAGGCAAGAGAAGACTATTTTTGAAAATGTATTACTGTTACTGGAATGCCTGGCTCGAGAATCGGTGACTGACTAAGCTTTGTTGTACGAATTTTATGTCTACTTTTTAATAAACATGCTGTTGAATAATTTGTAACTAATTTGACTGCGTGCTGTTGCTGCCATAGGCAGCAACATATGGCAGCAACAGCACCCACTCAAACTAGTTTCAAAATATTCAACAGCTTACCTGATTAGTTTTCTGGAAATTGAGATTCAGAGTGCATGGATTGATCGATCCCAACAGTGGCAATGCGTAGGTGAGCTAGAGATGGGCGGGTGGATTGCATTGGTTGTTAACGAGGGCAAGTGCTAATTGTGTGTTTGTGACTTGGGCATTACACAAGGGTAAATAAGATTAAACTAAGGTCAAGTTCGACTCCTAACCATATAGCCAACTAGAACACCAGTCGAACTTCAAATACTACCCAGTCAACTATAGTCAACCGAGCACCAGACCCCGGTTCAGATGGTTAGTGCGATATTTGCGTAAATTTCAAAATGGCGGACACTGATCGCTTGCCACGAATAAATGCATATAAAAGTGTAAACATTTCACTAAGTAACTTAGGTTTGATGAAATTATGCTTTCCCATTGTATGTCAATGTTTCCAAGCCCCTATTCCTTCCCACTTTATGCCATACGGACGCTTTTTGACGTCTTAGCGGACAAAAATAACCCATTTTTGTAGGTCATCAAAACACATGACAGAAAGGGTTAATGGAGACTGGTACCCGCCTCCAAATTTTCTGCAATTGTAATTCAATAGGGAACCGGGTCCTAACGAACTATAGTCGACTACGATCAAATTCGACTGGGCATAACAACTGCGCATGATCAGTAAACCAGCAAACTGACTATAGTTAGCGAGTTGAACTTAACCTAGAAGGTAGCATTCAAGAATATCTGATCTGATCAAATACTCATGCTTCTATGAAGCGACTTTAACCCTTTAACACTCATACCACACAAAAATAGCTGCTGTAGTGGTCTTGAGAAATGTCCATTTGCAGACTAAGAGAAGACCTTTTTTTTTTAATTTACCACTGGAATGACTGGCTCGATAACCGAGCCTTGTCATTCCAGTGGTAAAATTTTAAAAATAGTCTTCTCTTGGTCTGCAAATGGACATTTTCTATGAGAATTTAAATTTTCTTGAACAAATTCAAGGGATAAAGGTTAATTAAACAAGGACTTTGAGATTGGACTACAGGGTCGCATGGGACAAATTATCACGCTGGTGTACTCCCCATGGGAGCAAGAGGAAGTGTGTGCATACACAAACTAGATGATACAAATCAAATAATTCATATACACACACACACCCCACCCCGCAACGGCAGCCATGTTCGTGGGCTAGTACCATAGCTAACGGTCCCATGAAGTTTCATCACAATACTCCAAGCAAAAATAAAGTTGTTCAAACGAAAACCCAAAATTTGCACGGACGGACAGACACAAATTCAGAGACAAAGGTATGGACGGATGGAGAGATGAGCTGACTCGCCCACTAAATAATGTACATTTCACTAGAAACATAGCCAATGTTCCCATGAAGTTTCGTCACAATACATCAAGAAAAAATAAAGTTATTGAACGAAAGCCCAAATTTTGCACGGACGGACGGACACAAATTCAGAGACAAAGGGATGGACGGATGGTGGGATGGGCTGACTGACCCACAAAATAATGTACATTTCCCTAGTACCATAGCCAATGTTCCCATGAGGTTTCCTCACAATACTCCAAGCAAAGATAGTTATTGTACGAAAACCCAAAATTTGCATGGACGGAAACAAATTCAGAGACAAAGGGATAGACGAATGGACGGATGGGCTGACTGACCCACAAAATAATGTACATTTCCCTCGTACCATAGCCAATGTTCCCATTAAGGTTCCTCACAATACTCCAAGCAAAGATATATTGAACGAAAACCCAAAATTTGCACGGATGGACAGACACAAAATCAGAGACAAACGGATGGACGGACGGACAGGCTGACTGACCATCAAACAAAGGTGCATTTTCCTACTACCATAGCCAACCTTCCCATGAAGTGTTGTCACAATATTCCAAGTAAAACCTGTGTGTGTAACAGATGGACGCACGCGAAAACATAATCAAATGTGAGGGGGTGGGGGAGAATAACAAGCTGACATCAATGAAGTGGTTCCCAGCCCTCACTTGATTTCAAGAAACATGTACAAGGTAGTGTTTTTCCGATTAATCGATTTGATTGATGATTGATTGGTTTGCATGTTCAAGCAACCGATTGATCATAATTTCAGAAATTGATTTTGGTTGTTTTTACATTAACTTAATGAATATATTTTAACTGGTCAAGCTAGAAAACAAATCCTTTTCGGAAAAGAATTTAAATTTAATTGTTACAAATATATAGTATTACTCCTTAGTCTAAGACATTAATTCTTTCAGCACTGAAATAGTATGTTAATTTCAAAGCAACCATACCAATAACATGTTTATTATTTTGAAACTTATTTGACTTGAGCAACAGCTTCCAATCAAATTAGTTTCAAAATATTCAACAGATTATTTCTTAAATTATTAAGAATCTGTCATACCTGTGACTTAGTTTGAAAGGGGTAATTATCCTTAAACATGCTATAATTACTGCATTCAAAATGGGTAAAAAATGAGAACCTGTTATGATCAATCATTAATTGATCATCGGTTAGTATATAAAACCAATCATCGATCACAAAAATAGTACCAATTCCCAACACTAGTACAAGGTATCGAGAATCAGATCACTCATTCAAGCATGCCCACAAACCCTTAATTCACCTTCCCAGAGTACCAACCCATCATATGACATCATAATGAACTGCGCGATCTGTACAATGACATCATAATGAATGATGTCATGAATGACGTCGATAAGTACGTCACGAACGCATATTTGCATATCTATGCGTTGTTGTACAAATTGTTTGCTTTTACAATTTAATAAATATTCCGTTGAATATTTTGAAACTAATTTGACTGGGCGCTGTTGCTGCCATAGGCAGCAACAGCACCCAGTCAAATTAGTTACAAAATATTCAACAGCTTACCTGTATAGTTTTCAGGAAATTGATACAGGGTATTTGGGGATCGATCAATCCCAACACGGCGAGATGTGGGTGGAGCGTAGCTAGTGATGGGCGGGGCATAGCTAAAAATGGTAAGGTCCATTAGAGCCGAGTGAGCTTCATTATTGCCATCAGATAATACATGTATGTGTTTGTATTGAAATCAATTTGAAAATTTGAAACCTGAATCATAGAATCTAAATTTTACGGTGATGATACAAACCTGTTGAATATTTTGAAATTAATTTCATTGGTAGGCTGCAGCAACAGCTCCCAGACAAATTAGTTTCAAAATACTCAACGAATATTTACTAAATTACAAATTCATCAACAACATAACAATTCATGGCAGAATTTCCGATTATCATGAATTATACGTCATTGTGACGTCAGCTAACTACTGACGTAATTGATTCTGACGTCAGACATTTGACTGACAGATCGGATGACTCTACTGGTGTCATCTGAGACACAATGTTGTAGGTGAAGATTTATGTTTCTGGATTGCAGCTTCACCAGAGCGAACATTTATGGTATGTCTGAGAGTGGAGAAATCCCGTTTTAGCTATGCCCCAACAATCTCTAGCTAAGCCCTATCCATGCTTTGCCTTTGATCGATCAATCGATCCCTGCTCTCTATGAATGTAAATTTCCAGAAAACTATACAGACAAGCTGTTGAATATTTTGAAAATAATTTAACTGGGTGCTTTTATATTTCAAAATATTCAAGAGCATGTTTGTTAAATAGGCATACAATTCGCACAGCGTAACAGACTAATACGCGTTTATGACGGACTAAATCACGTCATTCATAACATAATTGATTATGACATCAGCCTAAATGTGACGTTGTTGATTATGATGTCATATAATAGATCGATCGAACTGGATTCCTCAATTACACCATAAAGTGAAGAGACCTAAATGCGTTTCTGGATATTATAATGTATATTATGGCTGAGAATTACCTGGCAATGCTTAGACATAGATGGCATACAGATACAGCATTCAGAGCAATGGTTCCTCGGCGCAACATCCTCATTACACACTACACCTGACAGTGAGGAAGATAAAACAAGATCAGGCCTTGATTTAACACTAGCCCGTTAACCCGACGATAGTAGAATTTCATACCGGTTAGTAAAACTACACCTGCACTAACCCGTCTGGGTTAGTGATGCTCTCAAAAGAGGAATTAAAATGAATTTCAAAATATTCAACAGCTTCTCTGTATGGTTGCCGTGACAATAAGTTTTATAGGGATCATCGGTGAATTGATTAAAGACGTGATCAGCTTTGAATTTACAAACATTGGGTTAGTGAAATTTGCTTCAGGATAGTAAAATCAATGATGCCCTATCCCGTCTGGATAACAGAAAATCTTAAAATCTACCCCTGAAGATTAATCCTTTCACAGATAACTTCCCGGTATCTCAATCCCACGGAAAGCTGTGGAATAGTTTGATATTAATATGGCTTGAAACCACTGCTGTGCAGCAGCAATGGCCTACTAAGTACAAGAAAGGCTAGTGTACATCAAGAAACTTGTTAATAATTACTGTGATTATTTCGAGAAGAATTTAATGTGCAAAACCATCAGTTTTCAGTAAAATTGTTCTAAGGCCGATAGCATGTTTCACGTATCATAAATCCTGTTGCATGGCGATCCGCTACTCTTCACATTAAGCTTTTTGTGTTAGCATGTAGCGTTTGCACATCTACGAGACAAGTAGCGCAATACTTTAGTAATTAGGTATTGCTGTCTTTTTATCAATGTTCGTAGAGCGAGACAATGGATTTTAAACAAGTGATTCTGGCATGTAGCACTCACCGGGAACATGAGTATTTAAACAACTAGAACGGCATACCAGTAACGTACTAAAGAGTTTGGTCAGAATTTAAAAAAAAATTTTATATGAAGAGAAATCTGTTTTAAAAGTGCAAATCTGCGCAATTGAGAAATCTGTACTCAGTATTTGTACCTCGTAGAGCACAGATAAAGCTTACCAGCTACACAACATATATTTGTACCTCACAAAAAACAGAAGAGGTCGTCTATATTCCACAGCGACTGTTAACCCTTTAACACTCATATCAGCCAAAAAAAGTCTTCATCAATGGTCTTAAGAAATGTCCATTTGCAGACCAAGAGAAGAGTATTTTTGAAAATTTACCACTGGAATGACTGGCTCGATAACCGAGCCAGCCATCCCAGTGGTAAATCTTCAAAAATACTCTTCTCTTGGTCTGCTAATGGACATTTTCCATGAGAAAATTGAAATTTTTAAAAACAAATTCAAGGGATAAAACATAGCAGGAACTTACCCCTGCACCACGAGTACTGGTATCGAGCGGTACACAGAGGGGCATTAGGACACGGAACCACACCAGGGATACACTTCAGAACAAACACCGTCACATTACAACATGGAAGCAGGACTTGTCCATCCAAATATGTCTGTATACTGGCAGGCTCACCAGTAGATACCTAGAAATACGAAAATAAAGGTAAAGAAAACGCATGCATGTGCAACAAAACATTCGTCAAAATCCATCACGATATGATAAAGCTGATAAAGCTATTTTATTTGTAACTCACACCTACAATTAGTATAAGTCATTCTGTAAATCAGACGTCTGATGAAAAGCTGTAACCCTTTAAGCCTTGAATTTGCTCAACAAAATTTTAATTTTTTCAAAGAAAATGTCAATTTGCAGACCAAGAGAAGACTATGTTTGAAAATTTATCACTGAAAAAACTGGCTCGGTTATCAAGCCAGTCAATGTTTTGCTTATGATTGACTACGGAAGAAAAATGACCAAGAAAATGAAACCGACATGAAATATCTTTACTCCTTCATAGGACTACGTCCATATAATACATTTAAGCAAGAGGCCCAAGGGCCTGTGGCGCTCACCTGGACCATTGGCATCCAAACAATTGGCATTTAAATAGACATGGATGATTTTTGGAAAATCCAAGATGGCCAGCAAAAAATTGACTAATCAAGATTCTCGTTTAATATGTTGAAGCCTACCATCATAGGATCGTTCAACACCCCCCCCCCCCCCCCCCAACAAGTTTTGTTGAAATCGGCCTATTGATTGATTCATTCAAGGAGTACCATTTTTAAATGGTCCAGGAAAAATCTTAGAAAACAAGAGACCCAAGGGGCCCCCGCGTCGCTCACCTGGAGAACCATCAATTTTTGTCAAAATTGTTGGTGGGTGGTTTAGCAGTCTGGTAAATAAGTTTGTGGACATTTTTGCAAGTGCAATATGGCCGCCAAACACACTACATTTTGATTGGCCCACAGCGGCCCTGTTTTTTGGATGGATCAACTTCCCGTGAACAAATTTTAATGGCCCAAATTTCGGCCTGATCCCTTTAGCTGTTCTGGAGGAGTCATTTTCGTGAAAACCAGGTCATCCAAGATGGTCGCCGAACCATTTGGTCAATCAAGTCCTCTTGAACAAACTTGGCTTACCTCTTGGCCTAGATTAAGAATTCCCAAGTGGTTTCGGAGAAGATTTTTAAAGACATTTCCTGAAATCGGCCAAAATCCAAAATGTCCACTGGGCAAATTGGCTGATCGGGTTCATTTGAACAAAGTTGGATCCTTATGCCCTAAGGATGCTTCCTGCCAAATACAATTGAAATCAGCCTGGTAGTTCGCGAGAAGACATTTTAAATTTCCCCCTGCTTTAGCATGTGAGCTTTTGATGAGAAAATTATCCAAGATGGCTGCCAAACCATTTATCTGGTAGTTTCAGAATACCCAAAAACTTATATAGAACCAATTTTGGCCTCTAAATCTATCAAATAATTTTAATCCACTATGTCCGCCAAACACACCACATTTTGATTGGCCCACAGCGGCCATGTTTTTTGACAGAGCAACTTCCCTTGAACAAACTTTAATGGCCCTTAGTCCATAATCATATCTCCCAAATTTCGGCCTGATCCATTCAGCGGTTCTGGAGAAGTTGTTTTCGGGAAAACTAGGTCATCCAAGATGGCCGCCGAACCATTCGCTCAATCGTCGTCTTGAACAAACTTGGCTTAGGTCTTTGCCTAGATGAGGTTTCAAAAGTTTTCAATTGATTCCCCAAGCCATTTCGGAGAATGAGATTTTTAAAGACATTTCCTAAAAATCGGCCGAAATCCAAGAGGGCCACCGGTTAAATTAGCCTATCGGCTTCATTTGAACAAACTTGGATCCCTCTGCCCTAAGGATGCTTCCTGCCAAATATAACTGAAATCGGCCTAGTAGTTCTCTTAAGACATTTTAAATTCCCCATTGCTTTAGTATGGGCACCTTTGCCGGGAAAATAATCCAAGATGGTCGCCAAACCGTTTATCCGAGTTTCAAAAATGGCAAATTTGAGATCAGAATACCAAAAAAACACATATAACACCAATTTCGGCATCAAAATCCATCAAATAAAAAAATCCAATATGGCCGCCAAACACGCTATATTTTGATTGGCCCACGGCGGCCATGTTTTTTTTACGGTTCAACTGCCCTTGAACAATCTTTATTGGTCCTTAATCCCTAATCATATCTGCCAAATTTCGACTCAATCCGTTCAGTGAAGCTGGAGAAGTCGTTTGCGCTAAAACTAGATCAACCAAGATGGCCACCAAACCATTTGACCAATCAAGTTCCCTTGAACAAACTTGGTTCAGCTCTTGCCCTAGATCATATTTCATGGGGTTTGCATCAATTTCACAAGCGGTTTCAGAGATTTTTAGACATTTCTAAAGATTGGCCGAAATCCAAGATGGCCACTGGCCGAATTGGCCGATTGGCTTCGTTTGAAGAAACTTGAATTTCTATGCCGTAAGGATACTTCCTGCCAAATATAATTGAAATTGTCCCAGTAGTTTTCGAGAAGACCTAGATCATATTTCATGAGTTTTGCATCAATCCCCATAACAGTTTTGGAGAAGATTTTTAAAGATATTTCCTAAAATCGGCCGAAGTCCAAGATGGCCACCGGCCAAATTGGTCGATCGGCTTCATTTGAACAAAGTTGAATCCCTATGCTCTAAGGATGCTTCCTGCCAAATATAATTGAAATCGGGCCCAGTGGTTCATCAGAAGTCGTTTAAAGGAAAATTGATAGACGGACGGACGGACAGACAGTCGCCATGGCATAAGCTCACTTGGCCTTTCAGGCCAGGTGAGCTAATCAGAGATGGCTGATAAAACATTGACCTATCAAAATTTTGAATAGAAATTCTAGAGAATACCACAATAGGATCCTTCCAGTCAAATTTGGTTGAAATTGTCAAAGCGATTAATGAGAAGCATTTTATGCAAATTTTCATTTTTCGAAAAACTCAATATGGCCACCATCAAAATCCAGCCGTCAAAATTTGGTATACAAGTTCTGAAGCATATCGGCCTAGGGTTCTTCCAGTTGAGTTTGGTTGAAATTGGCCAAGCGGTTAATTAGAAGCTTTTTAACTGATTTCGCAAAATGTTCAGAAAATCTAGGATAGGCGGCAGAAAAATTTACCAATCAAAATTCTGTATACAAGTTCTGAACCCTACTGCCCTAAACTCATTCCCGCCAGTCTGGTTGAAATCTCCCAAGCAGTTAATGAGGAGTAGTGTTAGCCATTTTTCGGAAAATTCAACATGGCCACCGAACAAATTGACCAATTAAAATTCTGTATACAAGCTCTGAAGCATACCACGTTAGGATCCTTCTAGCCGAGTTTGCTTTAACTCGTTCAAGCGGTTATTAAGGAGTAGTCTTTTAACTCATTTCCCGATATTTTCAGAAAATCCAAGATTTCCGCCAGAAAAATTGACCAATCAAAATTCTTTATACAAGTTCTGAAACCTACCAACGTAGTATCCTTCCAGCAAAGTCTACTTGAAATTGCTCAAGCCGTTAATGAGAAGCATTTATATTTTCCCGTTATTTTTCAGAAAATTCAAGATGGCCACCAGAAAAATTGCCCAATCAAAATTCTGTATGCAGCTTCTGAAACATACCAGCGTACTATCTTCCTAGTCAAGGCTGGTTGAAATTGCCCAAGCAGTTAATGAGTAGCGCTTTAATGATTTCCTGCCACTTTTTGAATAATTCAAGACGGCCACCAAAAAAATCGATCAATCAAAATTCTGAATACAAGTTCTAAAGTCTAAACCCCCCCCCCCCCCACCCCACCACCACCCCCCCCCCCACCCATAGGATCATGCATGCTAAATTAATTTGAAATCTGCCAAGAGGTTAATGAGGAGTAGCATTTTTAAGCAAAAGTTGATGGCCAGACACCAGACTTGTGGCCAGACAGACGAACGATCGCCATGGCATAAGCTCACATGGTCATTCTGGCCAGGTGAGCTAATAATACTTTAATCATGAGGTACATCACAACACGCCACTGCAATGGTCTTAAGAAAAGGTCCATTTGCAGGGCAAGAGAAATCTTTTGAAAATTTACCATTCACATTATCGAGCCAGCCATTCCAATGGTAAATTTCTACCATACATCTCTTGGCCGGCAAATGGACATTGTCAGGGCAGATATTGTGTTATTTTCTTGCCCAATCTTGACCATTAACCCTTACTACACTGATGTCAAATTTTCAAATTTTCAAATTAAGTGATGAACTGGTGTATATTTTTCAACAAATTTGGTGGAAGATAGTGCTGTCGTAGACAGCAACACCGTCCACCAAAATTGTTGAACAATGTACACCAGATTCTTTGCTATTGACACAGTAAAAGATAGAATATTGACATCAGAGTGGTAAGGGTTAAACTATTAAATCATGTCATAATTTTAAATACTAAATTCCTATAAATTCTCCAATGGAGGAATCCAGTCTTCGCTATGCCCTGCCCATCTTTAGCTAAGCTACACCTACGTTTTCCATGTTGGGATTGATCGATCCCTAATATCCCTGGCTATCAATTTCCTGAAAACTATACAGGTAAGCTGTTGAATATTTTGAAACTAATTTGTTTATTAAGGCTGCTTCAAGGCAGCAACACCGTCCAGTCAAATTAGTTTCAAAATATTCAATAGCATGTTTATTAAATATTATAGACATACAATTCGCACAACGCTTAGTCCGTCATCAAATAAGTCATTCATAACGTCAATGATTATGACATCATCCTACATGTCACATAGTTGATTATGACATCATATGCATGGTTCTGCCCAGGATGAAATTAGTGTCAGACATTTTCACAGCAATTTTACAAAGTCCCTTGAAATAAAGTTTAATTTCAACAAAATATGTGAAAAGTGGTGGTTAAAAAAGATAGTTTAGTCTTTAGTGCTGGATAAAATTGTTGAGTGATGGCTAATCCCGACCAGTGCCGACCAGTGTGGGCAGAACCCTGACATGATTGATGGATAAACTGGAATTCTCAATTGATACGTTATTTCACTATAGCTCCCATACATGCTACATTCCTATAAACTTTGTTATTTCACTATTTTTAGGATTTGTTGGTGACGGGAATGAAGTGTTAAAGTTCAGATTCAATGCAATCAGTAACATCTCCAGTACTTATATGTTTAACCCTTCAACACCCATATCAGCCAAAAACACCTTCAGTACTCGTCTTGAAAAATGTCCATTTGCAGACCAAGAGAAGACTATTTTTGAAAATGTACCAGTGGAATGACTGGTTCGATAACTGAGCCAGTCATTTCAGTGGTAAATTTTCAAAAATAGTCTTCTCTTGGTCTGCAAATGGACATTTTTTGTGAGAAAATTAAAAAAAAGATTTGAACAAATATGAGTGTTAAAACCCTTTAATGGCCATACTGCCCAAAACCGGCCTCTGCCATGGTCTTATGGAATGTCCATTTACAGGCCAAGAGAACCATTTTTGAAAATTTACCACTTAAAAGACTGGCTCGATAACCGAGCCAGTCATGGCTCGATAACCGAGCCAGTCATCCCAGTGATACATTTTCAAAAATTGTATTCTCTTGGCCTGTAAATGGACATTCCATAAGAAAATATTTAAACTTTCTTGACCAAATTTAACCAGTAAAGGGCTAAATACACAGATTAATATTGTCATTTCTTTGTGCATGCGCTTAATACACACCTTGTTTAGATTGTGTATGAGGCACGTGTCAGCTTTGGCTGATGTGATGGGCACACCCAGCCTCTGGAGCTGATTGAGAGGGTTCATACAGCCAAAGCATAGACACTGTGAATGACACGCCATGTTTCGCTTGGAACACGGACAACGTGGCGTCGGGCTGGCGATAGTACAGCCACATTCTGGAGTCGTACACGTCACCACATCAGAATCATCGTATGAGATTTGGAATTCCGTTCGGAAGCATGTATCTGTGAATGAGGAAGATAATAGTCACAATCAAGTTTCAAGTTTATTTATTTACACCCCGGAGGTCACAAATACAGTGTAGACATTTACACCCAGGTCACAAATACAGTGTAGACCAGGGCTTACAAAATGTCCATATTGTCCGGACATGGCCGAGAATAGTCTTCGATGACCGGCAAATGTGATGTCCAGTCGGACAGCAAATAAAATAAGGTTAGATGCCTTCTTAATTTGGACGAGCAAATTAAAGCTCTTTTGTGATTGGAGGCATTCCACTGAACTTTATCTGGACTGGAATCAAACCTCCCAAATAAAAACCCCAACAGACCCCCCTTTAGTGGGTTGGTCTGTAGTTTTATTAACCACTATAAAAACATACTTACCGTTCAATCACTACTTGCTAAATCAAATATCTGCATTTAGCTATCAGAATAAAATTTTTATGCTTGCTTATACTCCCTAATGCCTATACCATCACCATGTAGACCCTCCACCAGGCTTCTGGTAGAGGGACCCCCTACATTAGCCTTACAATAGACTGGCACCAGTCTGTACTCACTCCTTGGTGATGCTTGTCACTAAGCACGCTCGCGCATGCGCAGTAGGCCCCAATTGTGAAACCTGAATCACTTTTCTAAATATAAGTGCCATACATCCAGCCTAGATTCTCAAATCAATCCCCAGCGGGGTGGCTGAGGCCGGGTCGTAGTGATTGAACGGTAAGTATGTTTTTATAGTGGTTAATAAAACTACAGACCAACCCACTAAAGGGGGGTCTGTTGGGGGTTGTTATTACACCACAAAAACATCCATTACCGTTCAATCACTACTTGCTAAACCCGTAGATTTGGTCAGTTCCCCACTACGAAACTATGGTGGGAGGTGATTTGAGAATCCATAAGCATGGATAAAAATCAAACAAACATAACCAAATGTTAACAACATAACATAATGGTGCCTCCTAATCAATCACACAGTGATTAACAATCAAATAAAACTTTAAACATAAAGAATTAAAATAATAATAATACTAATAATAACCAAGGAACAACTCTCACCATTACCCCAGATGCACTGGCCTAACGAAAATGGTGGGATGTGCTTGGTAAATGGCATTCCGCCTTTTTGGTTAAAATAGTAATGTTTCTAAAGAAGGAAGCCGCTGCGCTCTGGTCTTTCAAATAAAAAGATGTAAAGGTAGACTCGGATTTCCATCCTGCCACTTGCATAACTTCGTCTACAGAAGAGCCAGCAAATAGAGCGAAAGAGGCAGCCATCCCTCTAACATCATGAGCTTTAATGTGAGAGAGATTGATTTGATTAGGAGAAGCAATCTCGTAGCAAAGTCGAATGGTGTCACAAATCCATCTCGCAATGGATGCTTTAGAGACCGGTCTGGCTACCCCTTCCGCGTAAGAAACCCATAAATGAGACGGATCGGATCTTTTAAAATCGGTACGACGCTTATAAGCTTTAAGCGCTCTGACCGGACACCAAAATCTGTCTGACGGAGAAAACGAAGATAGAGATTTTAAGATAATCGGTTTAGCTGGATAACGGTTCGATTGCGTTTTAGATAAGAAATCCCTTCTAGGATATAAAACCAAACCGTCTCCAGCTTCAATAAATCTATCCTTTTCAGCGGAAAAAGCATGTATCTCAGATCGTCTTCTAGCCGATGCAGCCGCTACTAGAAACACTGTCTTAAAAGTTAAAAGCTTTAAGCTAATCGACGCAATGGGTTCAAAATGATGACCTGCCAAAACTTGAAGAATCAAAGCCAAGTTCCAGGAAGGTAAAGGTTTTGCAATAGGAGGACGAATATTACCTAAACCTCTGATGAAACCATTAAGCACCTTAGTATCCTTAACATCCGCATTTAACAAACAAGGAATTGAAGATGCTAAGGAAAATCTATATCCTCTAACCGTGTTAGCCGTCAGATGAAGAGAATCAAACAGATAAGATAAGAAATCTAACACTTGGGATATAGAAACAGAATCGGGCACGAAATCATTATTTGAACACCATTCTCCGAAAATCTTAAGTCGACCCTTGTAAACTCTTCGGGTCGACTCCCTCCTGGCCGAATTAATAATTTCCTGAGATCTCGCAGAAATTTGATTCTCAGTGACCGCGCCCTCGATATCCTCCAAACACACAGACTGAAAATTCCTGGATTTGGATGAAGACACGTTCCCCTTACTTGGGATAACAGATCTGGTGACACTGGCAGCAGACGCGGGAAGTCTACTATAAGATCGAGAAGGTCTACGAACCAGATCCTTTTTGGCCAAAAGGGAGCTATCAACAACATCTCGCATAATTGATCCTTGACTTTCTTCAGGACCAAAGGAAGCAGGATAGTCGGAGGGAACGCATATGCGAAGATTCCTGTCCAGGACTGAGACAGGGCGTCCACCGCCAACGCCTGATTGTCCGGAAAAGGAGACATGAAAGAGGAGATCTGGGCATTCAGAGAGGTCGCGAACAGGTCTACATGGGGATGATCCAGGAGGTTGAATATCGATTTGACAACCGACCTCTTTAACTGCCACTCTGTGTGGGCGAACTTGGAAGGCCGAGATAACTGATCCGCCAGAAAATTCAGACATCCTGGGACATGGGAGGACACCAGGAAAATCTGCTTCCTCCGACACCATGTGAGGAGATTCCACACCTCCAAACAAAGGCGCGACGACTTTGTGCCTCCCTGCTTGTTGATATACGCGACTACTGTCGAATTGTCCGATCGAATCGAGATCTTGAGGCCCTGCACCTGATCCGACCAAGCAAGGAGTCTTCGTGACAGCCCACAATTCCAGAATGTTGATGTGGGCTGATGACTCTTCTAGAGACCACAGGCCTGAAACCGAAAGGGAACCCCAGACCGCTCCCCATCCCTCCTGGGAAGCGTCTGTAAATATGATCGCTTGAGGAGAAGACTTGACTAGAGGAACCCCCATCATAAGCAGAGAGCGATCCTTCCAGAACTGTAGGTGGGGAATTAAATGCTCTCTGACTGGGATCTGATGGTAGACCGAATGGGTCGACTGTTTCCACAGG
Source organism: Chaetoderma sp. LZ-2023a (assembly GCA_034401795.1). NCBI lineage: Eukaryota > Metazoa > Mollusca > Caudofoveata > Chaetodermatida > Chaetodermatidae > Chaetoderma > Chaetoderma sp. LZ-2023a. The sequence goes on along the minus strand of CM067373.1, from coordinate 147,803,611 downwards.
GACATAAGGTACATTTGGAAAGGTCTCCTCATCAGCGCCGCCCACGGGATGATGTTCTCGACGCTGACCATCAAACCTATCACTCGGAGAAAGAAAAATGCTCTGACCATGGTAGAGGATGCCAGAATCTCCATGGCTACTAGGATGGCTTCTACTCTCACATCTGACGGGAAGACTAAGCCTTGTTCTAGGTCGAACGTCACCCCTAGGTGGGTGAAAATCTGAGATGGAACCAAAGATGATTTTTCTAGATTTATAAGCCATCCTAGACTGGAAGCCAGACTGCAGACCTCTGGAATGATGCCTGCCAGAATTGATGCAGTTTCTGCTTTTAGCAACCAATCGTCTATGTAAACATGAAGGGGAATAGAACGGCTGTGCAGAAAACCTGCCACCGCTGACACTAGGCGTGTGAAGAAGAAAGGAGCCGTGGTCAGCCCGAACGGCATGACTCTGAATTGCCATACGCGGCCCTTGAACGCAAATCTCATGAATTTTCTGAACGAAGGATGGATGAGAATGTGAAAGTAGGCGTCCTTGAGATCTATGGATGCTGTCCACATGCCTGGACTCAAACTGGCGATAATCTGAGATACCGTCTCCATCTTGAATTTTGGGGTGAATATCTGCAGATTTAACCTCTTCAGATTGATGATTGGACGCCATCCCCCTGATTTCTTGGGGACTAGAAATAGAGTTGAGTAGAATCCCGGGTCTACTCTCCAACACGGAACCTCTTCTATAGCCTCCTTCAACCTCATCGCCTCCAATTCGTCTTCCAGTGCTCCCAATTTCTCCATATTGGATGGAACTGGAGTCCACTTGGGCTGGAAAGACAGAGGAGGCGGCAGATTTATCCAATACGGTGCATAACCCCAGCGGATTTGATCTATCAGCCAGGAGTCCTGCGCGAGGGTTTGCCAAGTCTCCCAAAACAGAGACAATCGCCCTCCTACTGGCACGCTGGGAAAAAGGGATTGCACCGAAAGATTCAAAGGTAGTAGAAGAGGAGGAACAATTGGACAAAGAGAACGGGAAAGGCCTGCCCGGGCTGAGGCCACCCCTTCAAACCCGCCTTGGTTGAAAACCTCTAGAGGCGCGTCCTCTAGACCTGGACCTATAACCACGAGAGAAAAACTGACCCCTGCTCGCCTGAGGGGCTTGGCGAACCTGGGCTCTAGGTCTATGCGATGAAATGGATTTAAAACGATCCTCCTCCGCGGATCTGGAATGGCCAGGAGAGGAACGACTAGAGTTCGTAAAAACTCTTGACGGATAAGCCCCATACTCATCCGGCCTAAGACTCTTCCTTCTAGGAGAAGAGGAGGGACTGTTTACCGCGGCCGAGTTTCTTTTTGCCGAAGGCCTTAAAATAGAAAACTGCTCTCGCAGATCCTTAGCCGATCTAAGCCGATCAGACTCCTCCCTAAGAATTGATGTAGCATCCTGACCGAAAATATCTGATCCGAAAGGCGGAGCAGATATCAAGTTACTCCTGAGGGAATCCGATATCTTCACCTCAGCAAGCTTTCTTGACCTTCTCTTAGAGGTGATGAAACCTAACGAACGGCAAACTGAATTCAACGAACTTCTTGAAAGGTCAACTAATGTACGAAATATTTCTGGCGGAATCTGACCTCCTTTCTCCTGACTTTTGAGGATAGCTTCCGAAAGAAGGGCCAAAAAATTTGCTGACTTCAACTGAGCCCGACATACTGACTCCCATCTAACAAGGTCTGATGACGTTTCTACCTTAGCCGATTCCCTCAGATGTGATGAAAGAACCTCCCATGTCGGCCCACTAAGAGACTGCGTAGAAGCCAACCTAACGTAATCTTCTTTAGGGACCTGAACTGGAGCATCTACCTTTGGATTAAGAGAAAATTCTTTCATTTGGACATCGTTAATATAAAAATCTAACATATCAACGACCAAGTTATCCACTGGAAGCACAGAAGGAACATTAGCCGAAGAGTCTGAAGATGAAAGAGCAGAACCAAAAGATGGAGGTTCAACCGAAAATTCATCCTGAAGAGGAAGAGATAGAGACGAAGCTATCCAATGATGGGCCTTAGACCAGTCATCTGGAGAGGCCCTCTCATTATAGAACCTCCTCAGATCTCTGGCCCTGACCGACCTCTGAGTAGCCCTGACCGAAAAGTGAGATGGAGCCGACGCAGAAGCAGAAGAAGAAGGACAGATATCTGAATCTAGCGACACCGAAGAATCGACTATCCTCAGAGAGGAAGGAGAAACTAACGTTCTAGAAGGAGCGTCAGAGAGAATCTAAACCCAACGGAGCCTGATAAGGAGGACTCCCAGCCCTATCCTCTGGCTGACTAGCACTGAAAAAATTTGGATCCACCTCACTAGCCGAAAATCTAGACAAAATTGAAAATCTAGCCGAAATGATAGATCGATGAAGAGAGGGATCGCGGCTTACTGAAAACAATGAAAAATCTAATCCTGAATCCACTATCTGGAATTCTAATTCTGGGGACAGAACGACTGAAACAATAGGATCCAAATGATCAAACGCCTGAGAGGATGAAGAATAAGAAGGCAACAGAGGGGCAGATGGAGCAGAAGCCGAAGGTATGTTCGAAGCTGCCAAACAATTTTGCTGAAGGGAAGCTGGCATATGCAAAAAACCCGGAGGCGGAGATATCGATGATGGATGAAAAAGAGAAGCAGAATTAGAAACATGAGAAGACGAAAAATCCCTAGCTGATAAGCCGGATGCAGAAGAAGAAGAAGACGGCTGACTACTACTCTTCTGAGACCCTACTTGAGAGAACCGGGAAGGAGATGACGAACGAGAGAGAGATACTACATCCCGAAAAGAAGGATGAACCAAATCTGCGCCAGGAACAAATTGAGAACTAGAAAAACGATCCGGATACTGTCTATCCAAGCCGGAAGGAGCGGCGCAAAAATAACTAGAGTCGGCATTAACAGACCTATTATTTAACTGTGAATCTGCGTTAATCGGAAGTTCGTATCTTATTCCGGAAGTAGAACTACTGTCACCTGATGCGGAAACTGAAAACCCCCCCCCGGAAGACGCTTGCAAGGACGGGTCAACATGACCCGGACCTGCGTAACTCAAACCAGAAGTGTCTAAACTACCCCCGGAACCGGAAGTAAACAAAGCTGAACCGGAACAAGAGGACGAACTCAATGACGGATCCAACTGACTCGGATAAGCCTCCTTCCTACCTGAAGTAGTCACACTACTACCGATATAAGATCGTGACAATCCGGAAGCGGCATGATGCATATATGGGTCCAACAGACCCTGATGCACATTTTCCCTACCGGAAGTAGTACCACTACTACCGGAAACGGAAGTCGGAAAACCGGAAACGGAAGACGCCATCCTATGCACTGCCGGGTCCAGCAGACCCGGAACTACATTCTTCCTCCCGGAACCGGAAGCTCTATCGCCGGAAAATGTTGATTCGGAACCGGATGTTGGTGCATATTTCCTATTCTCCTGAGTCACCGGATGTTCGGACACGCCAGAAACAATCTCAGTGCTCCTTTCCGGATGCCTGGTAAAACCAGACTCCATTCCGGACAGCAAACCCACTTGTCTGGCAACGCCAGGAGCAGAGGTGGGTGCTTCTTTAGATGCGATCGGCGATCTTACCATATTCCTAGCAATCGGAATTACTGTGAAACGGACTTTGGTTGCAGGCGACAAATCAGATTCTTCTAGTCCTGATGCCATCGGCTTGACCTGGCTCCTACCAACGGATGTCTTACCAGTTTTCCTTTTTGATTCGCCGGACTTCGTCCTTGGGGACTTAATTTGTTGCCTTGTTGTTAACGAAACCGGCTTGCCCCACTTCCGTGATCGCGATTGGGGGCTAAATTCATAGTCTGATGACTCTTCCTTAGCGGCCTTAATAGCTGAAGAGATACGTTCGTCTAAAGACTTGGTTAACACATTAGCGAATGATTCAAACCTGGCAAATAATGCCATGACCGGATCTGATATAGAAGAGCTGCCCCCCTCCGATGTTGAGACCGCCGTGTTAACAGATATGGAAGTAGGCACTAATTTTGGGCCTTCAACAACGGAGGGAGGGCGACCTGAGGGCAACGCTGGCTTAACTACAGGGTCCTTAAAAAACGCTTTTGAAATGACCAATGGCCAACCCTTGCACACACCACACATTTTTAGAGAGGTGCAGGTGGTACACTTCAGGCAAACATGACCCGCATACTCCTTCGCGTGAACACGATCACACTTGTTAGACGCACACTTTATTTTCTCCGAGGCTATTGACGCCTCCTACAAGAATAAGAAATGATACGACATAAAGCAACTAGTTGAAAATCTCACAAAGGCGACTCCTAGGGCGATCTTAATAAAGGCTTTGAAGAAAGATCAGTTTTATATTTTTAGAGCCCTAAGATTACGTTATTAGGAGTGGTACTGGCTTACTATACCTTCTAACATGGTATTTTGATGGTATATATTAGGCATGGTTACTCTAACCTCTAAATCGGGAGTGTTGACACGAAAACTGGTAACTCCAAACGCTAGAGTTACAAACACCTCTAACACCATAATATAAAAGTTAACATAACTTAGGCAGAATTGACTTCATGGTAGGCATCCCTGTTCTATTAGTTGTAAGATTGTCTATAAAAGCAAGCTTTTAATTAACTTTTATATCTAATTTTGATAGCTGACAGAACTGTTGGCTAGCAGAATATTTGAAAAGTGATTCAGGTTTCACAATTGGGGCCTACTGCGCATGCGCGAGCGTGCTTAGTGACAAGCATCACCAAGGAGTGAGTACAGACTGGTGCCAGTCTATTGTAAGGCTAATGTAGGGGGTCCCTCTACCAGAAGCCTGGTGGAGGGTCTACATGGTGATGGTATAGGCATTAGGGAGTATAAGCAAGCATAAAAATTTTATTCTGATAGCTAAATGCAGATATTTGATTTAGCAAGTAGTGATTGAACGGTAATGGATGTTTTTGTGGTGTAATAACAACACGATTTTGCAACATCGCAAGTGCCAATATTGCAAATTAATAATAAATATAGGTTTTACGGAATTCCCTTATGACGTCATTTTCACGCGTGCGAAAATAACTGGCCATCAAGCGTACGGCCAGCTGATCACGTTTGATGCAACTCAAAGCCATGAAAATTGCAATTTTACGTCGGTAAAGTTGGCCGAATTGACAATTCTAACATCAAACACTATTTTACTATGCATTTAAAAAAATATATTATTGATTCTATGCACATTAGAAAGCAAAATACTACCGCAATGATATGTCAGGAACATCCCCACACCATCAGTGCATGTGGATCCTGGTAGGCTATAGTACCAATACAAGCGGCTGCCCGATAGATGTTTACGAATGCGGCCAATATATATATATATATATATATATATATATACATATATATATATGCCCCACTGTCACAATGATTATCCGCGTGTGCATAGGCGAAGAGAGAGAAAGTGGGGTGGGGGAACAGTGTTAGGCGTGTACGTGTGTGTGTCTGTCTGTGTGAGGTAACGCCGCCCCCCCCCCCCATATTTAGGTTGGCTTTGCACCCCCCTCCCCCACCCTTTGTGGTTGGTGCGGGTGGAAGGTGGAGGCTGGTGGTGGTGGGCACCCACAATTCCCACCCACATCCCAGTAAATAAACAATGATTAATTTCAATTTGATTATGAATTAATTAATCAATATGCAGGAAATTACTTCTCAGAGCATTTCATTTTCCAATTATTATAGGGGAAGGGGCATGACACCCCTCCCTACCCTCACCACCATTGGGAACTCCACCCAGACCATATAACTGCTAGGTTGGATACACCCCATAATAGAATCTTAAATCCACCATGCCACATTGGTGAATTTATTATTAAACTCTCCAGACGTATGAGTGTTATTTTCACAAATTGTGTGTTTTGTGGGGTTAGTGACAGAAACAGAGGGTGGGGGTAGGGAGCATTAGACCCCTAAATGTTTTAGATTTTGTGTGAAGGGGTAGAGGGAGGGTGGTGGTTAATACAATTTCTTTTCCTGGCAGCAACCTTGAGAATGTATAATAGTCAGTAAATAAAATAATACTAAATACAGTCATACTCAGATAGTTGATCAGGACAGTATATTTTAATATTCAACTGGAAAAACATCTGAAATTTACAGAGTGAACATGGTGAGGCCATATGCAGTGGACCAGTGGCTGTGGGACCTGGCTCTAGGGCTATCTGTTCAGCATTATCCCTTTAATGGTAAGGATTGGTAAATGATATTTGAATTTTTGCTTAGTGAATGGCCATTTGTAGGTCAAGGGAAGATTTTTTTTACTTTACTTTATTTTACTGCCCCAGTAACAAAGCCAGCCATCCATTTTTCAAAAGTAATCTTCCCGTGGCTTACAAATGGACATCTTCCAAGACATACCACTATACAAGCAATTTTTTGCAAAGATGACAATTTCCCCACTAAAGGTTAAATTTCATTAAGAAAATTTCCCTTTTTTTCACACAAAATGTACATTTACACTTTGGAGAAAAGAAAACAATTTTTAAAATTTACAACTGAAATGGCTGGCTTGATTATGGAGCCAGGCATCTCAAGATCAATACAAATGCTTGTTTTGGACAATTTGGCCTTTAAAGGGTCGAAACCCACTCACTTTGTTATATTATATATGCTATACTATGTTAGGAGACAAAACTGTTGATAAAATTATAAAATGATTGAATAGAAATTGAGAATTAGTCATTCTTGGGGCAAAGTAATTTCAATTAACAATTCCAACTCCCAAAAATGTACCAATTTATCCAATGTGGTAACTGAATTAGTACAAATTCCAATTACCACCAGTCCTGGTCATTGTTAAATTGAATCTGCTAACTAGAGCCTATAAATTTCCCTGTACAGGCAGCGTTACACCCCTGTCTATCAGGAACTTGCTTCCACATATCTAATTTTCAGCAATTCCTGAGTGAATAATGCATGGCTAGATACTCATACACCACAAGTCTACTCCACTCTTATTTAAAAGACAAATTGGTTTCTATGCTTGGGCAGATGTGGGGCGGGAGGGGGGGGGGGGGGGGGGGGCAAATGTTCAGCAATGCTTTAATATGGAGTGAGTGATTCAACACTGGCAATGCTACCTAATTTGTCTGAAGCAATTCATGGCATAGCACTTGCAGATGCACATATCTGATTATCAAATGCTAAAACATTTTGTAGAACTTGCACTGTTTGCATAAGCTGAGATAAACATTGATTGTTCTTTCTATACTATCTATTTTATCAAGCATATCTCATCAGTCACCCATATATTAAATGATGTAATTATTTAAATAATTTTGTTATTAAATGCAGATTGTTAATGCAGAATTTGAAGTGGATGTGAGGCTCTACATGGTTGGTTGTCAGTTATTTTAACTACATACACATAATTTATGCAATAGCAGTTGGTATCATGTCTTGAGGCCCAATAAAATAATAACCCAATCACATGCCCTTAGCAATTGAGGTAGGTAAATGTAGAGAATTATCTTTCATGGTGACGGTTAGGGTTTCTTTTAATATGTTTTTGCTAAGCATAGCAAAATAAAGCTAGGAAAAAAATAAAACTATGAAAATTCAATAAATTTTACAATCAGTCCAGTCTTATGTAGAAATATAAATATTGCAATATTTTTGGGAGCAGGTAAATTGTATCCATTGTTGCAGGTACATGTATGTAATGAATCCTAGACATCCATATGCTTTAACCCTTAAAGGCATGTTGCTATTCATTAACCATTTATCACGCTGAATTACCCATGTCTCATTTTCAATGCTACCATCCGGGAAAACTATGGAATATTTTGAAATTAATTTGCCCATTTCCAAATCAGCTCCTGCATCTCAAAATCCGACACACCCAGCTGGTTATCATATTATATCTCCTGCCAGTCATGGATAATTAAACTGACTTAAAAGAATAACACCGCTGAATATTTTCACATGAACTTAGACTAACTGCCCACAACCCAACCAAACATGTATACAGTTATCGCCTCTCTCAGTCGTCTAGAGGTATAATTTATCACCATTCATACCATCATACACTTATTTGAGCATGAACAGCAAAAATGTCACCATTCACATACAAAATGAGCAAGCCATTTGATGCACGAATACTGGTTCCAACACGGTATGAAAGCATTAAATAAATCATTGCTCTCAATATTGTACACAAATAAAGTGGAAATTGAATACATTCCGCCAAAACCATTATTATTTATAGGACTAATGAGGTGTAAGATAAGATTTACGGCCAGCAAGATCTGTGTTTACTTTATCACGTCAGTGGTCGCTTGACAGCCCAGGCTTCCCCAGTTCTAAAAATAATGACGTAATGACGTCACGAAAACAACCTCCTATATATAGGAGTTTTTAAAACAATTTGAGCAATAAATTCACTATTACCTAATCAGTAAATTAGTCAGCAGTATATTTACTGCAGAGATTTTTGTCCACTTGGGCGATGTCGTCCTGGCCGACTTGGTTACATTACATTCTACCGACTATTAATCAGCTATAGGACGAGTTTATGCAATCACTTTCGTAGCTACTCGAAGCTCCCCTCCTATTTATGTGAATTGCGCAAGTCTCTAAGCGGGTACTACTATCTTCTCGCTAAACTCGTCCTATAGTGGAAGCTATCGTGTGATTTCTATTTTTTATCGGCACCATTTTATGTCAAACATTGGATTAGTTTTGATGAAATAAACAATGTTTATCAAAATATACGCAATATTTAGGCGGTCCCAATTAATAATTTCACTCCCGCAGATATAAGGCATACATTAAGCATAGGCGCATGATGGTAATAATTTCTAGCGTGAAAAATTTAATGTGTTCTAATTTCGTGTTATTTTTTTTATGCATTTTTTTTCCAATTTTTTCTTGAAATATACCTAATAGAAGTCGCCACCCTTTCTCAGAGGATTGGGTTTAAAGAGGTGGCAGTTTTGTAGCGGTATAGCATAATTTTTGGCGGTTCTGTGCCTTTTTTGTGCGGTTTTTGTGCCTAAGATAGAAATTATTTGCCAGTAATGTTGGTCAGAGTGGTGACCAAAGGTGTTGATTTCTTAGGGGTTTTGGGAGGGGCCCTGTGGATGGTGGGGGTAGACCTATGTAGTCATTACCATTTGAGTGATTCAGACGTATGGCATTTCATTCCTTGAGTGGAACTCATCAGAGGTGTAGGTATGTAGGTGGGTTGGATTGTTCAAGCCCATGTCCTATGTATGCTAAAAGTTTCTAAGTTTAGTGCGAAAATGGCGGTGGAAACCGGATGTAGAGGGTATCTGGGTGGGCGAGGAAAGAGGAATATATGTATATATGTGTGTGTGTGTATGTACCTGAAATAGGAATTGAATAAAAATAAAGTATAATAATGATAAATATAAATATAATAATAAAACGAGAACACCACGTGCTGGCAAGTATCGACTTTGTTCTTTGTTATTTCTTGTGAATAAATATTTGTGTAGAACAGTAAGTGTCGAAAACAGGTATTTAAAAAAGACAAAACTTCTCCGATGATTTTTGTGCAATTTGAAACGCGAGCGCATTTTTTCGTCGTCCACCTTCCTGCTAGTGCATGTGTAGCAGGTTCCAGTCTATATGGCAGCTCATTTCTTTCATTAGTGAAAGCATACCATCCCACTTTGGGTCAGGCGTCTTGGCATTCTCAAACTGTATCGTAATGCCGCAAGGAAACAGTTGATGTTGAATTTATGTTCCGGGCAGAGTTGAGAGATTAGCGTGCATGCTGAAAGTATGTGCTGGTTTCTTCTCTCAACTTCGTTTATCTGTGGTGGTGCCTGGTGTGGCGAGTGCGTGTTCGGGGTGTCTTCATCACTGGGTGGTGTCATGAAAAAGTTTGAATTATATAGTTCTTGGCATGTCCTGCTGGTGCTGGTTAGTGGTGAGTGAGGTGTAGAGGGTTAGTGGTGAGTGAGGTGTAGAGTTGGTGCTGGTGTTGTGGAGGTGTTATTGAGTGTGTGGCGTTGCTGTTATGTTATGTGAGTGAGTGTCGAGAAGCGGATCTGATTGGAAAAGTTCCATAAAAATGCGTCTTGTGTGCTTCCGATTCTGCAGCCCTCGGTGAGTCTGCATTCATGGGGCCCGATATTTCTATGGTGTTGGCGGGGTAGTTCCGTTGAGCGACCACCGTGAGAACTCAACTGGCCCGCTGGAAATTGTGGCTGGTAATGTGAATTCTGAACAGATTTGAAAGGATATCGTTCATGATTTCGTGGTCCTCATTTTCCCACAGAATGTCCCTGTCTTCTGTGGTGTTTATCTTCGTAATTTTGTAACCTGGAAGACATTTTGCATGGTTGTACACAAATATCCCAAACAACGAGGGCCACAGAGCGGTAGAAAAATTCTGCCAGAAACATGGACTCCCAGGGGACCTCTCAATAAGAGGCCTCCTCAAACTTCTAAATCTAGTTTTAGAATGTAACAATTTTGAGTTAAATTTTCTACACTTTCTACAAGTAGGAGGAACTGCCATGGGCAGCAAGGTGGCCTGCACGTATGCATGCATATTTATGGCAGAGCTAGAAACAAAACAGCTACAAAAAGCACCATTCCAACCATCTCTCTATGTTACATACATAGACATCTTCATGGTATGGGATCACAGCGCAACAGCATTAACCACCTTTGTAGACCACATGAATTCAGCTCACCATAGCATCAAATTCACTATGGAATCATCAACAGAACAGGTCTCCTTCCTGGACACCATGGTCAGAAATAGGGATGGCCACATGATCACATTTGATCTATACACGAAACCTACACATACACACACACACGGATATCTCCATTACGATTCAGCACACCCATCCAACTGCAAGGATTCATCTCCATATGGCCAATTCCTGAGACTCAGACGCATCTGTACCGATATCAATGTAGATGACTACGACAGAAACAGCCTAGCCCTACTAGGCCACTTCACCAACAGGGGTTACCCACACCAGACTCTGGACTCTGCCAGAGCGAAAGCCCGCTCAAAACTCAGAGACAATCTCTTGCACCCACCCCCAAAACCACACACACACATCACACAAGCAACACCAGTCTTCGTTTGCGAATTCAGCACAACAGGCATATTCCTAAAACGCAACCATCAAAAAATACTGGCTAATTCTGGAAGCTAGCAAGATGCAGCATAACTTTCCCAGAACCGCCACTCTTTGGCTTCAGGAGAAACAACACACTTAAAGACTCCATAGTAAAAGCCAAACTACCTACACCAGATGGGGCACCACACCACAGAAACCCACTTCAACCTTGCAAAACAAAAAATTGCACCATCTGCCACACCATGCAGAAACAAAAACTCTTCTCAAGCTCTCACACAGGCCTTTCCTATAGATCTAAAATCATTGCCAACTGTCAAACAAGAAACGTGGTATACCTACTCACTTGCTCAGCGTGCAAGACACAATACGTAGGCGAAACTCTGCGTGCTTTCAAAATACGCATCCAGGAACACCTGCGTTCCATCACAAACCTCTACAAGAACGAGAGATACGACCCTCCTGTACCTAGACACTTCAACAGACCTGGACATTCCAGAATTAACATGCAATTCAGAATACAGGTGCTCTCCTCAGACCCTGAGGACAAAACCTCCACTAAATGGAGGAAACAAAAGGATTGCCACTGGATACACCAGCTCCACACAATGGAGCCCATAGGCATCAACCTAGAAGGGTAAGGGTCAACCATTTCCCTGGGTCAACTCGCACACAAAAAAACGGACAGACCCAGTACGTTGTTATTATCCTAAATTCCAATAAACTCTACAATGGATGAATCCAGTCTTAGCTATGCCCCGCCCACCTAAGCTAAGCTACACTTTCCCTGTGTTGGGATTGATTGATCGCTAATATCCCTGGTTATCAATTTACTGAAAACTATACAGGTACGGTTGAATATTTTGAAACTCACTTGTTTATTAAGGCTGCTATAAAAGCTATATATGGATATATTAGGACTACCGTATTTCGCTTAATTGAAGCCTGTGCTCTAATAGAAGCTCACCCCTTAACTTTGACATATGAGTTCCAATGATTTCTTAGCAGTTTCAAAACGGCAAAACTCTGTATTAGAAGCCCACCCCTAACTCAGCAGATGGTATAGGGAACAAATTTTTAAGAGCAAATTTCTAATAGCGTGTATAATAATAACAATCGTGTCACAGGGTGTGCCTACTTCACACCAATCTCTGCCCTGATACATTTCCGGCCCCTCTAGAAGTCAATACAGGCCTCAGATTTGTACATCACGACCACCTATTAGATTAATACTAATAGTAGGCCACGTATGTTCAAGATATAATAAAGTTTATTCTACACTTTTGTAGTCAAAATGCACGTAAAAGTCTTGGCGTGAATAATATCTTCCTTATACATATAAGACCAAATATATGTACCAAACAAGCAGTACTGCGCATCAATTTTCTAACGCCGATCAACATTAAATGCTCCAAAATGAATTATTACGAATGACAATATAGCCAGCGGCTCTTTTGCGATGGGAGGCGGCGTGTTCTCGCGAGATAATATACGCTAACGGGAGTTTATCAAACAGGTACCCGTTATTCAGATCAGTATAATACTCAGTTCCTATCGCGCAATGATAATATATAGAAATTCCTGAATTCTGAGTCCCTGATTCCAGAATATTTATATCCGAGTACTCGCTCTAAAATAATCTCTTCAATTGGAGGCGAATCACGTGATTTGACTTTTTTCACGCCATTTTATATCAAATTGTGAATTAATTTTGATGTACTAAATGACCTTTATTAAAGGATACGCTATATTTAGGCACTCAAATAATTTCACTTCCCCGGTGATGTTTTGATGTATACATTAAACATAGGTGTAGGCGGTGGGAATTTTTACGGGAGAAAATGCGTTGAATTTCCGTGGTATCAGTTTTAGAACTTTTTGGGGGAAACTCTAATATAAGCCTTTCTCAGAGATGTTGGGTTGGAAATTGAACACCTCTTGTCCTAATAGAAGCCTAGGCTTCAATTAAGTGAAATACGGTAGATAATGTAATTTTACTGACCTTTATTTTGTGCTGCTTGCTTCACCAGGGCAGAATGTGTTTGTGTGGATGCATTATCTTGAGGGGCTTGAACAGTAAGCAAGTTCTGCTCTCGTTTAACCTTTGCTTTTAGTCTCCGCTGTAGCGGTAATGACATACCACAGGACGGGAATCTACTGGTGAAAGACCACAGGTGATTAACTAGACGCTGTGCTGCTAAAGCTTGGAGACCAACCTGCAAATACAATGCAACCCTGCAGTTTGCCGCTTTATATAATAAAGCTACATTAAGCGTATTTGTGGCCCAGGACCAATTGGTTGTTGGGGTCCCTTTTTGGGTGGATCAAGAAGGGAATGGCTACTACTGCTCCTGCCCCTACATTAAAGGGAAACCCAAGATGGTTTAACATATTTTTTATAAAATGCACAGGTCTCCCGTAGAGCTCATATTTAACCTTTTAGTGGTCAAGACGGTCAAAACCATCCTCTGCAGTGGTCTTGAGGAATGTCCATTTGCAGGCCACGAGAAGACAATTTAAAAAAAATTTACAAGTGAATTCCAGTTCCAGTTGTAAATTTCCAATATATAATTTGGCTGATTCTTTTTTATATATTACATATGAGAATTAAATTATACAATACCTGTAATTCATTTCTCAATTGAAACATGTTTTTAAAAAAGATCAGCCAAATTTATTTTCCTATAAGGAAAGTTATATATGATTGGAATCTTTATCCAATGAGCATTTCAAAAAGATGAATAATTTATATGTAACCCTGTACCCATAGATATCATATATTTTATTATAGGATGATTTCGAAAAGAATGAGGTGGCAAATTGGGTTCAGCCACATATATCTCTCCAGTGTAAACATTTTGAACTAGCTTCTCAGATAAATAATACACTGAAAGAAATACCATCCTTTGAGCATTCTAAAATGTACACCCCTTGTATTAAATCCAATTATCAAGTTTGGGAGGGCCCTGAAGAAAAATGCTATGTTTCAAGACCTGTCCATATTAACTACATGTACATGTCTACCTCATCAACACTCATGACCTGTATAAATTTTATTACTGCAGCATGTATTTTAAATGCACATTGTCACAAACCAGCAAAGTTTAAATGATATCCATATTGGCTAGGTACCCTCTATCAAGATGACACCTCAAATCCGGTCTCCTCCGTAAGTACCAACTTTGTTGGGAAACTTAAGTCATCAAGGATTGCGGGCCGACATACAGAGGCAACTTTGATTATATCTAACCTTCTTAAAACTAGACACTGTGCTTGACATCCTCATACGATGAGATTTTCCCAGGAGCTTATCATAGCCGAATGTAAGTGGTCTGACTGCAACATCCAAGAGGCAAATCACTATAACATCGATATTACATGCAAGAGACTAAAGTATCTACCCACACAGAGTAGCAACTTCATAAGGCCATAAGGTAGTACTCATGGAGCATAAACACGCCACATAACAGGGTTTAGGCCTCGTAATCAAATTGGACCTTGTAATTAGTTTTGGATATGTCAGTGATTGCCTTGCATTCATGGACCTGGCTTTACCAACGTGAAAACACACCACCATAAAGTGTCGCATAGTCAACGCATATGGCCCAACTACCGAAAAAGCCACAGCGAATCCAGCAATACTAGATTCCTTTTATGCAGAACTGAGCTCTGCCATTACAATACCAGCTAGATGGCAACTGTTTGTGTGTGGAGATTTTAACTCCAAGCTGGGTAAACTCACCAATGCGGACAAAAGTTCAGGACTTGGCTTATGCATGGGATCATATAGAGGGCACACGCAACAGCAGTGGAGATGCACCTGCTTTTATTCCTTAGTTCCAATGGCCTATTTGTCACAAATCATTAACGACACTGACACTAAAATGGCATACAAAAAGGTCCTTGGGGTGCAGATAGCTAACATCGACATCAGCTCTGATCCAAACGAAGCCCTAACCAAACTACTGAAATCTATGGAATCATCAGCTACCAGAACCATTGGAGTTCCCTAAAACAAACGAACTAGGTATACTGACGACCCTGTAGTAGTAAAACTATAAGCAGAACAGAAAGCACTATGGCTGCGCATCTAAGTGCCCAAAGTGAAGACCGTACCAAACTACACCGGGAGCGCAATAACATTCTGCGCCACATTAGCGAACGTTTAAAAGATCTTGCTATTCGACAAGCAGACTCCCTAGCAGATGAGATCACTGCCACAAAATGAGGGATGTTTTATTGGGACTGACCAGGCCAAAGCCGAGGCAATTCGAAAATGCTTCAAGGAACAGTTCACTGACCACTATGATGACCTATGGCAGCAACAGCGCCCAGTTAAACTAGTTTCAAAATATTCAACAGAATAATTATTAAATAGTAACAGCAAACAATTTGTACAACATTCATAGACCGTGTTCAAATACGCGTTCGTGACGTACTTATCGACGTTATTCATTATGATGTCACTGTACACATCACACAGGTCATTATGACGTCATATGATGGGTGGGTACTCTGGAAAGGTGAACTGATAAGAATTGACTTGACAGCTCTAAAACTTCGGCCTTGAGTTTTGTTCAAAAGGAAAACCAATCATCACCAAGCAGTACATCAGGCCTTTTCGTACCACTGCACACCACCCTTCCCCAATCTTGGTCCCATTCATTCATTCATAATGACAAGTACAAAGCAAACCCAATCGGCTGCCTCTTTGATCTATCAGTGATTAGGGGTATGGCGTGGCTTCGATAACAGCTGGTACACTTGGTTTGAATTAGATAATATAATGTGACTGTGTCATTGATCGGAAAAACATGTCTGGACTTGAATCGAGTTTTGTTCTAACTGCATGTATACATGTAGAAAGACATGCTTTAGGATGGTTGCCAGTGGCTGGCGGCCATCTTGCATTTTGGATCATCGTCGATTGCGATAGGTTTCTTCCTCAGACCAAGTCCAAACAACCCATACAGTTTCAAAGCGATCCGATAAACGGTAGCGGAGTTATCGTGACAAAAACCACTCCGACACCCGCCCACCCGTAAACGTCATCACATAATACCACGCCAATTTTTTGGGTGGGGTATAAAAAGGACTTGATGAACCAGAGTTAGGGCCCATGTTTAAAGGTGCGGACTCTTATGCGTATATCCATAGTTCAAATAGATATATGACTGAAGGAACATATCTGCTAAATTTTGTTTTACCAGTTAGTGAAAATATACATTTTCTGCATAGAGCTCAATACTTAAAACTATAGCAAGGGACATAGCTCTGCTATCTGTTGGCGTGGATACTTCATATTCCTAGCCCTAATACATATTGCCTAAGGGACCATATCTGCTGAATTGGGTTTTAATCCATCGATAATTGATGAAACGTGGCATAAATGTATTTTCGCTGCTAGGGGCTGGTCTTATGTTTTATTAATTACTATAACTACCTCCTTGCATTACTTATAGCTCTTTCCTTCTCTAAAGGGATGCGTAGTAAGATGTATTTTTTACTTCCAGTATCTGCTGGGTATTGTGGTATTGAGTGACTGAAGGCTCCTTCAGGTACATGTATCTCCATGCTCTTTCCATTGATGAGATCCATACATGTCGTAATTCGCTTGAATGCTATATATCAGTACATGGCAAGAAGAGGATTTATACAATACCCATAGCCTTCACACAGTCATAAAGCACAATGACAATCTCATTGGCTGAGAGATCAAAAACCGGCATCATTCATTTGACGAAATCCAGTGATATAATGCAGCTTTTGCAGATCCATGAAGAGGAAGTTGATCCGAATTGACTTGTCTCTGAATATCTGACGACAGCTGAAATAAAATTACCCTAATTTCTTTCCATTATATAAGTGAAATTTATTAATTATACCCAAGTATGTACTACAAACACATACCTACCTGTATAAATATGAATCTAAATTAGTAACTAGAATATCTAACTGAATAACCCTATTCTGCTTAAGATATCATTGTAAAGAGGCCACAAGCCTCAAGCATCCCACTACCCCTATTTTCAAAATTCGAAAGAAGGATGGCTTGAGATGGGCCGTACTACAAGTAGGTAGAGAAATTAGTAAAACATAAGACCAGCCCCTAACAGGGCGTCTGGTCGCTGTTACTACATTCCAACCTAGCTCCTTGCATTACTTATAGCTCAAAAACAGATTTCAATGTTGACCAAAACCCCGGAAGGGGAATTTCGAACACACAGGATTTAAAAAATAACCTAAATAACTGCACAAATTGTTAGCAATAACCTAATGTGAAACAAGAGACCCTAGGGGCCTGTGTCTCTCACGTGAAGCACTATGCATTTTTGTCACAATTGTTGGTGAGTGGTTTAGGAGTAGTCTTCTAAAGGAGTTTGTGGACATTTTTGCAACTCCAATATGGCCGCCAAACACGCTACATTTTCATTGGTCCACTGTGGCCATGTTTCCGACGTAGCTCCTTCCCGTGAAAAAAGTTTAATGGCACTCAGTGACTAAGCATATCTCCCAAATTTCGGCCAAATCCGCTCAGTGGTTCGGGAGTCATTTTGGCAAAGAATAGGTTATCCAAGATGACCGCTAAACCATTTGGCCAATCGAGTTCCCTTGAAACAAACTTGGTACATTTTAAAGCACCCAATTTTTTGGATGGATTAACTTCTCTTGAACAAACTTTAATGGCCCTTAGACCCTAATCATATATAATAAAATTCAGCCCGATCGTTTCAGTGGTTCTGGGGAAGAAGTCATTTTTGCGAAAACGAGGTCATCCAAGATGGCTGCTGAACCATTTAGTCAATCAAGTTCCCTTGAACAAACTTGGGTCAGTTCTTACCCTAGATCATATTTCATGAGGTCTGAATTGAGATTTCTAAAGCCATTTCTAGGCATGAGAATGAGTTCCCTTAAAAAGAGGAAAATGACGTGGAGGAGGGTCTGGGTGGGGGTGTTCCCCGCCCGCAGTCCCCGGCCCGGAAAATTTGGAATTCTAGATGCTCTTAGAGTGCATCTCCAGCATTCTTTGGAGGTAAATATGGTCCTGTAGCTGGTTGTGAAATTATTCTATTTTACCCTAAATTTAGTCTAGACAAATCAATATTAGAACCTTTAGATGGATACATGTGTAAAGGGTTACATTTTATACATGTATGTTCTCTCACTCTGACCATTTTGAATATATATATATATATATATATATATATATATATATATATATATATATATATATATATATATGGGCTTGTCCACACTAAAGTGACCAAAAGTGTGACATGAGTCAGATTTTAGAAATGGGTATGAATAAAGTTAAACATTTTTCTGTTAAGGAAAATGACTTTATCTACTGAAAAAAATCAAAAGAAGATAGTAATTTGTGGATTAAGCGTAAAAATCACCAGAATATCAGATGCTGTCAGAAAGTTACGGTTGTGATTTTGACAATGAAAAATGAGACTATCTTTTGAAAAGGGACCAAAGTAACCCTTTATGCTACAAAACAAAAGTTACATACCATGGAACAAGATTAAGGCATTAAATTTAACTTTTGAGTAATTTTGCAACGCTTCGTGGTTTGGAATTCATACAAAGAGTAATTTATTCTACAAGCTGAAACAATTGGCAGAATGCATCATCGACCAAGAAATCTAGTTATCATTTAGATTCCATTGACGGGTAGATTCAATTTTTAAAGCACAACGGTGTTGTCAGGGACTTGATGCTTGATAGATAACATTATGAACAAGAGTAATCAGAGATTGTAAACCACTGCCGAGACTACCATACCATTTTTCTCACAATATACATAGCAGTTTTAAAATAAATTTTAGCACATCCAAATTTGGTAAATCAGTGTATGGCCCTCTACTTTGTTAAGATTTGAGCAAAATCTAACCAGTAGTTTCCGAGATGTCCATGGATTAAAATGTGTATCCAATCTGGATCCTGGGTTTTCGTCCATATCACAGACAACTTCTGGAAATCCTTGTTTAGGTTATGTTGCTTTGTTGTGTTAAAATTTGAAACCAGTAGGATCAATATTTTAGATGCAACACCGGACACACACAAATATAATAAATACCCCCTTGCAGGACAAGGGTAAAGATCCTGAAGTCTAAAAAAGTAATCTGTTGAGTATATTTTGATATATTTAATTGGAATCTATTGTTGCCTAAAGCAGCAGCAGCTTCCAATCAAATTGGACTCGATATATTCAACAAATCTACTATACATAGTCCAGTCTGATTACCTAAGATGAGATTCTCTCTCCCTCTCACTTCGAGAAAACTTTATTTGATATTTGCACTGGTAGTTTACACAATACAGTATTTAAATATTATTAACCCTATAACACACAAGCCAGCCAAAAATGGCTACAGCAGTGACCTTGCAAAATGGCCATTTGCAGATCATGAGAATATTTTTGAAAAAGTACGACTGGAATGTCTGGCGCAATAACCAAGTGGTAAATTTTCAAACAGATTCTCTTTGTCTGGAAATGGATATTTACTTATGAGATGTAATTTTTTTGAGCAAATTTAAGTGTTACAGGGTTTATAATAATCATCAAGTTTAAATTTGCTTTCATTTTTCTCTCAAATGGTGTTTCAAGCTGAAAAATAAAAGGATAGATACATTAATAACATTGCAACATGAACAGCAGCAAACCCCAGTAAGATTGACAAAAATGGACAGGGCAATCAAACGCAATAACTGGGGTGTCGGAATGTGTTTTGACCTGGGTGGGGGTCTAAATTGTGGGAGAGGAAAAAAGGGGGTGGGGGCATCGCCCAATTCCACACACCCACATCGTTCTGTTCCCATGTGAACCATATTTCCACGGTGGTCAATATCTTTAAAACAATTGTATTGTCTACGCTGATATGTCCTTCAAGGTTTCAGACCACAGGCCTTTGAATTTTCGTCCATGCATACACTACCACATATCCCCCTACTATAATATATATATATATATATATATATATATATATATATCTATATATATATATATATATATATATATTATAGTAGGGATATGTGATGTTTTCAAATTATTGGCAAGTGTCTCTCAATACCTAAACCCCACTCGACCATTGATTTTAAATAATTTCACCATGATGGATGTTCAGTAATTTTGAGAGGCTTTCAGTTATTCAGTAATGGCAAATTGTCATTATAAAATAATTTAAGCGTGGAAACTAGTTTCATTAAAATTTAACTAACTGTCATAATCTGTAACATCATATCACGTGACAGAGATAACAAATGAAATTCGCGATCTTAACTACCGAGAGCGGGTTGCATTCGCATTTCCGTATCATATATGACACTACAAGTATAGGATGCCGTTTAGAAAGATTTTTCAGCTTGCCCAATCGTTGAGCAGCTCTATAATAATAATGATAATAATAATAATAATACCCGATTCCATCTATCCGGATAATCGGGTATTCGCGGGTACTCGCTTAAATAAAGGAATTGCTTCATCATCTTCAACATTTTTACGCAAACTATTTCATTCACAAAGATCTATTTATATTTTCCCGCATAAATTTGTAAACAAACTGAATTGACCAATTGACAGTGGATTTAGAAAATTTGGCCTGACGTAATGTAACGCTAAGTTTGATTGGATAAAACGCCAGTAATGCTTGCGTATTTAGCGATCGAAAACTGGTGGTAGCTTGAGCCGATAATACGTCCCGTCGCCTAATTGTCTCTTGTCGATAATACATCCGGTCGGACTAGGAACCTAATTATTTCAAGCCGATAATACATCCTGTCTCTGCCACAGGGTCAAAGTTTTAAAAAAATCACACTTATCACTGGTGCTCTAAGAGAAAGTTCAAAAGAAAGTCACAAGTATTGCTGTGCCCAAAGAGACATGTGGCCAAAGTATTTGACTATGAAGGTGAATCCTTCAAAAGGCACATCTGTGTATCTTAAGCGAGGCATATACCAAGTTTCAACAAAGTATCTTAAGCAGCTCTGTATGATATAAGCTGTTTACAAGAAAATTGACAAAAAGCTTTTACATTAAAAAGCCCATTTTCACTCAAAATATTGGACCAATAATGGCGAATCCTTCAAAAGGCACATCTGCGTATCTAAACTGAGGCATATACCAAGTATCATTAAAATATCTTAAGCGGTTCTGTATGATATGCTGTTTACGAGATTTTGTGGATGGACAGACAGACAGACGGATGGACAGATAGATGCAGTGATTACTATAGGGCAAGTCCATTTTCACATAAAGAAGCCACCTGCCAAGTTTCATTAAATTATTTTAAGTAATTCTGTATGATATGGTGTTTAGGAGAAAATTGACAAAAATCGTGAGTTTTTGCATTAAAAAGTCAATTTTCACCCGAAATCTTGGACCTATAAATGTGAATCCTTCAAAAGGCACATCTGCGTATTATAGCCGAGATATATATCAAGTTTCATTAAATTATTTTAAGCGATTCTGAATGATATGGTGTTTACCAGAAAATTGACAAAAATTGTGAGTTTTTGCATTGAAAAGCCCATTTTCACCCAAAATCTTGGACTGATAAAGGTGAATCCTTCAAAAGGCACATCTGTGTAACATAACTGAGGCATATACCCAGTTTCATTGAATTATTTTAAGCGATTCTGTATGATATGGTGTTTTCGAGAAAATTGACAAAAATCGTGAGTTTTTTAATTAAAAAGCCCATTTTCACACAAAATATTGGCCCAACAATGGTGAATCCTTCAAAAGGCACATCTGTGTATCTAAACTGAGGCATATACCAAATATCATTAAAATATCTTAAGCGGTTCTGTATGATAATATGTTTACGAGATTTTGTGGATGGACAGACAGATGGATGGACAGACAGACGCGGTGATTACTATAGGGCTTCCGCAACTTCCGGTGCCTGCACCTTCCGGTGCGTGGCCCTAATAGTGATAGAATGTTGACATGTGATAATGAAGAGATGGAACTTCACTCACCCATGAATAAGATGATCATGAGAACGATGTAGAAGATGAATGGCTAGATGATGAAGCAATGCGAGACATGGAAACGAGGCGACCTATTGAATGTTCTTATAGAAGACCAGAATCTTTCAAATAGTAATTGATAAAGGTATTCTCTGATTTCTAATTAGCTACCTGCATAATTTCTTCCAACGAAGAACCATAAAAACAAGAGCTCCGCAAACGGCGCATAATACCCTGCCATGATGACAAACCAAAGAACGAGAGCTGTTGACATATAGCACACTTATATATATATATATATATATATATATAATGTCACCGGAAACTTTTCCGACACATCATAGCAAGAGTTATCATTCTGAAACTGGTCTATAAGATGTCTGATCAAATTGACCAATCCTAGATTTTAGAAGTTTGTTCCTCAGACTGTAGATGGTAGAAAAGCTATAGTTCTTCCTCAAACGTAATTCAATGAACCAAAAAGGTTTCAACCGGATTCGAACAAATGATACCAGTTATCATATGGAAAGTGATTTTCAAGATATCTGCCATAAATTGGTGGTCATATTGGATTTTGGAACAATGTAGATTTCAATAGGTTTCTTCCGAGTTCAGTGAACCTATAAAGTTTCAAACTGATCGGATGAACAGTTTCGGAATTATCATCCAGAAACCAATTTTCAAGATGGCCACCAGTGGCTGGCAGCCATCTTGGATTTCGGACCATCCTCTATTGCTGGCAGCCATCTTGGATTTCGGACCATCCTCTATTTCGACAAATTTCTTCCCGGGTGTTAGTCCAACCACCCTATTAAGTTTCAAAGCAATCCGATAAACGGTAACAGAGTTATCATTCGGAAAACAATTTTCAATATGGTCGCCGGTGGCTGGCGGCCATCTTGCATTTCGGATCATAATCAATTTCAATTGGTTTCTTTCAGTTGGTTTCTTCCCGAGAGGTAGTCCAACCACTCTATGAAGTTTCATAGCGCTCCGATAAACGATAACGGAGTTATCATCCAGAAATCAATTTTCAAGATGGCCACCGGTGGCTGGCGGCCATGTTGGATTTTGGATCATTGTCAATCTCGATAGGTTTCTTCCCCAGACGTAGTGCAACCACCCTATGAAGTTTCAAAGCGATCCGATAAACGGTAACGGAGTTATAATCCAGAAACCAATTTTCAAGATGGCTACCGGTGGCTGGCGGCCATCTTGGAGTTCCGATCATTGTCAATTTCAATAGGTTTCTTCCCCAGTCCTGGGCCAACCACTCCATGACGTTTCAATGCGATCCGACATACGGTAACTGAGTTAGCATCCAAAAACCAATTTTCAAGATGGCCATCGGTGGCTGGCGGCCATGTTGGATTTTGGATCATTGTCAATCTCGATAGGTTTCTTCCCCAGACGTAGTCCAACCACCCTATGAAGTTTCAAAGCGATCCGATAAATGGTAACGGAGTTATAATCCAGAAACCAATTTTCAAGATGGCTACCGGTGGCTGGCGGCCATCTTGAGTTCTGATCGTTGTCAATTTCGATAGGTTTCTTCCCCAGTCCTGGGCCAACCACTCCATGACGTTTCAATGCGATCCGACATACGGTAACTGAGTTATCATCCAGAAACCAATTTTCAAGATGGCCACCGGTGGCTGGCGGTCATCTTGGATTTCGGATCATCATCCATTTCGATAGGTTTCTTCACCAGGCCTAGTCCCACCACCCTATAAAGTTTCAATGCGATCCGACAAACGGTAATGGAGTTATCATCCGGAAACCAATTTCCAAGATGGCCACCAGTGGCTGGCGGCCATCTTGGATTTCGGATCATCGTCAATTTCGATAGGTTTCTTCCCCAGGCCTAGTCCCACCACCCTATGAAATTTCAATGCGATCCAACAAACGGTAATGGAGTTATCATCCGGAAACCAATTTCCAAGATGGCCGCCAGTGGCTGGCGGCCATCTTGGATTTCGGATCATCGACAATTTCGATAGGTTTCTTCCCCAGGCCTAGGCCCACCACCCTATGAAGTTTCAATGCGATCCGACAAACGGTAACAGAGTTGTCATCCGGAAACCACTCTGCCGCACGGACGGCGCCATTACATAATAGCCCGCCAAATTTTTTGCCGGGGTATAAAAAGCACAAGAAGTAACTAGACCACTAACATCATGGGATTTGAGACCACCAACCCCACCCCCCACAAGCCATTGTCAACAGAAGCTAATTCATGGCAAAGCTTGATGGTATTTACAATCCAACGAGAAATAGTTGTTAAAGAAGCTGGGCGATCGACTCCTTCAGCAAATGTAACCCAAAGATGCCTGTCATCAGAACGTTTACTAGCAATAAGGATTCTATATATGCTGAGCGCCCTAACAGAACACCAGACAGAATCGTCTGTGGACATAGAAGTGAGTTTATGAATAATAATAGTTTTCACTATAATTTAGACTGACTGGGTTTTTGACATAAATTCTGCTCTAGGATAAAGGATAAGAGTATTACCAGTCATCTGAAACCTATCCGATTCAGCTGACAAAGCATTGATTTCAGAACGACGATTAGCCGACGCTACAGCCAACAATAAAACAGCCTTAAGAGTAAGATGCATGAGGCAGATAAAACCTAAAGGCTTAAAATGCTTGCCTGCTAAAATCTCAAGAGCCAGAGAAAGATTGCATGAAGGAAGAGGTGTCTTAAAAGGCGGACGAGAATTGCCCATACCCATAATAAGGTCATGACAATGTTTCTGATCTTGACCCGAAGGCACTTAAACAAGGACTTAAGACAAAAGCGATAAGACGTACATGTAACGGAGATAACAGAAAGCTTCTTAATGTCAAAGAGAAAGACTAGCAAATTTGTGCCTTGAATTAAAGAAACTCCAATGGCTTTGATAGAGTTGTCGGAACACCACCCTTTGACAATCTCAAATCTAGCTTTGTAAATGTTTCTAGTGGCTGTAAGAAGTGATTTCCCCAGAATTTCCTTAGAACAGACTGAAAGGACTGATGGATCACGGGACAGCTTGACAGTTTCCAAACCGTATGAAGGACTCCTGGATTCTGGTGAAGAGTTCTTCCCCTGTTCTTGGATAATAAAGACTCTGATATTGGAAGCATCAGGGAAAAGCTTTAGACATCCAGAATGAGATGAACAACACAACTATGCACATGAGAAGACTGATTTCTGTCAAGACTTAAGGAATGAGAATGGCTGGAGGGAATGCATACGCAAACATGATGTTCCATGAATGGGATAGAGGTACGACCAACAGAGCCATCTCCTCTGGGAATGAAGATATTAAGGTGGAAACTTTCTGTTATTGGACGTAGCTAAGCGATCTAATCAGAGAATTCAGATTTCCTGGAACATTGGATGCCCTATGAGAGAATATGCAGTTTCTGCACCAATGCAGCATCACAAAATATTCTCGGTCTAAGTAAACCGACTAAGCACTACTAACTATTCATGAGGTAGATTACCGTGAAATCATAAGGCCGAATGAAAATTGAGATACTCGGCATAGAAGTTCTCGTGCCCACTACCACAGGATCTGTCCAGCCAAATTTGGTTGAAATTTGTCAATGCAGAGATGAGATTTGACGGACGGATGGATGCCGGATGGACGAGACGGCCGCCATGGCATGAGCTCACTTTGGCCATTCAGGCCAGGTCTGCTAATAAAACCAATTTCGGGAGCTGTTTTCGTGAAAACTAGGTCATCCAAGATGGCTAATCAAGTTACCGCGAACAAACTTGCTTTAGCTGTCGCCTTAGATGAGTTTTGAATCGATCCCTCAAGCTGTTTTGGAAAAGATTCAAAGACATTTCTAAAGATCGAGCCAAATCGGTTGCTGCTTGGATAGATCTCTATACCATAAGGATGCTTCCTGCCAAATATAACTGGAACCGGTCAAGTGATTCTCGAGAAGATTTTTTAATTTTCCCATTGCTTTAATATCTCGCAGAATAGCCAATCATAACCAAGCCAGTCATTGCAATGTTTATCTGCAAATAGACATTAGCCCTTTAATGGTCAAATTTGGTGAAGAAAATCTAAATATGTGCCTATTGAATGTCTATTTGCAAGCCAAGAGAGGATTATTTTTGAAAATTTACCACTAGAATGACTGGCGTGGTTATCGTCATCACGTCATCATCTTGGCCTGCAAATGGACATTCATCAAGACCAGTAGAGGCCAGTTTTGGACAGCTTGACCATTAAAGGGTTAAGCAAACATTTTGATGTTCAGATCATTAACCATTTAACCCATGAAATGCTGGCGTCTCAATTTCAAGACGACTATACAGGAAAGCCACAGCAACAGCTCCCAGTCTAATTAGTTTCAAAATATTCACCAGCATACTCCATACATCAGAATGGATTTTCAATTTGTGGTTTATAAGAGTTACCCCTTCAACACTCAAGCTGGCCTAAAATCCCTTCTGCTGTGGTTTTGGAAAATCTCTATTTGCAAATGAAGACGATTTTTCAAAATTTATGACTGGAACAATTGGCTCAATAATTCTGAGAAAATTTAAATTTTCTTGAAGCCGAGGGCTAGTCTTAAAGTATTAACGTTTTAACACTCAGGTCGCCCAAAAGCGGCCGCTGTAGTGATCGTGAAACAACAGGCCCAAGGGGCCTGTGTCGCTCACCTGAAGCACTATGCATTTTTGTCAACATTGTTGGTGGGTGGTTTAGGAGTAGTCTTTTAAATGAGTTTGTGGACATTTTTGCAAGTCCAATATGGCTACCAAACACGCTACATTTTGATTGGGCCACTGCGGCCATTTTCTGACGTAACTACTTCCCTTCAACAAACTTTAATGCTACTCAAGGCCTAATCATATCTCCCAAATTTCAGCCCAATCGGCTCAGTGGTTGTTTTGCCAAAAAATAGGTTATCCAAGATGGCCACCAAGTTTCCTTGAACAAACTTGGTGCAGCTCTTGCCCTAGATGATATTTCATGCGCGTTTTGAATTGATCCCCAAGCGGTTTCGGAGAAGATTTTGACATTTCAAAAAATCTACCAAAATCCAAGATGGCCACAAACCAAATTTGCCGATAAGCTTTGTCTGAACAAACATGGCCCTCTATGCCCTAAGAATGCTTCCTGCCAAATATACTTGAAATCGGTCCAGTGGTTCTCGAGAAGACATTTTAAATTTCCCATTGCTTTAATATGGGAGTTTTTGATAGGAAAAAGATCCAAAATGGCTGCCAAACCGTTTATCCGACAGTTTCAAAAATGGCAAATATGAAATCAGACTACCAATTTCGGCTTCAAAATCCATCAAATAAAAAATGCAATATGACTGCCAAACACTCTACATTTTGATTGGCCCACAGCAGCCATGACTTTTTATGGATTACCTTCCCTTGAACAAACTTTAATGGCCCTTAGTCTCTAATCATATCTCCTCAATTTCGGCCTGATCACTTCCGTGGTTCTAAAGAAGTAGCTTTCAGGAAAACTAGGTCATCCAAGATGGCCGCCGAACCATTTGCTCAATCAAGTCCTCTTGGACAAACTTGGCGTAACTTTTGAATCGATTCCCCACGCAATTTTCCCCATTGCTTTATCCTTTGGTGGGAAAATAATCCAAGATGGCCACCAAACCGTTTATCGTTTTAGTTTCGAAAATGGCAAATTTGAGCTCAGAATACCCAAAGACATAAAACCAATTTTGGCCTCAAAATCCATCAAATAAAAGAATCCAATATGGCCCCAAAATATGCTACATTTTGACTGGACCATGGCGGCCATGTTTTTTGATGGATCAACTTCCCGTGAACAGATTTTAATGGCGCTTAGTACCTAATCATATCTCCCAAATTTTGGCCTGATCCCACCAGCGGTTCTGGAGAAGTCTTCTTCAGGAAAACTAGGTCATCCAAGATGGCCACCGAACCATTTGCTCAATCAAGTCCTCTTGGACAAACTTGATTTACCTCATGCCCTAGGTGATGTTTCACGAGTTTTGAATTGATTCCCCAAGCAGTTTCGGAGATTTTTAAAGACGTTTCCTAAAATCGGCCGAAATCCAAGATGCCTTAAGGATGCTTCCTGCCAAACATAATTGAAATTGGCCCAGTGGTTCTTGAGAAGTCGTTTAAAGTTGACGGATGACAGATGGTCGCCATGGCTTAAGCTCACTTGGCCTTTCAGGCCAGGTGAGCTAAAAATGTCCCTTTGTAGACCAAGAGAAGACTATTTTTGAAAGTTTATTAATGGAATGACTGGCTCGATAACTGAGCCCGTCATTCCAGTGCTAAATTTTCAAAAATAGTCCAATCTTGGTCTGCAAATGGACATTTTCTATTACAAAATTGAAACTTTCTTGAACCTGAGGGTTAAAATCTGAACGTATTAAATGTGTGCTGGCAATATTACCTTATGTACTGTGCATGTGTTAGCCTCACCATCCGTTACATCTACAGCTTGGTTCATATCATAACGATATGGCTGTTTCCAGTTTCCCTGCACGACTGGGCAGCTACCAAGATACGCTTGAACAGGCGGTCGTACCTCTACTGTTAATAACTGGCTCTCTTCTCTCACTCGGACTATCGTATCGAATGGTACAAAGATAAGTGCTAGCTGACAATAGCCAGTATTACAGGCATCTTCCGGCGAGTTTATTTGAATCTCATACGCCAGTTTCCTTAATAGTAGAAATGTACATTGTTAAACACCATCGTTGTCATAGTCATCATCATCAATCATCATCAACCATCATCTCATCAGCCCATAATATTGAATAAGATATTGCGTTATGGTCTGTCTATCTGTGTCAGTGTGGGCGTGCATGCCTATCAGTCTGTGTCCGGAAATGCATCTCAAGAATTACCGATCTGAATGGCACAAATTTTATCACAACAAAGGTTTTTATCGTAAAAGTTAATTTCCCGGCTATGAGCATGACCCTGATTTAATAAAACAAGAGGCCCAAGGGCCTGGGACGCTCGCCCAAGGGCCTGGGACGCTCACCTGGACCATTACCATTTAAACCATTTGCATTGATAGAGATGATGAATAATTTTTGAAAAATTTAAGATGGCCAGCAAAGAAATTGACTAATCAGAATTCCCGTTTGATATATAGAAGCCTACTACCATAGGATCATTCTACCCATGTTTCATTGAAATTGGGCCATTAATTAAGGAATAGCATTTTTAAACGCCCCTAGAAAATGTTCAAAAAGTCCAAGATGGCTGCCAAAAATTCAATCAGCCAAAATTCTGAATATATGTTCTAGAGCCTATCAGGATAGAATACTTCCAGGCAAATTTGGATAAAATTTGCCAAGTGGTTATGGACGAGATGCGTTTTGATAATTTCGTGTATATTTATCATAAAATCTATGATTTTCACTACAAATCATGACCAAGCAATATTAACAAGAGGCCCAAGGGCCTGTGACTCTCGCCTGGACCATCAGCATTTGACCCATTTGCATTTAAATAGACATGGCGGATAATTTTCGAAAAATTCAGGATGCCCACCAAAGAAATTGACGAATTAAAATTAGCATTAGAACTTGTCATACCAATAGGATAGTTTCATCAAAATTTCATTGAAATCGGCCCGTTGATTAACGAAGAGTACCATTTTAAAGGATTTCCGGAAAATCCAAGATGGCCACTGAATGGCCAAGTTCAGAAGCCTGCCTACCACTCTATGGTCCTTCTAGCCAAGTCAGATCTTCCACCCATGATTAATGTCTACCTTATATCCATCATCCCGGGAGTGAAATTATTAATTGGGGGCCGCGTAAATATTGCATATACTTTATTAAACATTGTTTATTTCATCAAATTTAATCCTAATTTTGACAAAATGTCGATGAGAGAAAATGTAAATCACATGATGTATCAGCTTCCGCTACAGGACGAGTTTAGGTCGTTACTGGAGTAGCGCAAAGATGCTAATATTAGTACCCGGGTAGTGCAATCCAAATAATTAGGACTGTAGCTTCGAGTAGTTACAAGATCGAGTAACGGCATATAAGCTCGTCCTATGGGGGAAGGAGATTAATACTCGGTAGAATTGTCTGCGTTTTACAGTCCTAATGTACTATATATATATATATATATTTTGGCGGGTAAATGATCCAAGATGGCCGCTAAACCGTTTATCCGACAATCTCGAAAATGGCAATACTCAAAAAGATATAAAACCAATTTCACCCTCAAAATCCATCAAATAAAAAACAAAAACAATATGGCTGCCAAACACGCTATATATTGATTGGCACATGGCGGCCATGCTTTTTGACGGATCAACTTCTCTTGAACAAACTTTAATGGCCCTTAGTCCCCAATCATATATCACAAATTTCGGCCTGATCGCTTCAGCAGTTCTGGGGAAGAAGTCGTGTTTGCGAAAACGAGGTCATCCAAGATGATCGCTGAACCATTTAGTTAATCAAGTTCCGTTGAACACACTTGGGTCAGCTCTTGCCCTAGATCATATTTCATGTGGTCTGAATTGATTGATCCCTCCAACAGTTTCGGAGAAGATTTTCAAAGAGATTTCGAAAAATCAGTTGAAATCCAAGATAGCCACCAGCCAAATTGCCCAATTGGTTTCGTTTGAACAAATTTGAATCTCTATGCCCTAAGGATGCTTCCTGACAAATATAATTGAAATCGGCCCAGTAGTTCTCAAGAAGACATCTTAAATTTCCCATTGCTTTAGTATGGGAGCTTTTGGCGGGAAAATGATCCAAGATGGCTGCCAAACCGTTCATTCCGATCAGAATAGCCAAAAACCTATATAAAACCAATTTCGGCCTCAAAATCCATCAAATAAAAAAATCCAATATGGTTGGCCCACGGTGGCTGTGTTTTTTGTCGGATCAACTTCTCTTGAACAAACTTTAGTGGCCCTTTAGTCCCTAATCATATTTGCCAAATTTCGACCTGATCTGTTCAGCTGTTCTGGAGAAGTTATTTTCGCTAAAACTAGGTCAACCAAGATGGTCGCCAAACCATTTGGCCAATCAAGTTCCCTTGAACAAAGTTGGTTCAGCTCTTGCCCTAGATCATATTTCATGCATGGGGTTTGCATCAATTTCACAAGCGGTTTCAGAGATTTTTAGACATTTCTAAAGATTGGCCGAAATCCAAGATGGCCACTGGCCGAATTGGCCGATTGGCTTAGTTTGAAGAAACTTGAATCTCTATGCCGTAAGGATACTTCCTGCCAAATATAATTGAAATTGTCCCAGTAGTTTTCGAGAAGACATTTTAAGTTTCCCATTGCTTTAGTATGGGAGCTTATGGCGGGAAAACGATCCAAAATGACCGCCAAACCATTTATCCGACCCTTTCGAAAATTACAAATTTGAGATCAGGATCCCCACAAACACAAAACCAATTTCGGCCTCAAAATCCATCAAAATAAAAAAATCCAATATGTCCGCCAAACACGCTATCCTTTGATTGGCCCATGGCGCCCATGTTCATAGACGGTTCAACTTCCCTTGAACAAACTTTAATGGTCCTTAGACCATAATCATATCTGCCAAATTTCGACCCGACCGGTTCAGCGGTTCTGGAGAAGTCGTTTTCCCTAAAACTAGGTCAACCAACATGCCCGCCGAACCATTTGACCAATCAAGTTCCCATGAACAAACTTGGTTCAGCACTTGCCCTACATCATATTTTATGAGTTTTGCATCAATCCCCCCATAGGTTTCAGAGATTTTATAAGAAGTTTCCTAAAATTGGCCAAAACCCAAGATGGCCGTTGGCCAAATTGGCTTCGTTTGAACACACTTGGATCCCTATGCCCTAAGGATGATTCTTGCCACACATAATTGAAATCAGCCCAGTGATTCTTGAGAAATCGTTTAAAGAAAAAGTTGATGGCCGGATTCCGGACAGACGATGGACGGTCACCATGGCATAAGCTCACTTGGATATCCTGGCCAGGTGAGCTAATAACCATACAATTGAATGAGTTGTAGTATTACTACATACATGTGCATATATTGGTTCACCTTTTCTTGAAGAACAGCTTGACCTTGGACAATTTCCGGAGTTTTCCAACTGATCTTTGATGCTAAAAAGCATGCAAAAATACATAAATATTCTGTCAATTACATAGTTAAGCCGTTAACACTTATATCAGCCAAAGACGGTTTTGCAGTGGTCTTGACAAATGTCTACGGGTAGACCAAGACCATTTGTGAAAATTTAGCACTGGAATGACAAAAATTTTCAAACTCTTCTCTTGATCTGCAGATGGGCATTTTCTATGAGAAAATTGGAATTTTTTTTAGAAACTTAGTGTTAAAGGGTTAAGAGGAGCCGCCTTCATGTGGAGTGTCCATTTACAGGTCAAGAGAATAGAATATTTGAAAAATTAACAGTAAATTGTTTGGCTCAATAATTTTCAACAAGAGGCCCAAGGGGCCTGTATCACTCACCTGGACAATAGGCATTTCAACTAGAATGCTCTTTATCAACAAGATGGCCAGCAAACCATTTATCCAAGTTTCGAAAATTCCAAATTTGAGATCAGAATACCCAAAAACACATAAAAATAATTTCGGCCTCAAAATCCATCAAATAAAAAAATCCAATAAGGCCACCAAACATGCTATATTTAGATTGGCCCACGGTGGCCATGTTTTCTGACGGATCAACTTCTCTTGAACAAACTATAATGGCCCTTAGGCCCTACTCATATCTGCCAAATTTTGGCCCGATCCCTTCAGTGCTTCTGGAGAATAAGTCATTTTCACTACAACTAGGTCAACCAAGATGGCCACCGAACCGTTTGACCAATCAAGTTCCCTTGCCATAAATCATATTTCATGAGGTTTGCATCAATCCCCCAAGCCGTTTCGGAGAAGATTTTTAAAGACATTTCCTAAAATCAGCCTAAATCCAAGATGGCCACCGGCCAAATTGGCCGATCGGGTTAATTTGAACAAACTTAGATCTCTATGCCCTATGAATGCTTCCTCTCAAATATAATTGAAATCGGCCCAGTGGTTCTTGAGAAGAAGTCGTTTAAAGAATTCCCCATTGCTTTACTATTGGCCCATTGCTTTACTATGGGAGCCTTTGGCGGGAAAACAAACCAAGATGGCAGCCAAACCGTTTATCCGACAGTCTCGAAAGTGGAATATTTGAACTCGCCACACTGATAAGCATATATAAAGCAGTTTTCGCCATCAAAAAACATCAAATAGAAAAAAGCCTATATGACCTAGAAACGCTGCATTTTGATTGGTTGATGGCGGCCATGTTTTTTAACAAACAAGCTTCCCTTGAACAAACTTGAAAGGCGCTTGGTCCCTAAGCATATTTACACAATTTCAGCTCTATCCCTTCAGCGGTTCAGGAGGTTGTTTTCGCAAAAAATAGGTCATCCAAGATGGCCGCCAAGCAATCGCCCAATCAGGTTGCCTTGACCAAACTTGGGTCTACCGCTGCCACAGATGATGTGTTATGAGGTTTGAATCAATTCCTCCAGCGGTTTCGGAGAAAATTTTTTAGTGTTTCTAAAAATCAGCCATTTTGGCCGGCGGCCATCTTAGATTTTGACCGATCCGCTTTATTTGATCAAACTTAGATCTCTATGCTCTATGAATGCTTCCTCAAAAATATAATTGAAATTGGCCCAGTGGTTCTTGGTGTCGTTTAAAGAATTCCACATTGCTTTACTATGGGCCCATTGCTTTACCATCGGAGCCTTTGGCGGGAAAACAAACCAAGATGGCAGCCAAACCGTTTATCCGACAGTCTCGAAAGTGGCATATTAGAACTCGCCACACTGATAAGCATATATAAAGCAATTTTCGCCATCAAAATACATCAAATACAAAAAAGCCAATATGACCAACAAACGCTAAATTTTGATTGGTTCATGGCGGCCATGGTTTTTTAACTAACAAACTTCCCTTGAACAAACTTGAAAGGCCCTTGTTCCCTAAGCATATTTATAAAATTTCAGCCCTATGCCTTTAGCGGTTCGGGAGAAGTCATTTTCGCGAAAACTACGTCATCCAAGATGGCCACCAGGCAAATCGGCCAATCAGGTTGCCTTGAACAAACTTGGGTCTACCGGTGCAATAGATGAGGTGTTATGAGTTTTGAATCAATTCCTCCAGCGGTTTCGGAGAAGATTTTTTAGTGTTTCTAAAGATCGGCCATTTTGGCCGGTGGCCATCTTGGATTTTGCCTGATCGGCTTCGTTTGGATGCTTCTTGCCAAATATAATTAAAATCGGCCCAGTTGTTCTTGAGAAGTCGTTTAAAGAAAAAGTTGACGGACGACAGACGACATACAGACGACGGACAGTCGCCATCGCATAAGCTCACTTGGCCATTCTGGCCAGGTGAGCTAATAACGTAGCAGAGATAAACTAGAAAACATTGTTTGACTCGGAACACCCCGCAATCATCGAAAGTACCTTTCTCTATGTAGTGGGTAGCAATTTTTTTCAAAGAATTCATATTATTAAAGACAAGAGGCTCAAGGGGCCTGTATCACTAACATGGAATTATTGGCCACTTGCATAAATGAAGAAAATTAAATGACCACTGGAAAAATTTAGCAATCAAATTTCTGTGAATAAGGTTTAGACAAGTTTTATTAAAATTGGCCCAATGCTTAATATTGTCTGTTTGATTTTTTCAGAAATTTGCAGAAAATACAAGATGTCCATCAAAAACATTAAATTTTGATTGACTCATGGCGGACATGTTTTTTGACATATCAACTTTCCATGGACAAATTTTAATGGCATTTTGGCCCTAATCATGTCTGCCAAATTTAGGCCTGATCCCTTCAGCGCTTCTGGAGAATAAGTAATTTTCACTACAACTAGGTCAACCAAGATGGCCACCGAACCATTTGACCAATCAAGTTCCCTTGCCATAAATCATATTTCATGAGGTTTGCATCAATCCCCTAAGCCGTTTCGGATAAGATTATTAGACGTTTCCTAAAATCGGCCTAAATCCAAGATGGCCGCCGGCCAAATTGGCCGATCGGGTTTATTTGAACAAACTTGAATCTCTACACCCTAAGGATACTTCCTGCCACATATAATTGAAATCGGCCAGGTAGTTCTCCAGAAGAAAACATTTTAAACTTCCCTTTGCTTTAGTGTGGGAGCTTTGGTGGGAAAATTATCCAAGATGTACCAAATCATTTATCCGACAATTTTGAAAATTTCAAATCTGAGCTCAGAATACCCCAGCAGACATACAAAACCAATTTCGGCCTCAAAATCCATCAAATAAAAAAAGCCAATATGGCCGCCAAACATGATATATTTTGATTGGTCCACGGCGGCCATGTTTTTTGACGGATCAAATTCTCTTGAACAAACTTTAATAGCCTTAGGCCCTAATCATATCTGCCAAATTTCGGCCTTCAGCGGTTCTGGAGAAGACGTTATTTTCGCTATAACTAGGTCACCCAAGATGGCCACCGAACCATTTGACCAATCAAGTTCCGTTGAACAAACTTGGTTCAGCACTTGCCCTAAATCATATTTCATGAGGTTTGCATCAATCCCCCAAGCGGTTTCGGAGATTTTCAAAGAAGTTTCATAAAAATCCGATAAAATCCAAGATGGCCACTGGCCCAATTGGACGATCGGCTTCGTTTGAACAAACTTGAATCTCTATGCCATAAGGACGCTTCCTGCGAAATATAATTGAAATCGGCCCAGCAGTTCTCGAGAAGAAAACATTTTAAATTTCTTATTGCTTTAGTATGGGAGCTTTTGGCGGGAAATGATCAATTTCGGCCCGATCCCGTCAGCAGTTCTGGAGAAGTCATTTTCACTACAACTAGGTCAACCAAGATGGCCACCGAACCATTAGACCAATCAAGTTCCCTTGAACAAACTTGGTTCAGCTCTTGCCGTAGATCATATTTCTGAGATTTGCATCAACCCCCTAAGCGGTTTCGGAGAAGATTTTTAAAGATGTTTCCTAAAATCGGCCTAAATCCAAGATGGCCACCGGCCAAGTTGGCCGATCGGGTTCATTTGAACAAACTTTGATCCCGATGCCCTAAGGATGTTTTCTGCCAAATATAATTGAAATTGGCCCAGTAGTTCTTGAGAAGTCATTTAAAGGAAAAGTTGACGGACAATGGACGACGGACGGATGACGGACGGTCGCCACGGCATAAGCTCACTTGGCCTTTCAGGCCACGTGAGCTAAAAATTGGCCAAAATCGAAGATGGCCATCTGCCAAATTGGCCGATCGGCGTCGTTTGAACAAACATGGATTTCCGTGCCCTAAGGACACTTTCTGCCAAATATAATAGGCCCAGTTGTTTCAGTTTAAAGAATAAATGGCCAAAGCGCCATAGTGCTCACCTAGCTGGTAAGGAACTGTAAACATGTTTAGATTAATTAATGCACAACAAGCACCACTTGTCCATCAGGCAAGCATAACTGTTGCCATAGACAGTTTAGTTCCAATAGGATTAACCAATCCTGAAATATAATATGATAAGCTTTGCTAAATGCAAAAACTTATTCTTGACGACCGTTGGAAAAGTGGCACATGTCTTGCTTTCTGCTTTGCAGGCGAGGCAAAAATTTAAAAAAAATTAAAATAAGGAAATTGACCCCAAAAAAAGTTTTGTATTAAAAATCCAATTTTCACCCAAAATTTTGGACCTATAAAGGTAAATCCTCAAAAGGCACCTTTACCCATCATAAATAAGCTGTACCTGCCGAGTTCCATTCAAATATCTTAAACGATTCTGTATAGT
Organism: Chaetoderma sp. LZ-2023a; assembly: GCA_034401795.1. Lineage (NCBI taxonomy): Eukaryota > Metazoa > Mollusca > Caudofoveata > Chaetodermatida > Chaetodermatidae > Chaetoderma > Chaetoderma sp. LZ-2023a. The sequence goes on along the minus strand of CM067373.1, from coordinate 147,766,704 downwards.
ATGCTGTTTATGAGCACAGAGCACAGAGCCTTGGAATTCGCCCTACCGGTACTCGGAGCTAGCAAATACAAAGCCAGGAGAGGATGTCTTTGCATAAATCTGCTAAGGGTGCTATGAGGTGACCTCAAGAAAGCAGGACTCTGTACACTCAAGTCAAGAATAGACCTGAGGAAGCTAAGGATTTCGGCTGAGGACAAGACATGGTGGGCAAAAGCGAAGGACTGATTGCACCTGTAGGATGTTTCTACTACTACAGCCGCAGAATACAGTAATCGTATATACATGCTGTTTATGGGATATTGTGAATGGACAGACGCGGTGATTACTATTGGCCTTCCACACACCCCGCACCGGAAGGTGCACCTTCCGGTGCATGCGGTGTGGGGCAGTGCACCAATAAAACGATCTGCATGTATGCACACGATGGGTGGGGTGGGGGTTGGCTTTAATTACTTAAATTACCTCAAATTTGCCAATAACAAGACTCCTTAGTTCAAAATGGCGCGCCTTCATGACATTTTTACTCTTGACTGCTGTTCGAGATGTGTTGGTAGTAACTGCTGGCAACTTAGCGTGGCCAGAAAAGTTTGTATCTGAAAAATACCACCAAGCAGTGTATGCAGCAATAATATTAGGCTGGATTAATCAGTAACTGCTGACCCTGGAAATACTCCAGTAAGTGGTTAATACTGGGAAATACTCAAATAAGTGGTTAATACCAGGAAATACTCCAATAAATGGTTAATACTGGGAAATACTCAAATAAGTGGTTAATATGGGAAATACTCCAATAAGTGGTTAATACCAGGAAATACTCCAATAAATGGTTAATACTGGGAAATACTCCGATAAGTGGTTAATACCGGGAAATACTCAGATAAGTGGTTACTACCGGGAAATACTCAGATAAGTGGTTAACACCGGGAAATACTCCGATAAATGGTTAATACTGGGAAATACTCCGATAAGCGGTTAATACTGGGAAATACACCGATAAGTGGTTAATACCAAGAAATACTCTGATAAGTGGTTACTACTGGGAAATACTCTGATAAGTGGTTACTACTGGGAAATACTCTGATAAGTGGTTACTACTGGGAAATACTCCGATAAGTGGCTAATACTCCGATAAGTGGGTAATACTGGGAAATACTCCGATAAGTGGCTAATACTGGGAAATACTCCGATAAGTGAGAAATACTCATCAGCCATTGTGCATTGTAAACTAAATATCCTCTATCATAGAGCTACTATAGAAACATATGTAATACAGGTTGAAATATGAGAGGAAAGAGGCAACATAGGCAATGGCCTACTTAAATGGACACACAAATTTTCAAGAAAATTAAAATTGTTGCCGTTTCAATGTGCATTTGCCGGCCAAGATCAAAACATTTTTTGAAAAATTACCACTGGAATGATTGGCTTGATTATCGCACCAGCCATTCCAGTGGTAAATTATTAAAAGTTGTCTTATCTTGACCTGCAAATGGACCTTCCAATAGACCACTGAAGGCAGGTTTTGGCCGGCTTGACCACAACAGTGTTAATGCATTAGGTGTTTAATGCTGTATATATTGTAGTTATTATAGTTGGATGGTTGTCATTTATGGTATAAAAGGAACTGAGAAAGCCGTGTTGGATTGTTCAGACTTTAATCTGCAAAATAGTAGATAACGTCAGGCTCAAAGCCACTAACGCTGTTCATTATATATATATATATATATATATATATATATATATATATATATATATATATATATATATAGTGGCATTAAACTGCCTTAAATTTTCAGCCTAGCAGAATACTGATTTACATTGCGATGTAAGCCTAAGCTTAGTATCTTGTCTAAGGGCCAGCACAACGATTTACAGAGATGTAGGCTTAAGCTGAGTATATTGTGAGGACCTGCACATTGATTTACATAGATGTAGTTTAAGTTGAGTATCTTGTGTGATGACCAGCATATTGATTTACATAGCGATGTAGGCTTAAGCCGAGTTTCTTGTGTGAGGACCAGCATATTGATTTACAGAGATGTAAGCTTAAACTGAGTATCTTGTAAGGATCAGCAGTGATTTACATAGATGTAGGCTTAAGCTAAGTATCTTGTGAGGATCAGCAGTGATTTACAGATGTAGGCTTAAGCTGAGTATCTTGTGAGGATCAGAAGAGATTTACAGAGATGTAAGCTTAAGCTGAGTATCTTGTGCGGATCAGCAGTGATTTACAGAGATGTAGGCTTAAGCTGAGTATCTTGTGAGGTTCAGCAGTGATTTACAGAGATGTAGGCTTAAGCTAAGTATCTTGTGAGGATCAGCAGTGATTTACAGAGATGTAAGCTTAAGCTGAGTATCTTGTGAGGATCAGTAGTGATTTACAGAGATGTAGGCTTAAGCGGAGTATCTTGTGAGGATCAGCAGTGTTTTACAGAGATGTAGGCTTAAGCTGAGTATCTTGTGAGGTTCAGCAGTGATTTACAGAGATTTTACAGAGATGTAGGCTTAAGCTGAGTATCTTGTGAGGATCAGCAGTGGTTTACAGAGATGTAGGCTTAAGCTGAGTATCTTGTGAGGATCAGCAGAGATTTACAGAGATGTAAGCTTAAGCTGAGTATCTTGTGAGGATCAGCAGTGGTTTACAGAGATGTAGGCTTAAGCTGAGTATCTTGTGAGGATCAGCAGTGATTTACAGAGATGTAGGCTTAAGCTGAGTATCTTGCGAGGATCAGCAGTGATTTACAGAGATGTAGGCTAAAGCGGAGTATCTTGTGAGGATCAGCAGTGTTTTACAGAGATGTAGGCTTAAGCTGAGTATCTTCTGAGGATCAGCAGTGATTTACATAGAGATGTAGGCATAAGCCGAGTATCTTGTGTGACCAGCATAGTTTGCTCAGTTAACCCTTTCACAGAAAAATACCTTAAAAAGTCAAATTAATTTCAAACTATTTACCAGTTTTGCTGTATAGTTGTCTTGAAAATGAGATATACGGGGAATGCATGGTTGAAAGGGTTTGGCGACATTTAGGAGAATGGTATGATGCAGCCAACATCATTCAGCATGACAGATTCGGTGACGGCAGTGTCATGGTGTGGGCTGGAATCCATGAAAATGGCAAAACAGATCTTATTGTGATTCGCGCAAATTTAACGGCTCAACGTTACTGTGAAGAAGTTGTCGCCCCTGTTGTCCATCCCTTTTATGCAGCATCATACAGACTTTATGTTCCAGCAAGACAACGCCCGTCCTCATTCAGCTAGGGTCACCAGTGATTTCCTTGAGGCTAACAACGTTCCGGTGTTGGACTGGCCAGAGCGATCACCGGACCTGTCTCCTATCGAACACGTGTGGGACATTCCGTTGAATGATGTCGTGTTAAAGGTACGATGCTAGCATTACAGTAACAAGAGACTGTTGTTCAAATTGGAAAATGACCTATCAATTAAATAATATATTTGAATCAATTTATTGTTTTTGTTAAATAACATTTATACAGTAATATATATATATATATCTATATATATATATATATCTATATATATATATATATATATATATATATATATATATATATATATATATATATATATATATAACTCAATATGAGCTAGTGCTTTTGCACAATTCTACCATCAAGTAATCTCATCGTAGGTAGTTACATATTCGCCGTATGGCCCCATTTATAATATGGTTGGTTCACATTCACCACATTCAGATAGGTGTCGGGTATGTCCTGGCATATCGCTCATAATGGGTTCGGCCCCAGAATGTCACCCATATGTTTAGATAGGTATAGGCATACGCTTACAGAGTAGTGAGATTTAAAACTATCTACCATGAAATAATTTTGGCTCAAATTTAGGCCGATTCACGGTTTTCGTTACACCCAGTTAAATTAGTTTCAAAATAGTCATCAGCTTACCTGAATAGTTACCTTGAAATTGGAAGTCTGGGAATTTATTATTCAGCGTATATACATATATACATTGATTCCAACACGCAAAAAAGGGGAGGAGCTTACCTAGGAATAGGCGTGGCATACCTAGAAATGGATACCTCTATTGAAATTGGCATGAGCAAATTGAGCATTACAGGGCTAATACCACTTGTTAATGCGTGGTCCACACAATATGGACCACTTGTATTAAGAGAGCACCCGTATTTATAGGTCACATATTTTAACAAGGCCAATTATAGATTGTAGACCCTTGCCATCCCGAACGCATGTAGACCTGAATACAATACACTCATCCTCTGACAGAGCGAGGGTAATTAATACCACTTGCTAATGGGCGTTTTCAGGTTGTCTATCCATCATATTACATCATATGACGTTGTAATTAATTAAGTGACTCGTAAGATAACGTCATAATAATGACGCCATGACTGACTCGATTTAGTCCATATAAAATGCTTAATAATCTGACACGTATGAATTGTAAGTTTTTGTTATTTAATAAAAATGCTGTTGAATATTTTGAAAGTAATTTGACTGGGCGCTATTGCTGCCATAGGCAGCAACAGGACCCAGTCAATTTAGTGTCAAAATATTCCACGGCTTACCTGTATAGTTTTCTTGAAATTTATCATCTAGAAGTTCAGAAATTCATCAATCCCAACTCAAGAGTGGTATGGGTGGAGTTTAGCTAGAGATGGGCGGGGCATAGCTAAACTGGAAAGGTTCATTGTATTAATAAACCACCACAGTTTTCGGTGCCCTATTATCTGTACTATATTCAGCCCCATAATTTACCCCACATAGACTTGAGCTTTAATAAGCTAGTTATATTCAGAATCTAACAAATTCTAGATGAAGCAATTTTAATACGCAAAATTTAGCTTAAATGATGGTGTATTCGTGGTTTTCAGTGCCCTACTTTCTGTAATATGATCGGTTCCAGAACTTCGCTCACATAGATGTATAGGAGTTTGAATGTGCTAGTTACATTGGGAATTTAAAAGAATTCGAACGTGAAGTATTTTCGTAATAGGATTTCAACGCATAAATTTGTTGGAATGTTGGCAGATCCCCAACAGACCCCCCTTTAGTGGGTTGGTCTGTAGTTTTATTAACCACTATAAAAACATACTTACCGTTCAATCACTACTTGCTAAATCAAATATCTGCATTTAGCTATCAGAATAAAGTTTTTATTCTTGCCTATACACTCCCTAATGCCTATACCATCACCATGTAGACCCTCCACCAGGCTTCTGGTAGAGGGACACCCTGCATTAGCCTTACAATAGACTGGCACCAGTCTGTACTCACTCCTTGGTGACGCTTGTCACTAAGCACGCTCGCCCATGCACAGTAGGTCCCACTTGTGAAAACTGAATCACTTTTCTAAATATAAGTGCTGTACATCCAGCCTAGATTCTCAAATCAATACCCAGCGGGGTGGCTGAGGCCGGGTCGTAGTGATTGAACGGTAAGTATGTTTTTATAGTGGTTAATAAAACTACAGACCAACCCACTAAAGGGGGGTATGTTGGGGGTTGTTATTACACCACAAAATCATCCATTACCGTTCAATCACTACTTGCTAAACCCGTAGATTTGGTCAGTGCCCCACTACGAAACTTTGGTGGGAGGTGATTTGAGAATCCATAAGCAAGGATAAAAATCAAACCAAACATAACCAAATGTTAATAACATAACATAATGGTGCATCGTAATCAATCACACAGTGATTAACAACCAAATAAAACTTTAAACATAAAGATTTAAACCAACAACCAAGGAACAACTCTCACCATTCTCCGCAGACGCAGTCCTAACGAAAATGGTGGTATGTGCTTGGTAAATGGTCTTCAGCCTTCTTGGTTAAAATAGTAATGTTCCTAAAGAAAGATGCCGCTGCGCTCTGGTCTTTCAAATAAAAAGAGGTAAAAGTAGACTCAGATTTCCTTCCTGCAACTTGCATAACTTCGTCTACAGAAGAGCCAGCAAACAAAGCAAAAGAGGTAGCCATCCCTCTAACATCATGAGCCTTAATGTGAGAGAGATTGACTTGTTCAGGAGAAGCAATCTCGTAGCATAGTTGAATGGTGTCACAAATCCATCTAGCGATGGATGCTTTAGAGACCGGTCTGGCTACCCCTTCCGCGTAGGGAACCCATAAGTGAGACGGATCGGATCTTTTAAAATCGGTACGACGCTTATAAGCCTTAAGAGCTCTGACTGGACACCAAAATCTGTCAGACGGAGAAAACGAAGATAAAGATTTTAAAATAATCGGCTTAGCTGGATAACGGTTTGATTGCGTCTTAGACAAAAAATCCCTCCTAGGATATAATACCAAACCGTCCCCAGCTTCAATAAATCTATCCTTTTCAGCGGAAAATGCATGGATCTCAGATCGTCTTCTAGCAGAAGCAGCCGCTACTAGAAAAACCGCCTTAAACGTTAAAAGCTTTAAGCTAATCGAGGCGATGGGTTCAAAATGATGCCCTGCCAAAACCTGAAGAATCAGTGCCAAGTTCCAGGAAGGTAACGGTTTAGCAATAGGAGGCCGAATATTACCTAAACCTCTGATGAACCCATTCAGCACCTTAGTATCCTTAACATCCGCATTTAACAAACAAGGAAGAGAAGATGCTAAGGAAAATCTATATCCTCTAACCGTGTTAGCAGTCAGATGAAGAGAATCGAACAGATAAGATAAAAAATCTAACACGTGGGATATAGAAACAGAATCGGGCACGAGATCATGATTTGAGCACCATTCTCCGAATATCTTAAGTCGACCCTTGTAAACTCTTCGGGTCGACTCCCTCCTGGCCGAATTAATAATTTCCTGAGACCTTGCAGAAAGTTTATTCTCAGTGACCGAGCACTCGATATTCTCCAAACACACAGACTGAAGATTCCTGGGTTTGGATGAAGGCACGTTTCCCTTACTTGGGATAACAGATCTGGGGACACTGGCAGCAGACGTGGGAAGTCTACTAGAAGATCGAGAAGGTCTACGAACCAGATCCTTTTTGGCCAAAATGGAGCTATCAACAAAATCTCGCATACTTGATCCTTGACTTTCTTCAGAACCAAGAGAAGCAGGATAGTCGGAGGGAACGCATATGCGAAGATTCCTGTCCAGGACTGAGACAGGGCGTCCACCGCCAACGCCTGATCGTACGGAAAAGGAGACATGAAAGAGGAGATCTGGGCATTCAGAGAGGTCACGAACAGGTCTACATGGGGACGATCCAGGAGGTTGAAGATCGCTTTGACAACCGACCTCTTTAACTGCCACTCTGTGTGGGCGAATTTGGAAGGGCGAGACAACTGATCCGCCAGAAAATTCAGACATCCTGGTACATGGGAGGACACCAGGAAAATCTGCTTCATACGACACCACATGAGGAGATTCCACACCTCCAAACAAAGGCGAGACGACTTCGTGCCTCCCTGCTTGTTGATATACGAGACTACTGTCGAATTGTTTGATCGAATCGAGATCTTGAGGCCCTGCACTTGATCCGACCAAGCAAGGAGAGTCTTCTTGACAGTCCACAATTCCAGAATGTTGATGTGGGCTGACGACTCCTCTCGGGACCACAGGCCTGAGACCGAAAGGGAACCCCAGACCGCTCCCAATCCCTCCTGGGAAGCATCTGTAAAGATGATCGCCTGAGGAGAAAACTTGACCAGAGGAACACCCATCATCAGCAGAGAGCGATCCTTCCAAAAATCTAGGTGGGGCCTCAAATGCTCTCTGACCGGGATCTGATGGTACACTGAATGGGACGACTGTTTCCACACGGACATTAGATACATTTGGAAAGGTCTCCTCATCAGCGCCGCCCACGGAATGATGTTCTAGACGCTGACCATCAAGCCTATCACCCGGAGAAAGAATATTGCTCTGACCATGGCAGAGGAAGCCAGAATTTCCATGGCTACTAGGATGGCTTCTACTCTTACCTCTGAAGGGAAGACTAAGCCTTGACCAAGGTCGAAAGCCACACCTAGGTGGGTGAAAACCTGAGATGGGTCCAAAGATGATTTTTCTAGATTTAAAACCCATCCTAGACTGGAAGCCAGACTGCAGACCTCTGGAATGATGCTTGCCAGAATTGAGGCAGAATCTGCTTTTAGCAACCAATCGTCTATGTAAACGTGAAGGGGAATAGAACGACTGTGCAGAAAACCTGCCACTGCTGACACTAGGCGGGTGAAGAAGAAAGGGGCTGTGGTCAGGCCGAACGGCACGACTCTGAATTGCCATACCCTGCCCTTGAACGCGAATCTCATGAATTTTCTGAATGGAGGGTGGATGAGAATGTGAAAGTAGGCGTCCTTGAGATCTATGGACGCTGTCCACATGCCTGGACTCAGACTGGCGATAATCTGAGATACCGTCTCCATCTTGAATTTTGGGGTGGATATATGCAGATTTAATCTCTTCAGATTGATGATTGGACGCCATCCACCTGATTTCTTGGGGACTAGAAATAGCGTTGAGTAGAATCCCGGGTCTACTCTCCAACATGGAACCTCTTCTATAGCCTTCTTCAACCACATTGACTCCAATTCGTCTTCCAGGGCTCCCAACTTCTCCAGATTGGATGGAACTGGAGTCCATTTGGGCTGGTAAGACAGAGGAGGAGGCAGCTCTATCCAAGACGGTGCATAACCCCAGCGGATTTGATCTAACAGCCAGGAGTCCTGAGCAAGGGCGTGCCAAGTCTCCCAGAACAGAGACAAGCGCCCTCCTACTGGCACGCTGGGAAGAAGGGATTGCACCGATAGATCCAAAGGTGGTAGAAGAGGAGGAAGGACTGGTAAATGAGATTGGAAAAGGCCTGCCCGGGCTGAGGCCACCCCTTCAAACCCGTCTAGGTTGAAAACCTCTAGAGGAGCATCCTCTAGAACTAGACCTGGAACCTCGAGAGAAAAATTGACCCCTTCTCACCTTAGGAGGGGCTTGACGAACCTGGGCTCTAGGTCTATGTGATGAAATGGATTTAAAACGATCCTCCTCCGCAGATCTGGAATGGGAAGGAGAGGGCCGATTAGAGTTCGTAAAAACCCTTGACGGATAAGCCCCATATTCATCCGGCCTAAGACTCTTCCCCCTGGGAGAGGAGGAGGGACTCTTCACCGCAGAAGAGTCCCTTTTTACTGACGGCCTCAAAATCGAAATCTGATCCCGCAGATCCTTAGCTGATCTGAGACGATCAGACTCCGCCCTAAGGATCGCTGTAGAATTCTGACCGAAAATATCTGATCCGAAAGGCGGAGCAGATATCAGGTTACTCCTGAGGGAATCCGAAATATTCACCTCAGCAAGCTTCCTTGACCTTCTCTTAGAGGTGATGAAACCTAGTGAACGGCAAACTGAATTCAACGAACCTCTTGACAGGTCAGCTAACGAACGAAATATCTCTGGAGGAACCTGACCCCCTTTCTCCTGAGTTTTGAGCATAGCCTCTGAAAGGGCCAAAAAGTTTTCTGATTTCAACTGAGCCCGACAGACAGACTCCCATCTAAAAAGGTCTGACGAAGATTCTACCTTAGCCGCTTCCTTCAGATGCGATGAAAGAACATCCCATGTCGGACCATTAAGAGACTGAGTAGAAGCCAATCTAATGTAATCCTCTTTTGGAACCTGAACTGGAGCATCTACCTTGGGAGTAAGAGAAAAATCTTTCAGTTGGACATCGTTAATGTAAAAATCTAACATGTCTACTACCAAGTTATCTACCGGAAGAACAGAAGGAACATTAGCTGAAGAGACTGCAGATGACAGAGCAGAACCAAACGACGGAGGATCAATCGAAAATTCATCCTGAAGAGGAAGAGATAGAGACGAAGCTATCCATTGATGAGCCATAGACCAGTCATCTGGCGAGGCCCTCTCGTGATAGAACCTCTTCAGATCCCTGGCCCTGACTGATCTCTGAGTAGCCTTGACAGTAAGGTGAGACGGAGAAGAAGAAGAAGAAGAAGAAGAAGGAGGACAGATGTCTGAATCTAGCGAAACAGAAGCATCAACGATCCTCAGAGAGGAAGGAGAAGCTAAAGCTCTAGAAGGAGCGTCCGAGAGAGTGTCCAACGTCAACGGAGACTGATAAGAAGAACTAGCAACACGGGCCTCAGGCTGACTAGAACTGAAAAAATAAGGATCCAACTCACTAGCTGAAAATCTGGACAAAATTGAAAATCTAGCTGAAATAACAGATAGGTGAAGAGAGGAATCGCGGCTTACTGAAAACAAGGAAAAATCTAAACCCGAATCAACTATCTGGAACTCTAATTCTGGAGACAGAACGACCGAAACAATAGGATCCGAATGATCAAACTCCGGAGAAGATGAAGAATAAGAAGGCAAAGTAGGAACAGACGGATCAGAAGAAGAAGGTATGTGAGACGCCGCAGAATAATTCTGCTGAAGGGAAGCCGGAATATGAAGAAAACCTGGAGGCGGAGATATAGATGATGGATGAAAAAGAGAAGACGAATTAGAAACATGAGAAGACGAAAAATCCCTAGCAGACAAGCCAGATACAGACGAAGAGGACGGATGACTACTACTCTTCTGAGAACCTGCTTGAGAGAACAAGGAAGGAGATGAAGAACGAGAGAGAGATACTACCTCACGAAAGGAATGATGACCAAAATCTGACGCCGAAACAGACTGAGCACTAGAAGAACGATCAGAATAATGTCTATCAAAAACGGGAGGACCGGCGCGAAAATAACTAGAATCGGAATTAACAGACCTATTACTGGACTGGGAATCTGAGTTATTCGGAAGCTCATAACTTGATGCGCAAACAGAAGTTCCAGCCGGGACTGAAACACCGAGACCGGAACTAGAACGCTTCATATCTCCTAATCCGGAAGTAGAAAAACTGTCACCAGAAGCGGAAATAGAAAACCCCGAAACGGAACCGGAAGTCGCTTGCAAGGACGGGTCAAAACGACCCGGACATGCATAAGTTGAACCGGAAGTGTCTACACCACCGCCGGAACCGGAACTAACCCAAACTGGGCCGGAAAAGGAGGATGTATGCAACAACGGATCCAACTGACTCGGATAAGCATAATTCCCACCGGAAGTAGTCACACTACTACCGGAAGAGCCTGACAATCCGGACACTGAACGGTGCATAGACGGGTCCAACAGACCCGGATGCACATTCTTCCTACCGGAAGTAGCAGCACTACTACCGGAAGCGGAAGTCGACGAACCAGAAACGGAAGACGACATATGATGCACCGCCGGGTCCAACAGACCCGGAACTACATTGTTCCTCCCGGAACCGGAAACTCTATAGCCGGATACTGATGAACCGGAAACGGATGTTGACGCATAAGCCATATTCTCATGAGTCACCGGATGTTCAGCCAAGCCAGAAACAATCACGGTGCTCATTTCCGGATGCCCGGTAAAACCAGAAGACATTCCGGACAGCAAACCCGCTTGCCCGGACAAGCCAGGAGCATAGACGGGTGCTTCCTTAGAGGCGATCGGCGATCTTACCACCTTCCTTGCAATTGGAATCACTGTGAACCGGACCTTAGCTTGAGGTGACACATCGGAAGCTTCCGCCCCCGATACCACCGCTTGAGACTTAAGCTGGTCCTCAAGTCTAACATGGTCTTTGACCTGGCTCCTACCGGAGGATGCCTTACCAGGTTTCTTTCTTGTCTCGCCGGACTTTCCTTTGGGAGACTTGATTTGCTGTCTTGATGTTAAGGAAACCGGCTTTCCCCACTTACGAGATCGAGACTGGGGCTAAATTCGTAGTCTGATGACTCCTCTTTAGCGGCCTTAATAGCAGATGTAATACGCTCGTCTAAAGATTTCGTCAACACATTTGCAAAGGATTCAAATCTGGCGAATAATACCATAACCGGATCTGTGATAGAGGAGCTGCCCCCCCCTCCTTTGTTGAAACCGACGTATTAATAGAGGTGGAAGCAGATGCTACTGCTTTAGGACCTTCAACAACGGAGGGAGAGCGACCTGAGGGCAACGCAGGCTTAACCACAAAGTTCTTAAAAACGCTTTAGATATGACCAATGGCCAACCCTTGCACACTCCACACATTTTTAAAGGGGTGCAGGTGGTACACCTCAGGCAAACATGCACCGTATAATCCTTAGCGTGAACCCGATCACACTTATTCGACGCACACTTTATTTTCTCAGAAGATACTGACACTTCCTATAAAAAATAAGAAATGATGCGAAATAAAGCAACTAGCTTTCAGAAAACCTGAGATATCATAGAGGCTACGCCTTGGGCGATTTAAATAAAGTGTTAGAGGAAAAAATCAGTAAAGATTCTGATATATGTTTGAGAGCACTAGGACCTACGTTACTAGGAGTGGTACTGGCTATTATTATTATTACATGGTACTCTTGATGGTATATAATAGGCATGGTTATCTCTAACCTCGAAAACGGGAGTAGTGACACGAAAACTGGTAACTCCAAACGTTAGAGTTACAAACACCTCTAAAAGACCATGATATATAAGTTAGACATAACTTAGGAAGAATAGACTTCATGGTAGGCATTCCCGAGTCAACTCGTGATAACTGGAAAGTTTCTAGTTAGCAAGCTAAAACTTTTATATCGATTTGATAGCTGACAGTACTGTATAGCTAGCAGAATATTTGAAAAGTGAATCAGTTTTCACAAGTGGGACCTACTGCGCATGCGCGAGCGTGCTTAGTGACAAGCGTCACCAAGGAGTGAGTACAGACTGGTGCCAGTCTATTGTAAGGCAATGCAGGGGGTCCCTCTACCAGAAGCCTGGTGGAGGGTCTACATGGTGATGGTATAGGCATTAGGGAGTGTATAGGCAAGAATAAAAACTTTATTCTGATAGCTAAATGCAGATATTTGATTTAGCAAGTAGTGATTGAACGGTAATGGATGTTTTTGTGGTGTAATAACAACTGCGGTTTTCAATACCCTACCGTCTGCAATACGTGTGGCTACATAATTTCACCCATATGGTTAGATAGGGATATGAATACGCTAATGAATCTTGAGATTTCTACCTCGTAGTAATTTCGTAATATTCAATTTAGTAGCCACGGACAGTTGTCAAATGCCAACAATTTACTATATTCAGTACTAGAATCTCAGTTCTCGGTTTGTAATCATTTTTTTACATATAGCTGTATATAACTGAATAAGTACTACTGCTTTTGCACGATTCGACCATCAAGTAATTTGGTAATATGTAGTTACATATTCGCCATATGGCCCCATTGTAATATGGTTGGTTCACATTCACCACATTCAGATAGGTGTCGATATGTCCTGACATATCGCTCATATTGGGTTCGGCCCAGAATATCACCCATATTTTTAGATAGGTATAGGCATAAGCTAACGACGTAGTGAGATTAAAAAATTTTGTAACGTAAATAAGCTCAAACTTAGGCTAATTCATGGTTTTCATTGCAATACGTTCACCCCCAGAATTTCACCCACAAATACTTAAATATGCTAGTTGTATTCCGAATTTAAAAAAAATCTACAGAAACAATTTCATAGTACACAATTCCATACCGAAAATTGGAGCAAATTCTGTCAGATCAACGATTTTCTGTACCACATTGTTTGCAATAGGTTCGACCCCAGAAGTTCACCTATATGGTTAGATACGTATATGAATACGCTAATAAAGTATCAAAGGTTTTAACAATGTTTACTATACAGTAATTTCATCATATGCAATTTAGTAGTGGCACACCATTGTCAAATTCCAAAATTCCAGAATATCTCTACATGCCTTGTAGCCAGTTTTCGAACATAAGGCCATGTAGACCTCACTATGTTCTCGTGCTGTGCGAAATATTGTAATAATTCTACCACCAAATATTTATTATAGTAATGTGAAAATATTTCTATATATCCCATATTATGAGCCGCGTGTACTGGTAGAACCTGACTTATCAGACTAATACCCTAACATTTGTATATATGGTCAACAAATATACTTGCTTTGTGCATTTCACTAGCATTGCAGTGTATATTTCACCAATATATTTCCAGGTAATAAGCTCTTCACATCTGTTTAAGAAGGTATCAAGATTTAGGTTTAAAATGTTCTTTACAGTCTTCTTTAATATGTTTGAACGGCATTGAACAATGATACTGAGGTCAAAGGTCAAGGCCACCGCTACCTTCGTATAAAACTTTATTGGTTCCAGTTACATTTTTGGTTTTGCTCAACATAGCATCTTATATCTTATGTACAATCATGTCAAGATCATGGTGACCTTGGTATAAAACCTCTTCAGAATTGGTTCACCCTACTATACCACTTGAATTTAACATTGTCACATGTTTACCTATATCAAGTGGATGAGGTACAATGATATTGAGGTTAAAGGTCATTGTACCATTTGACTTGTATAAAATGCAGACTTTAACAAGAGGTCCAAGGGCACCGCTCACCTGGAATTATTGGCCACTGGAACAAATGAAGAAAATGAGATGGAAAAATATAACAATCAAATTTCTGTGAAGAAGGTTTAGCCAAAAAGTGGGCTTTGTATGATTTTCTCAGAAATTTGCAGAAAATACAAGATGTTAGGCAAAAACGCTAAATGTTGATCGATTCCTGACTGACATTTTTTTACATATCAACTTTCCATGGACAAATTTAATGGCATTTCAGCCCTAATCATACAATGTAACTGCCAAATTTTGCCCCGATCTGTTCAGCGGAAGTCATTTTTATGAAAACTAGGTCACCCAAGATGGCCGCTGAACTATTTGACCAATCAAGGTCCATGGAACAAACTTGGTTCAGCTCTTCCCTTAGATCATATTTCATAATTTTGAATCGATGAGAATTTTAAAGATATTTTTAAAAAGCAACCATAATCCAAGATGGCCCCTGGCCAAATTGGCTGATTGGGTTCCTTTTACCAACCTTGAATCTCTATGCCCTAAAGATTGTTCTGGCCAAATATAATTGAAATCCACTGCGTGGTTCTCGAGAAGCCATTTTAAATTTCCCATTGCTTTAGGATGGGAGGTTTTGGTAGGAAAAATATCCAAGATGACTGCCAAACCGTTTATCCGACAGCTTCGAAAATATATATATATATATATATATATATATATATATATATATATATATATATATAAACCAATTTCGGCCGCAAAATCCATCAAATAAGAAAATTCAATATGGCCAGCAAACACTCTACATTTTGATTGACACACAGCGGCCATGTTTTTTGATGGATCAACTTCCCTTGAACAAACTTTAATGGCCCCTAGTCTCTAATCATATCTCCCCAATTTCGGCCTGATCCCTTCAGCGGTTCTAGTTGTTTTCGGGAAAACTAGGTAATCCAAGATGGCTGCCGAATCATTTGGTCATTCAAGCCCTCTTGAACAAACTTGGCTTACCTCTTGCCCTAGATGATGTTTCATGAGTTTTGAATCGATTTCCCAAGCGGTTTCGGATATTTTTAAGACATTTCCTAAAATCGGTCGAAATCCAATCCATATTGGCCAATTGGCTTCATTTGAACAAACTTGGATCCCTATGCCCTAAGGATGCTTCCTGCCAATTCCTGGAAGATATCTGGAGTAGTTTGTTTTGTCCATAGCAAAACACCAGGGTATCATTTCTCGTATGGAGGCAAAATGAAGGTGCCAATCCTGCCAATCACTTCACGATCAGCCCGAATCAGTCCCAGCAGTATTTCAACAATATCAATGTAACTCATCCAAAATGCAGCCAGTTGACCACCTTCACGGCGCAGCATCTCTAAATAGACAGCAAGAAGATGAAGGATCCTCTGACAAGATTCATCGGCCAAAGTAGACTCGAGAGTGACTGCACAAGTATCAGCATGCAGATCTGTAACGACATGTAGGGTCTCATTTAGATTTTGAAGGTCTTGTCTGTTGTGTGATGTTCTGACTGCTCATGGGGGAGTACGGTAGGCCAATTGGATAGGGCGGCCTTTGGACAGCATATGGTTCACCTCCAACCATTCTAGAAACACTTTCCATGCAATTCTCATCAGATCTTCGTATGTGAGCATGTGCAGGCGAACGCCACGGTTATATTGTTTTCCGTCTAGCACCTTGTCAACTGATCCATCAGCTATTACCCCTGACTCAGCAGCAAGGGCCCGATACCCACCATCAACAAACATCTTACCTATGATGGACAGCAAATTGCAGATATGGAAGTTATCCATCATTAGCATGATGCTCTCGTGATCCATCAAAAAACTGACGCGTTCGTAATCCTACTTGGACTGCATTCAGAAATCATCGGCACTCAGAACACCAGGACCTTCTTGAGACATGGGAAGAAAAATAATATCAGGCTCATTGACATATCCAGTCTGGCAACAATACTTGGCAGAGATCTGTGCACAGCATTGGTCGGTATCCATGCTTGGACAGGTTGCGATTCTGTCAGTGTATTTGGTGGCCAAGGTAAAGTAAAAGCCATCAACCTATTATTCAAGTCAGACATTTATGGAAGCCTGTACAGCCCTAGGACTGGAGTGCTCGATCACAGAACCTGTTTGCTTCAATACAGGCATTCACCTGTTGCATGTACTCAATCGGTACAAAGATAACATCTTTCAATATGATGAGGTATGAAATGTTCCGATCTAAACAGGGAGATGTTTCATCAGGACAATTGCCCCACCCCACCCACCCCGCCAAGATGTCCTCATGCGGCACACAAAACGTGCCAATTACCATGCATGCATTTGGCTGAGAAACTTGCAGAGTTCTCCAGATATCCCTGATCCAACAGATCATGGATGTGATGGACAAATTACAATCCAGTGGCTTACTCTACCCCTGCACCGGAGGTTGTTCTTTACCTTCTGTCTTGCAAGTGCACCCGCTCATGCAATGCTGACACCTGCATATGCATTCAAAACGGTTTCCCTTGCACTGCAGCTTGCAGACTCCAGAACTGCAGCAATGGTCGGGAAGAAGAGGGAGGACCCTGTTCAAGATGCGGAAGACAGTGAGAGTGATGAAGATTAGATTTTTTCACTTACACAAGTAACATTCAGTCGTTTTAAGAATAAAGTAAACAATGGTTGGTTTAATTTGAATTAGCTTACTTTGAACCTACTCTCCCAGCAGATCTTACAAGCAGGCTGATACAGGCATTTTCATACCCAGAAGGCTCAAAACATCGAAGTCAAAACATACCCTAAAGGGTTAAAATGATATTTCCGAATAATTTTCATGTGCAAAATATTATTTGGCTTCTAATTCTTCTGATCGCATGTTTTTAAGTCATCTTTCTGAAATGTCATACCGGGTTACTTGTTATCTGACAGTAAACCACACACCCCCCACACCGTAAAATCGCGGAAACTTGAAAACAGGCATTAAATTTAAAAAACCTATCGACTAAAAAACTTATGAAACCCCCTTTATAACTAGTGTTATGGATAGCATGTAGGTCCACCTAGATGGCCAAACAGGAAATTTGACCAGGAAATGTATTGATTTGTCATGGTGACGAACTTCAGAAGACACATTTTGAAAAGTACCCAAAAAACGAGTTTTTTAAAGCACAATATCTTAATATTGGAACAGGTAATAGACATAATGTCCCTTAATTATACATCATAAGATGCGGAATTTCAATACGAATAAAATAAGCCAAACTGGAACCCCCTAGTCCTTTTGGTTAGGGAGTTAGATGTTTTTTCTGAATTGTCTAGTTTTAGTAAAAAAAAGTACGGGCATTTGGCTACATCTTTCAAAAGTCCATCATTCATTTCCTGATGCCTCAGACACCCAGCTAACCAAAAGTCCACATTGGATCTGTTCAGCTTTTTGGTACCCAGATTCGGTCTGGCTCACGGACTACTTAGTGTAGCGACTTGGCTAATTTAAGCCAGTTTTAATTTGTGTGCTCTCGTCAATTAAATTAATCACGTTGAACTAGTTATATTTTTGGCCGGCCAAACTGGTTAATCCAAAGTCGATTGTACCGTGCACACGTTCTTCAATTTGTGGCCAATTCAATTATCATTCAGAATTAGTTGTGTTAGCTGGAGGACACGAACTCGGGACACAAGACGCCAAGGACTAGAAGGAATCTTTTCACTGTTTAACAGCAGGTAACTATTTCATCTTTCTAATTTGCCTTCCATACAAAATTGTCAAGAATAAACCTTGTTTATTTACTCCCGCTTCGCTATTTCCGTTTCCAGTTATCTGTCCATGCTATAAAGAGGCAGGGATAGGGGAAATATTGTCCATTTTATAGGGCCTTTTTACAATTCAATTTTAAGTAACTAGCTAAGAGGTGCCTCTCATTGTCTTTAGCGTCTGAGGGCAACTCCACACGGGAACAGTCACAAGTGAAACACCTTAAAGACACGCCAATAAAAATGGAAAAAGGATTTTCAAGATGGCCACCGGTGACTGGCAACCAAATTGAATTTCGGATCATCTACAATTTCTAATAAGGTTTTTTCCTCAGACCTAGTCCTGTCATCCGATGAAGTTTCGAAGCGATCTGCTAAACAGAAATAGAGAACTTAATTTTCAAGATGGCCACCTGTTGCTGCGGTCCAGCATGGATTTAGATTCATTGTCGACTTCAATAAATTGACATGCTTGGCTGGCAGCCATCTTGTATTTTGGACTCTCATAGATTTCCATGAGTTTCTTCTCTGGACCTAGTCCAACCACCATATACCGGTGGCTGCCGACCATCTTGGATTTTGAATCATTGTCAATTTCGAAGATTTCTTCTACAGACCTAGTCCAACCACCCTATAAGGTTTTAAAGTGATCTGATAAACGGTCACAGAGTTATCATCCGGAAACCACTCTGTCGCATGTATGGATGGCGCCATCACATAACATCCTGCCAAAATATTGGTGTCCTTGACACCATTGACGAATGAGAAAAGTACCATTGACCAATGGGGCCGCTATCCATGACATTATTGACCAAGCAGATGACATTTACCCAAAAAAGATTGGAGGAAATGCAAGAATATTAGTGTCATTGACATTATTGGCCAATGGGAAAGGTACCATTGATCAATGGGGCAGTCATCCTCGACGTTATTGACCAAGCAGATGCCATTTCCCAATGGATCAATGGTCACAGTAAAAAATGTGGATGAAGAAATGCAGGAATATTGGTGCTATCGACATTATTTACCAATGGGAAAAGTACCATTGATCAATGGGCAGCCATCAGACACATTGATCGATAGTTCAATTGTCACAACACAGACATTTACCAAAAGGGCAATGGTGAGGTCACAGTAACAAATTTGGATGGGGAAATACAAAAATATTGGCATGATTGAACAACAGAAAGAGTACCATTATTCAATGGGGGTCGCCATCCCTGACACTATTGCCATTTGATTGAAGTGTACTAAAGGAACATTTCTGACAAGTCTTGTTTTAGTCCATTACCAACTTACGAAACGTGACACAGATTATTTTCCCCATATGGTTCAATACTTAAAATGCTTTAACGAGCCAGACTTATTGCTCAAATTTCAAGTCTTCATATTTATAGGCCGAATAAATAGGAACATATCTGCAAAATTTGTATTTAATCCATCAACAATTGACAAAAAACAAATGAATTTTAACCAAATGGTTCAATAGCTTCAAGTCTTAATGAACCAGAGTTATGGTCCTTGTTTAAAGGTGCAATCTCTTTATATTAATAGCCCAAATAGATATTTAACTGAAGAAACATATCTGCTAAATTTCATTTTAAGTCCATCAACAATTGAGAAAACATGGATTTTCACCTTATGGTTCAATAGTTTAGGACTTAATGAAGTTAGATAGATAGATAGATAGATAGATAGATAGATAGATAGATAGATAGTGCATTTATATTGTGCTGAACTCCATAGCATGCCCTAAGTGCTGTACACCGTAACCCCTGGTCATTGGGCCTTTTTCAATCCTGCACAATCTCAGCTCCCTTTGGGAGCATACAGCCCGCCTGCTGTTTATAGGCGCGCAATCACTTTTTTGCCGACATTCTATATTGCCGACACAGCCCTCATAGGTACCTATTTTACAGACAGGTGTACTAGAACAACGCAGAGTGAAGTGCCTTGCTCAGCGACATCCCGCGACATTAGTCACGAGCTCGACTCCCTAACCACTCGGCCACCATACCTCTCCAGTTATGACCCTTGTTTAAAAATGTATAGTTTAAATAGATATTTGACTGAAGGAATCTATCAACAATTGGCGAAAACATGTATTTTCCTCATATGGCTCAATACTTGAAACACCTCAATGAACCCGAGTTATGGCCCTTGTTTACGGGTGTGGTCACGTAATATTCATAGCTCCAATAGATGTTGCCTAAAGGAACATATAGATCTACTAAATTCAGTCGTAACCCATCAATAAATGACATAACATACCAAACATATTTTCCCCATGCATAGCCTTTAATACTTTGAAAATATATAGCAAGGGACATAACGTAGCTATTTATGGGTGTGGCTGCTTAATATTCGTAGCCTAAATAGATATTTCCTAAAGGAACATATCTACTGAATTAGGTTTTAATCATTTGATAAATGACGATCGAAACGTGCTAGAAACATATTTTATATTATCTCCTGAGTGTCTTTCTCTGAAATGAATAGCTCCATAGTAAACCGCTTGAGTTACTTCCCTTAGGTGAGGTGCTTGCCGTATCATGGTTAATAATTCATCTGCTGTATCTGTCAAAGAATGCGTCCGTTCCTCTCATAATATGCGTTCAGATGTGAAGCCCTCTATTTTGAGAACCATTATAAACAGCACATGACCCAGTCATTCATTCCCCTGACATCATGGGCTTTGACACCAATGATTTGTTTATCGCCAGGGGTGCCTAGTTCATGGCACAAGTTAATGGTTTCAACTATCCATCTGGAAACAGTTTTAAGAGAGGTCGGATGATCGACACCCTCAGCATAAGTTACCCAAAGGTGCCGATCGTCAGTGCGCTTAGTAAATGGGTGGATTCTATACGCAAAATCGTCTGGAGATAAATTAGTGAGCTTCTTAATGATAATCGGCTCCCACGGATTTCTTACCGACTGAGTTTCTGAAAGAAATTCAATCCGAGGATAAAGGAAACTGTCACCAAGGATTTGATAATGATGCGATTCCGCTGATAAAGCATGTATTTCGGATCTTCTGGCAGAAACTACTGCCAGAAGGAAGCTGGTCTTGAGAGTAAAATGCTTGAGGCATATAGACACTAGAGGCTCAAAATGCTTTCCTGCTAAAACCTGTAACGGTAAGAGACAAATTCCAAGAAGGAAGGTTTCTTGACAGGATGAACATTACCCATGCCCTGGGCTAAATCATGAAATGCTTGGCATCTTTGGGAGAAAGATATCATTTTGGAAAGAAGAAACAGAGAGTAAGACCAAACCTATAGCTACGCAGACTGAATTAGCCCCTAGTTTACGGACATCAAGTAAATAAGAAAATCGGTGATTTGACTTAAAGAAGCCTCACAGGGCAGGACAGAATGATCGAGGCACCATTCTGAAAAAATTTTAAATCTAACTTTGTAGATGTTTCTGGTCAGTTTTTAGAGGGATTGGTTCAGTAATTGCTTAGATCTTTCAGAAAATCTTAGCGGAGAGACAGAGACTTCGAAAGTTTACATACCGTGAGGTTGTAGATCCATGGGTTATGGTGGAGGATTCTACCCTTGTCCTGGAACAGAAGGTCCTTCAATAACGGGAGGAGATGAGGGAAGTCCACCAGAAGATTCAGAAGGTTCGGAAACCAGCTCTTGCAGGGCGAAAAAACAGTGCAATTAGAAGAACTAGGCATTTGTGAAGTTGAATTTTCTTGAGGACATGTGGAATTTAGACTGTCGGAGGGAAGGCGCAAGCCAATATGCCCCGCCAAGACTGATTCGGGGCATCTACTGACAGGGATGTTACCTCCAGAAAAAGAGAAATGAAAGTAGAAATCCCGGCATTTTTTGAAGTCGCAAACAGATCGATCTGGAGACGACCGAACAGAACAACAAGAGGCCAAAGGAGCCTGTGTCGCTCCTGGACTCCTGGAGCACTCTAATTTTTTGTCAAAATTGTTGGTGGGTTGTTTAGGAGTAGTCTTTTAAATGAGTTTGTGGACATTTTTGCAAGTTCAGTATGGTCGCCAAACACGCTACATTTTGATTGATCCACTGCGGCCATGTTTTTGACATAGCTCTTTCCCCTGAACAAACTTTAATGGCACTCAGACCCTAATAATATCTCCCAGATCTCAGCTCAATCCATTCAGTGTTTCTGGAGTTGTTTTGGCAAAAAATAGATTATCTAAGATGGCCACCAAACCATTCGGCCAATCAAGTTCCCTTGAACAAACTTGGTGCAGCTCTTGCCCTAGATGATATTTCATGTGATTTGAATTGATCCCCCAAACAGTTTCGGAGAAGACATTTCTAAAAATCGGCCAAAATCCAATTTCATTTGACCATGGACCTCTATGCGCTCAGAATGCTTCCTGCCAAATATACTTGAAATCAATCCAGTGGTTCTCGAGAAGACATTTAAAATTTCCCATTGCTTTAGTATGGGAGCTTTTGGCGGGGAACATGATCCACGGTGGCCGGCAAACAGCTTATCCGACAGTTTCGAAAATGGCAAATTTGAAATCAGAATACCCAAAAACAAAAAATTGATCAAATAAAAAAATCCAATTTGGCCGCCAAACACTATATTTTGATTGGACGAAATCCAAGATGGTCACCGGCCAAATTGGCCGATCGGCTTCATTTGAACAAACTTGGATCCCTATATCCTAAGGATGTATCCTGCCACATACAATTGAAATCGGCCTAGTAGTTCTCGAGAAAACATTACAAATTTACCATTGCTTTAGTATGGGAGACTTTGGCATGAAAATAATCCAAGGTGGCCGCCAAACCGTTTATTCGACAATTTTGAAAATGGAAAATTTGAGCACAGAATACCAAAAAAATATATATGAAACCAATTTTGGCTTGAAAATCCATCAAATAAAAAAATCCGATATCTCCCCAATTTTGGCCTGATCACATTAGTGGGTCTAGAAGTTGTGTACGGGAAAACTAGGTCATCCAAGATGGCCGCCAAACCATTTGACCAATCAAGTTCCCTTGAACAACCTTGGTTTAGCTCTTGCCCTAGATCATATTTCATGAGATTTGCATCAATCCCACCAACGGTTTCCGAGATCATTTTTAAGATATTTCTAAAAAATCTGCCAAAATCCAAGATGGCCACTGGCCAATTTGGCAGATGGGGTTAATTTGATCAAACTTGAATCTCTATGCCCTAAGGATTGTTCCTGCCAAATATAATTGAAATCTGGCCAGTGGTTATCGAGAAGACATTTGAAATTTCCCATTGCTTTAGAATGGGAGTTTTTGGCAAGAAAATGATCCAAGATGACCGCCAAACTGTTTATCCGACAGTTTCTAAAATGACAAATTTGAAACATGTTACATTTTGATTGGCCAACGGCGGCCATGTTTTTTTAGATCAACTTCCATGGAACCAAGCATATCTCCAAAATTTCAGCCCGATCCCATCAGCAGTTCTGGAGAAGTGGTTTTCGTGAAAACTGTGTCATCCAAGATGCCACCGAACCATTTGGTCAACCAGGGTTGGTTCAACTCTTGCCCTAGATGATATTTTATGAGTTTTAAATCGATTCTCCAAGCGGTTTATAAATACATTTCTAAAAATCGGCCAAAATCCAAGATGACCGCCAACCAAATTGGTCAATCGGCTTCGTTGGAACAAACTTGAATCTCTATACCCTAAGGATGCTTCCTGGCAAATATAACTGAAATTGAGCCAGTGGTTCTTGAGAAGTCGTTTAAAAGAAAAGTTGAAGGACGACGGACGGTCGCCATGTAGCCTAAGCTCACTTGGCCAGGTGAGGTAATAATGTGCAGTTACCTACTACCATAACCACCCTCCTCATTTCATCATGATACTCATAGCAAGTGAAGTTATCGAACGAAAACTCAAAATTTACCAGACGGACGGACAGAAACTCAGAAAGACGGATGGATGGACGGAATGGTCTTACCAACTGACCCACAAAATAACATGCATTTCCTTACTGACCCTAGCCAACCTTCACATAAGGTTTCGTTACGATACTCAAAGCAAAAGTAACAAGAGGGCCAAGGGGCCTGGTCGCTCACCTGGAGGCTGGAGCACTGTGCATTTTTGTCAAAATTGTTGGTGGATGGTTTAATAGTCATTTAAATGAGTTTGTGGACACTGCAAGTCCAATATGGCCGCCAAACATGCTACATTTTGATTGGTCCACTTCTGCCATGTTCGTGACTAAGCGCGTTCTCTTGCACAAACTTTAAATGCCTAATCATATCTCCCCAATTTTGGCCCAAGCCGCTGTGGTTCTGGAGTTGTTTTGGCAAAGAATATTAGGTTATCCAAGTTGGCCACCAAACCATTTGGCCAATCAAGTTCCCTTGAACAAACTTGGCGCAGCTCTTGCCCTAGATGATATTTCATGTTTTTTAATTGATTCCCCCAAGCAGTTTTGGAGATCTTTAGACATTTCTAAATATCGAGCAAAATCCTAGATGGAGCGAAAACACATTTTAAATTTCCCATTTCTTTAGTATAGGAGATCTTGATGGGTAAATGATCCAAGATGCCCATTAAACCGTTTATCTGAGTCTCGAAAATGGCAAATTTGAAATAACAATACGCAAAAACATATATAAAACCAATTTCAGCCTCAAAATCAATCAAATAAAAAAATCCAATATGGCCGCCAAACACGCTATATATTGCCCATAGCAGCCAGTTTTTTTGATGGATCAAGTTCTCTTGGAAAACTTTAATGGCCTTTAGTCCCTAATCATATATCACAAATTTCTGCCTGATCGCTTCAGCGGTTCTGGGGTCGTTTTTGCGAAAACTAGGTCATCCAAGATGGCCACTGAACCATTTGGTCAAACAACTTCCCTTGAACAAACTTGGTTCAGCTCATGCCCTAGATCATATTATATGAGGTCTGAATTGATCCCTCAAACAGTTTTGGAGAAGATTTTTAAAGCCATTTCCAAAAATTGGCCAAAATTCAAGATGGCCGCCGGCCAAATTGGCCGATCGGCTTCGTTTGAACAAAATGAAATCGCAATGCCATAAGGATGCTTTCTGCCAAATATAATTGAAATCGGGCCATTAGTTCTCGAGAACAACAGTTTAACTTTCCCATTGCTTTAGCATGGTTTTTTTGGCAGGAAAATGATCCAAGATGGCTGCCAAACTATTTATCCAACAGTTTCGAAAATTGCAAATTTGAGATCAGAATACCCAAAAGCCTATATAAAACGAATTTCGGCCTCAAAATCCATCAAACAAAAAAATCCAATATGGCTGCCAAACACTATATTTTGATTTGTCCACTGCGGCCATGTTTTTTGACGAATCAACTTCTCTTGAACAAACATTAATGGTCCTTAGTCGCTCGTTATATATCGCAAATCTCGGCCTGATCGCTTCAGCGGTTCTGGGGAGTCGGTTTTGCGAAAACTAGGTCATCCAAGATGGCCGCTGAACCATTTGGTCAAACAACTTCCCTTGAACAAACTTGGTTCAGCTCATGCTCGAGATCATATTTGGTGAGTTCTGAATCGATCCCTCAAAACGGTTTTGGAGAAGATTTCTAGACATTTCTAAAACTTGGCCGAAATCCAAGATGATCGGCGGCCAAATTGGTCGATCGGGTTCGTTTGAAGAAACTTGAATCTCTACGCCTTAAGGATGCTTCATGCCAAATATAATTGAAATCGGCCTAGTAGTTCTCGAGAAGATATTTTTAATTTCCCATTGCTTTAATATGGGAGCTTGTGGCGGGAAAATTTGCAAATTTGAGATGAGAATACCCAAAAACCTATATAACCGCACAAATTTCAGCCTCAAAATTCATCAAATAAAAAAATCCAATATGGCCGCCAAACATGCTATATTTTGATTGGCCCACGGCAGCCAGGTTTTTTGACGGATCAACGTCTCTTGAACAAACTTTACTGGCCCTTAGTCCCTAATCATATCTGCCAAATTTCGGCCTGATCCCTTCAGCGTTTCCAGAGAAGAACAAACTTGGATCCCTATGCCCTAAGGATGCTTCCTGAACATACTTGAAATTGGCCTAGCCGTTCTTGAGTCATTTAAAGGAAAAGTTGACAGACGGACAGATGGACACACGGCGGACAGTCGCCATGACATAAGCTCACTTGGCCTTTCAGGCCAGTTGAGCTAATAAATCAAACGAAAACCCAAAATTTGCATAAACGGACAGACACAAACTTAGAAAGATGGATTGATGGACTGCCCGATCCACAAAACAATGTGCAGTTCCCTAATACCATAGCCAACCCATGAAGTTTTGTCACAATATTCCAAGCAAAAGTTCAGTTATTGGACGAAAACACAAAATTTGCACTTATGGATGGATACAAACTCTGAAAGATGGATGCATGGACGGATGGATGGACTGACTGACCCATAAAATAACGTGAAGTTCCCTTAGTACAGCCGACTTTCCCATAGAGTTTCGTCATGATACTCCAAGCAAAAGTAAAATTGTCAAAACAAACCCTGTGTGACAGATGCAGACACGGAAGCAAAAAACATAATCAACTACATACCCCTTGCCAACACCTGGGGATACTGAGTAGCTCAGTTATTGAACCTTTTCCTGGCTTAAAAATGGACATTTTCAGGATCACTGAAAAAACTTATGGTCACCTTGAGTGATAAAGGGCAAACCCACCAAATTAGCTAAAACTGGCTTCTACAGTTGTCCATTGCCACGAGAAGACAATTTAAACAAGGCAAATCAATAAATTGATGTATGCTCCCCAAAGGCATACTCTGCAGAGAAACTGAATGGATAACCCCGAAGGCATATGCTTCAGGGAAAGGTTTGGAACTGTGGCTCAGACACAGAGAAACAAACTTGAAATTGTCAATGAGATACCACCATATTAGGCCATCCTTAAAATATTGTTGGTTTGGGGTAATGATGTTAAATCCACAATTTGGGGAGTAGGAATGATTTGGTGGGCCATCATTCTTTTGGTCTGGTGGGATTTGCCCTAACGAACAATTTGTTACGGATAGCTTAAAAAAAGCAAAATCTAAGTTTCTCTAAATAAACACGCTTAGACTTTGCTTGGCACCATATGAAAAATACATATAAAAACTATGTTCAAAATGAACAGATATTTTCTGTAATAATCAATACCAAGTTTGGTGACCATATGTGAAAAAGTCTTGAAACTATGGCCCGGAGAAACATTTTCTGTGATATTCAGTCGAGCATGAAAAGAAGGTCAGCATGACCTACTTTTCATACTCCGCACACCTTCTCCCTAAGATGCATCCACATACCAAGTTTGGTGACCATATGTGAAAAAGTCTTGAAACTATTTTCGGGGAGCATAAAAAATGTATTATTGGTATTCCTGGGTCGATATCCGAGCCAGCCATTGTGGTAACTTTTCAAAACTAATTATCCATTGCAAATAGACATATGCTGAGCAAAAATTTTCCTAAGCTTTTCCTGACTAATCTTAGCCCTTAACGCATTAACATGCACTGAAACCGAACAAAATGTTTTGAGAAATGTTCATTTGTAGACCAAGTTTATTTTTGAAAATTTGCCACTGGAATGACTGGCTTGATAAACAGAACCAGTTAATCCAGTCATAAATTTTCAAAAATAATTTCTTGATCTGCAAATGGACATTTTCTATGATCAAATTAGTTTTCTTGAATAAATTTGAGTGTTACTGGTTAAGTCATTAGGTGTCCAGTACAAACCTGTCCAGTGGTGTTTCAGATTGATCCTGCCCATGCTGTGTCTGTTTGCCGCAGCAGCATCACCAACATTCACAAGTTCTGGCAATGACGGGTACCGTCCTCTATCTTGTGATGGCATCGAGACGTTCCCATCCCTCGATGCCAGCTGCTTGAAACTGCTAGACAGTAAATTCTGACACTGCACTGTGGTTGAAACTACGGATGACAACGGAGAGTAAGATGGTGGTAGCTTATTTATATGTAAATACAACGACGGTGCACACACAGGACTTGCTGCTGTCATGGCGTGCATCGAAGTACGGGCAATAGCCAATCGAGAATGTGCTACGCGAGGTAGTAGTGGACGATTTCTCATCGCTAATGGTTGTGAAATCATCTTGTCAGTTGAAGAAGGTGATTGGGAGTATCTTTCAGAAAGTAAAGATGACAGCAATGGGGAAGTATGAACCGACACAGCTGACTCTGTTCCATGAATTTTAGCCTGTGTGGTGGCGGCAGGACTATGATAACTTTGACAGGGTGAGCGAAGTACAGGCAGCTGTATATCATGTATTTGTGATGATATTGGATGCATAGTGGCTATGCTCGGGAGGGAGTATACCGACAAAGAACTTGATACACATGTCACTGTTGTCGTCATCACTGGATGACCACTGGCATAAGTACTACATGGTATTGTATAACAGTTGTGCATGTGAGGGTTGACTGGTAATGGTAGTGACATAGTTCTTACTAACTTTAATGGCTGCGAGTTAATTCCTGATAAAGAAGCTGGAACATGCACATTAATACTGCTTAGAGTTTGCGACGGCAAAGGTGATGCTGTGTGCTTGACATTAGCTCCCGCATCACTATCAAGATGGACAGAGACTGAAGTGGTCGGAACATGAGGTATTGCTTGGCCTAACGTTGTAGATGTAAAATTATTAGTTTGAAGAGGACACGAGGGTGAGATGTCCTGGCTAATGTCTGGATTAAGAACATAGTTTGGTAAGATGGTCATATCCGAGTTGTGCTCAATTGAGTAGTTCTTTGGCTTCATAATGTTAGATGTTTTCTGCCACATCTGATCAGTGCCTCTAGAGACGAATTCCGTTTGGTCCTCATCATCCTTCACACCACATGACATAGTATCACACCGTGACAACACTCCACAAATATCATGCTCCGGATCATCAGCTGACACTGTTGAAGTGGTCCGATTAAGATCATTAACTAGTAGAGTTTGATTGACAGGTGAAGAAGAATCATAACTATTCGATTCATCCTCTTCACTGCTGCTATGTGTTAAATCGACAAATGCGCCATAGTCCTTGCGTGACAACTGTGCAAATTGCAACACATTTGAGCTACTTACTGATGGCAATTGACTCGAATCTAACAGACTCTCAGGAGTCTGATGTGGAGAAATTGTTGTTGAATCTCTGTTAGAAAGAGATGCCATTGTAGTGGAAATGGTTGTAGATGAAGACACATTACAAGGACATGTTGGAAGACAAGATGACCCAATATTGTGAGATAGCTCCAGGTTTCTAAGTGCCTCTCTCCGTGAGGTCAAATATTTATGCCATGAATTATAAAGATCTGAAGGTAAAACTTCTCCTGACTTGATTTGTTCTGTTACGGTCTCCGCCTCCTCCAATAGCTCTCGTACTGTCCGATTACTGAACATTTTTGAATGACAAACAAAGTCACCATCCTTAGTCTTTAGTCGTATGGCTCCAGTGCATTCATTAGGCTTCACTTTTGCCGTTTCATTGCTCTCTGCTTTACGACTTGTGTATCTCTTTTTGGGAATATGGTTCACATGGTCAGAAGATCTAGTCTGCAAAGCTACAGGACTCTGGATGCTCGTCTCCTGGTTGGATTTTGGTTGCGTTTGTGGCATTTCTGGACTAACCTGTTTACTTTTCTCAGAGACTGCTACAGATGTTTGGGGAAGATGAGTTAGTGGAGGTGCAAGATGAGAAATAATTCTTGGCGCCAGACAGTACCAAGGCGTGATAACTTTTCCTACAGCTTCACAATCAGCTAGAGTAGTCGCTGTTGCGGAATCACATGGCTTATCAGTATTAGATTTTTGCTTCACGATTTTTGCCTTATTATTGTCCTGTATTTTTCTTAGATTTTTCAGTTTGCGTTTTGTAGATACAGAGAAATTACTTTTAGCCAGCCATTCCTGAACAGACAAACTACTACTATGATGTGAAGGCGGCGACGCAGAGTACCCACTATCTGGGGTTAGAGCTTCAGTCTCTAATGACAAATTCTGCTGCACAGGATTTAATAATTTCTGAAAGTGTACACCTGTTGTGGAATCAGAAGTTTGTATCGCGTTACCTCTGATCAGTGTACTGTCCTTGTCGTCTTCTTCTTCAGAGCCATGTGTTTGAGACATATCATACTCAGAACCGTGTCCTGTCATTTTATCATGGTCCGTTTCCATTGCAATGGTTCTCCGACTGCTATCATCTCCAAGAGAAGTCGCAGGCACTACAGTCACGACAGTATTAGTTTTCAATTCATTATGTGCATGATAGGGCTCATTATTTGATCCACATGTCTGCTCTGGGATTGCTTGGCAATCAGAATAGTTGACCATGCTCTGGACATGCCATTCCTGGCTGCTCGAGTCATTACCGATACTGTCTGGATAGTGTTCTGCTGCGTAAGAGGGACGTATTTCTAGAGGATACTGTGTACCTGGTGTCTGAATGACGGGTATCATTTGCGATGCCGGATAACCATTACTGGAAGGAGAATATGTAACACAGTAGCCAGATCTCGAAAACACTGGTGGAATATTGTACCGTGTATTAGATGGCAAGCCAGGAGACCCACTGTCATAACTGATCATGGGATATACTTGGTATGGTGTGTGAATATTTGATTGTATTGTGGATAAATATGGATTATGTGCGCCATTCTGACTGGCTGAATTACCAGTGCCAGTATGATACATGTTTTCTGGAGTAGGATAGCTTTGCCATTCTGTGACATGTGGCTGGGAGTCGTCATCAGGACCATACAAGTGAACTGCACCATCATTACTCCCAGTCATTAGGTCAGAATCTGACGTATGTGAGACTCTTTCGTAATCCTCTGCTTGTGCTGTAAATAACCGTGAACCATATCCTGGTATATAATTGTAGTTTATGGAGCGATTTATCGAAATATTACTATCTGCATTATAATACACTGGTAAACTTGAAGAGTATTGCTGGTAACTGGTTCTTGTGTTCGTAGGATAAAATGAAGAATATTGTGAACTTTCTAATTGCTGATCCTCTTTTCGATGATAATTATAAGAAGTATGTTCTGGATCATATGTATTTACAGAGTTGTATGTTGGACCACAAGCATAAGAATCTTGTGGTGATGAGTGATAATATATTTCGTGCATATTCTTCTGTTGCGTAGAGTCACAGTCTTCAGATCTTGGTGTTGATGCAATATCTGAATATACGATATTGTTATCGTTATTGCATTTATCTGGTGATGAAGAATCACTATAAATTAGCGTACTATAAAAACTAAGACTGGTTATGTCCTGATCATGTGCCCCTCGCATCTCAAAATTTCCATCCATCATTTTTTTATTACTATACCAAGATGATGCTAAGTATGTGTAATCATACGAGTCATATGCGCCAAATGAAGTATTGTTTTCTTCCAGATCATGAGAGGGCGTGTTCATCTCCATCATGGTCAGGTTCATATCCGTCTGTTCTACATAATCAGCAAAATCTTTCTCACCAGAGCTGCGTATCAGGGAAAAGTGGTTCGGATCCACCCGGAGCCCCCTCTCTGTTATTTCTATCTGCTTATCCGTATCAGCAAAATTTATTTCCGACAGATCATCGAGGAATTCAGAATCGATTCCATTTTCATTATCATAATCGCAGTTTACTGGGCTAAGAGGAACTGGCTCTGAGTTAGCAGCCATGGCCATGAAATCAAGCCAGACATAGATTTCCAGGAAAGCCTAAAACAAACAAGAATAATAGAAATATTAAAACAACAGTCCCAAAGGGCCTGTATTGCTCATCTAGAACATAGGCATTTCAACTAGAAAGGTCATCGCCTATAAATAGAATTCTAAGGTTTGGTGAGAATTGCAAACAAGACCACGGGTGTGTTCTAGCAAATTTGGTTAAAATCAGCCCAGCGGTTCTCAAAAACACTAAATTTCTCATTGTTTTACTACATGTACATGGAGATTTCTTGTGGGAAAAGTCCAAGATGGCTACCAACTCGTTTATCCGACAGTATCAAATACAAAAAATTTGACAACACTATACTAAAAAACCTACAAGTATATAAAACATACATTATTTATGCTTTAAAACCTCCCAAATAAAGAATTTCAATATGACCACCAGACACGCTCTATACTGATTGTTCTATATTGATTGATCCACGGCAACCTGGTTGTTTAAAGTTTAAATTTCCCTTCAATAAATTTTAATCGCCCTTAGTTCCTAATCACAGGGTTCATAAATTGGGCACAATAAAACCCAATATTTTTTCCAGACATATTTCAAAATTCTAGACTCACTCCCGAAAATAAGCGGTCGGTCACGGGCATTGTCCGGAACAAAATTGGTAAATGCCAGGCACACCTTTGCCTAACACATTGACTGACACCAATTTTGTGTGATAAATACAGAAAAAATAAACACATCATGCATTTGTATCCAAGGCCTGATCCAGACTGATTTTGAAACCGTAGTTATAAAGGGTTTGGGCGGCATCAGTTTGGGCTCCCACATTATAACAAGAACGCTGAAGTGTACAATGTCTCGCCTCTAAAGCATGGATAGTGCTGATTGGCAAAGCAAACTTGGCATGGTTTGTAATACACATTCAGTAATGCCCCAACAAACAAGTGTAACCAATCAAACATGGACATTTTTTTACCAAACTGCGGATAGTCTGATCTTGAAATCTTTTCCCAAATGAAACTAGTAATGATGTAGATAGTACTTCTTGCATAGCATATAACACTGTAAAATTTTGTTGATATCTGGTGAGCTACTGTTGAAAAAATGGCCAGGTCCAAAACCATGAAAAAAATAGCTAAAATGCACCAAAATTAAATCTATTGTTTGTAGATCACATCCCTGTATAGCATAGATCACTTCTGTAGTTTCATTGATAGGATGAGCCAGTGTTGAAAAATAAGTTGATTTAAAAACGCTAACGAAAACTGCACTATCAAAATACCTGAGAAAAGTCTACGTCCAAACCCGTAAAAAATAGTTAAAATGCCCCAAAATTAAATCTATTGTTATGTAGATCTGACTAGATCACATCCCTGTATAGTATAGATCACTTCTGTAAAGTTTCATTGAAATCGGATGAGCCAGTGTTGAAAAATAAGTTTGACCCCTGGCCACTGCCCTCAGATTGACTCAAGAACAAAAAAACCTTGTACTGTAGTCTACTAACTACGAGTTTCAAAATGATGTGACATGACCACATTTGCTCAAATTTCTTTTCTGCCCACCATTTCCCCCACACCCCGCGCCCTGGGGGTGATATCAAAAATCCAATGTGCCATGCATGTAATCATACAGAAAGTTTCAAGTTTCTATCTGAAATGGTCTAGTAGTTGCCTTACAATAGGTTGGTGCCCACTTTTGACCCACCCCACCCGCCCGCACCCTCAGCTTGACCCAAGATCAAAATAATTCCCTGTACTGTATTCTAATCATCATTGTCTTGGAAATGATATGCGACATGACAAGCTTTGGAAAATTTATATTTTTTACCCCACATTTCCTACCCCCAGGGTACAGCCCTGGGGGTCATGCCAAAATTTCAAGTGTCATACACATCCCTGGCCATATGTGCAATCATCCACACAGTTTCAAGCTTCTATCTGAAATGGTCTAGGAGTTGTATTACAATAGATTGGTGCCCACTTATGACCCCCTCAGTTTGTGACCCAAGATCTATATAATTCCTTGTACTGTAGTCTACTCATCATTCTGAATCTGAATCATGCCCTCAAGTAACCAAACTAGGACATTAACCCCTAACCCCAGTAATGGTCTTATGCCCACCTGCCACAAGAATACCCCAATCAACCACCACAAGAAGCTCAAAATACCCCCCAAAAGAACTGCACACTCCCAGACCACAGAACCGCCACCACCCTGATTTGTAACCACATAGGTTACCCCATCAACCAGAACCCAACCAGCCACCATAAGAGCAAGGGGCCCACAAATCAAACCCAGACCATTCAGACTGGATTACACAAATTGTAATCAAGCGCCAGGCTAAAGAACAAAACTACTGTCTTCAATACAGTTATTAACCTGTTGAATGATCGCTATGAACACCGCTCGTGAAAAAGTACCAGAGGGCGAGGTAGTCATGCCCTCCATTTCAGGGCTCACTATTGACTCAATCGACATTGAACTACCGAGGAAGCCTTCCAAGACTGACGTCACCAACACGAGACCAGTGACACCGCTAGACGCCGCCAAGGCCGCCGGCTCCAGCCCGTGGACCCACAGATCCAGATCTCTCTACGGGACAGAAAATGTAGAAGGATAGAGGAGCCCAAGGAAGCCCTCCCTCCTACAAGCAGCCAAAAAACGTCAGGAAATGCCCCTGGTCACACCAGACCAGGGATCCAGAGCGAACATATGAGCGCATACAATTTATGGCGCAATTCCTCATGTAAGGAATCCAGGTAGGAGTACCAACACGAGAAGCTCCAAGACGCGGTGAACAATAAATCTATCCCGCCTATGCTGATACAGACTCAGTCTTCATGGCCGAGTAGAACAATCTCCACTCGGACTTTTGTCACAAATTGACTAAACTATTAGCAATGCACGCTGCCAATAAACTGGCAGTAGTGTACCATGAAACCAAGGGCTACAAAATGGCCTTCACTACAGCACCCAGACACTAGAAGCACAGAATGGCATAG
This sequence comes from Chaetoderma sp. LZ-2023a, assembly GCA_034401795.1. NCBI lineage: Eukaryota > Metazoa > Mollusca > Caudofoveata > Chaetodermatida > Chaetodermatidae > Chaetoderma > Chaetoderma sp. LZ-2023a. The sequence continues at coordinate 147,731,896 of CM067373.1, read as the reverse complement.
GCATAGCCACAACCGAGTCACGACACGAAATGCGCCACCGCTCTAGCAGCCCTAGAACCCGCAGACCAAGGCCACAGCCTCACAGCCAGAGGGCCCAGGGCTCCTCCATAGCAAGGGGCAACACTGCCCCAAGTTACAGGAGAGCCTTTTAGGCAGGCACAACGCCACCAATTTTCGTCTGCGAATTCACACGCACAGTTACGCTTCTCAAAAAAACGATAGACAAATACTGGCCCATTCTTCAAGCCAGCCAGAGATGCAGGGATGCATTTCCAGAGAAACCACTATTCGGTGATCGGAGGAATAAAACTATCAAGTCCAGACCAGACTATCAGACCCCATCGATACTGTACGCCCACATCACAATCCCTTCATAGAATACACTAACAAAAATTGCAACATCTGCAACAACATGGATAAAACGAGGTTCTTCAAAAGCTACCACACTGACTTATCCTATACATATAGATGCGAAATCATAGGCAACTGTCAGACACACGACGTAGTCTACCTGCTAAATTGCAAACTATGCCACAAACAATATGTGGGAGAGATTTTGAGGCCATTCAAAACAAGGATACAAGAACACCTTAGATCCATAACTAATCTCCACACAAAAGAAAGTTATGACACACCTGTCTCACGTCACTTCAATAAACGCAAGCATATAAGATCCCACATGAGTTACCGCATTGTACAGGTACTCTCCTCCGACCCCGCAGACCCAGAATCAACACCATGGAGGAGATCCAAAGAATCCCATTGGATTCACCAACTCCACACTATGGAACCAACAGGAATAAACCTAGCAGGGTGAGGACACACGTTTTCACCTGGGTCCCAACTCGACATCCACATATACGTTGTTATTATCCATGCATTTACTATGCAGATACAAGTGAGCACCAGTGAAACATGCCCAGGGCCTCCATACTTCAACAACATATTGAAGAAATACACTGTACAATGTAAAATAGCAATTAATTATAGTCAGGGGTGTTAGGGATTTTTTGATTCAAATTCTCCCAAAAGCACCAAATTTGGCCCAGATGTCGTCCATGCCATACTATTTCCATTTCTGATGGGTTCCAAGACGGGCGCCACATGGGGGCCGCATTTTTGGCGAAATCCAATATGGCCCTGGGTTAGAGGTCAATCGTACATAAAAAAAACAGGCTAGAGCCATCAATAATCCCACTTTCTACGGATCTTCGGGGTCGGGGAATCCGATTCTGATCTTATTTCAACGGATTGCGGTCAAGGTCACGCTAAAGGTGATTTTGTTGTCAAATTCAACATTTTAAATGGGGCTTTCAAGATATACAAACAGTACCTCATTCTAGCAGTTTCCGGGGTTGAGTAAGATGAATCTCGACTTATTTTGACGATTTGGGGGCATTATTACATGTCAGGATAACACCATACATCATCTGAGACAGAGGTCAACAAGACGTCAATTATAGGTAAAGACCAATAGGGCTACAAACAACAGGTCCAAGGGCTTGTGGCACCCACCCGGGACAATTAGCATTTGAACCATTTGCATTTAAATAGATATGATAGTTAATTTTCAGAAAATCCAAGATGGCCACCCAAAGAATTGACCAATCAAAATTCTGAATACATGATCTAGAGTTTACCATGATAGGGTCACTCTAGCTAAATTTAGCTGAAATATATCAAGGGGAAAAATTGATGAATCAGAATTCTGAATGGATGTTCTAGAGCCTATTTGGCCATAGGATCCTTTCAGCCAAATTTGGTTAAAACCAGTCAAGATGGTAAGAATCAATTTGACAATTTCCAGCACATTTAAAATAAAATCTAAGATCTCATCTCACACAAAAAAAATTGATTATCAAAATTCTGTATGAAGGTTCTAGAGACAATCATCACAGGATCATTTCGGCCAACTTTGGTTGAAATCGCTCAGAATGATTAGCAATTTCACAATTTCTGGTACATTTTTCATAAAATCTACGGCTTTCAGGCAAAAAATTGATGAATTAAAATTCCGAATGTAAGTTCTGGAGCCTACGACCATAGGGTCTTTCCAAACTAATTTGGTTGAACTCGGCAAAGTGGTTAATGAGTAGTGTTTTAAAGCAAAAGTTGACGGATGGACAGTCGCCACGGCATAAGCTCTCTTGGCCCTTCGTGCCAGGTGAGCTGATAATACCCCTCTTTAGGGGATCATGGCATCAGAGAATCCAATTCTGTTCTTATTTTCACCATTTGAGGTCATGTTTATCCCAATTTTGGGTCAAAGTAAAAAAAATTGAACAAACATTATTCCAGAACAAGTATTACTATTATTCCAGAACAAGTATTACTATAAGTCTTGGAAGATGACATCTGCTGACAAAATGCTATTACGCACATTCTACACACATTTAAACGTTCAAAATATAATACAAGGATCGCTTTGGCAACACAATACCAACTAGATTGATCGGTCAATGACGCGTCATCGCAAATCCCCACGATGACCGCTTTGAACGCGGCATTGCAAATCCCCACATTGACCGCTTTGAGCGTCAGAGGAGTTGCATTACAATCAATTTCATGACCCTTTGACCTCATCCCCCACCCTCTGGGCGCAGGGCCAAATGTAAATGTGCTCATCCACTCCACATTGATATGGGTAACTGACATACTAAATTTTATTGAATTCTGTCGAACAGTGTCAGAGGAGCTGCATTAATCAATTTTTTTACCTTTTGACCCCCACCCACCCCTGGGGGCGGAGACTAATTTAAATTTGCTCATATACTCCGCATTGATATGGGTAACCAACTTAACAAATTTGGTTGAATTCTGTCTAACGGTTTCGGAGGAGATGCATTACAATCAATTTCCACAAGTTAAAATTTGACCTTTTGACACCTCCCCAACCCACTGGGGGCAGAGCCAAATCTAAATGGCCTCTTGTACTCCGCAACCATATGGGTAAATCAGATATCAAATTTGGTTGTTTCGTCTAACGATTTCAGAGGAGTTGCGTTACAACTGATTTGACCTTTTGATCTCTGCCACGACCCCCTGGGGCGGAGCCAAATCTAAATATCGTCTTGCAAAGCGGAATCTTTTGGTAACCCACATACCAAAATTGATTTAATTCCACCCAATGTTTTGGGAGGAGATAGCGTGATGGACGGACAGACAGACGGAAGCGATTACAATATGCCCGCCAACGTGGGGATAATTAAATGATTACCAATGATGGGGGTAATAACGACGTACTGGCGGTGCGGCCCGTGGTTAACCGGGTGCCAGGGAAGCGGGGACCATTTCTAGCCGGATTGCTTTATGCCTATTGGCTCCATTGTGTGAAGCTGATGGATCCAGTGACTTTTAATTTGTTTTCTCCAAACTGTAGAATTGCTGTCCTCCGGGTCTGACTTGAGGACTTGGATTATTCCGAGTGTCCCTTTTTGCTGAAATGTCTGGATACTGGTGTGTCGTATCTCTCGCTTCTGTGCAGGTTGTTGATAGAACTTATATGTTCTTGGATGCATAGTGTTTCTCCTATGCATTGCTTCTTGCATTTGCTGCAAGTGAGCAGGTAAACGAGATTTCTGGTTTGACAGTTGCCGAGGAATTCGGCGGTGTAGGTGTCTGTGTCCATCCCTTGGTTGCGTCATAGCTCTGGTAGTTTTGCTCTGACTATGGTGTCCTTGATGGTCTTGTTTTTTAAAAAACCAAATAGTGGTTTCTCAAGAATGATTACCAATGATTATTATTACTGCCTATATGTTCTGGCATGTACTCTATGATGCAAGCAATAAGTACTACAGGTCATCACCGCCATCATTATTAACGCACCCAGCTTCTCATTTGCATAGGCCTGTGCATCGGACACTGGCATGGTTGCATTTGCACCTGCCTGTGCATAAATTGATGCAGCCGCAGTGCAAGATAATATCACTGAAGCGTCACTGAGTGGTTGCAATGTACTGGTGCCAACTTTGTACCAGTCCCACTCACTGAAGTCCTGAATTTCCTGCTAGACCGAGGTGGCCAGACTCCAGTAGAAACTCTCCTGTAGTAGCGCTCACTTTACATGCTGGAACAGCGTGGCTTGGGTAGGTGGGATGTTTTCCAGTGATCTGCTTCCAGTGGTGAAGAGTTGACGCCTGGCCTCGCTGACATCGACTGCACCACACCACTTGATTTACATGAGTGTGATGAAGCGTTGGATCCGCTGCATATGCACAGACTCAAGACTGAAGATGTTAGGACCATGAGTCAGAGCCACTAGTGTCTCGGTGACATCCGCTATGCCGGTCGAGGCTGCCCAAACAGTGTTCTTGTCACATCCAACAAACTCGTGTCGCACTCCATTAGGCGGTGGAACAGGGGTGATGCCCAAGGACTTTGACGGACTGAGATCAGAGTAGATGGCATGGGCTGGAACATTACAGGACCTTTTTCTGCTACCAAAACCCACCCAGAACTCCGATAGTTCGAGGGCCTCAAAACACCGGAGTGCCAAAACCACGACATCGCTGTCCATTGTGCGAACATAACTCTTCTACGCCACTGCTCTGGGGCATGCGGGAGGATCATGGTGTCTGCCTAGGAATGGTTGCATGGCTGATGTATTGCCAGGTCAAAATGCCTTTTGGAGAGCACCATCTCAAAGTGGGTACTCAGGAGGAGGAACTTTCTATCCATGTCAGTCTTGAAGAATTGTGTGCTGATCATTGAGAACAGCTCCTTTTCTTTCTCCTTATTTTTTAGGAAGCCGAAGTTTCATTAATGCCTCATGATTGCAGTGCTGCCATCACCGATTCCTGTCCATAGGCCATTCCCGCATCACTACACGCACCAGAGCTTTGAAGTTATTTTCCTCTTAGTAATCATCCCATATGGCGTCAATGCCTTGGGTATGTATCTTCATTTCGACCTACAGAAAATGGTACGATGTGAAGCAGCATGTACTCGCTGATTGCCTTTGCTGTTTTGGGGTGTATAGTCTGTCGCCTTGAGTAGGAAAATTGAGACGTATATGCATTTTCGGGTATAGTAGCTGTAACTTTCAGGGAATATTCTTCAATCATCTGGGGAATCCAAAATCACTTGATACCAAATTTTCATTTGTCGTTATGGTGGCCATATTGGATTTCAAAATGGCCGCTATCTGAAAAACAGTTTTTCAACATTTTGACTCATTAATCGCCTAGTGCCTTGATTTTAGTGTCTAAGTATATGTTTTAATGCATGTAACTTTCAGGGAATATTCTTCAATCATCTGGGAATCCAAAATCACTTGATACCAAATTTTCATTTGTCGTTATGGTGGCCATATTGGATTTCAAAATGGCCGCTATCTGAAAAACAATTTTTCAACATTTTGACTCATTAATCGCCTAGTGTCTTGATTTTAGTGTCTAGGTATATGTTTTAATGCATGTCAGATCATGTATGATGGTTGATAGGCAATATCATAGTAATATGTTTAACCCTTTGAACCCTGAATACCAAGAATCTTAATTTCAAGGCTACTATAAAGGGTAGGTTATTGAATATTTCATAATTAATTTAACTGGAACATGTTGCTGCCATAGACAGCAACATAACCTAGTCAGATTAACCTCAAAATATTGATCATAATAATTATTAAATCGTAAATGAGTGTTATATTCCAAACTTTCTTGTTTAAAAGGCTAAAAACATATTTTTATAATAATACATGGCCCAGGATAATTTTAGAATCTCTGGATCAAAGTAAATTGAAGACGATCTTGCGCTTATCCTCAAATTTTATTTATAAAAAGCGCTGTCATCTGCTAACAAACAGACAAACTGCATATCTTTGCCATTTGGTAACACATGTAGTCAATGATGGAGAGTGAATTAGAATTGCCGGCAAAAAATAAACCACCTGATTACAGTTTATGTATTAAATGCCAAGAATATAATAAGAAAGAAAGATTGACCACCCCCCAAGATGTAGAATCATATGATACATTTTTAGCGAATGTCAATAAAAGATCTAAATGGGGCAGTCGTGATTTTATTAATGTAGGGAACAGATTAATAGGTATAACAGCATCGGACCTTTTGCAAAACGGTGCTAAGTGGCATCGCAGCTGTTATAGTGAAACCACAGACAAGAACAAAGCTAAAAGAGACGAGATTAAGTATCTCAATAATCCTGAAAAACGTAAGGGGAAGGGGCGCCCAACCTTATCTGTAGAATCTAGTAGCGTACTACTGAGATCTGCCACAGAGCGCTTTGATCGTGAAGTGCTTTTTCTGTCAAGGTCAAAATACGGAAAAAGATAATGAAATTTTATATGCCTGTCGTAGTGAGAATAGCGGGATATCTGTCAAAGAGATAGTAGATAAAAGTGACAATGCATCTTGGAAAGTACAATTGGCCGACATAATATCAGAAGGGGACTTTCTGGCTAGGGACATTGTTTATCACAAATCCTGCAAACCCACATACTGGAGAATTTATGTTCAAGGCCCTGAAAGATACACTGAAACTAATCAGAACAGTGAGGAGACGATTTTCTTTATAGCAGCAGAGATGGAATTTTACGATGAGTTGCATGAAAGAATAGAATCTGGAGACTATATAACGACTGTTCAGGCTGAAGAATTGTATTATAATATGATGCGTGACCACAGAGGTACTGGTCGTGCAATATCCAGACGAACACTAATAACAAACTTCACACACAATTTACCAGACATTGAACTATCCCAACATCGAGGTAAATTACCTGGCGTCTTCCATTCAAAAAAATCTGGACGTGAAGCAGTCGATATTGCTATTTCTGAACAAGACATAAAAGGCGACCTTAATATAATATTTAAATGTGCCAAAATCATCAGAAAAGAGATAACTAAAGCCAGAAACGAGAAACCTTGGGTATTTACAGGCTCTCTAGATGGTGTTGGCGAATCTGGATTGCCAGTAGAGGTATTAATGTTAAACAGATGGATCTTGCAAGGTTCTAAGGCTGCGACTACTGAGTCGCGAGATCAGTCTCTAAGAAAATCATGTGTCACAATTTCTCATATGATGATGCAGGAATTTAAAACTTCAAAGCAAGTAGCAGACACAACAAAATCCCAGTCTGAATTGTCTACTTTTCGTCGCCAATGTGAAAGTCCATATGCAGTCGGATTATCTTTGTGGATATATCACAATTTACGCAGCCAGACCGCTATAAATCTGCTCAGCCATTTATGTTGTGGAATATCATATAGTCGGGTGACCAGGGTTTGTAGTCAAATAGCCAATGCTGTGCAAGAAATCATCAATAAAAATGGTATTTTTGTCCCAGTTGGTATTGTGAAAGGTAGAGCTATTCGGGCTTCCGCTGATAATGTTGACAAGAAAGTTGATACTTTTGATAGAAAGTCAAGTTTCCATGCAATGGCAGCTTGTGTATATCAGCCAATATGTGCTGGAGAGACCTTGGTAGAACCACTTGATCTATATGAAGTTTCTGCTGGTGGCCTTTTAGGTGTTCCGAGCACATGCATCAAGATTCTTAAATGTGACTTAGAAGGCAGTCCCAAACCTCAATTCAGTCCCCATTATGCATCGTATAAAGTGGGTTCCTACGATGAACATTTTGATAGAGTGATAAAGCATGATGTGTGTTTGATGATGGCAAGATATTTCAACAGATCTCAAACAGTTGATTTAAATTCGTCTGATGTAGAAACTAAAACAGTTGCCTCTGATGAAGTTACGATTCCTGCTTTTGATGTTACCAATATTTTGTCAGATAATGTACAAGGTATGCTTTCAGTAACTGACATATCAAATATGCCAGCAGTGCGAGAGGAGCACGAGTGTTTATTGAGTTCAGGGGAAATATCTGTACAAATGTCTCCACAAGTAGTAGATGACGAGAGAACAACGCAAATGATACCAGTGTGGGCTGCATACAACAGTCTTTCAAACACACCTGAATCCACGAATCATTCCTCTTTGATTGTTGATAAGGCATTTACTCTACATATCATAAATGCCCCAGCACACGAATGGTCAACCCTGGTTACCACTTTAGACCAACTGTATAGATTGAACAGACTGGTGTCTGGTAATGGGCGGAAGCTTGTCACATTTGACATGGATCTATACAAACGAGTGTTGAAGTTGGAATATTTGGATTCACGGTTCAAGGATCAGTTTGTTGTGTGTCCAGGTGCATTCCACACTTCATTATGTGCTCTCAGATGTTTGGGAAAGGCCATAGAAGGAAGCGGGATTGATGAGGCTTGGGTCGAAGCAGGTTTGTACAGTTCTGTGACCGTTAATCAAATTATAAATGGGAATCATTACAACAGAGCTATGGAAGCTCACGAAGTCACCCTGCAGGTATTGTTCGATCTTTGGATAGGAGTTTTTTGCTGAAAGGCCTGCTGTCCGCGTAGCTCTTGAAGAGAGTATTAAAATACTGTCTGATGCATGCACATCGAAACAGAGCATTCGTTAGTCACATAAGAGATTATTAATCACACTTGAGTCACTTAATATAAATAAACAGCTTGCCGACTGATGCTGAGCACAACACAGAGCCCATTTTCAAATGGGCACGAATGTACATGAAACAGGTCTTGACCTTACTGCAATTCCAGTGTGCTACCCGGCTAGGTGACTGGTTCCTTCACCTGTCGTCAATTGAAAAACTATGTGTGTATTTCTTTGCTTATGGGAAGCATGATTATGCACAGAATATTCCAGAATATATTGCACGAATGTGTCGGCTTCAAACTACTGATCCAGAAATCTGGCAGGACTTTATGGCACATCAATTCACTGTGAACACTACCAACCAGATACCATTCACCCGCATCGGTATTGATCATGCTCAAGAACATGTAAACAAAAATCTCAAAGGTCAGGGTGCTATTGGTGGCATCACTCAGTCTCCTGCTACTCTTCTGAAGTTTTGTATGTGCGCACCAGAATTAGCACGAATTGCCAATGAAACAGAGGCCATGGCTGACTTAAAGAAACAGAGTAAAATGGATCACCATGAATTCAATAAGTCAACAACACTCAGGCAAGAACAAGCTATTAAAAAGCTATTTGATGTCCTAGCACCGTGTGGAATATTCAAGAGTGGCAATACAGCAATGGTTAAGCTTGTCACTAATGAGATAGTTCCTAAAGCTGTTGAGGAAAGCATCCTGTCCTGTGAGTTCGTGGGAAAATCTGCAAAGCAGAAATTTGTTGATGAAAGAATATGTGGAAAAACAAATCTTTGGGAGAAGATGACAAAATGTTAGTCGTTTACATGGACTTCTACAACCAAGGAGGTTAAAGTACAGGCAAAGTCGGATGTTTTAACCCTCCAGGCAACGTCTGGTCTAATGTCTCGACTACTTGTTGTAGCGCGCTCATCTCATGAAATAGATATGGAAGAGGTGATTGGTAATTATGAATTTACAACTGTTAATCGGACATTAATGAGACCAGATGGTTCTGTGCACCCAACATTAAATAAAGGCTCATTGATAACTGTCTTAGAGAATCTTCCAGTGTCACCGATGGGGGATTGCCAAGACAATCTCATTTCAGATGGTGCATACGGTTCTGTCTAATTGTAGACGGTATGGCCGTAGTACAATAACTCATGGCTGTGAAGTCATTTGAAAATGGTAAAGCCCTTGGCAAAGCTTATGTTGAGCTCATTGATATCAAATCACATAATTACAATTCTGTAAGGGTAATTTTTGACAATTACGCTGTTGTTGGCTCATTAAAGGAATCAACACGTGAACGACGCAGGGGTGGAAAGGCACAGCCAAAAGATTATAATGTAGAAGATAATTACCAAAATTCCTGAATTAAAAGTATTCCTTGGAAGTGTAGCTACAAAAGATTCGTTGACACTTTATCTTGCACAGAGATTAATAGACCATTCTAAAATGTGTATGATAACAGCCACAGGCAAAGAAGTGATGTCCAACTACACCAATAATTCCACTCCTGGTGTCAGTACACAAGAAGAAGCCGATACCTTAATGATCTTGCATGCAGTGGAAGCAAATAAAGCTGGATATACTGTTCACATTTACAGTCAGGATGCAGATGTTTTGATTCTTGCGCTGAGACGTACAGCTCTTCTTGGCAAGAAATCTGCCCTGGTGATGGGCACGGGTGATCGACGACAACTAGTTCTACTTCAACCTATTTATGATGCTCTTGGACCGGAGAGAGCAAATGCTCTCTGCAAATGGCATGCTCTTCCTGGTTGTGATACCACAGGCTACATAAGAGGAAAGTCTAAGAAAGCCTGCTTAGAAGCCTTCCTAAAAGCAGATACCAAGATTGTAACTTTAACATCCGGCCTCGGCTGTGACACCCAGCCTTCTAATGATACATTAAATGGGTGAATTTCCTTTTTATGTAATTTATTCTGTAAGAAGAATGTTCACATTACTGAGCCGCATCACCTCAGATGGCACCTATTCAAATAACAAGGCATGAACAAAGGTGTCGACATGCTACCACCGACACGTTGTAGATATGGGACTGTCTTGTGGGGAGGTCATGACCCCGCTGGACATCTTATATGTACGAGGAGTAAGCCCGAGCACAATTCTTGTTTGAATACCAGGTGAGCTAAGAGACTATGTCACTGTGTATATTTAGATGCACTGATCATCGGCTAGAGCATCTTATTATTTGGATATATATTATCAGCACTGGATGACTGGCAGCAGATACGTCAGCTAGTGCAGGTAGTTTCGCCGAAACTGAATCGAGCATAAAAGATAATGGTTGGCACCAGGTGGGAATCAATCAAGGGATTAGATAGGACAAACGGACTTAGTTAGAGACGTAGCGGTCTGTGTTCCCACTGAAGCGTGGGACCAGATAAGCCGAGAATAACCCGGCTATGAGGAATGATAACTTGTGTGCCGATTAACTCTAGCATTCTACAAGTTGTCGACTAATAGGCAATGAACATGACATGGACATGGTAGCGTCCTGTAGGCGGTAGGTACACAATCGAGTTACGATCAAAAACATATCAATTGCAGAGGCGTGCTAGGACACAATCGAAAGTTACCATCAAAAACATATTAATCGTAGGGGCGTACTAATCCACCAGTAAGCCTTGTTATCAAACAAGCATTCGTCATTCTGGGCAGGGCATTCGTCAGGAATGACATGGGAAGCCAGCTGGAATTCTAAAATAAAGTTACGGGGACGACAGATCCCATCACTCAAGAACCAGCCAAACCGCAAGTGCTAGGTAGAAAGCACCCTCCCGGGGAGGGAGGGTCGGAATTTTGATTAGTCAAAGTGATGTCATAATCCAATGAGAATCAGAGCAACCTCCGGCGGTGCGAAACCAAGATGGAGGAAGAATAGAAACTGAAATAGTATATAAGGGGGACTTTAACTTTTAATCGAGAGTTCGGTCCGCCTCGCACCTTGTGAAACTCTTGCTGAATGGTTTTAAGTAGGCAAGAGCTGGTTGAAAGTTAGGAAAACTTAGGAAATATTGAATTGTAATATTTAATGATTGTAAATAGATCGCTACGTAACAGTAAAAGTTACCAACTTTGTAGGTTTATTGTATAGTTAAAGTTAGCAAGTAAAACGATCACCTTGTGATATATACAAGGCAAAAGCTTGTCATATATTTGTTGTTATTCTGGAGAACACGGAAGACCACTGTGTCGAACCAATCGTTCTGAAAACGTGCAGTTAGATCAGGCCCAGGCACTAATATAAATATCGTCAGGTCTCTGTACCTACGAGGCGAGCTAGTGTCACGCTCCATCTTCATCGGTGGAACCGGTTGTCGCAGCAACCATTCGTATAAGGTTTCATCGAAGGGGGTAGAGCATACGTCATCAACTTCAGGAGACGATCCGAAATCTTCAAAGTGGAACATGGGTTGAGCATATCCAGCGTGCTCACTGCCAAGCTTCGGCGTGGGAACAAGACCTTGTTGTCAGTCCACTATCACCAGATCCCTTACAGCATGGCTGGGTGAAGGAAGAGCACAGGCTTGTACCTCTGTTATCCAAGGTTGCACCAGTCCCTGCAGCGGTGGTTGAGTTAGTGAGGTGTACGTGTGGTACCACTAACCCAAGCTCAACAAATAAGTGCGCTTCAGGTAGATGTTCATGTCGATTAAAAGGTCTAGTGTGTACAGAACTGTGCCGGTGTGAAGGACAGGAAGACCATTGCCAGAACTTAAGTAGTTATGTTGACCCAGATGATGCAAACTGATCTCAAAATCAGGACTTCAGTGTATTATATTTACAATAAGCGAATTTGAATTGTTGTTTAATCATCAGTTTTGGTCAGAAATAGTAGCAAATTTGCAGTTTGGGACGAGGTGGCAAACAGCCGTCGTAACCAAAAGATTATTTTTTAAATGTCCCCTGTTTAAGATTATATGCTCGGCCTCAACGTGGCGCAGGGGTGTAACCCACTGGGTGTCAAACCAGACATTTGGAGGGGCTAACCAGAGCATTATGCACAACGCTAATGAAATGACACTTGGAGATCGAAGAACGGCTCTCCAAGTGTGATACCAGCGATCGAAAAGAAGAATTTTTAAAATGTTAAAACCGGTAAAAAAAGGTATCTATTTTGGATATATTACAAGTGAGTAATGTGTATTCCAGTGGTGTAGCGATGTCGTTTGGGGGCCCCTGGTCAGAACGTGTGGGCCCCAATTCTGGATGTCTTCCCCAGAGGTTTTTTAAAAATTTAGATGCTCTCAGAGGTATATATATATATATATATATATATATATATATATATATATATATATATATATACACCTGTGCAAAAGTTAAGCACCACCCTATTTTTACGCACATGCGAGGGTATATTCATGTGCTATGAAGAAAGCAATAGCATAAACATTTATGTACCCATCCTTCTTAGTGCAAGAGGTAATAATGCAACTAGAGGAATGCTGATTATGATGGTGGGGAAACACTGTATGTTTTTGTTTGAACATGAAAACGAGGCCTGAATATGGTTACGTTGACACAACTGACAACTATTGCCCTACAGTTGACACACGTGGCTAGATTGTCATTAATGGTGTCTGAAAACGAAGTTTAACATCTGTGTACGAGTTTGAGACTGTCATTATTAATACCTGGTATATCCACCTTGTGCCTGGATGACGGTCTGGACACGACGTCTCATGCTGGTCACCAACCGACTGATACGCCATTGTGGTATTCGTTGCCATTCAAGATGGAGTGCATCTGTTAATTCCTGTAGGTTCTGCACAGGAGGATCCCTCCTTCTCACCATGTTTCCCAGAATGTCCCAGATATGCTCAATAGGGTTCATGTCAGGGCTCCTTGCTGGCCATGGTAGGGTTTCGATGGCATTCTGGCGGAGGTATTCATGCACAGCTCTAGCACGATGTGGTCGGGCGTTGTCATCCATGAATATAGGGTGGGTTCCAGGTGCATGATTTACAAAATGAGGGACCACAACTCTATCCAGTATGGAATCTTGATATCTTTATCCATTTAGTGTTCCAGGTATAGTCAACAGATCCAGCTTACAATCAAATGAGATGCACCCCCATATCATAACGGAACCTCCACCAAATGGAACTTCTTCCTTGATGTTACGTTGGTCGTACGCCGTGCGTCTGGACCTCCATACACGAGTTCGACCATCTGTGGCATGAAGCAGGAACCGACTTTCATCGGACCAGTGTACCCGTCTCCAGGATCTCATGTTCCAGTGTCTTCTTTCGTTGCACCACCTCAGACGCTCCTCTTTGTGGTGTGCAGTGAGGAGAGGACGTCTGACAGGTCTCCTAGCTTTCATGCCAGCAGCATACAGTCTCCTTTTGACGGTAGACATTGACACTCAATTGCGCGTTTCCCATTGCTGGCTGAGCACTCTGCTGTTGGTGAATGGAGATCTCCTAACAAGGCGTACTAGGGCTCGATCATCACGGGCAGTAGTCTTCTTCGGTCTTCCAGATCAAGGCCTGTCCTTCACCTCGTTAGTTTGCCCATGTTTTGCAATCAAACGACTGATTACAGTATGGTTAATGTTCAGCTGTCTGCCAATCTCTCTGCATGACATACCAGTGGTATGCATGCCTATGATTTGCCATTTCACACGATCACTTAACCTTCGTCTTGCCATAGCGGTTCACAATCAAGAGCTAATTCTCTCTGTACAAATAAACCACGGTCATCAACACAAAATTCCTAATCTTGTCGCCTAAATCTGTATGTAATGTTCTACACCTCAAACTGGACTTTTACATAACTGAACACATGTGCTGTTTCCCGCCACGCACGGACATCAAGCGGCGTGAAGTCATGCATGCATGTGCATTTCGTACTTGGAATTATGTCAGCTAACGCGGGGACAAAAAGTATGGCAGCCTAGTTGTACCATCATGTTTCTACGTTCTATTGTTTTTGCTGGTGCTTCACTTTTGCACAGGTGTATATATATATATATATATATATATATATATATATATATATATATATATATATATATATATATATATATATATATATACTCTCATTTGGTTGATTGTGCAGAATTGAAAAATATTTGCCAAAATCTTTAGGGCTTAAGCCCTACACAAGCCACATTTGTCTACACCATTGCGGTATGGAGTGGTTCTGAGTGCTACTCACCATTAAAGTTGAGAAAGTAGATGATCTGAGAAGTCATCTACTGCAAGGCTGCATTCTGATAAAAAGGTTTTATCAGAATGCAGGAGATGGAGGGGGTATTTCTGGTCGCATTATTATTAAAGAAAGAAGGTTCAAAACTTCTACATAAAATAATATTGCAGGCTGGTGGGGCCCCTAATGGTCAGGGGCCCATGTTCCTTGAACCTGCTATTGCTACACCACTGGTGTATACAATGTATATGTTCTTTTTTTTCTCTAAACATATACCAATTAATGTAGTCTTACACATTTTAAGGCAAGGACCAGTTGGAAAATTTGTGTGTAATTTAATAGGATTTTTTCCATATCGGCAGCCACTTTGAAATCCAATATGGCTGTTCTAAGGGACACTGTTGTTTGTTATCTTATTTTCTATCATTTTACATGAATCCCTAATGCAAACACATGCTATAAAGTATGCCATGTACGTTGATATCATGTATGCCAATAAACAGCCGGTGATATAAGTAGAAAACTAACTTGAATATGGCGGTCATTTTGAAATCCAAGATGGCGGTTTATCGATAGATAGGAAAAATTGGTATCAAGTGGTTTCATGTATCTTGATATCATGAAAATACTTACTGAAGGTTTCAGCTACTATACCCAAAAATGCATATACGGTACACAAGCTGACAGACTAGTACCATGTGGATCACTGCCGCCATATCCAACACCATGGCTGTAACTTGTTTGGAAGCCACGGCACGGCTAGTGTGTGCATTGACGCACTGAAGAATGTCAGACTCCGTCCCAAATCGCAGCGATCCTCGATCTGCCAGGCTTGGTGGCTCTCTGGACATGACTGGAGCCAGAGACCGACACATGGCTTGCCTCCGTGGGGCTGGGAGGCAGGGTCCGTAATGTAATGGTAAGTATTGTTAGACCTCGGAGAAAGGGAAATTGAAATTTCCTTCATTGTCCTTCGATCAACACTACATTACTTATTGATAACACCAGATTTGATCAGTAACCTGGTGGGAAGGGACAAGCCATACAAAGCTTCTTTTTCCACTAGAGAAAGATCTAGACTAAACTTGTCACAAGAACCTGAAAGGATCGACAAGCTTTGGGACGTAATCACATTCGCATAAGCGCACCCACCTCCCCCTTTTCTCCAAAAAGGGAAGATAACTAACGAACATGCATCTCGCCTGAAAACACAAGCATGCCAATAGGGTTGGCGGCTCTTGGCACACATAAGCCTGGGAATGAGCATGAACATATAAGATGAATGAACATGATATATATACAATAAACAGTCTAACTTGGATTACCTTATGAGTTTTGGATTGCAGACACCACACAACCAACTGTCACACCGTGACCCAACATGACATTAGGTTGAAATCCTCTCGCTGACCATGTCTGTCATCCCTAATAGGCTAATATAGCACTAAAGCTTTTAAAAGGAGAACGATCAATGTGGCCACGTAACTAGTTTTCAAGACTGCTAAGCGAGTGGATTGGCATGTCTCCTCATCTAGTAGTCCGTGAATGAGGACTCAGTGTGATTGTGCAACGGCCATGATGTCCTCTGACGCGACACAATTGAATAGGGCGGGCAACGAGGCTATTCCCCTGACATCGTGAGCCCTGGCACATTTCACCTGGTGACCGGTCGCAATCTTGTGGGTAGTCTGAATGCATTCGACTACCCAGTACCCAGCGAGAGATAGTATCCATGGATGCCGCGCCATAAGGCTTCATATGGCAGACCCACAGATGTCTATCATTTGAGCGTAAGGAGTCCGTCCATTTCTTGTACTTGGTCAAAGCACGGACCGGACACCAGGCACTGGCATCATGATCATACCTGGTTAGTTTTGGTATTATGATCGGTTTGCCAGGATATCTCAGATTGGTTCTTTGACATAAATTCTGCTCTTGGAAGCAGTCGCAGACCCTCTCTAGACAATAAATCAGCCCCTCTCTGCTGAAAGTGCATGGATCTCACTGCGCCTTCTAACTGAGGAAGCTGCCAATAGAAAGACTGACTTAATGGTCGATGCTTAAGACTAACCAAACCCAAGGATTTGAAAGAGTGCTTGGTTAGCACATTAAGCATCAAAGATAGACTCCAGGCTGGAATGACTATCGGTTATCTCAATGGCGATTGCTCATTCCCTTCACCATCATGTTTAACTTGGCCACCTCTGGACTATGCCTGTTGGCTAGACAAGGGATAATTGATGCCAAAGCTAACTTGTATCCAGCAATCGTGACAGGAGCTAATCCTGTAAAGAATAGCTCAGAGAAAGTCTGCCATTTGCCGAATAGTTGATTGAAAGGGACCAATATCCTTTCCTTCACACCAGTCTGCAAATTTGTTAACCGTGTGGTTATGACTTGAAGGTTGACCTAGTTCTCGCGGCTGCGATGAAACCCGCAGCCTGTTGAGAAAAGCCTTCCGACATGGAACGTTGTTTGATGTCATCTACGCAGTGAAATTGAACATTTTGGGCCGCTCGTGTAGGAAGCAGCCCTTGGCCTGGGAGATTATGTTTGGAATCTTGGGCTCAGATATTATTCCCTATTGTCCACACACACCACGCTCTGACCGACTTAGCAAATACACAGCTGGGTATAGTGGCTAACTGACCAGCAACCGACCCACCCATGATACCTACCTATCCCACACCTAATTTAGAACACAAAATATTCAAGTCTCTGGGTTATGTCTGAACCTGTCATGTTTGAGTAGTAACCATTATGATAGTGAGAGAATGTCAACTCCAAGCCAAATTTGTCATATTGAATTTTGGCTTGGAACAGTAAAGACCTATTTATTATTTTAAAACATTTGAAAACTGACTTCTCCCATTGATTTATAGGTAAGTGCATATTGTATGATAGACATTGTGTAATATTTTATAAATTATTTACCAAGATATCAGACAGTATTTTCATGATAATTTGAAGCAGTCGACAGCATTAAAATCTTATAATTAACCATGGAAATATATGACGGTATCAGATTTTAGAAGTTTAACCATTCTTCACCCATCTTGCCAGAGACCCAAATAGTATAACGTTTGGTATCATGTAATTACACTCCCATATTGTAGCTGATTGCAGGAAATGTCAATTTCCCTTTCTCCGAGATCTAACAATACTCACCATTCTGTTACTTCTGATATACAGCTGGCCTTGACAGCGGCTCTAGGATTATAGACTTAGAAAGCTTTACCGACTCCTGGGAACCGGGTACTCGGCTCCCAACTGCCGAGTACCCGTTTACCATAGAGCTCATATTGTTTGCATAGCCACCAAACAAGAGAAAACTATGGCTTGCCTCCGTGGGGCTGGGAGGCTGGGTCCGTAACAGAATGGTGAGTATTGTTAGATCTCGGAGAAAGGGAAATTGACATTTCCTGCATTCTCCTTCGATCAATACTCACCATTCTGTTACTTCTGATATACACCAGATTTGATCAGTAACCTGGTGGGAAGGGGCAAGCCAGACATGCTAATTTTGCCCCTTGGAGAAAGATTTTAGACTTCAAACTTGACTAACGGAGACCTAAAAGGACCGTCAAGTTCACGGAACCGAATCACATTCGCGTCACAGCCCCCCCCCCCTTTTTCCTCCTAAGAAAAGGGAGAGAACTAACGAACATGTATCTCGCCTGAAAACACCAATATGCCAAGAGGGTTAACTACTCCCTGCATATCGCTTGTATTAGCCTGGGAATGAGCATGAATATATAAGATGAATGAACATGATACATATACATAATACAAAAAACTCTCACTTGTTGAATTACCTTATGATAACAGGACTTCAGACGTACCGGCTACAACCATTCACCGGTTCGGCCATCAGTGACACAATCTGGTTGACATCCTCTCGCTTGACCATGCCTGCTTTAGGTTCTTTTCTTACCAAAGTGAAAAAAGGGGAAAAGCACTGTGGTCACTAACTATCGTTTCAAAACAGCTAAAGCGAGTGGATTGGCTGAGTCTGACACATCCCTCATATAGTAATCCGTAAATGAGGACTCACAGTGCCATTGTGCAACGGCCATGATGTCCTCTAACGGAACACCATTGTAAAGGGCGGTCGAGGCGGCTATTCCTCTAACATTGTGTGCCCTTACGCCCTGCACCTGGTGCCCAGTCGCCATCTCGTGAGTAGTCTGAATGCATTCGACCACCCAACGAGAGATAGTATCCATGGATGCGGCGCCATAAGGCTTTTTATGGCAGATCCACAGATGTCTATCGTTCGACCGTAACGAGTCAGTCCGTTTCTTGTACTTAGTCAAAGCACGGACCGGGCACCAGACACTGGCATCACGATCAAACCTGGTTAACTTCGGTATAATGATCGGTTTGCCGGGATATCTCAAAGATTGGTTCTTTGACATAAATTCTGCTCTTGGCAGAAGACGCAGACCTTCTCCAGAAACAATAAATCGGTTCCTCTCCGCCGAAAGCGCATGGATCTCACTGCGCCTTCTAGCTGAGGAAGCTGCCAATAGAAAGACCGCCTTTAGAGTCAAATGCTTTAGACTAGCCGAACGCAACGGTTCGAAAGGGTGCTTGGCCAGTACATTAAGCACTAAAGATAGACTCCAGGCTGGAATGACTACCGGTTGTCTCGGGCGGAGATTGCTCATTCCCTTCAACATCACGTTTAACTGGGCCACCTCTGGACTATCCCTGTTGGCTAGACAAGGGATAACTGATGCCAAAGCTGACTTGTATCCAGCAATTGTGACGGGAGCTAGTCCTGTAAAGAACAGCTCACAGAGAAAGTCTGCTATTTGCTGAATAGTGGATTGAAAGGTATCAATACCCTTTTCTTCACACCAGTCTGCAAATCTGTTAACCTTGTTGTTATATGACTTGAAGGTTGACCTCCTTCTCGCAGCCGCGATGAAATCAGCAGCCTGTCGAGAAAAGCCTTCCGACGTGGAACGTTGTTTGACAACATCCACGCAGTCAATTTGAACATTTCGGGACGCTCGTGTAGGAAGCGTCCCTTGGCCTGGGAGATTATGTTCGGAATCTCGGGCAACTGCACAGGATTTTCCACCAGCAGATCTAGAAGATCCGTGAACCACGCCCTGCTCGGCCAATACGGCGCTATTAGCAGGACCAGACACGGCTCCTCCCTGACCTTCACCAATACCTTCGGAAGAAGAATGGTGGGTGGGTACGCGTGCATCCCTCTCCAGCTTATCGCCAGAGCATCTGTATCGACGGCATTTGGATCTGGAATCGGCGAGACATATGTCATGATTTGAGCATTTTCCTTTGTGGCGAACAAGTCCACGTTGGGTTTGCCCCAATGCTCGAAGATCCGTCGTAGAACTGGAGGGTTGAGGGACCATTCTGTTGGCAAGATTCTCTGTCTGCGAGACAAAGCATCCGCCAGAATGTTCAATCGGCCAGGAATATGAGCTGCTTTCAAAACAACCGAGTAATTCCTGCACCATTGAATCAAGTGCCACACCCTGATGCACAGGGTGGGCGACCTGGTCCCTCCTTGGCGATTTATATATGATACTACTGTCGAATTGTCCGACCGTATCAATATCACCTTGCCCCTGATCATCGGAAGGAACTCTTCCAACGCCAGTTCCACTGCCATCATTTCCAACAGATTGATATGCAGCTGACTCTCCGGGAGAGTCCATGTGCCCGAGACCTGGTGTTCTCCCAGGCAGGCACCCCACCCTTCCAGCGATGCATCCGTGTAAACGGACAGCTGGGGGTGGGGTAGGTGCAGCGAAACCCCTATTAGGAGATTCTGACGCTGTTTCCACCATAGAAGATGCGATATTATCGGCTCCAAAACTGGCACCAGTTTTGACAGGGGTTCTGTTCTCTGTTTCCACAGAGACATCAGATACAACTGGATATGTCTTCGCATTAGAGCAGCGTACGGGATAACATGCTCCATGGAGACCATCATGGCCAGCATCTGAAGGAACCGCCTCGTCTGAATGTGGTTTCCCACTCGAAAACTCCTGAGGATGGCTAACAGAGACACCACTCTGGGCTCTGATGGGTAAACCCTGCCCTCCTCGAGGTCGAATCGCATCCCCAAATAAACGAAATGTTGAGTGGGCGTCAACTCGGATTTCTCCTCGTTGACTATCCAGCCTAGATCTGAAAGTAACTTCAGAGTCAGAGCAGTATCCACGTTCAACCTGGCTGCCGAGTCTGCCTTGAGCAGCCAGTCGTCTATGTAGGTGTGTAGCGCCACGTTCTCTTTTCTGAGAAACGCTGTCACCGCAAGGACCACTCTTGTGAAAACCCTCGGAGCTGTCGACAGGCCAAACGGGAGAACTGTAAACTCCCATACTTGATTCTGAAACGCAAATCTCAGAAACCTGTGCCAACTCCGATTCATCGGAATGTGGAAATATGCATCTTTCAGATCGATCGATACACACCACATTCCTTTCCTCAATCCCGCCATTACCGACCTCGGCGTTTCCATCTGGAACCGAGGCGTATGGATAAACCAATTTAATGGCCTGAGATTGAGTATGGGTCTCCATCCCCCCGTGCTCTTGGGGACAAGGAACATGTTTGAATAGAAGCCTGGAGTGTTCCGGTTTGCTGGTTTTATTGCTCCCTTCAGAAGCAAATCCGACACTTCCTTTTGAACGGCTTCTAACTTGTCTGGCTCCCTTGGTACGGGTGTCCAGACAGGTGCCAAAGACAGATTTTGCGGCAGAAAGTCCCACCACTCCGGCATGTAACCCTGGGATAACCATCCCAGGACCAGACTGTCTGACGTCACACCTCGCCAAGCCTCGACGAAACGCATGAGCCTTCCACCCACCATAGACGCCTCGACGTCTAACGGGGTTGTCCGGCTCGCAGTCCGCCCCCCCCCCCCCCTTTCTTAACGAGAGAGAGTGAGAACCATTTCGTTCTAGGCACGACGGGTATAACTGGCACCGCTGTTCCTGTCGCACAGGTGCGGTCCAGGCGGATATGAAGGGAGCTTGCGTACCCTCAGGTATGCTTCGGCCCCTTCTGTCCGCCCTTTGAGGCCTTACCCTTACCCTTCCCACCTCTAGGGCGGTCAGGAGCAACATTGGGGAGGGTAGGCGCCTCAACAACCTTCCTGGGTTTCTTCGCCGGCGGCGGCTCCGAGAACCCAGCCGAAACAGACGTCGCAATAGGCCTGGCTTTCGCCTTGCTCTTATGCTTTTTCTGTTTCTTTGAAGGCTGTCCCGTTAGCGGCTTGCCCACAGCCCCTAGTGCGTGCGCTTGCCGCACTAGCTCTAGCTGTAGATTTACCGCTAACCGATTCTGCGCAATACTGGCGGTGTCCTCTAAGATGGCCCGCGCTTGGCCACCAAAGATGCTAGGCCCTGTCAGGGGCGTCCCAAGAAGACGTTCCCTGACTGCCGTAGCCGGACGCATATGGTCAATGACCATTTGCCTCCTGGACTTCGTCACACGCGCATTCACCCTTGCCAATGCGTCCATTGACAGCACCAAGCCGTCATTAACGCACGATAGCGCCACAGGTGGCACAGGGTGGCCTGCCCCCGCTTCAGCCCACACCGACTGAAGTAGACGATAGGAGTGATTGACAGCGCTCATCGCTGCCCTCACACCCTCATCGCATAGGGCCAGGACTTCTTCCTGGTGTACCTGGGCCTTATCCACTAGTGCCGGACCGGGACCACCCGACCCGGCACTCTGGACGCCCAGTACCCATCGGTCATCCTCCGTGACCGACGGGACTACACCATACCTGTCGTATTCACCCCGCGGAATACGACATCTTGCCCGCACCTCCCTGGAGGCCGCAGGGAGCTGACCCTTGGTCATTAGTTGTTTACTATAAATAGCATCCAACAAATCAATGAACCGTGGATCCAGTCCCACTGACTGGATTCGGGCCGCGGGCAAAATCCCCGTCCTAATCGACGCAACCGACGGACGGGGCGCATCTTCATCGGCCGTGGCCGAAACCCACAGACGGGTCCACTCTGGCTAGCCACGCCAGAGCATCAGACCAATCTACCTCCGAAGAAGATACCCCCGCAAACACGTCACCCATTGACGTGCTCACGGGTCTGCCAGCCATGGCCTCCCGGCAAGGAGCCACGGCTGACACGCCAGGCACTCCGCTACCACACGGTTCCGCCGCCACCCCATGAAACACTCCGGTCCATGGGGTAGGTCCGCACGGAAAACCGTACGGACCCGTAACCGTCGCGGAACCATAGCCGGACACGGGCGCCAACGGCACCCCATGTCCGGCTGCCGGACCAGGCGAGATAGGTGAGTACCACGCCTGGCCTGGCACACCCGTTCCCCTGACGGCTGGTGACAAACCAAGCCGCGCGGAACCGGTGCACGGTAACGGATTGGCCTCAGCCGCAGGTGGAGCCGCTGACCTGGCTTGCGCCAAACCAGACAAATGGAGGCCGGTTCCGTCCAGGACGGAATCAACCTCCATATTCTCCACCTTCGGCTTCACGGGCCGCAGCAACCTCTCCTCCTCGGCCTCATCGTCTTCAGACTCCGAAGAGCCGTCACTAGACGAATAAACCGTGGAGCCGTTCTGGCGGACGGCTCCCACACCTGACGGACCGCCACCGCTACTGGACCACCCGGAGGTGGTCGCAGAGAGACAGAACCCGTCAGGGGGCCGTACGAGACGGCCCCCTCGGTAACCAGTCCAGAATCCTGTCCGAGGACAGGATCCGTACCAGGCATGGGGAGAAACTGGCCCCCAACCTTTGGTAGCAGGGACGACACCAGCGTGGGCAGAACGCTATGCAGAAAACCCTGCATAGCCGGACCAAACCACGCCGGCGGTGCCATCTCCGCCACCTCCAGCTGGGGACGTGGAGCACCCCCACCGGCCGAACCTGGCGCTCCACGATTTCCTCTCGGACCGCCTGACCCCGCGTCAGACCCAGCCAAGTCCTCCTGGGCAAGGAACTTAACCATCGTTTCGACGGACCACACTGCACAAACATTACACCTATAATCTATATTACACAGGGCACACCTAAAACAGACATGGTCCTTGAACATTACACGGACAAACTTATGGCAGTCGTCACATGATGGCGGGGCTGGCTTGGCCTATAAAATAAGCACAAACCTACAATAAACAAGCGGAACGCGACACGGATGGAAGGCAGACAATTAATTTTCAAATATTTTGACTCATAAATTAACCGTAACCTCCCCGCACCCCACCCCGCCACGTTACAACAACGATCGCATTGATTATGACGACAAGTACGCGGCGGGCACAACACACCCATAATAGATCCTACAGGATGTGTAACGGCTCCAGGAATCATATCGCATAGCATTCAGGGTATATTTACTAATCAATATAAATTATACTCCTAACGAACGCAGCACGATATGTGAAGAAAACAACAAAATGTATAACAACTGCTGTCTCACACGGTAAAACCGCAGACCACACATCTACTCAAGAATTTTGAAACCACCGATCATTGCAAACCGATCGTGATCGCACGTAAACTTGATCATTCTAAAGTTTCCGGTACCATTTTTAGTACGCAGCACCCAGAATAAGATGCGCGAATTAATGAAAAAAATTTTCTTCACATAAACATCCGAGCGACCGGGTGTGACGTCACCCGCTCGGATTCTACGGAGAACGACGTCAGCCGATATTCGTGTTAGAAATACCGTAGCAAACACTTATTTTCATATCTGCCGATCGCCTGTTGGGGTTAAAGAAGGCGATCGTCTGGCATATATCGTTGTTAGCACACGTCCCAGATTCTATGGGGTCAGAAATTGGAACATGCGACACAACGAAATTTAGAGACCTAAGTCTTTTAACTATGGATAATAAAGAACAATACAACCTGGTTGTCTTGGGCGGTATTCTCCATAGTCCTTAGTTAATCCTTTCAGAACACACAAACTATCACTGATTAAAGACTTAGATTATTTAAAACACTAAAATCCCTAATGCAGAAAGCATGTATTGCTCTTGTTGCTATGCAAACAAGAATGAGCTCTATGGTAAACGGGTACTCGGCAGTTGGGAGCCAAGTACCCGGTTCCCAGGAGTCGGTAAAGCTTTCTAAGTCTATAATCCTAGAGCCGCTGTCAAGGCCAGCTGAATATCAGAAGTAACAGAATGGTGAGTATTGATCGAAGGAGAACTTCCAAGTGCAAAAAAGCATGTAGCTCTTGTTGCTATGCACACAAGAATGAGCTTCATGGCAAATGGCTACTCGGCTGTTGGGAGCCAAGTACCCGGTTCCAGGAGCCGGTAAAGCTTACTAAATCTATAGTCCTAGGGCCAGCTATCCAAGATAGCTTGCATCAGAAGTAATAGAATGGTGAGTATTGATCGAAGGAGAAAAAGCAATTTAAGTACGAGATTGAGTACGAGTCTCCACACCCTGTGCTCTTGGGGACAAGGAACATATTTGAATAGAAGCATGGAGTGTTCCGGTTTGCTGGCTTTATTGCTCCCTTCAGAAGCATGACTTCTAACTTGTCTGGCTCCCATGGTACGGGAGTCCAGACTGGTGCCAAAGACAGATTTTGTTGAGGGATGTCCCCACCACTCTGGCATGTACCCCTGGGATATCCATTCCAAGACCAGACTGTCTGACGTCACACTTCGCCAAGCCTTGATGAAACGCATGAGCCTTCCACCCACTATAGCCGCATTGATGCCTAAGGAGGGTATCTGATTCGCGATCCACTCCCCACCCCTCTTAACGAGGGAGAGAACCATTTTGGTATCGGCTTGACCTGTCTGACTGGCACCGCTGTTCCTGTCGCACAGGCGCGGTCCAGACAGATGCGAAGGGAGCTGGTCCGCTCCCTTCCTTCCACCCTTGGAGGACTTACCCTTGCGCTTACAGCCTCTCGGGTGATCAGGGGCAGGCAAGAGCCACAACAGCCTTCCTCGCCTTCTTAGCCGCAGGTGGCTGAAAGGGCCCAGCAAGAGCATTAGAAGCGGGCATGACTTTCACCTTGCTCTTATGCTTCTTCCGCTTATTGGAGGCTGGCTGTGTGACTGGTGGCTTGGATGCAGCTCCTAGTGCATGCGCTTGACGCACCAGCTCCAGCTGCATATTCACGTTAGTCAACTTTACGCGATGTTGGCCGAATTTTCTAAGATGAACGGCGCTTCACCACCAAAGATGCTCGGTCCGTTCAGGGGGGGGGGGGGTCCCATATAACCTATCCCAGCTGGACGCATATGCACTCGTGTCAGCTCCAGCACAGCACAAGGCTGTCACTGAGGCACGAAAGCACTGCAGGTGCCACAGGGTGGCCTGCCCCTGCTTCAGCAGGTGGCACAGGGTGGTCTTCCCCTGCTTCAGCAGACTGTGCCATGCCCGCTCGCCTCCACACACACACCTGGGTGATTTCAGACGACCTGTCAGTCGCTCGTCATAAAATCGGTTGATCAATATATAATTTTGTTATATACATTCGCTGATAAATGATGTGAGTGACCACTAACACGGGCATTGCTAGTTAAACCCCAACAGAAATAGATGAAATTAATAAAAATTCTGATTTTAACAACGTATTATGACGTAATGGTTTTCATTTTGTCCAAGAGGGGGATACGAGAATTGCTATTATCTAGGAACATTGTCGTGTCAAAATTAGTAATGCCTATATCGGTAAATACGATGATAAAATGTATTAAATTATCACTAAGCTACTCGAACATCGTGAGCGTGCTTTTTAGATAATACAACACAATATTTAATCATTTCACGGCTTGAGTTGGCAAGTTTTTAAGGATAAAATGGCGCCAATAGTCAGAACTGAGAAAAATATATTGTTACACGTGCTCCAATTCGGTGACCGACAGTGTAAGAGTCTGTTTTAGATAAACAACCACAGCGCGTAACGAGTACACGGTGCATAACGCTGTGTAGCCTGGTTCCCAAATAAATGACCCGGGAACCAAGCTACTGTAACGGGTATGGTGTACCTACAGTTCTGACTGCATTAACTTCCTGGTTAGTGCACTATAAAAATATGCGCATGCGTGTCAAGATATTGCCATGGCTTGCAAAATAGTAACGGCCGCCAGGCCGCCAAATACAGTATAGAAAGAGTTTATAAGGAGCCCCCTCAGACACCCTAGGCCATTCAGACTTTACTTGAATTCACACCATTGTCAACAAGCGTCAGGATATCTTAAAAGACTCAAGAGTGTTTG
Source organism: Chaetoderma sp. LZ-2023a (assembly GCA_034401795.1). Lineage (NCBI taxonomy): Eukaryota > Metazoa > Mollusca > Caudofoveata > Chaetodermatida > Chaetodermatidae > Chaetoderma > Chaetoderma sp. LZ-2023a. The sequence goes on along the minus strand of CM067373.1, from coordinate 147,705,033 downwards.
AGACGTTGTTATTAACCTCCAATCTAATTATGTCATATACATGTACCATATATATGACAATTTATACTGTAGCAGTTGTGAGCACCACATAGCTCCAATTAAATTTTCCAGGCGAGTTATACGAGACTCCCCTACAACTCGCCTAGCCAGTTTCGGGCGAGCTATTCGCAGCTCATCTGCTATTTACTCATGGCAAAGCCTGCTTCAGTCCACACCGACTGAAACAAGCGATAAGTGATTAACACCATTCATTGCTGCTCTCACACCCTCATCACATAGGTCCAGGATTTCCTGAGTACGCCTAGCTTCTATCCACTAATGCCTGAGTAGGACCACCCGCTCCAGCACTAGGGATGCCAAGAACCCAACAGTCATCCTCCATGACCGATGGATCGCACCATAACGTTCGTACTCCACTACAGGAATACAGCATCTTGCGTGTACCTCCCTAGAGGCCCCAGGTAGCTGGCTTTTGAGGAAAGTTGTTTCGCATAGATTGCCTCCAAGAATTCAAGACCCCCTTTCGTATGGATGCAACCGATGGCCGGGACATGTCTTCCTCGGATGTGGTCAAGACCATGGACGGATCAACCATGGCTAGCCAAGCCAAAGCATCAGACCAGTCCAATTCCAACCAGCACTGGATGGGTGCCTGGTACCAGTGCGGCCTCAACCACGGGTGGAGCGGCTGCCATTTGACGGAATCGTCCTCCATACTCTCCACCCACGCTATCTCGGGCTGCAACAACCTCTCCTCGGCCTCCTCATCCTCTGAAGTTATCACCAGATGTGGAAACACTGAAGCCGTCTTGATGGACACTCATGCCTGGCGGACCGGCTACCGCTACTGGACCACCCGGAGGTGGCCGCGGAGCAGTACCCGCCAGGCTGGAGCCAACCGGGACCACCAGGGGCCATACGAGATGGCACCCACAGTAGCCAGTCCAGAACCCTGTCCAAGGACAGGGTCCATACCAAGCATAGGGAGAGGTTGCACCAGTCTTTGGGATTAGAATCCTTGCATAGCGGGCCCGAACCACGCAGGGGTGCAAACTCCAATCCTTCCAACTGTGGACGGGCCGAAACAGGCGCTTCCCGTTTTGTTTTCGAACCGCCTGACCCCGCCAATTCCTTCTGGGAAAGGAACATAACCATCAATTCGAAGGGCCACAGAATTATAAGTTAACCCTCCAGCATCCTACACCCTAAAACGTTGTCATGGAAGCTGGCGATAAGAACGTTAAAGGGGCAACATACACCCATAAATTGATCCTGCAGGATGTATAAACGAACCAGGAACCATATCGAAGACATTCATGGTAAATTTAAGAATCATTTCCGAAATTATACTGCAGACAAATAACAAAATGGAAACCAACAGAATGAATTAACGCTACTGCTGTAGAGCACAGTAGAGCCATGGTACACACACCTAGTGATGTATTTTTGCAGAAAAAATATTTTTGCGGAAGATTTTCTGATATTTTCCAGAAAATTGGAAAAATATATGTATATTTTGAACCATAAAACATATATATATATATATATATTGTATGTGTGTGTGTGTGTGCATGCATGCGTGCGTGTGGCGCCGTGGGTGTTTGTGTGGCACTGTACTGTGGGTGTGTCACAGTGTATGGGTGTGTGGGTAAGTTGGTGGGTGGGTGCAGGCACTACAGGGCTGTCTGATTGTTTGTTTGACAGACTGCATGGTAATTTTTACCAATTTTACACTTAAAGTGTAAGAAAAAACCAAATAGGTATTTTTAAACAAATTATTTTGAAAGTTTAATGACTAAAGCAACTGTCACATTACATGCCCTTTACACCGGCTGATTTACATGTGACTAACTGAAGTGAGTAAATTTTATATTTAACTCAACAGTTCATTTTGGTAATTACAGGCCTAATTTGGTGTCTATCAGAAGTCATCTTTTATATAGCGATAGCGTAACCTGATGCAAGCCATTTCAGCCATGGCAATAGATGACACGAATCTAAATCTATTAACTTATATTAGTAGCAAAAGCATCGGTATTAATGCAATAGGGAAATAAAATTTGCAATTGCATCCTTAGGTGACCGGAAGACTTTCTGGAAAAATACGTTGGTAAATTTTCGACGGAAAATTTTCTTTTTGGAAAATTTTCCACGGAAAGTTTTCTGACTCACAACACTACATACATCTAATCAAAAATTTTGAAACAACCGATCATTGCAAACAGAACGGAAATATATGCAAAACTTGACATAATTCATAAGTTTCTGGTACTAAAACGCACGCAACCACCAAGATTAAGATGCGCGATTATAACGAAACATTTTGCTCAACAAAATACAGACCATCGGGTTGAACGATGTAAGCCGATTTAGTGTTATAACTTAGAAAACCATGAATTTTGCCTGAACACATTTCATATTACTGCCAGTTCGCCGTTGGGGGGGTTAAAGGAGGCGATCATAATCGGCATATTTCGTTGCCTCATACGTCCCAGTTCCGGGGTCAGAAAATGGAACAGACAACACACGACAATAACTAGATTACAGCTAGAACAAGAGGCCTCTTGGGGCCTGTATCGCTCACCTGGAACATAGGCATTTAAACTAGAAAGGCGACTGGCTATAAGTAGAGGTTCTGGAGTTGTTTTTTGCAAAAACTAGGTCATCCAAGATAGCTATTAAACAGATTTGGATTAGCTTTTGCCCTAGATGATGTTTCATGAGTCTTATATTGATTCCCCAAGCGGCTTTGGAGATTTTTAGACGTTTCTAAAAATCCGCCAAAATCCAAGATGGCCACCGACCAAAATTGGCCGATCGGCTTCGTTTGAACAAACTTGAGAATCTCTACATCCTAAGGATGCTTCCTGCCAAATATAATTGAAATCGGCCAATTCGTTCTCGAAAAGAAGACATTTTAAATTTTCTATTGCTTCAGTATGATAGCTTTTGGCGGCAAAATGATCCACAACTGCTGGCAAACCGGTATGCCGACAGTTTTGAAAATTGCAAATTTGAAATCAGAATAACCAAAAACATATATAAAACCAATTTCTGCCTCAAAATCCATCAAATAAAAAAATCCAATATGGCCGCCAAACACTATATTTTGATTTGACAGATAACTTTCCTTGAACAAATCTTAATGGCCTTTAGGCCCTAATCCTTCAGTGGTTCTGGATAAGTCGTTTTCGTAAAAACTAGGTCAACCAAGCAAGGTCCCTTGAACAACCTTGGTTCAGCTCTTGCCCTAGATCATATTTCATGGCGTTTGCTTCAATCCACTATGCGGTTGCGGAGATTTTTAGACGTTTAAAAAAATCAGCCAAATTCCAAGATGGCCACACATTTCCTAAGGATCCTGCGAAATATAATTGAATTCGGCCCAGTAGTACTCGAGAACACTAAATTTCCCATTGCTTTAGTATGGGAGATTTTGGTGGGAAAATGATCCAAGATGGCCGCCAAACCATTTATCTGACAGTTTCGAAAATTGTAAATTTGAGATCAGAATACCCCAAAACATTATATAAAACCAATTTCAGCCTCAAAAGCCACCAAAATAAAAAAAAAACAATATGGCCACCAAACACGCTATATTTTGATTGGCCCGCTCGGCCATGTTTTTTGACGGATCAACTTCCCTTGAACAAACTTTAATGGCCCCTAGCCCCTAATCATATCTCCCAAAATTTGGGCCTGATCCTTTTAGCAGTTCTGAAGTTCAAGATTATTTATTCAGTAGTAAAATATATATAAATTATGGATTCAACTAGGTTGTCCGCCGAAGGGGGGGGGGGGGGGGGAGCTAGGTGAGCTAACAATACAACCTGGACATCGGTGGCGTTCTTCATTGGTAATGCAATTATAATCCAGTACAAAATAAGGCACACAAACAACAAGCAAAAAACTTGGATTTTTCACTGCACAAAAAAGCTGTGTCACTCTTGTTGCTATGCAAACAAGTGATCGACTCATGGTAACGGGTACCCGTTTGTTGGGGGCGGGTACCAAGTTCCCGGAACTGGTAAAAGCTTCTTAGGTGACAGACCCAAGGGTGCTGTTATTAATAAGTAATGTAATGATAAGTATTGATCGAAGGAGAATGAATCATCTGACTGATTGGACCGTCCGTCACATGGCAGCTACGTTTCAATGCATCAAAATACAAGGTAATGCATTTGGGCAGGTCAAACAACAAATTAGAGTACAGCATGCAAGATAAGAACTAGACAGTACCCCTAGAAGACACAACCTGTGAGAAGGATCTTGGTGTTCATGTTGATAAGTTAACGCCCTCAAATTTGACAAACACGCAGAGAAAGCGGATAATAAGGCTAACCAGTTAGTTGGTATGATCCGTCGATCCTTTGATTTCCTAGAACCCACCACGCTTGTGCTACTGTACAAAAACCTAGTACACCCGCATCTGGAGTACGGACACATGCAGGGGCGTCCATTCCCCCCAATATGACATGGATGCAGTATCCACACACCCAACCCCCAGACATATATATATATATACCTGCCACAAATACAATATAAATACTAGAATGTGCAGTCGATGGCACAGTCGTTGGCGCACCAATGCAAATCAAAACGTTTTCACCCCGGGGTTAAAATGTTCACTCTTTCACTCATTTTTAAGACCTCAAATTACTATGGATGACCTCAATTTTAGGCGGTCATCCACATGGATGAATTCAAATCCTAGAAATTTGCATTGCTTACAAGGGTCGATCTTAACTTTTTATGTCACTAGTCCGTCGGACTAGTGATTTTGAAAATAGACTAGTCCGCAGATACAAGCACTAGTCCTGTTAAAGGGGGTTGGGAAAATCTTCCATGCCACACAATACATATCCTATGGTACTCATATTTCCCGCCAAAGTTTTTAGTACCTTATCGCTTGATTTGTGCATAATTAGTTTGGAACCGCAATCAATTCTTTTAGCGCTATAAAATTATATTGTACAGGGAACCAGATACCACATGTAATTTGTTGTGTAGTTCCAGTAATCGGCAAATCACGCGTATGAATATACATGCGCAGTCTTGTTAAATAAGATTTTTTCATTAAATGTCTAAGCGAAATACAGGATTAACGCATAGCACATCTTAAATAATATGCGCCATGATCATAAATTTTGGTGCATCTAAGAAGAATTAGCATAGTACGTGTCCAAATTGCGTTACTATTTTACAAGTCATGGCAGTATCTTGACACGCATGTACATATTTTTATAGCCCACTAACCAGGAAGATAATGCATTCAGAACTGCAGTAATTCTACTTAATTACCGATCAATTCATAAGCCATACAACTCGGCTATGAGGCAATGAGCAATTCTTGTATCCCTCTAGATTGAATTGACCAAGTAATTCGTTTTACGATGTCATATAGAAACCGAAAAAATCCGAGCATGAATTAAATGCAACGCTCCGGAATGGTTGTCGACTATGAACAGGCACCGCTATCATAGATTTTAATATATATATATATATAGATTCTGCTGTAATTTTAAGCGGGTAAGCTTGCGTGTTTGCAAGAAACTCATGCATTAGTTTTCTCAACGTCATGGAATATTTTGTTTTTGGGAGTCTAACGGATAATTTTGACAGAAATTTTGACCAACAGACTATAAGTAGTCCGTATGAGAATGCAGGAAATGTCAATTTCCCTTTCTCCGAGATCTAACAATACTCACCATTCTGTTACTTCTGATATACAGCTGGCCCTGACAGCGGCTCTAGGATTATAGACTTAGAAAGCTTTACCGACTCCTGGGAACCGGGTACTCGGCTCCCAACTGCCGAGTACCCGTTTACCATAGAGCTCATATTGTTTGCATAGCCACCAAACAAGAGAAAACTATGGCTTGCCTCCGTGGGGCTGGGAGGCTGGGTCCGTAACAGAATGGTGAGTATTGTTAGATCTCGGAGAAAGGGAAATTGACATTTCCTGCATTCTCCTTCGATCAATACTCACCATTCTGTTACTTCTGATATACACCAGATTTGATCAGTAACCTGGTGGGAAGGGGCAAGCCATACATGCTAATTTTGCCCCTTGGAGAAAGATTTTAGACTTCAAACTTGACTAACGGAGACCTAAAAGGACCGTCAAGTTCACGGAACCGAATCACATTCGCGTCACAGCCCCCCCCACTTCTTCCTCCTAAGAAAAGGGAGAGAACTAACGAACATGTATCTCGCCTGAAACACCAATATGCCAAGAGGGTTAACTACTCCCTGCATATCGCTTGTATTAGCCTGGGAATGAGCATGAATATATAAGATGAATGAACATGATACATATACATAATACAAAAAACTCTCACTTGTTGAATTACCTTATGATAACAGGACTTCAGACGTACCGCCTACAACCATACACCGGTTCGGCCATCAGTGACACAATCTGGTTGACATCCTCTCGCTTGACCATGCCTGCTTTAGGTTCTTTTCTTACCAAAGTGAAAAAAGGGGAAAAGCAGTGTGGTCACTAACTATCGTTTCAAAACAGCTAAAGCGAGTGGATTGGCTGAGTCTGACACATCCCTCATATAGTAATCCGTAAATGAGGACTCACAGTGCCATTGTGCAACGGCCATGATGTCCTCTAACGGAACACCATTGTAAAGAGCGGTCGAGGCGGCTATTCCTCTAACATCGTGTGCCCTTACGCCCTGCACCTGGTGCCCAGTCGCCATCTCATGAGTAGTCTGAATGCATTCGACCACCCAACGAGAGATAGTATCCATGGATGCGGCGCCATAAGGCTTTTTATGGCAGATCCACAGATGTCTATCGTTCGACCGTAACGAGTCAGTCCGTTTCTTGTACTTAGTCAAAGCACGGACCGGGCACCAGACACTGGCATCACGATCAAACCTGGTTAACTTCGGTATAATGATCGGTTTGCCGGGATATCTCAAAGATTGGTTCTTTGACATAAATTCTGCTCTTGGCAGAAGACGCAGACCTTCTCCAGAAACAATAAATCGGTTCCTCTCCGCCGAAAGCGTATGGATCTCACTGCGCCTTCTAGCTGAGGAAGCTGCCAATAGAAAGACCGCCTTTAGAGTCAAATGCTTTAGACTAGCCGAACGCAACGGTTCGAATGGGTGCTTGGCCAGTACATTAAGCACTAAAGATAGACTCCAGGCTGGAATGACTACCGGTTGTCTCGGGCGGAGATTGCTCATTCCCTTCAACATCACGTTTAACTGGGCCACCTCTGGACTATCCCTGTTGGCTAGACAAGGGATAACTGATGCCAAAGCTGACTTGTATCCAGCAATTGTGACGGGAGCTAGTCCTGTAAGAACAGCTCACAGAGAAAGTCTGCTATTTGCTGAATAGTGGATTGAAAGGTATCAATACCCTTTTCTTCACACCAGTCTGCAAATCTGTTAACCTTGTTGTTATATGACTTGAAGGTTGACCTCCTTCTCGCAGCCGCGATGAAATCAGCAGCCTGTCGAGAAAAGCCTTCCGACGTGGAACGTTGTTTGACAACATCCACGCAGTCAATTTGAACATTTCGGGACGCTCGTGTAGGAAGCGTCCCTTGGCCTGGGAGATTATGTTCGGAATCTCGGGCAACTGCACAGGATTTTCCACCAGCAGATCTAGAAGATCCGTGAACCACGCCCTGCTCGGCCAATACGGCGCTATTAGCAGGACCAGACACGGTTCCTCCCTGACCTTCACCAATACCTTCCGTAGAAGAATGGTGGGTGGATACGCGTAAGCGTGCATCCCTCTCCAGCTTATCGCCAGAGCGTCTGTATCGACGGCATTTGGATCTGGAATCGGCGAGACATATGTCATGATTTGAGCATTTTCCTTTGTGGCGAACAAGTCCACGTTGGGTTTGCCCCAATGCTCGAAGATCCGTCGTAGAACTGGAGGGTTGAGGGACCATTCTGTTGGCAGGATTCTCTGTCTGCGAGACAAAGCATCCGCCAGAATGTTCAATCGGCCAGGAATATGAGCTGCTTTCAAAACAACCGAGTAATTCCTGCACCATTGAATCAAGTGCCACACCCTGATGCACAGGGTGGGCGACCTGGTCCCTCCTTGGCGATTTATATATGATACTACTGTCGAATTGTCCGACCGTATCAATATCACCTTGCCCCTGATCATCGGAAGGAACTCTTCCAACGCCAGTTCCACTGCCATCATTTCCAACAGATTGATATGCAGCTGACTCTCCGGGAGAGTCCATGTGCCCGAGACCTGGTGTTCTCCCAGGCAGGCACCCCACCCTTCCAGCGATGCATCCGTGTAAACGGACAGCTGGGGGTGGGGTAGGTGCAGCGAAACCCCTATTAGGAGATTCTGACGCTGTTTCCACCATAGAAGATGCGATATTATCGGCTCCAAAACTGGCACCAGTTTTGACAGGGGTTCTGTTCTCTGTTTCCACAGAGACATCAGATACAACTGGATAGGTCTTCGCATTAGAGCAGCGTACGGGATAACCTGCTCCATGGAGACCATCATGCCCAGCATCTGAAGGAACCGCCTTGCCTGAATGTGGTTTCCCACTCGAAAACTCCCGAGGATGGCTAACAGAGACACCACTCTGGGCTCTGACGGGTAAACCCTGCCCTCCTCGAGGTCGAATCGCATCCCCAAATAAACGAAATGTTGAGTGGGTGTCAACTCGGATTTCTCCTCGTTGACTATCCAGCCTAGATCTGAAAGTAACCTCAGAGTCAGAGCAGTATCCACGTTCAACCTGGCTGCCGAGTCTGCCTTGAGCAGCCAGTCGTCTATGTAGGTGTGTAGTGCCACGTTCTCTTTTCTGAGAAACGCTGTCACCGCAAGGACCACTCTAGTGAAAACCCTCGGAGCTGTCGACAGGCCAAACGGGAGAACTGTAAACTCCCATACTTGATTCTGAAATGCAAATCTCAGAAACCTGTGCCAACTCCGATTCATCGGAATGTGGAAATATGCATCTTTCAGATCGATCGATACACACAACATTCCTTTCCTCAATCCCGCCATTACCGACCTCGGTGTTTCCATCTGGAACCGAGGCGTATAGATAAACCAATTTAATGGCCTGAGATTGAGTATGGGTCTCCATTCCCCTGTGCTCTTGGGGACAAGGAACATGTTTGAATAGAAGCCTGGAGTGTTCCGGTTTGCTGGTTTTATTGTTCCCTTCAGAAGCAAACCCGACACTTCCTTTTGAACGGCTTCTAACTTGTCTGGCTCCCTTGGTACGGGTGTCCAGACAGGTGCCAAAGACAGATTTTGTGGCGGAAAGTCCCACCACTCCGGCATGTAACCCTGGGATAACCATCCCAGGACCAGACTGTCTGACGTCACACCTCGCCGAAACGCATGAGCCTTCCACCCACCATAGACGCCTCGACGTCTAACGGGGTTGTCCGGCTCACAGTCCGCACCCCCCCCCACCCCCCCTCTTTCTTAACGAGAGAGAGTGAGAACCATTTCGTTCTAGGCACGACGGGTATAACTGGCACCGCTGTTCCTGTCGCACAGGCGCGGTCCAGGCGGATATGAAGGGAGCTTTCGTACCCTCAGGTACGCTTCGGCCCCTTCTGTCCGCCCTTTGAGGCCTTACCCTTACTGTCCCCTTGCCCTTCCCACCTCTAGGGCGGTCAGGAGCAACATTGGGGAGGGTAGGCGCCTCTACAACCTTCCTGGGCTTCTTCGCCGGCGGCGGCTCCGAAAACCCAGCTGAAGCAGAAGTCGCAACAGGCCTGGCTTTCGCCTTGCCCTTATGCTTTTTCTGTTTCTTTGAAGGCTGTCCTGTTAGCGGCTTGCCCACAGCCCCTAGTGCGTGCGCTTGCCGCACTAGCTCTAGCTGTAGATTTACCGCTAACCGATTCTGCGCAATACTGGCGGTGTCCTCTAAGATGGCCCGCGCTTGGCCACCAAAGATGCTAGGCCCTGTCAGGGGCGTCCCCAGAAGACGTTCCTTGACTGCCGTAGCCGGACGCATATGGTCAATGACCATTTGCCTCCTGGATTTCATCATTCGCCCTTGCACCCTTGCCAATGCGTCCATCGACAGCACCAGGCCGTCATTAACGCACGATAGCGCCACAGGTGGCACAGGGTGGCCTGCCCCCGCTTCAGCCCACACCAACTGAAGTAGACGATAGGAGTGATTGACAGCGCTCATCGCTGCCCTCACACCCTCATCGCATAGGGACAGGACTTCTTCCTGGTGTACCTGGGCCTTATCCACTAGTGCCGGACCGGGACCACCCCCCACGGCACTCTGGACGCCCAGTACCCATCGGTCATCCTCCGTGACCGACGGGACTACACCATACCTGTCGTATTCCCCCCGCGGAATACGACATCTTGCCCGCACCTCCCTGGACGCCGCAGGGAGCTGACCCTTGGTCATCAGTTGTTTGCTATAAATAGCATCCAACAAATCTATGAACCGTGGATCCAGTCCCACTGACTGGATCCGGGCCGCGGGCAAAATCCCCGTCCTAATCGACGCAACCGACGGATGGGGCGCATCTTCATCGGCCGTGGCCGAAACCACAGACGGGTTAACCCTGGCTAGCCACGCCAGAGCATCAGACCAATCTATCTCCGAAGAAGATACCCCCGCAAACACGTCACCCGTTGACGTGCTTACGGGTCTGCCAGCCATGGCTTCCCGGCAAGGAGCCACGGCTGACACGTCAGGCACTCCGCTACCACACGGTTCCGCCGCCACCCCATGAAACACTCCGGTCCATGGGGTAGGTCCGCACGGAAAACCGTACGGACCCGTAGCAGCCGCGGAACCATAGCCAGACACGGGCGCCAACGGCACCCGACGTCCGACTGCCGGACCAGGCGAGATAGGTGAGTACCACGCCTGGCCCGGCACACCCGTTCCCGTGACGGCTGGTGCCAAACCAAGCCGCACGGAACCGGTGCACGGTAACGGATTGGCCTCAGCCACAGGCGGAGCCGCTGACCTGGCTTGCGCCAAACCAGACAAATGGAGGCCGGTTCCGTCCAGGACGGAATCAACCTCCATATTCTCCACCTGCGGCTTCACGGGCCGCAGCAACCTCTCCTCCTCGTCTTCAGACTCAGAAGAGTCGTCACTAGACGAGTCAACCGTGGAGCCGTCCTGGTGAACGGCTCCCACACCTGACGGACCGGCCACGGCTACTGGACCACCCGGAGGTGGCCGCAGAGAAACAGAACCCGTCTGGCTGAAGCCAAACGGGACTGCAAGGGGGCCGTACGAGACGGCCCCCTCGGTAACCAGTCCAGGATCCTGTCCGAGGACAGGATCCGTACCAGGCATGGGCAGAAACTGCCCCCCAACCTTTGGTAGCAGGGACGACACCAGCGTGGGCAGAACGCTATGCAGAAAACCCTGCATAGCCGGACCAAACCACGCCGGCGGTGCCATCTCCGCCACCTCCAGCTGGGGACGTGGAGCACCCCCACCGGCCGAACCCGGCGCTCCACGATTTCCTCTCGGACCGCCTGACCCTGTGTCAGACCCAGCCAAGTCCTTCTGGGCAAGGAACTTAACCATCATCTCAACGGACCACACTGCACAAACATTACACCTATGATCAATATTACACAGGGAACACCTAAAACACGCATGGTCCTTGAACACGACACGGACAAACTTATGGCATTCGTCACATGATGGCGGGGCTGGCTTGGCCTATAACATAAGCACAAACCTACCATAAACAAGCGGAACGAGACCCGGATGGAAGGCAGACAATTAATTTTCAAATAATTTGACTCATAAATTAACTGTAACCCTCCCGCACCCCACCCCGCCACGTTACAACAACGATCGCATTGATTATGACGACAAGAACGAGGCGGGCATTAAACACACCCATAATAGATCCTCCAGGATGTGTAACGGCTCCAGGAATCATATCGCATAGCATTCGGGGTATATTTACTAATCAATATAAATTATACTCCTAACGAAAGCAGCACGATATGTGAAGAAAACAACAAAATGTATAACAAACTGCTGTATCACACAGTAAAACCGCAGACCACGCATTTACTCAGGAATTTTGAAACCACCGATCATTGCAAACCGATCGTGATCGCACGTAAACTTGATAATTCTAAAGTTTCCGGTACCATTTTTAGTACGCAGCACCCAGAACAAGATGCGCGAATTAATGAAAAATTTTCTTCACATAAACATCCGAGCGACCGGGTGTGACGTCACCCGCTCGGATCCTACGGAGAACTATGTCAGCCGATATTCGTGTTAGAAATACCGTAGCATAACACCTATTTTCATATCTGCCGATCGCCTGTTGGGGTTTAAAGAAGGCGATCGTCTGGCATATATCGTTGTTAGCACACGTCCCAGATTCTATGGGGTCAGAAATTGGAACATGCGACACAACGAAATTTAGAGACCTAAGTCTTTTAACTATGGATAATAAAGAACGATACAACCTGGTTATCTTCGGCGGTATTCTCCATAGTATCCTTAGTTAATCCTTTCACGAACACACAAACTATTACAGATTAAAGACTTAGATTTTCTTTCACAAAAAAACACTAAAATCCTCAATGCAGAAAGCATGTATTGCTCTTGTTGCTATGCAAACAAGAATGAGCTCTATGGTAAACGGGTACTCGGCAGTTGGGAGCCGAGTACCCGGTTCCCAGGAGTCGGTAAAGCTTTCTAAGTCTATAATCCTAGAGCCGCTGTCTGGGCCAGCTGTATATCAGAAGTAACAGAATGGTGAGTATTGATCGAAGGAGAATCAGGTAGTCTCGGACTAGCGGACATAACTAGAGATCGAACCCTGGCTTATAATGAAAGGATGCCCTCAGTTGTTTGGATGACCACATTAAATGTGAGCTCATTGCCATCGATGACTTCAAATTTTCAAACATTTTGACCCCTGTTTTCACCTCAATGACCTTTTGAACCTTCCTCCTACCACCCCACCCCACCCCCCCCCCCCCACCACCCCACCCCCCTTATCTAACAGACGATTACGTGATTATGTGAACACTTCTATGATGTTTTTTTCGACATAGTGGTAAAATTAAATAATACAAATAAACACAAGTTACCGCATTTCATGAGGGGTAAGAATAATGATATATAGCCAGGCATGTCATTACATACAAAAAATGTGCTGACATGTAAATTTTACGTTTATTTAGCAGCTGCCTTTTTGTGAAAACTTGACATGTCTAGCAACAGTAAGATCCAAGTACATTAGGGACCGGCATCACTGCCAGAATCCCTATCAGCATATTTGGTTTGTTTTATTATCTGTTTTAAAAATATTATTGAATTTCCAGTCGTCACCAATAAAACACATTTCAAGACACTTATTTTTATGAATCACCTTTTCTTAAAGTGGTGATTGCTAGTTTGTATGTGCTACTACTAATATCTGAATATTTCGGATTACTTCAATGCATAAAAATCACAGTGCCCGTGATAAAAAATAACATACACGAGATAACTGTCAGCGTACATAAACACGTGTTTCATATAAAACGCGCGCGCTCAAAAGTTAAGGAAGTTTCGTTGTTGTTGTGGCGAGTAGATCCCGTCTATTATTGCCAATCATCATCGTCATCGGTTTTCGACGTTGGGGGCCGTTAGCGCGTCCACTGTCATTCTTGATCGGACGTAGATATTTTATTTTTTAATGCTGATACTGAAATAATATTCAGTATTCTGGGCGAGAAGATGTGTCAATGACTGAAGACATCTGGACTAAAACACAAAAAGGCAAATTAACGAAAATATAAAGCATTCAACATTGAGAAGTGCAAAGTAATCAAGTTCGGGAAACATAATTCCCACTTTTACAGTATACATTAAATGATCAGAGATTAGCGGTAGCAGAGGAAGAGAAAGACTTAGGAGTTACATTTGATTATTTGCTAACTTTCAAGTGGCATATATACGGGTTCATAAAGAAAGCTAACGGTAAACTCGCTATAATTAACAGAGCATTCAAGCACTTAGACAGAAAATCTTTTGCCTGACTGTGCAAATCAGTAGTCAGACCGAATTTGGAATACTGCGCATCAGTCTGGTACACAGTATATAAAACATAGAACTCAGAAATCGAGAAAGTGCAAAGGAGGGCTACAAGAATGATCACAGGAATGAGAGGGTTAACGTACGAAAACAGACTAAAGGCATTACAGATACCAACATTAGCATATAGAAGACTTAGAGCAGACATGCTACAGGTATACAGGATAGCCCACAAAATCGACAAACTGGATATAGATAAATTCTTTATTAAAAGGGATATAACATGTAGAGGACATAAACACAGCATAGTCAAGCAAAGGTTCAGCAATGTACTTTGCGAGAATGGTTTTTCAAACAGGAGAGTAAATGATTGGAATGCCCTACCAGAAACTGTTGTAACCACCACATCAATCAACAAGTTCAAATCCACACTAGAAAAGTGTTGGCAAAAACATCCACTAAATTATGATTTCGGTTATGTAGATGCACCAGCGCGCATGCAAATCAAGAAGATTATCGAAAGAAGAAATGATGGATTAACAAGCTAGAAGCTGAACAGCCCTACACCCAAGGTAGAACCCAAGGTAGGTAAAACATGCAGAAAAACTGCATTAAAATGTTCTCAAAAACAGCAAAGGGTAAATACATGTTCAAAACACAAAAACTTCTTAGACTCACAGACATAGGTAAGTCACTGATACTCGACATTGCCAGAGCCTTTCATCACAAAATTCTAGCTAAATCTATAACCCACAGCTTTGCAAACAACATCAAAAACCACACACATAACACTAGGAACAAACATGATCCCCACATTAAATACACATGAACAGACACGGGAAAACAGAGAATTTCAATTGGTGCCATCAAAGTGTCGAATAAAACAGATAAACAAACACGTGAAAAAATAATAACACTTAAATCATACAAAGACAAATTAAAACTAGCATACTCAATACCGTCACTGAAGAGGCTATTTATTGTTCTAGTATGGCCCCGCCTGGAGTATTCTAACATAGTCGCAGCACCACAATATGTTACGGATATGAAGCTCCTAGAGGGTATCCACAGGAGGGCAACAAAGATTATCCCATCACTGTCAACACTTCAGTACAAGGACAGACTAAGAACCCTGAGACTGCTGAGTCTGATGTACAGAACAGCACATGGCGGCATGATAGAAGGGTACAAGTACATGCATGGAATTTACACAGTTTATAGTAAACTCGTAGAGCTTGACTCAAACACAGTAACGTGAGGTCATCCCTATAAACTTAAGAAACACTACTGTAGGAAACCACATCGTCATCAGTTTTTCTCCTCAAGGACAGTATACTCATGGAATGCTCTACCCGATCACGTCATAACAGCTCTAATACTAAATAGCGACAAGGAATAGGCACAATACATGTTCGCCATATAAAATGATATAGTTATAGTTCGACATCATCAACGGATGCAACATACTACATTTGTTTATTACTGTATTGTACTGTACTATATGTTAACCACGTGGATAAGAACTGGGTATGGTAATCCAGGCCAGTTGATAAATTGAGGGACCATGGACAGGGTGTGAAATCACATCAGTCCATAGTACAATTACATTTTTTTCTTGTCGCTTTATGTACAGTTTTATGTGCACTGTACAAGATCTGGGTATGGTAATCCAGGCCAGTTCATAAACAAGAGGGTGTGAGGACTGGGTGTGAGATCATATCAGTCCATATTGCTGATTCATTTGTATATTTATCATTGTGTAGTATCTACATGTAGTCCATACTACAGTTACATTGTAAATCATTGTATATAACAACCTATAAGTTAGGAGCTGGGTATGGTAACCCAGGACAGTTCACGTACATGAGCATATGTAGACTGTGTGTAGAACCACACCAGTCCATATAGTAAGTCTGTTAGTAAATGTATCAATGTCTTGTAAATTATAAGGATATGAACTGGATATGGTAATCCAGGCCAGTTCATAAACTTGACGGAGCATGGACCGGGTGTGGAATCGCATCAGTCCATGGTATAATTACACTTGAATTGTCATTCATTGTATGTTAAAATAATGATAGCACACCGGCTCATCTATAAGCATGTTCTGTATATACTACTCTGGATTATCTCTAAATTCCGGAATTTAGCTAGGACCAGCTGACAGGGTTCAACATGCCTAATATATTTCAGCTGTAAACGCTATCATATCATATCATATCATATCATATCATATCATATCATATCATATCATATCATATCGCATCAATACATACAAGATCCAGGTAACACACTAAACAGCTATCGTTACATAATGAGATGATAACCAAGTTCACACACTTGCTGTATCATTGTCATAGCCACTATCATAACAACCACAACTATCACTACCACTACCACCACCACCACCACCACTACCACTACACCACTACCACTACCACAACCACTACTATGGGAGACTGGGGAGGTTTGGGACACTGGAAGGATTGGGACACCCACCATTCTGACAATTCATAATCTAGGGTATTCCTTATGATGTCATCAACAGGAAGCAGGGGATGTCTCTCAGTCATCCATTTTGTTCCCGGTGTGGTTAATATGATGTGGCAGAAATGTGAGTCAATTTTAATTTTTAGCTACGATTATTGTAGCACGGGTCGACCGGATGGATACGGACCATCCCAGCTAAGCTGGGTAAGGGACGGCCGTGCCGGATTCGCTCCAAGCTCCCCCTCCCCACCATGAGTAGGATAGTATGCGTGTATAAGCCCTATGAGATGTTTTTGTTAAAAATGGCTACGTCTGTAAGACCGCGTTGCACGCATGCGCATGCGTCAGAGCTTCCCTGGCAACATGTGTCAGGATTGGGAGAGTGTGTGTGCTTATAGTGTACCGAGTTGGTACTCGTGATTTCCTCAAATTACACCGTTCTCGTCGTTCTTGGAACCGATCAGGCCCATAATGAAACATGGATCACAGAACTTTTTACCATTTTAAAATCGGACCAGAAATGGCCGAGTTATCAATAAAACTCCCGTTAAATTATTTTCAAAATATTGCTTTTGACGTCATAATCGCGTGTATGCATTAACTGAATGGGGAATGTGCTGTCCACGTGATAGCCACGTCACCACTTCTGGTTGCACGCTGACTGGCTACTGCTTGCACACTTATTGGGTGAAGTGCCTGCCTCTGACGTCATGAGTAGTATAAAAGGGACGAAAAATTGAAGATCTAGAGCATCATCAGGGTGGAAGCCGACCCATCAACATGACTGCTGGACCAGCGCAGTGCTAGACGCGGGATAACTAAAACTAACTGCGGTGCCTACATAGCAGCAGTGCCATTCGGAATTGAGATCTCCTGCGCCGGTGAGCAGCCTTACAGTGACTTTCCGCGATACAACAATTTTGGATGGCCATCCGGGGGCAAAAATTAAATTAATGTAAGAATTCCATTTCTGGAACATTTCCTAGGGAAGTTTCCTGCAGAAGAGCCTTGCGGGCCCGATGTGATTCTACAGAATGTAGAGCTGATGGTGATTCTTGGTGGATAACTCGCCGGATCTTCCAACCATGCTGAAAAGCGGATTCAAACTGCCGCGCTGCATGTCGCATGTGATAATTAACTTTTAGACCACAGTCTGGTGGGACTTTGCTCGTTGCACCACAAGAGCTATGAGACATATCCCGCACCATGTAACCAGTTATTGTACATGCATAATTATTTATAATAGTAGACCTCTCTGATAATGGGCAACTTTCAACTTTCAAACTACTGTCGCCGGACGGAAAACTTTACAACCAACTGTATAAATCATGTATCAGTTAAATTGACTGTCTCGTGGACATCTTATTACCCGTTCTTCTTCACTGTCATGGGAGTGGGCCGCATAAACAGTCTGCCTGCGGAAACCTGCTTGTGGAAAGCTTCCCTGCAGTCAAAATCATGCCATCTCACGCTATTTTATATTAGCGTATCAATTTCAGTGACTTATGAACTTGTACCGTACCGATGACCAATAGGTACTCAAGTAGCTATACTATTGTGCATTATTATTTCCGTAAAAAGCACTGATGATCAATAGATGCCTTTCCGGTCATAAGACCACATTCTTATACTTTCTGTTTCATACTGTATATATTATCCTTATTTTCTGTGGGTGCTCTCAACTAACAGCATCGTAAGGTCCTATGACCTGTGATATATATCGTTCACACTGTATTAGTTAGTTGCGTATATGGCAAGTAGCCATCCTAGTTAATATGGTTTGTTTATTTATAAAAACTCCAGGACGCAGTACGCTAGGCTATACTATACAGCAACATTATATCTGCATCAAATTATTCCCCCAGCATCAATTTTATACTGAGGTTGATGATCATGTGCTAATTGCTCGAGCCTGACATGTTACCGACTAAACCTGGATATTCTAGCTCGATAGGATAGGTTTAAAGTCGTTAGGGACAATTTCTCCTCAAGAGAGGCATAGTGTATGCCTCTTTTCCGGTTGTAGTGGAAATGTAGCACCATGCACCAGCTAGGTTGTGTAAAATTGGCCAGTTACCTTAGGGCCTCTTATTAATATCGAGTTATTGTTTCTTTCCACGACCCACCAGCCGCAAGGATTAATAATTGTGTGGATCCCCATCGACACATTAGCAGGATCCGACACTGGGAAACTATCGGAGGTTTCCGAGTGGTGATAACTAACGTGCCGATTTACATACATCTCCCCCTGTATCCTCGAATACTAGTTAGTTAGACTCACCCGCCAATGTAGGAAGCACTGCGAAAAGAAAATTAATCATGTTATAACGCCGGCCTGCAGTGTATCTCTCGGCATTCTGGAACTTAACCCTAATGACAGATAAAACGTTAATTCTGTAGCACGCAGTGATGGATAAGATGCAGATCTCCATCCAATTCGTTGTAGTGTCTGGGTGAGGTCTTAGAACCCAGCACGCCCTCACGAGAAGGACACTGGCGATGTATATCTGTCTCTTTCTCCCCACCATAAATGATATAGCACTTTCTAAAATTGCTTTTGTGAACTGTAAACTTGTCCTAGTGATGTTGTATGTGGCCATGGTGACCGGATCATTATTTAATTCGGGAGCTATTGCGCTGTAACATGTACGCTATCTTTCGGAGGTAGATGCTATGCAGGGCGACCTACCAGAAGCTGAGCATCTTCGCCTGTAAGATGTATGTCTAAAGTTAGGTAGAAATCCTTGCGGCCAAAGCTTGTACTCGTATCTAACAACCAAATGGTAGGTTAGAATGTAGCAGAAGGCCTGCATAAATAAAGTGGCAACTACCAATGCAGTAACTTTGGACCTACATAAGACGGTGACTGGTGAATTCTTCGGAAATCATTCGTCCCGTCTTCACATAAACCACTGTGCATCACATTAATTATGGTTTCACTAGGATTGACCAGCACTTAACATTTTCGGTTTGAACAAAAGTGTGGCCCTTTTTGCTGTGGTGTTGAAGGCATTTTCCTGTGACCCGCACGGGGTACTTTCCTCTTGCAACAACATTTTTCGTGTGTGTGTGTTAGGGGTGTAATTAGTTTATATTAAACTACCATTTAGCCTCGACGCGATGCTCCCTTATGGGGATACCTTTGCGGATTTACGGATCTATGTGGTACCTTCAGCGAGAACACCGGATGACTCTATGTACTGCATTATTTGCTCATTACTGTCAAATGAGTGATATTATTTGTATAGTTTATCAATTTGTGACCGTTCAATTATTACCATCATGTCCGTGTTTCTAAATTAGAATGGACTGTCATACCGGTGACACAGTGTCGTTCAATCTCGGCGTCAATGGTCGCATGGCCCCACTGGAACATGAACATTCCACCAGCTCTAGAGGCCAGTCTTTGTACCTTCCGGAGAGACGCGATACAGGATCCACAACCCCGAGAACTGCAGCTAACCAGCCTTCCCGAGCATCATGCACATGCGGTGCGGTGGAGTGGAGTGACATGGCGGACCAGCGCATACCCCCGCAAGCTACAAGTGGCGACCGATGTGGGGCTCGAACGAGAAGTGAGCTCACGCCAACTCTCAACACACTTTCAGTCTCCTTCAACAGACAGTCAGCTCTCCCTTGACAGGGAAGTAGCATTATATGACAGATGAACTGCTCATGTGCTCACCGATAAGGTAACTAATTTTCTCGGTGCGGGACGACCAACACCGCCTTTACATGAGTTTTTACCGATCGGCGAGGGGACATCCCATGATGCCTCACAGGCGGGAACTCAATATATCACCTTGTCGGATATCCGCGATTGGTACCCACCATCTACGCCAGATCACGGACGACCACGACACAGACTCCTACGGGGGCACAACTATCCTTCACGACCATTTTGTTCACCATCATCAATGGGTGACCAGTGGCTGGACACTCATGTACCCTATCGCGCATCTCCGCCGCTTTGTGTGTCATCACCATATTATCCGTCGGGGCCGCGTTATCCTGCGGCGACACCTTTCCAGCAATACCACAGAAGACCAACACATCGCGCACATCATCCACGTCAGTCACCTGCTCCGCCACCATACGAGGAATATCCGTCTCAACTACCAGCAGAACGTCCGCCTCATCTACATAGTACGCCTCCACCAGTCTATAGACCAATACCTGTCTATGGAACCACACCATTCAGCAGAACCTACCTATCATGCACAGCATCAATGACGGGAATCACCTTCACGGAAACTGCGTCATCATCATCATCATCAGGGACATTGACAGGGAAACACCACCAACACCGCCACCACCACCACCACCACCAACACGCAGACCATCATTCACATTTTCATCAGTCTCCCAAGCACCACCACCTGGATTCACGCCAATCACTTTGCCTCGTGGACATGGCAGGATCATTCTCTCCCTTCCCCCTCCCCCCCCACCCCTCCCTCCCCCCACCCCTCCCCCACCCCACCCCACCCCGCCCAATTTGGCAGGGAGAATGACTGGACCAATTATAAAGTTCAGTCCGGGAAAGCATTACAAGTCCTGGCAGACTTAAACACAGATTATACACCAACTTACATGAAGTTGGAGAGCATGTTGTCGGAGAGATTCAGTGACACGGCTCTCAGAGAAACAAGTCAGCTTCAATTGAAGAATTTGCATCGACGTTCAGGAGAGACATTACCGGAGTTGTCTAGACGTATTCAACGACTAGTTACCGGCGTATATCCAGCACGAATCTCGAGGGCATTACCCACTTACATCTAGACACATTCATCAGTGGTGAGCCCGCTCTAAAAGAAAAATTATTCTTTACGGAGCATGGTAGCCTGCAACAACTCACAGCCACTGCAGTTCGTATTGAGAACTTCTTAGAATGGGAAAAGGATAATCGCCGCCAACTGCACCCTATTAATGAATTACAATGTGAACGTCACCACATCCACCAACAACAGCACTGCATCAGCACCCTCAACATCAGACCCACAGACACAATCGGATCAACCCACCGGTCAAAATCATGTGTCTAGAGGAAGAGGGCGTGGCCAGTCCCATCGGGGGTGGGGCGGAGGGGGGGGGGGCACAACAACACTCAAAGACGCACAACAGCAACAATAGAGAAAAAACATGCATGATAGGTTAGAGGAGATTACCAAACAGATCTCAGCACTCACCAGTCAACAACTCTGACCGCTAATTGATGAACCCCGCAGCCCGAGACACTGTCACACTAACAACGGCACTGATTACAGTCGCTTCGGTGCCCATTCTCACAACCCGGCTCAAATGCGGCCACTGAACGATGTCAGGTGGCCAAGACTACTACTCATTCTCCTACATCATGCATACACACGCACCCATCTTCTTATACGTCGGTACCAACAATGCACACCGTATCCGCAGCACTGACATCTCCCCCCTGCCGGAAATTGTGACCCCATAATTTCTGCATCTACCAAACCTTCTTTTCTATGTAAAACGGCAGTGGAAGGTTATAGCACCTCCGCTGAAACAACGTTTATACAAGCACCATGGCCCACGGCCAAGGCACTTAACACCCAGTGTCCCTTGGTGGTTTGCAATTCACAAGTCCTTACAGCATCATCCACTACATCTAGCAGCAGCAGTGATTCAGATGGAAGTACACACTCGGCATCATGGACCCGCAAGAAGGAGCACCGTACTAAGGACAGGAAAATGCCACGCCGTCATTACTACTTCTGTTTGTCAACTAAACATCCCATGATGCATTGTCAAAAGTGGCTCACACAGGTAGCCGTCATCCGTGATCGTGACAATCCTAACTGCACTGCTGTTTACACTAACTCAAAATACACAGAAACGGCATCAACACCATCACCACTGCTAACCACAGCTCTGTCATCGCCTAAGCAATCGCAGCAGCAGTGACGACGGGTTGGCCCTTTCCACACTCAGCCACCAACTGCACTCACGGAAGCTATCCGGAAACAGGCCAACTATATACAGGATGATACTGCACCAAAAACACTCCCTCAGGCGGTATCATTGGAGACTCTTCCATAGGCACACCGTAAAGTCATATATAGGTGTGCTTGTCTGTTTAGCGGTGTTTCCACCAGTGCCATTGTTGACACTGGAGCTTCACCGTCTTTAACAAGCGCTTGTATGAGAGCATCCCACCTCATAAAATCACCCCCTAAACCTACAAATATATTTTTGCAAACAGCTACAGGAGCCGATGTTCCAGTGGCTGGTACAGTAAATCTTGTGATACAGATAGAGGAGATGCAATTCATCTAGCGAGTTATCGCCTCTATTCAAAACGATGCCCTGCTTGGTACTGATTTCCTCAGTGCCAACGAAGCCATCATACATTGCAGACAACATGAACTAGACATACACGGCCGACGGATACCTCTTTGACCGGAGTCATCACTGTATGACATGTGTGGTGATCTTAGCATCAACAGCCACAGTTGAGCCGGGATAGGAGAAAATTGTGTGGCCCACTGCACCACAGTTATGAAACAATACCCACATAGCCATGCTGGAACCCGACCCCGAGTATATACTCGCCTCACAATGCGCCAGTCCCCGCACGACCGCACACACTATGAACAAAGATCATATACCATTTCGGGTATTCAATGGCACGGCGGACCCAATAACTCTAGGACCGGGAGTTCGTTGTGGCCATTTGGTGGATGTGATATCACTGGAGACACCCCCTACTACACATACACCAGCACCAACTTCTGATGATTTGCCAGAATACTTACATGATATATATCTGCGTGCCACAGTTGGGTTGATACAATCCCACAAGAAAGACACACAGAAATTACTATACAAATATCGTGATAGTTTCTTGGCCGGAGACATGGACCTCGGAGAAACTCATCTCGTGCGACACTCCATCGACACTGGCAGCAACCGACCCATTCGACAGCCCGTTCGACGTCTTCCCATTCACAAGGAAGCGGAGGCACACCAACAGGTAAACGACATGTTGCGGACAGGCATAATAGAGCCATCAGCATCCCCCTGGCCCAGTCCCATTGTACTAGCAGACAAAAAGGAAGGATCTTTGTGGTTTTGTATAGACTACTACCGCCTTAGTCATCTAAGCGTCAAAGACGCGTATCCATTACCAAGAATAGATCGGGCCTTAAGATTCCTTTTCCGGCGCTGGTTTTGTACACTTGATTTAGCAAGTGGGTACTGGCAGGTGGGCATGGATGAGGCTGACAGGGAGAAGACCGCGTCTGTATGTAGACGGTCTTTTCCAGTTCCGCAAGATGCCTACGGCTTGTGCAACACTCCTGGAACGTTTGAGCGTCTCATTGATCAGGTATTAACTACCCTACAATGGGAAATCTGTCTGTGTTACTTCGACGAAGTAATCATCCTTGGTTCCTCGTTTGAGCAGACTTTGTCTAACCTGGACAAAGTTCTTATGTGCTTTCATACGGCCAACTTAAAGATCAAACCGAAGAAATATCATCTTTTCAGACAGAGTGTCGAGTTCCTGGGACATATCCGGTGATGGAGTGGCTACACAGCCTTCAAAAACAAAAGCGGTAGCGGAGTGGCAGACACCCACTTCAGCCACGGACACCCGCAGTTCCTCTGTCTCTGCTAGTACTATCGTCGATATATCCATCATTTTAGTGAGATTTCATCACCCTTATTCAGGATCACCGAAAATTACCGCCCATTCGAGTGGACGAGTGAGTGTGAAGGTTCCTTCAGGGCGCTGAAGGAACCCTTGACGACGGCGCCAATTCTTGCTCATCCTAACCTCGATTTCATCTTAGACCCTGATGCATTGGCTTACGCCATTGGCGCTGTTCTATCTCAGGTCACAGAAGATGGAACAGAGCAGGTGCTGTGTTATGGTTCACTTACTCTGAACAAGACAGAAACGTTATGCGACCACAAAGAGAGAATTGTTAGCAGCGGTCGATTTCGTCAAGTATTACAAACACTTTCCGTATGGGCGCCCATTTACCCGCCGTACACATCACGCCTCACTACGCTGGCTCAGAAACCTAAAAAATCTGGAGGGCCAGGTAGCGAGGTGGCAGGAATCCCTGCAGGTCTTCAACTTCAATGTTGTTCATAGACCCGGCAAACTGCATGGAAATGTAGACGCCTTGAGCAGAATTGGCCTCAAGGATGAACAATAAGTTGCCACGACCATGACACATACTACACAGCCATCTCCGGTGTTCCCCGAATTGCGGAACACGGAGACAGTCGCTCACGAACAAGCAACAGATGCGCAAACACAAAACATATACGTGTGGATCCAGGAGGGGTACGTCCTCCTAAGGAATCTGTTACACCACTTTCCGCAATGGCAAAATACTATTATCAGTGGTTTGGCGATTGCCACATACAGAACGACGTTATCCACATTAATAACCGCATAGTTATCCAGGAGCATTATTCTACAACTACATGATAATGCTGGACACCCAGCCGTCGAACGGACCATCATGTGGATAAAACAGAGATTCCATTGGATCGGGATACACGATAGTGTGAAGGCATGGGGCGCCAAATGCGTCCCATATCAAAGACGCACTGTTGGCCAGCACCATTCCACACCTCTACAAGTTAAAATTGTTGATGCACCGAGGGAGCGAGTGGCTATTGATGTGCTCTGACCCTTGAATATGATGGATGAAGGAAATAAGTACATCCTCGTATTACAAGATTATTTTACGAAGCGGGTAGAAGCATTTGCTTTGCCAGACCAAGAGGCATCCACAATAGCGGAGGTCTTGACAAGCAATGTGTTCTGCCGGTTCGCTATGTCCTATGAACTACACTCCAACAAGGAAGTAATTTTGAGAGCCGGCTGATCTCCGAGCTCTGCAAATTGTTTCATATAGTCAAAACACGCACAACGCCCTACCATCCGTGGAGCGAGGGGATGGTAGAGAGGTTCAACCATACCCTGGCAGAAATGTTGACAAAGGAAACATGACTTGGTTGTCGAGATTGGGATCTACGACTCCCATATGTGCTCATGGCATAACGCACTTCCATACATTCCAGCACAGGTTATACCCCTGCTTGGTTAATCTTAGGCTGTGAATTAGCCTTACCCATGGATCTGGCCATGCCCAGGATTCCAGGGGGAAAATTCACCATCTCTCTATCATGATCCCATGCGGCAGTGGATAGAACAGACCCATGAGCTAGTGAGAGCAACTTTATCCACTGCACATCGGCATCAGAAATTGTGGCATGACCGACGAGTGCATGGAGATCCGTAGGAGGTGGGAAAATGGTTTGGGTTCACGATTCGCGACATTCTGCAAATGTGCCGAGTAAACTTAGTTACCAGTGGAAAGGCCCCTATGTGGTAGTAGGTAAGAAGTCGGACATAGCCTACCGCATCCGCGCCTCAGATGGCCTGACCTCAGTCATCCACTTCAATCGACTTAAACCTTGTGTCAGTGACGACCCAGTACCAGAGGTCGGAATTTCTCGTTTGTGCTCTCCAAGGGGAAGGACGGAAAAGTTGTTCCGCCAACCTCTTCCCATTCCCACCCACCTCATGCTATTACCCCAATTACAAGTTACCACAAGCGCAAGCTGAGGCTGCCCCGGGCCATGCTTCTTGTGGAGTGGAACATGTAATAAATAGCATGGAAGTGAAGAGGCTTGATGAGGCCTTGGCTTGTTTTGAAGACCAGCAAAACCGCACAACTCAGTGTATCCCTCCAGAACCGTAAATCGTGAGACCAATCCCATTCCAAGGTGCACCCCATCCATTGGCACCCCCCCCCCCTCCCTCCAACTCGCGTTCCTCGTCTATGCACCAAGTTCGGACATCATCGGCCCTGTTCATTTCACACTCCACTCGTCGTCCATTGAGTGTCCATCTTCAGATATGAGAGAGTCCGCGGTTACAGAGGTGGCATCCCGCACCAGAGTAACCCACCCACCCACACCCACCCCCTCCCCTCCCCGCTGTGGTGGGCAGGGAAGCAGCCTGTTCATCAGACTTTCGGCTCGAATATTCCCGGTACTTAAGAATTATGACAGTATCAACCGTCGTGTAATAGGAGATGACCCTCTCCATCCAAAGGGCATCCCCGACCACAACCGCCCTAACAAGCCCCACCCCCCCCCTCCCCCTAATTGGTGTCACACCAAGACACAGAAAGCTAGGAGCATACAGAATACACTTGCCCGCAAGGCTGGATACATCAGTTCATCGTTGCGCGAACACCACAAACACACCCAGTTATAGAAAGGACTTAATGGAGACATTCAACATCATCAACAACATCATTAAGCATGCACATAGCGTCTTATAATCGAAAAAGTTACACCTTTTTCCCGCAACATTCCATATCGCACGAATGTGGGGAGTGCATCACTTTCCGCAACCTGACTTTTCCGCAGTAGCAACAGACTCGGCATTCACCAGCTTGGAAACCTGGGTATGCCCAATCCGCATTACACCGGCATCACACAGCAGCCCAGACTTCCCTACAACAGGACACCACTGTCATCAACACAAGTCGACATTTTCCAGACACCCCTTATCCCGTTTGCGGAAAAACTGATCATATGGAAAGGAGAAATAACACCGCAGCCATCTACAGTATGTGCTACAGGGGAAAACACAGTCCAGCTTCACAGGATCCGTAGACTTGATTTCCACAAAACTTGGAACTGTTTAAACCAAACAATAAATTACAGTCAGCTTTACTGTCCTAATTTTGATTGAGAACACGACTGTTCTACCGCATATACAAATCATTAGCGCACGGGCTGGTGAAGCAGCATCAAAACTTCGACAGCATAACATAATGGAGAATTTCAAATATTCTCTTAACTACATATTCCAGTCACTAATCAACATCGGCTGGAATAATTCTATTACAGACAAGAGGCGGCGCATGTATAAGATCGCGCGCATATACAGGGACGCTGTTCTAAGGAACAGAATTTGAAAACATACATTTCCATTTTTCATATCAACTACGTATAATCAGCAGCATTAAAACTTCGCCATTACATACAGATTGCCTAAGTTTTCGATCAACCACGTGCTTTCCAAAACAAGAACCACGTGATCAGCACTTCTAATTTCCAGAAAATTGAATCGAAGGCTATAAACACAAGAACCGCCCAATGCATATCTACCACAGCGTGATGGAAGAGGCGAGAGGAAGGCCGCTGACATTATCGCGCTCTCCCACACCCAATCTGGCATTCCAGCTTGAAATCTGAACAAGCGAGTTTATAAGCATCCAATCTGAAAAACCGCTTCACACTAATTAAAAGGTGAGCTTCCACGGGAATAAGTAGTTCCGGATTTTTATGTTGATCGGAGACTCAATTTTTCACTGAGTGGGGATGAAAGCGACTATACTTCCTTTCTACGGAGGGAATATTTGATCTCACTCCAGGAAAATTAAAATTAAAACTTTCCAAATAGGGCCTGACCGACTCACTCTAAAAATTTTGGGTGTAGTCATCCGCCCTCCTGTGATGTCATGAAAAAGTATAAAAGGAGGAAAGCGTGCACTGAAACTTCATCTTCCCATCAAAACTCGACACAAGGGAAGATCGAGCATTAGGCTACTTTCGTGTCACAAAGCAAATTCTGCTTTTACTTATTATTTTATTACTATTATACTTGGCCAGTAAAAGTATGAACAGGTAGGAAATTTAGATTAGGTTAGGCGGTTCCGCACATTACCATCATGCAGAAATGAGATGTTGCCTGCGGAAGATCTCGCCTTGGCCGACAGCTCGGAGGAGTCTCAGGAAGACGTATCCGTGTACAGCATTACAGCTTAACGGATAGCCTTGTAAGCGTGCGTTCTCCAGAAACTCAGACTTGACGCTTCATGTCAATCGCGACCATCTTTTACGTGCCTTTTGTACGGACTTTAAGTACCTGCATTTAGCTACTCGATATCGTGTGACACACGCTTTAAGTTGCACACATTGTGTGTTAGTAGTAACGTTAGCACGTGGTGAACAAAATGGACATAGGTATTTTCGCACCCTGTTTCGAAAGCTAATTACCAGTTACCATGCTTCCAACAGGAAAGATGGCCAAAACAAAACGTACCAAACTGACTTTCGCATTACATAAGAACAACAGCATCCGCAACACAACCATCTAGCAGCAGCATTCCAGCATCCCCATTGGCAGCACCAGCACGAACAGCACCGGCAGCATTCGCAACATCAGTATCAACACCAACTGTGATTTCTGCACCGGCAGCACCCGTAGTGACACCGCCGACCACACGCAGCAGCATCACCGCATCTGTAATCGGCCAGCCCATTTCAGTCGTGACTTCTACACCTGTGACAATATCTGAAACCGGTTTACAGGACATTTCCGATAGATCCCTTTCTCTGTGCTGTTTAACTATAGATTAGGAGATCCGCCTCACGGAAGCAGTCACCAGCACCACAGACCATCACACCAGCACCCACACGCATCATCATTTGCCGTACGCAAAATAACTATGCCAGATCGTCCGTATTCAAGGAAACGAAGAATAGCCCACCAGCCTTCGGATATCCGTGCAATTCCTAGGACGACCGCCAGCAAGTTATTGAAGGCTGTAAAAATAAGGAAGCCATCTGCAATCACCGTAGCAGCAACCACACCGCGCATCAGCAATGCATTCAGCAAACCTGCAGCCCGCACCATCACCACGACAACAGTAATGTCCGCAGTATCCACACCGCCTCCAGTCAGTACGACACCCGTCATCATCACCACCACAACTAGTGCATCTATGGAAACATCCGCACCTTCCTCCAGTTTCAGCACTACTGAACTGGGCATTATAGATAGTGATATTTCGGCATCAGAGGTCCATCCACCACGTCCGAGTACAACGAGTCGTGGAACCCAGACTCGCTGGGGACATTTCTCTGTGGATGTTTAAGGACACTATGTTATGGCTGCGGCAGAATTTATAAGTAGGTGTGCGGAGCAGTGGAATTTATTCTATTTTTGAAATATTTTTCTTTTTATTAGATATCTTTTTATAATAGATACCCTGTCCCTAGGCTGACTACCGTCAGTCATCCTACATAGCAGCGCAATATTTTTGCGTAGCTATGTCTCACAAAAATAATCGCTGCAGATACCTGTGTTGTAAAAATGTTGTGTGCAATGTAGGTACACAACACACCGTAGCAAATATACACCTGTGCAAAAGTTAAGCACCAGCAAAAACAATAGAACGTAGAAACATGATGGTACAACTAGGCTGCCATACTTTTTGTCCCCGTGTTAGCTGACATAATTCCAAGTACGAAATGCACATGCATGCATGACTTCACGCCGCTTGATGTCCGTGTGTGGCGGGAAACAGCACATGTGTTCAGTTATGTAAAAGTCCAGTTTGAGGTGTAGAACATTACATACAGATTTAGGCGACAAGATTAGGAATTTTGTGTTGATGACCGTGGTTTATTTGTACAGAGAGAATTAGCTCTTGATTGTGAACCGCTATGGCAAGACGAAGGTTAAGTGATCGTGTGAAATGGCAAATCATAGGCATGCATACCACTGGTATGTCATGCAGAGAGATTGGCAGACAGCTGAACATTAACCATACTGTAATCAGTCGTTTGATTGCAAAACATGGGCAAACTAACGAGGTGAAGGACAGGCCTAGATCTGGAAGACCGAAGAAGACTACTGCCCGTGATGATCGAGCCCTAGTACGCCTTGTTAGATCTCCATTCACCAACAGCAGAGTGCTCAGCCAGCAATGGGAAACGCGCAATAGAGTGTCAATGTCTACCGTCAAAAGGAGACTGTATGCTGCTGGCATGAAAGCTAGGAGACCTGTCAGACGTCCTCTCCTCACTGCACACCACAAAGAGCGTCTGAGGTGGTGCAACGAAAGAAGACACTGGAACATGAGATCCTGGAGACGGGTACACTGGTCCGATGAAAGTCGGTTCCTGCTTCATGCCACAGATGGTCGAACTCGTGTATGGAGGTCCAGACGCACGGCGTACGACCAGCGTTACATCATGGAAGAAGTTCCATTTGGTGGAGGTTCCGTTATGATATGGGGGTGCATCTCATTTGATTGTAAGCTGGATCTGTTGACTGTACCTGGAACACTAAATGGACAAAGATATCAAGATTCCATACTGGATACAGTTGTGGTCCCTCATTTTGTAAATCATGCACCTGGAACCCACCCTATATTCATGGATGACAACGCCCGACCACATCGTGCTAGAGCTGTGCATGAATACCTCCGCCAGAATGCCATCGAAACCCTACCATGGCCAGCAAGG
Source organism: Chaetoderma sp. LZ-2023a (assembly GCA_034401795.1). Lineage (NCBI taxonomy): Eukaryota > Metazoa > Mollusca > Caudofoveata > Chaetodermatida > Chaetodermatidae > Chaetoderma > Chaetoderma sp. LZ-2023a. Next base: position 147,674,210 of record CM067373.1, on the reverse strand, counting down.
AGCCCTGACATGAACCCTATTGAGCATATCTGGGACATTCTGGGAAACATGGTGAGAAGGAGGGATCCTCCTGTGCAGAACCTACAGGAATTAACAGACACACTCCATCTTGAATGGCAACGAATACCACAATGGCGTATCAGTCGGTTGGTGACCAGCATGAGACGTCGTGTCCAGGCCGTCATCCAGGCACAAGGTGGATATACCCGGTATTAATAATGACAGTCTCAAACTCGTGCACAGATGTTAAACTTCGTTTTCAGACACCATTAATGACAATCTAGCCACGTGTGTCAACTGTAGGGCAATAGTTGTCAGTTGTGTCAACGTAACCATATTCAGGCCTCGTTTTCAAGTTCAAACAAAAGCATACAGTGTTTCCCCACCATCATAATCAGCATTCCTCTAGTTGCATTATTACCTCTTGCACTAAGATGGATGGGTACATAAATGTTTATGCTATTGCTTTCTTCATAGCACATGAATATACCCTCGCATGTGCGTAAAAATAGGGTGGTGCTTAACTTTTGCACAGGTGTATATGTCTTATTCCCCTCATGCCGTCCCAGCTATGCTGGGTCTGCCTGATGAACTAGCTTTTTTTACTTTATTAATATATTATTTTTCGTATTATTTTTCTTCCCGCGTTAGTACGTCAGGGCAGATTGTGGATAGCGAGAGCTATCTGTGCGGACCCGCCAAAATGGGCCGCTCTGTATGCATACCTTCATTCATCCGGGATGCATATGTAATTTACATATTCAAACTGTGATATTACTGTTTTAACATATCTTTATACATACTTTTCTTTTATTTTCTTATATTATAATGATTAAGGTACGTTGGAGCTTGGGCGTTCTCTGCGGAAAAATAATTATCCGCACCCAAGAGAACGCCCATGTGAGCTATTGTTTAGCCTAATCATGGTATTAAATAAATATACAGCACGCACCACGTAATAAAAAAAAAAAAAAAAAAAGAACTGGAAAAATAATTCCAGGTCAAAAATGAAAACTAAAAGTATGCTTCCCTCCCACTCTTTCACACCGCTATGTGCTCTTCTCTTATAACCACGCATCTCTCGCATCACTACTCACGCGCCTACTCGGGAAGTCTATAATTCCCGCCTAGCGTGCTCCTGTGCGTTCGATCCGCGAAGCGTTGATCATTTGTCACGGGTGTCAAACTAGGAGGGGGTGGTGTAGCATGGATCGACCGGACATATACGGACTGTCCCAGCTAAGCTTGGTACGGGATGGCCGTGCCAGATTCGCTCCAAACTTGCCCTCCCTGAGTAGGATAGTACGCGTGTATAAGCCCTATGAGAGGTTTTCGTTAAAAATGGCTAAGTCCGTAAGAATGCGTAGCGCGCATCAGAGCTTCCCTGGCAACATGTGTCAGGATTGGGTGTGTGCTTATAGTGTACCGAGTTGGTACTCGTGATTTTCTCAAATCACACCATTCTCATTGTTCTTGGTACCGATCAGGACAAGAATGAAACACAGCACCTTTTACCATTTTAAAATCGGACCAGAAATGGCCGAGTTATCAATAAAAATCCCGTTAAATTATTTTCAAAATATTGCTTTTGACGTCATAATCGCGGGTATGCATTAACTGAATGGGGAATGTGCTGTCCACGTGATAGCCACGTCACGACTTCCAGCTGCACGCTGATTGGCTACTGCTTGCCCACTGTTTGGTTGAAACGCCTGCCTCTGACGTCACGAGTAGTATAAAAGGGCCGAAAATCGAGAGCATCATCAGCGTGGAAGCCGACCCATCAACAAGACTGCTGGACCAGCGCAGTGCTAGCGGCGGGAGAACTGCTGACTGAAGTGCCTACATAGCAGCAGTTCCATTCGGAATTGAGATCCCCCTTGGCTGGTGAGCAATCTTAGTGAATTTCCGCGATGCAACAATTTTGGATGCTCCCGGGTGGCCATTCGGGGGCAAATATTAAATTAATGTAAGAACGCCCTTTCCGGAACTTTTCCTAGAGGAGTTTCCTGCAGAAGAGCCTTGCGGGCCCGATGTGATTCTACAGAATGTAGAGCTGATGGTGATTCTTGGTGGATAACTCGCCGGATCTTCCAACCACGCTGAAAAGTGGATTCAAACTGCCGCGCTGCATGTCGCATGTGATAATTAACATTTAGACCACAGTCTGGTGGGACTTTGCTCGTTGCACCACAAGCGCTATGAGACATATCCCACACCATGTAACCAGTTATTGTACATGCATAATTATTCATAATAGTAGCTCTCTCTGTTAATGGGCAACTTTCAACTTTCAAACTACTGTCGCCGGACGGAAACTTTACAACCAACTGTTTAAATCATGTATCAGTTAAATTGACTGTCTAGTGGACATCTTATTACCCGTTCTTCTTCACCGTCTTGAGAGTGAGCCACATCAACAGTCTACCTGCAGAAACCTGCTTGCGGAAATCTTCCCTGCAGTCAGGATTGTGCCATCTCGCGCTATTTAATATTAGCGTATCAATTTCAGTGACTTATGAGCTTGTACCGTACCGATGACCAACAGGTACTCAAATAGCTATACTATTGTGCATTTAATTATTTCTGTAATAAGCACTGATTCGCCCTGTAGGTGGGGCTTAGAATACACCTTCCGTATCCTCTGCGTGTCGTAAGAGGCGACTAAAGGAGGTAAGGGTGAGGTAACCCTGACAGAAACCTCGAGTGCTGAAGACGGAGGTTCCAGGCCGCACGGCGCACTATAATAAACCATGGATCCACGCACATAACGCTTATGATCATGTCGATAGTCACTTACAGGACTGGCGGTATGATCAGCGAACGAAAAGAAGAAGAAGAATAAGCACTGATGACCAATAGGTGCCGTTCCGGTGCTAAGACGGCATTTTTATACTTTCCGTTTCATACTGTATATATTATCCTTATATTCTGTGGGTGCTCTCAACTAACAGCACCGTAAGGTCCTATGACCTGTGATATATATCGTTCGCACTGTATTAGTTAGTTGTGTATATGGCAAGTAGCCATCCTAGTTAATGTTTTGTTTATTTATAAAAACTCTAGGACGCAGTACGCTAGGCTATACTATACAGCAACATTATATCCGCATCACTTTATTCCCCCAGTATCAATTTTACACTGAGGTCGGTGATCATGCTCTAATTGCTCGAGCCTGACATGTTACCGACTAAACCTGGCTATTCCAGCCCGATAGGATAGGTTTAAAGTGGTTAGGGACAATTTCTCCTCAAGAGACGCATAGTATGCCTCTTTTCCGGTTGTAGTGAAAATGTAGCACCACGCACCGGCTAGGTTGTATAAAATTGGCCAGTTACCGTAGGGCCTCTTATTAATATTGAGTTATTGTCTCTTTCCAAGATCCACCAGCCGCAAGGCTTAATAATTGTTTGGATCCCCATCGACACGTTAGCAGGATCCGACACTGGGAAACTATTGGAGGTTTCCGAGCAGTGATAACTAGTGCCGATTTACATACACTCGGATACTAGATGGTTAGACTCCCCTGCCAATGTAGGAAGCACTGCGAAAAGAAAATTAATCATGTTATAACGCCGACCTCCAGTGCATCTCTGGGCATTCTGGAACTTAACCCTAATGACAGGTAAAACGTTAATTCCGTAGCACACAGTGACGGATAAGATGCAGATCTCCATCCAATTCGTTGTAGTGTCTGGGTGAGGTCTTAGAACCCACCACACCCTCACGGGAAGGACACTGGCGATGGATATCCGTCTCTTTCTCACCACCATAAATGATATAGCGCTTTCTAAAATTGCTTTTTTGAACTGTAAACTTGTCCTAGTGATGTTATATGTGGTTGCGGGGCCATGGTGACCGGATCATTATTTGATTTGGGAGCTATTGCTCTGTAACATGTACGCATGCTATCTTTCGGCGGTAGATGCTATGCAGGGCGACCTATGGGAAGCTGAGCATCTTCGCCTGTTAGATGCATATGTCTAAAGTTAGGTAGGAATCCCTGCCACTTGCGGCCAAAGCTTGTACTCATATCTAACAACCAAATGGTAGGTTAGAATGTAGCAGAAGGCCCGCATAAATAGCGGCAACTACCAATGCAGTAACTTTGGACCTACATAAGACGGTGACCTGTGGATTCTTCGGAAATCATTCGTCCCGTCTTCACGTAAACCAGTGTGCATCACATTAATTATGGCTTCACTAGGATTGTTCAGCACTTAGCATTTTCTGTTTGAACAAAAGAGTGGTCTTTTTTGCCAGCTCTTCCTCCGCTTCAGCGTTGAAGGCATTTTTCCTGTGATAGAGGGCCGCGTGAGGCACTTTCCTCTCGCAACAACATTTTTCGTGTGTGTGTGTGTGTGTGTGTGTTAGGGGTGTAATTAGGTTATATTAAACTACCAAGTAGCCTCGACGCGATGCTCCCTTACAAGGATACCTCTGCGGATTTACGGATCTGTGTGGTACCATCGGCGAGACCACGTAGAAAGAACACCGGATGGCTCTATGTACTGTATTATTTGCTCATTACTGTCAAACGAGTGATATTGTTTGTAAAGTTTATCAATTTGTGACTATTTAATTATTACCATCATGTCCGTGTATCTAAATTAGAATGGACCGTCATACCGGTGACACCAACAGTTGGGACGACACCGTGTGGTTCAATCTCGGCGGGAATGGTTGCACGGCTCCACTGGAACGTGAACGTTCCACCGGCTCTAGAGGCCGGTCTTTGTACCTTCCGGAGAGACACGATACGGGATCCGCAACCCCGAGAAAAAGGTAAACAGTTTTGGAATCCTCGTCTCATTCCAGTCGTGATATATGTAGGTACAAAGAACGACAACAATTAAATTTAAGGGGATTACGTGCACCAACCTGGTACACTTTAGTATGCCTTCTCTCCCAATGCTGACACCTGTTGTCAGGGAAGCTCTGACATGCGCTACGTGATCTTACGGACGTAGATGTTTTATAGAAAACCTCTCTCATATGGCTTTATACACGCGTACTATCCTACTCAAGGGGGCGTGCTTGGAACGTACCCGGAATGGTCGTCCCGTACCCAGCGTGTTGTCAGGGAAGCTCTGACGCGCTACGTGATCTTACGGACTTAGATGTTTTATAGAAAACCTCTCTCATATGGCTTTATACACGCGTACTATCCTACTCAAGGGGGTGTGCTTGGAACGTACCCGGAATGGTCGTCCCGTACCCAGCGTGTTGTCAGGGAAGCTCTGACGCGCTACGTGATCTTACGGACTTAGATGTTTTATAGAAAACCTCTCTCATATGGCTTTATACATGCATACTATCCTACTCAAGGGGGGCGTGCTTGGAATGTACCTGGAATGGTCGTCTCATACCCAGCTAAGCTGGGACGGTCAGTCCGTACCCATCTGGCCGATCCGCGATACACTAGATTATATTGATATTTTTGTGCAAAAAAGCAATAAAACTTAATTAATATTTAATAATCATACAAGATTTTCGGGGTTCCATGGGATCCAATGACATTGCGTTTGTGGGACCTAAGTTGCATTTTGGGGTATACACTCTCAAAAGGACCCTTATGAGAATCATTGCTGAGTCAACAATGACTTGCAGTCAAATTAATTCCAAAATATTCAACAGAATATGTTTTATATCGTGAAGTATATATTTGTTAGTCGAGCATATGACATCATAATCAATATGTCGCATGTAGGCTGACGTCACAACAGGGTTCATACAGCTGGAAGGTTTTCTTATTAAAGGACTTTTCAAGGACTCTCAAGGCTAAAGAAGTTGATTTCTCAAGGACTCAGAACCAGGATCCTGGAGGAAGTGAGGATATGAAACTGACACAAAATTTCATACAGCTTACCTTTAGAACCTTTAAAATTAGTTTGAATTTTGGAACATATTTGCTGTCAGATGGATTTTGCCAATCAAATCTTCTTAACTCTTTATTTACATCAGTACATGTCGTTTTGCAGACAATAAAATCACATGAGAGGAAATGTTCATTTTCAAGGGCTTTTCAAGGTGGATGGGTGAAATTCCAGTACTTTTCAAGACAAATTTCAAATTCAAGGCTTTTCAAGGCAGATGCCAAAATTCAAGGGCTTTTCAAGTTTGTATGAACCCTGCACAATCAAAATGTGCAATGAACATGATGGATGACATACATCAAGTGTACGAATTCATTATGTTGAATATATTGAAATTAATTTGCCGAGGTGCTGATGCTGCCATAGTTACCCTGAAATCTGGTTGCTGGGAATTGAGGATTCAGAGTAATTCAACTGTCTCGCTGCTGCAAGCCAGCAGGCAATAATTTCAATGAGCAAAAAATCTTTTGAGTTGAATATTTTGAAAACAATTTGACTGAAAGTTGTTGGTGGCTAACATCTATAAAGATGGCATAATGATGTTCTGTAGAGCATACATCAATATAGTGATCTATTTCTAGTTAAGTTCCACTCACCTCTCAAACCTTTTGGAATCAATTTAACTGTCTGACTGCTGAGTTTATTACAAGGATTATATCTCTAGACATGATATTTTGAAAAGAATTTGATTGAAAGTTGTTGTTATTGAACCAGTTATTACATTGATAAATCATTTTTAATAATCTTCTCTTGGTCTACAAATGGAGATTTCTCATGGCCACTGCAGAAGTCGTTTTTGGCCGCCTTGAGTGTCAATGTATTAATTCAGATCAGGAATCAATAAAATCACCTATTATGGTTAGATGATACTTACATTCTTGGAATATATCAAAATCAGGATTAAATGTACCAGTATTTGTATTTTTTCATGTTTTTAAGCATACCCCTTTCACCATCATGTCCGTGTTTCTAAATTATAATGGACCGTCATTCACCAACAAATGCCTTAAAAATTAAATTCTTTTCGATATAAAACTTATTCTGTTAAATATCTTGAAATTAATTTGATTGGAAGCTGTTTCTGCCTAAGCAGCAACTGCTTCCAGTCAAATTGATTTCAAAATATTTAACAGTATTCCTGTATGTTTGCCTTGAAAACAAGATACAGGGAATTCATCAATGAAAGGGTTAAAATAAGAAGGATTATAAAAGTTTTTAGTCTTTCTTCAAATATTTTTATTGATACATAATGTACTGATAAAACAAGACCAATCAGCAATTGAAGACAGTCACCATTTTTGTCACAAAGTACAATTCTTGATTTTCTGGATTTTTGTCCATAGATCTATAACAGGGTCTGATCCGGATCCAGATTCTTTATCCAGATTACATCTAGACTTGATATCTTCTTTGAGACTAAGACCCTTTCTTGTGTTAAAATGTGAACTAAATCAGATCAGTAGCTCTTTAGATACAGCACAGTACACACACACACACACGCACGTACGCACGCACGCACACACACACTATCGCACATGCTCACAGGCACTCACACTTGAATGTAATACTCTCTTCCCCAGATGGGACAAGGGTAATTATAATAAATAATGAAATAATCTGTACAATTTTACTAAAGGCGCAATGTAATTGACGTCAATAATCAAATTTTAGTTTTCGTGGTGTCATAAATTGTTCAATTAATTCATCTGTAACATTTTGTCGAGCTTCTCTATGCTTGGTTATCAGAGGCTGCAATATGCTGATGAGCTCCTTTTTGAGAAAGCCAGTCAGCAAGGCACCGCTTGAGTAATCCTGTAAAACAATGGTGGAGAGAGTATGTATGTGATGTGCGGGAGTCAACAGAAATGGGACAGAAATTCCTTGGTGGGCATGCAAATTCATCTTTCCAGGATAACTGGGTTATCATGTCAGGAATGCATGCCGACCTGCCACTTAAGTATATGACGTCATACTCAATGGAGGATTTCAGTTTATCAATCAATCATATGTTGTCATAATCAACTACATGATGTGCAGGATGACATCTTAATCAATTAAGATAAGTTCGTCACAAACGCTTAATTGATGCCAGACTAAGAGTCGTACGAATTGTATATCTAGTTTTTGTCTACTATTTAATAAACATTTTGTTGAATATTTTGAAACTAATTTGACTGGGTGGGGAGGTGCAATCGGTTAAATTAGTTTCAAAGTATTCAACAGCTTACCTGTATAGTTTTCTGGAAATTGATAGACGTGGAGTTCAGAGATCGATCGATCCCAAAACAGGCGAAGTGTGGGTGGAGTTTAACTATGGATGGGCGGGGCATAGCTAAAACTGGATTCCTCCATTATATCATCAGTAATGCCTAACGCACATGGGACAATCTAGCCGAGCTACCGGCCTCGCAAGGTTTTTTCCGGTAGCTCTTGAGCATCTCGCCGCACACGATGAGGAGCCGGTTTCAACTTCGCAATTAAAAATATATAATATAATAGGTATGTATGAAATCATCACATGTTAACATTTATTTCGCTCCATTGCATCAAGTTGCACAAATTAAGTCTCTAAAAGTATACAATTTAAACAAATTTATTTTCACACATTTTGCTGTGAATGTCCACCTTTAAATCGTGTGGACAAGCCATGCATTTTCATTGGTCAGTTGATTTCTGCAGCTTAGCACATGGCCCAGGACATTCACACACATTGAGGTTTTTACCCCGTAAGGGAAAAAATATCAAACACAGATATTTTTGTCAAGGCCTCGCGAGGTGAAATCCTTACCAAAATCATCCCCGCACACAAGCGCTACATGTCGCGGCAAAGCCCTTGCGAGGCCGGTAGCTCAGCTAGATTGTCCCCGTGTGCACTAGGCATTAGTATGTCACAATCACAATGACCAATAGCTCTGTCATGAAGTGTGAAAATTGTATGTCTTTGGTCTATTTATAATTTAATAAACATTCTGTTGAATATTTTGAAACTAATTTGACTGGGAGCTGTTGAGGCCATAGGCAGCAAAGCACCCAGTCAAATTAGTTTAAAAAAAATATTCAACAGTTTACCTGCGTAATTTACCTTGATTCTGGGAATTTAGGGTTCAAAGTAAATAAATTGATTCCAACATGCACAAAAGGTAGGCGGAGCTTAGCTAGAAATGGATGCCTCTGATTTCTATTGATTTCAGTCTAGCCTAGATAGTTAATGCTATTCTGATGCACTAAGGATACATGTATGAGTGAACTTTGCATGTTGATTTCTAATGACAAATCTATTAGTCCTAAGGATGCATTAAATTTGTTTGAAATCGGAAAAACGCCAAACAACAGAGAAGATATGGACAATGGCACCTTGTTTCAGTCCTGAGGCCATATTCATGAGTAGTAGTTAACACGACACAAAAATGCCTAAGCCTGTATTTATCTATATTGGATGGATATTTAGCCTCTTCGTGAATACGACGTAATCTCATCTCATCTACATAGCTGCGGGCAGTTAGGTGCGTGAATACGACGTAATCATGTCTCCTACATAGCTGCAGGAAGTTAGGCAGGTGAATACGACATAATCACATCTCCTACATGTATAGCTGTGGGAAGTTAGGGGGATCAATACGACATAATTACATCTCCTACATGTATAACTGCGGGCAGTTTGGTGGGTGAATATGACATAATCACATCTCCTACATGTATAGCTGCGGGCAGTTAGGGGGGTGAATACGACATAATTACATCTCCTACATGTATAGCTGCGGGCAGTTAGGGGGGTGAATACGACATAATCACATCTCCTACATGTATAGCTGTGGGAAGTTAGGGGGATCAATATGACATAATCACATCTCCTACATGTATAACTGCGGGCAGTTTGGTGGGTGAATATGACATAATCACATCTCCTACATGTATAGCTGCGGGCAGTTAGGGGGGTGAATACGACATAATTACATCTCCTACATGTATAGCTGCGGGCAGTTAGGGGGGTGAATACGACATAATTACATCGCCTACATGTATAGCTGCGGGCAGTTATGGGGGTGAATACGACATAATTACATCTCCTACATGTATAGCTGCAGGAAGTTAGGGGGGTGAATACGACATAATTACATCTCCTACATGTATAGCTGCGGGAAGTTTGGTGGGTGAATATGACATAATCACATCTCCTACATGTATAGCTGCGGGCAGTTTGGTGGGTGAATATGACATAATCACATCTCCTACATGTATAGCTGCAGGCAGTTAGGCGGGTGAATACGACATAATCACATCTCCTACATAGCTACAGGAAATTAGGTGTGTGAATATGACATAATCACATCTCCTACATAGCTACTGGCAGTTAGTTGGGTGAATATGACATAATCACATCTCCTACATATCTGCGGGCGGTTAGGTGAGCGAATACGACATAATCACAGCTCCTACATACCTGCAGGAAGTTAGGCAGATGAATACGACATAATCACGTCTCCTACATACCTGCAGGAAGTTAGGCGGATGAATACGACATAATCACAGCTCCTACATGGCTGTAGGCAGCTAGGCGGGTGAATGCGGCCAGTTTGTCTAATTAATTATACATGTTGTATGTCACAGGCAGATGTGATTCAGGCCCAGAACAAGCAGTCAATAGAATTTACTGAGCATTTTATGCGAATTAAATGTCAAACTGCTGAAAGCCACCAGGCAATCATTTCAATGGCCAATAATTCAGGACCTGATGAATATTTTTACAACAATTTGACTAAAGGTTGTTGGTGGCTTAGCCATCAACAACTTTCAATTAAATTGTTTTCAAAATATTCAGCATATCCAGAGTTAAGCCCTATGGAAATGTAGTCTGCAGAAACTCATCAGGCAGAGTTCCTAAATAATTGGAAAATTATAAACTATAAGTTAACCCTTTAACCTTGAAATCATAGCTTCATCTTTAAGACAATTATAGAGGAAAGTTGCTGACTATTTTGAAACTAATTCAACGAGAATCTGTTTCTCCCATAGGCAACAAGTTCCTAGTCAAGTTAGTTTCAAAATAGTCAACATAATATTGTATTCTGGTCCTTTGTTCAGTGTGTGTGTGTATTTAAGGGTTGGCAAGGTGACTTGGTGTATCTAAGGGATGATGAGGTGACATGGTGTATCTAAGGGTTGATGAGGTGACATGGTGTATCTAAGGGTTGACGAGGTGACATGGTGTATCTAAGGGTTGACGAGGTGACATGGTGTATCTAAGGGTTGACGAGGTGACATGGTGTATCTAAGGGTTGATGAGGTGACATGGTGTATCTAAGGGTTGATGAGGTGACATGGTGTATCTAAGGGTTGATGAGGTGACATGGTGTATCTAAGGGTTGATGAGGTGACATGGTGTATCTAAGGGTTGATGAGGTGACATGGTGTATCTAAGGGTTGATGAGGTGACATGGTGTATCTAAGGCTTGATGAGGTGACATGGCGTATCTAAGGGTTGACATGGAGACATGGTGTATCTAAGGGTTGACGAGGTGACATGGTGTATCTAAGGGTTGATGAGGTGACATGGTGTATCTAAGGGTTGATGAGGTGACATGGTGTATCTAAGGGTTGATGAGGTAACATGGTGTATCTAAGGGTTGATGAGGTGACATGGTGTATCTAAGGGTTGATGAGGTGACATGGTGTATCTAAGGCTTGATGAGGTGACATGGTGTATCTAAGGGTTGATGAGGTGACATGGTGTATCTAAGGGATGATGAGGTGACATGGTGTATCTAAGGCTTGATGAGGTGACATGGCGTATCTAAGGGTTGACATGGAGACATGGTGTATCTAAGGGTTGACGAGGTGACATGGTGTATCTAAGGGTTGATGAGGTGACATGGTGTATCTAAGGGCTGATGAGGTGACATGGTGTATCTAAGGGCTGACGAGGTGACATGGTGTATCTAAGGGTTGACGAGGTGACATTGGTATATCTAAGGGTTGACGAGGTGACATGGCGGCTGCTTAAACAACACAATCACTTTCACCTTTTCATGCAAGCTAGTGTCTCATTTGAAAATGAGAGGCCTGTATCGTTCACCTGAAATTATTTGCCACTTGCACAACCGAACAAAATGAGATGACCACAGGAAAAATTTACCAATCAAATTTCTGTGAAGGTTTAGCCAAGTTTTATTAAAATTGGTCCATCTTTCTACGATTTTCTCAGAAATCTGCAGAAAATGCAAGATGTCCGCCAAAGATGCTAAATTTTGATTGATTCATGGCGGGCATGTTTTTTTTTTGACATATCAACTTTCAATCGACAAATTTTAATGCTGTTTTGGCCCTAATCATATTTGTCAAATTTTGGCCCGATCCATTCAGCGATTCTGGAAAGAACTTGCTTTCGTGAAAACTAGGTCATCCAAGATGGCCACCGAACCACTTGCCAAATCAAGTTCCCTCGAACAAATAGCTCAAATAACTATTGCCCTAGTTCATGAGGTTTGCATCGATCCCACCCACCCACACCTCCCCCGAGCCCACCCTCACACCCCAGTGGTTTCGGAGATTTTTAAAGAAGCTTCTAAAAGTCAGCCAAAATCCAAGATGGCCACCGGCCAAATTGGCCGATCATCTTCCTTTGAAACAAAGTTGTAGCCCTATGCCATAAGGATGCATCCTGTTAAATATACTTGAAATCGGCCCAGTGGTTCTCGAGCAAACACTTTAATTTCCCATTGTGGGAAAAAGATCCAAGATGGCCGACAAACCATTTATCCGACCATTTCGAAAATGGAAAATTTGACATCAGAATACCCAAAAACCTCTATAAAACCAATTTCGGCTTCAAAATGTATCAAATAAAAATACCCAATATGGCCGCCAAACACGCTAAATTTTGATTGGTCCCTAGTGGCCATATTTTTGTACTTATCAACTGCCCTTGACCAAACCTTAATGCCCCCTAGTCCATAATCATATCTGATCCGTTCAGGACTTCTGGAGAAGTAATTTTCGTGAAAACTATAGATAATCCAAGATGGCTGCCCAACTATTTGGCCATTCAAGTTCCCTTAAACACACTTGGTTCAGTTCTTGCCTTAAATGATATTTCATGAGGTTTCAGTCGATTCCCCCAAGTGTTTTTGAAGAAGAGGATTTTTAGACGTCTCCAAAAATCGCCCAAAATCCAAGATGGCCGCTGGCTAAATTGGCCGATCGGCTCCATTTGAACAGAATTGAATCTGCCCAAAGGATGCTTCCTGCCAAATATAATTGAAATCGGTGCAGTTGTTGTTGAGAAGTCGTTTAAAGAAAAAGTTGATGGACAGGTGGACTGACAAACAGACAGACGGTCCCAGGTGAGCTAATAAAGACGGTGAATATTTTCAAGTTAATATGACTGGAAGTTATTGCTGCCTTCCAGTTATATTAATTTCAAAATATTCAACATAACTTGCTATACGTCATAATTTACTCTTTCAGGGATTTGTCACCGAAAGAGTTACGGTATTATTAGTGTCTTGAAATCAGCAACAGCTTTCATCAACATGATTTTCGTAAGCGACAATGAGTTCTTACTAAGCTCACGGCATAATTTATCTGGTATCGCATCTCAATTTGTAACACATATTTAGGGAGTTGCTATACATTTTGCAACATCCATAGCCGTTATGCAAAATTTGTACACGACTGCAATTTATCATTCATTTTCTTCTTAAGTTCTATCATTAACCCTTTCAACGACAAATCCCTGAAAAAGCAAATTCTTTACGATGTAAGGTACATTCTGTTGAATATTTTGAATTTAATATGACTGGAAGCCATTGCTGCCTAAGGCAGCAATGGCTTCCACTCAGATTAATTTCAAAATATTCAACAGCTATCCTGCTTTGAGATTGAGATACAGGGAATTTATCGGTGAGAGTTAGTTGCTATACACTTTTGCTGACAACTAGGCAATTTATAATTTCCATCGATATATATGCTATGCAAATATCAAATTCTAAATTATGCCCTGAAGCTTCAAGTGTACCATGGTAGAGATCAAATACCTTTCTAATTTGCTCAAGCTTTTCGTCGTCCTCCATAAAGAAACGAAGATACTGGTAAGCGACGTCGACATCACAGTTACCTCCCTTCTCTTTATGTTCTTCTACCGTCGCTCCACCACCAGAGAATGCATATTTGTTGACCTGTAGGAAGAATAATAACATGTGTATTCTGCATGGATCTCATCTCAAATGATGCGATGTACTGACAGATTATCATCATTGTCATCTCAAACGTTGTATTGTACTGCAGTGGCGCAGTGATGGTACAGCTGGGTGATATTGGATTTTGGTAGAGGGTAACGATATCTGGGAAAATACTGTGGTATCACGATATATCGTCTAGGCCTATAGGATAAGATGCTTTTCAAATTGGTAATAATTGCCAAGAAAATCCAACTTTTACGAAAATCTCGGCTCATACAACAAAAGGAGCATCTATGACATTACTAGCATGGACTAGGTGATCTAAGTCACATGTGATACATAAAGCAAGCATTAACTTTGTATTTTATGCTGTTCTCGCTGTTTTATTCAACCATTTAATGAATTTCTGTCGTAAAAAGCACATTCCAAAAGGGCCATTGGGGCGGGGTTTTGCCCCGGGCACCAGCATTGGGGTACGGGAGGGGGTGCCAAAAGGCTGACTCAGCCATCCCTCACTACGTCACTGTCATGACGGCTGTACAGGCAGATAATTAAGATGAGTGTTAAAGGGTTACAGAACTATAGAAGTAACTTTCTTTGAAAGCTTGATGGCATAATCAATCACATGAATACGTAGTACAATGTGGTATACCTAGTACAAGGTGAATGGCTTAATCAATCACATGAACACCTAGTACAAGGTGAATGGCAAAATCAATCACATGGATACCTAGGACAAGGTGAATGGCATAATCAATCACATGAATACCTAGTACAAGGTGAATGGCTTAATCAATCACATGAATACCTAGTACAAGGTGAATGGCATAATCAATCACATGAATACCTAGTACAAGGTGAATGGCTTAATCAATCACATGAACACCTAGTACAAGGTGAATGGCTTAATCAATCACATGAATACCTAGTACAAGGTGAATGGCTTAATCAATCACATGAATACCTAGTACAAGGTGAATAGCATAATCAATCACATGAATACCTAGTACAAGGTGAATGGCTTAATCAATCACATGAATACCTAGTACAAGGTGTATGGCTTAATCAATCACATGAACACCTAGTACAAGGGGAATGGCATAATCAATCACATGAATACCTAGTACAAGGTGAATCAAAAAAGTATCCGCTTTTGTTTCTATGAGAATTCTTAATACTTACCAGTTGTACTATTATGATAATGTCTATTATCTAGTCTAGCTCAAAATAAACAATTAAAACTCCGCACTCTCCTGGTCCTACCCATACTGTGTCCGGGAATTACCATAGCCCCAGGTACCGAGTCAATTCCCAATCACAGTCAGATTCGTCTTATATTTGCCTTGACAAACAGCGAAAGCATCTCAGCCTCACCTCAGCGGTGCGGCTGAGACAGGGCCATAGTACATCTGGTAAGTATTAAGAATTCTCGTAGAAACAAGTGGATGCTTTTTTGATTCTACTTCGAATAATACTTACCAGATGTACTATTATGATAAACTCCGGATTTCAACAGCCAAGAAATACTGGTGGGAGGCTCGGCTCGAACCAGCACTTATCTACCATCCAACAGAGAAGGATGTGAAGAGACTAGAACCCTGGCATACGCTTGGGTTCTGCCATCTGACACATAGTGCTAAACTTCCATGGTCTAGACCGCACTCCCCCCCTCCTCTTTTGTCCGCACAAAATCCAGAGGGCTGTCAATGGGGATGCAACACCCACCAGACCCGTGTCAGCCCCAAGTCTCAGCTAGGGCAGCCCAGTAGAGTGCAAAGAAGCTACTACAACTTCTAATTTTGAAAAAATATCAGTATATCGATTAAGTTTTCAAATTGGAATGAGTCTAATGTCTGTTTGAGAGGATAAGTATACTCTTATATCAGACTATTTACCTAAGCAGTCTGATATTTCGACTAAGTAAATATTGAAATATTATTAGTCACTTAATTAATGTAAACACTCACCATTTTGAGTGCTTGACCCTTCTTGATCATCCCAGGAGCTCAGCCCAATCCACGGTCGTTCACTGGTCATGTGCATGGCTCTTGCTCAGTGCAGGAGGAAGTAACGTGCGATGTTTGTGAAGTGGTGGTCGGATGTGGCTTAACTAACGTTCGACAAATTGGTGACAGCTACCGGATTAAGTGCGCTGGAGATGTCGCGAAGGTAGAAATCAGTAAATGACGACTCGGCATGCCATTGTGCTACAGACACCTCCTCTAATGAGACACCCTTAAAAAGGGCCGATGATGCTGCTAATGCTCGGACCTGATGGGCGTTCGCACGATCAATCTGCTTTCCTGTAGCAATTTTGTGAGACATCTGAATATCGTCAACTATCCAACGAGAAATACTATCTTTCGAGGCGCGCAAATGAGGAGCTTTGAGACATAACCACAGAGATATCGGGTCATCTCTCCACTCCTCAGTACGTTTCTTATACATTTTCAGACATCTGACAGGACACCAAGCTCAAGAGTTTGGGTCATGTCTGACTAAACTTGGCAAATTGATTGGTTGACCTTGATATTTAAGTGACTGATTCTTTGCCAGGAAACAAAGACGTGGAAGTAGTCTTAAACCTTCACCCGTGACGACAAAATGCTCTTGTTCGGCAGATGGCGCATGAATTTTGCTTCTCCTCGCCGATGCTGCTGCAACCAAGAAAACTGATTTAATAGTTAACAGTTTAATATCTATAGATCTAATCGGTTCAAAGAGAGCATGCCCTAAAACCTGTAGAACAAGAGATAGATTCCATGCTGGGATAGGAATTGGCTGTCTAGGTCGCAGATTGCTCATTCCTTTAATAACTTCATTCAAAGTGTCATTCTCGACCACTTCAATGGCCAGACTGGGAACGACTGAAGCTAACGCAGACTTATATGCTGCTAGGGTTGAAGGTACAAGTTTGTCAACTTCGTATAAATGACAGATAAAATCTGCTACGTGTTGAACAGATGCAGACAAGGGATTAATATCTCATCCCTGGCACCATTCTGCAAATTTGTTGATTCTATAATTATATGTTTTGGTGGTTGACCCTCTTCTGGCCGAAGTGACAAACTTCGCTGCTTGCTCAGAAAAGCCACCCTCAATTGCACGCTGCTTGACAACATCCATGCAGTCAATTTGAACATTTCCGGTCTGTCGTGGAGATACAGCCCCTTGTTCTGAGAGACTAGATCTCTTCTGTCTGGAAGAGGGATTGGATTGCAGAACAGAAGGTCCAGCAGATCTGTAAACCAAGATCGGCCTGGCCAATGAGGGGCGATCAGTAGTACTTGGCATATCCCTTCTCTTATCTTTGCCAGAACTTTTGGGATGAGAATCGTTGGAGGATACGCATACGCGTACATTCCTTTCCAACTCATCGCCAGTGCGTCTACTGCCAAGGCTAGTGGGTCCGGGATCGGTGACACGTATGTGACGATCTTTGCTTTCTATTTCATCGCAAAAAGATCCACATTTGGTTTGCCCAAATGTTTGAATAGAACCTCCGCTACCGATTGGTTGAGCTGCCACTCCATCGGACGACAAACCAACCTTCGACTGAGTGCATCTGCTAAGATGTTCAATCTTCCTGGAATGTGTGCTGCCCGAAGAATAATATTCCTCTTTTGGCACCACAGCAGGTTCCAAATCATCATGCACACCTCTGGTGACCTCGTTCCGCCCTGGCGGTTCAAATAGGCCACCACTGTTGAGTTGTCTGTCCTTATTAGGACAATCTTGTCTTGAATTAAATTCTCGAACTTTCGAAGTGCTAATACCACCACTAACAGTTCGAGAACATTTATATGTTTCTGCGCATTGGTCCGATCCCATTCCCCTGACACTGATCGATTGTCCAATACCGCTCCCCAACCCATCGTCGATGCATCTGTGAAGATGGACATTTGTGGTTGAGGAGGTTGTAGCGGAACACCTCGCAGGAGATTCTGTTCTGATAACCACCACTGAAGATGGAATATCAATGGTTCTTTTACTGGAATTCTCAGAGACAACGGATCCGTTTTCTGAGACCAGAACGACATTAAATACATCTGAATCGGCCTGCGCCTGAGTGCTGCATAAGGCACCACTTTCTCCAGAGACACTAGTAAAACCAGTATCCTGAGAAATTGGCGCGCCGTCAGATAGGCTCCTAGAGAAATTGACTCCAAAACTGCAATCAGGCTCCTGACTCTGCTCTCCGCTGGAAAAGCTACGACGTCCCCGAGATTGAAAAATATTTCCAGATAAACAAACTCCTGGGATGGAGTCAATTCTGATTTCTCTAGATTTACAATCCACCCTAGATCCTTTAGTAAGGCTAGGACTACCTGAAGATTGTTGCGCAGAGTGACTGGATTCCCCGCCTTCAGCAGCCAGTCGTCTATGTAAGTATGAACAGCTATGTTTCTCCTGCAAAGAGATGAAGTCATGGCGAGGACCACTTTTGTGAAGACCCTCGGCGCTGTGGTCAAGCCGAATGGAAGCGCATTGAATTCCCAAACATTGTCTTGGAATGCAAAGCGAAGGTATTTCTGAAAAGGAATTGACATTGGAATATGAAAATAAGCATCCTTCAGATCTATCGACACTGCCCACATGCCTTTCCTCAAACCCGACATCACTGCCGGAATAAACTTGTTTAACGGTTGGAGATTGAGAACCGGTCTCCACCCTCCGGTGCGTTTCGGAACGAGGAACATCATTGAATAGAAGCCTGGGGATGACTGATTGCGGGCTAAGTGAATCGCAGCAAGACTTTCGATTTCCGAACAAAAGGCCTCTAGACAATCGGATTCCCTTGGAACGGGAGTCCATACAGGAGTCGATGTTAACGGAACTAATGATTGACAGATGAGCCAGTCCGGTTCGTAGCCGTTTCTTAACCATTGACAGAACAAATAATCTTGCACGACCTGTTCCCACTGGTTTGAGAACAGTTGTAGTCTGCCTCCGACGGAAGGAATCTGGACACAATTCGCGATCGATGTACGAGACGACGTTAATTCGCCTAGGTGAAGATCCTCGACTCCCCTCGTTCCTGTTGTAACCGGAGCGGATCCCGCCGGAAACCCGTCAGGACCGTCCCCCCCCCCCCGTGGTTTCTTGGAAAATGACGGTCCGGAACCGTCACAACGGCTATCCTTAGGGTAGCCGCCGCGGCCCGAACCGCCACCCATCCTGTCCTCCTCATACGGCCTCTTACCCGAGGACTTGTATGAAGAAGAACGACCAGGACCGTGAGATGGGCATCACGGCCAGAAGGACGATCTTTGGCGCTGCCTCTGCTGCTCCTGGCGGTGCTGTCTGTAGGACTGTTGCAGCTAAGTACTTTTCGTCGACTTCCACGACTTGCCGACTACTTCCTGCTCCGCAACCATTGATGCAACCTTGGATAACGCTTGCCGTGCCGAGGAACAAGCCTGGATCAATGAATGGTGCGGAAGACAACGCAGCCCTCATCTCAGATCCTGGTTCTACAAAATCGAGAACCATTCTCTGTCGCTCAGCCAATGATCTCGTGATCACCCTGGCCAGGCAATCTTGAGATAGGCGCATGGTGTCCCGGATAATTCCGGAAGCAGCCTCTGGCACTACCTCACCTTCCGCCACGCAGGTCAGCATATTCTGCAGGATGGTACAACCGTGCGAAAGTGCCGCCATGGCAGCTCTCGCCGCATCCTCAATGAGGGTCAGCTCATTGAAAGGATCTTTGTTAGTCTGGGAAACTAACGGATGAGAACGCCCCTTAGCTTTGCCAGCCAACGGCCTATTCAGCGCCTCCCTCTCCCCGACGGAAAGCCATGGGACCTGGGCATACTGGTGATAGGCAAGCTCTGGAAAATGGACCCTATTCCTAATCCATTTCGGGGCTTTGGTAACGTAGTCCGGCTGGACCATACGGTACACCGCCACCTCCAACATGTCAGGTCAACGTATCCAAAGGCAGAGCAGGCATGGCCGAAGAGCCACTGGACATAGCGCTAGCCGCTCGCTCTGACATCCGCTCCATCGCCGGATCGCGCTGAGATCCCTGATCTGATGCCAACCCTAGACGGCCGGACATCCATTCAAGGACCTGCACCCATTCAGCCTCGGTGGAAAATGACGACTCATCCAACAAGGGACTGCCGTTTCCATCTTCTTTCTCGCCCTTGGATGAGGCAGACACCAACGATCCATGCTGAGGACTGCGAACTTGTTTACTAGTGTAAACAATGCCCGCCGACCGTGCACTTGCGGCTCCAGTATCCAGCGACTCGCCAGATACGGACTCACTGAGATCCATCGGCTCCAGCACGGGAGCCGTGATCACAGCCGCATTACTAACGGTGGCCAATGGAAACCTGACAGAGCCCGTAGCCACAGGCACCGGGATACCGTCCGAAGCCGTCAAACACGACTCCAACGGCAGCACGGGCTGAACTAAATCTGGATGGAAAATGCCCGACGGAACGTCGACATCACCACCCGGCTGGCAAACACGTACGCAACCTGAAGGAGACCCGTGGGACGTACTGGCTACAGTCATAACGGAAAAATCCAGCATGCCAGAATCCTCCATGAGCAAAAGCTCCTCCTCCTCTGCCGTCGCCTCTTGAGCCAACGCAACAGGTGCAACACCCTCCGCAGCACTGACTGGACCACCGAAACGTAGTCCTGCACCAGGCTGCATCAACGGGATCGTGGATTGCAGGGACTCAAACATGGCTTTAAACTGGGCCGCCCAGACACCCAAAGCCGAGTCCATCCTCTCATTCAGGCGCTCCTCCAAACCTCTGTTGGCCGCCTGATCTGCCTTGTCCCTCGCGATTCTGTCCAGTCGCGCACGCCGATCACGGTTGAACTCCGCCACCAACTCCGACGACCACTTCACGCAAACATCGCACGGACTTCCCACCTTGCACTTCGCGCAAGCTACGCAGTGGTGACCAGCAAATCTCGGTTTCATGAACCGATTGCATTTGGTGCATAAGGTGTCAAGGCCTTTAGCCCTCTGCGAACACAAAGCAAGAATTAAAATGCTGCACATGACATGGATGAGCAAATACGCACAATGACTTGATTGTAATCATAGAATTACTTAGAACATTAACTTTCTCTTAAATTAATGTTAATCAAGTTTTAAGGCAGGAAATATTTGAAATTTTTTAGAGTGAAAATTAATAAACACGGCTTGGAAAATTAACTAACCGTTAAAATAACCAAGAAAGATGTACTGATTGCTACAAACACCTTCAACAATGAAGTGAAGACTAAAGATCGGCACCAACAGAGTGCATAGATACGCCAAGCCGAAGGCAAACATAATTCATGGGCGCCGCCATCTTGGCTTAGAGCACATCCATCTTGAAAGGAACCGAGTCGCAAGAGAAATTACCCGAGTACCCGCATAAAGCTTAAACAGTTAAGGGTACCAGGCCGACTCCAACAATGGCTACAATTTTAAAACAATGTGCCAATTTAAGGAAATTTCAATCATTCATTACACAACGAATTTATAAATTCTAGATTGATACAACCTGCCCCGGAGATGATTTTCCTTTTTCCACCATGCTGCCGTAAGAGAACACTCCAACAACGCAGTAATTCCATCCAAATTGCAAATTTGACGAGCTTAGAAAAAACGTCAGCAAAATAGACGAATCTGACTGTGATTGGGAATTGACTCGGTACCTGGGGCTATGGTAATTCCCGGACACAGTATGGGCAGGACCAGGAGAGTGCGGAGTTTTAATTGTTTATTTTGAGCTAGACTAGATAATGGACATTATCATAATAGTACATCTGGTAAGTATTATTCGAAGTAGAATGGCATCATCAATCACATGAACACCTAGTACAAGGTGAATGGCTTATGCCAAGAGAATGTTGCATACATCATAAATAGTGGTGTGCATTTGGAACAATACCAGTACACATGTACACGTATTGGTCATTATAGTGCAAAAATGTAGTAATAATATGATATCTATTTAGCCTTTTACTCAGTGTAGAGGGGGTGAATTATGGTGGGGTGAAAAACAAAATGATTTATTAACCCCTTTTGAGTCACAAGTGCCTCAAAGCACTTAAAATGCTCCTCATTTTGATTAACCGAATACTAAATATTAAATTCTTGTCTATTTGCAGGGCAAGGACTATTTTGTAAAATTATCACTGGAATTTACAAAAAGAACTTTTTCATATCATTCAAATAGAAATTTCTCAAGACCACTGTAGATGACGTTTAGACCGGCTTTAACATTAAAACGAACATGAAAATCTAAATTTTTGCTTGATCAGGGTCCATTTGCATGCCGAGAGAAGACTATTTTTAAACATTACCACGGAAATGACTGAATCAGTTACCAAGCCACTCATTCCAGTGGTAAATTCACAAAAAAAGTTTCCTCTTTTCCTGCAAATGGAAATTCATAGAGACCATTAAGTTGACATAAGAGTGGTAAAGCAACTGGTTTACTGATGCATGCAAAAAATTCCTATTTGGTCCTTGTGCTGGCCAGATCAACAACAAGCAACAGTCATTCAGCCTTGGATGCTAAAGATTGTCTAAGAAAAATCAAAATCTCTACTGAATGTTCATTTGTGGGCAAAGACAACAGGTTTTGGAAAATTTACCACTGGAATAACTGGCTCACTCGGTGAGCCAGTCATTTCAGTGATAAATTTACACACAAAAAATCGTCTTCTCTCAACATGCAAATAGACTCAATAATGACATATTCCTCAAGACCACTAAAGAGGTCATTTGGCCAGTTTGGCCATTAAAGAGTTGACCAAAGGCTGTACAATTTTTGTAACCGTGTACACATTACTTGAACGTGTACACGTGCCGACCCCTAATCATAAAGAACATGTATCTGATGTGCAACGGCAAAAGGCTGAGGATGGATAGAGGTTTGATCGCCTATCTAAGAAACACCTCTTTTGACGGTTTAATATTTTGAATCTAATTTGACTGGGAACTATTGCTGCCACAGATAGTAACAGCTCCAAATCAACGTAATCAATTTATTAAATTGCAATTGAGTTTTTTAATTGAGTCTTTTGGGGGAGGGGGGGGGGGTCAAAAGGGTTGAATGATATTATTTATACCAGTGTTTTGCCTGGCTGTTGTTACCACAGGTGCAAACGTAATTCCCGAGCGCAGCGAGATGAAAATAGCAGATCATCCATCCATGGTCTTGAACTATTAAATAACAGCATTTGGTCATGTGACATTACATGGGTGCCCCCCCCCCCCCCAGCAAAGCCAAGTACATGGATACATAGTCATGATAGTTCGGACATAACAGTGTTTACCTTATTTTTAATCTGTGCATTCGAGTCTGTGAGGAATATAGATGAGTTTGGGTCACTTGCACTCATCTTGGTCTGTGCACCTTGAAGAGCGGGAAAAAACACTGAATGAATTAGTGCTGGCTTCGGGAGACCTAGTCGTGGCGCAACATCTCTTGTCATACGAAAATATGGATCCTGAAAACGTTACCAATAAAACCAGTCAAACAAATATGTAATGAAATCTAGATGTATTGACTCTATTAAATATATTACAATCAGAATATCAGTGAGTGTTGTATGTGTAGGATCCCTCATGAAATTGGTCAGGATGGGAAATCCAACAAGTAGATGTTGAAATAAATAACATCTCCAGCTAAGCTTCACCGATGCTTTTTCCTTGTTGGGAACGATTGAACCATGAACTTTCTTAATCTTGATTTCCACAAAACTATACACTGTCAGGTAAGCTGTTAAATATTTTGAAACTAATTTGACTGGGTGCTGCTGCTGCCCCATTCCAGTCAAATTAGTTCCAAAATATGCAACAGCATGTTTATTAAATAGTAGACACACAATTCGTACAACGTTACAGGCTATTAAGCATTTATGACGGACTTATATATGCCATTCATTGAGTAATTGATTATGATGTCAGCCTATATGTTACATTGTTATTTATGACATCATATGATTGATCGATAAACTGAAAACATCCATTACCATTTTAATGGTCAGAACTCTGTAGTGGTCCTTAGATATGTACCGCCATATATATTTTTTGAAAACTTACCACTGGACTTACTTACTCGATAACTACTCGGTGAAATTTTAAACATTCTCCCAAATCTGCCTAATATTCTCAGAATAGCGTCTCACATTTGTTAATTTCTATCACTTTTTTCATGGTCAAATCCCGAAAGATACAGCTTTATTGAATACCTATACAAATTCTCTTTTCTTCAATAGGATATAATAATTTGAGAATGGCCTGGCATCGGCTACAATTAGGATATCCATTCAGTTTTCAGACTATTTTAACATAAACATTTAGCTTTAACCCTTTAATGGTCAAGTCGGCCAAAACCGGCTTCTGTAGTCGGCTTGTGGAATGTCCATTTGCAGGCCAAGATAAGACCATTTCCCAATATTTACCATTGGATTGACTGGCTCGATTATCGAGCCAGTCATTCCAGTGATAAATGTTTAAAAAATCGCCTAATCTTGGCCTGCAAATGGAGATATACTGAGGACAAATTTCAATTCACATTAAAAATCTTGACCATTAAAGGGTTACGGTTATAGTATGTTTATATATCACATCAGATTTAACCCTTTAACACTCATCAGCCAAAAAGGGTTTCTGATGTGGTCTTGAGAAATGTCCATTTGCAGACCAAGAGAAGACTATTTTTGAAAATTAACCACTGGAATGACTGGCTCGATAACCGAGCCAGTAAGTCCAGTGATAAATTTTCAAAACTAACTTTTTCTTGGTCTGCAAATGGACATTTTCTATGAGCAAAATGAAATTTTCATGAAAAAATTTAGTGTTAAAGGGTTAACATAGTATAATGGTACCTGATCTATTGCACATGGTATCAAACACGGCACATCTTTTCTGCCATTGAAGATTTCTGGAAAAGAACTACTGAAACTAGGCACGGCTTGAACAGCCGGAAAGGCGATCTTGCCTATAGAATCACTGTCTCCAAAACCAAAGATACCTTTAACTTGGTTAAACGTGACACACCTCTGTACACGGACCATGTTTCTGTAGAACTCTGGACACTGGCTGCAAGAAAAAACAACGACTTGAGAGAAACAGCTACATATTCTGTAACAAATTCAACCCATATGTTAGAAACATTCTGCTGAATATTTAGAAACTAATTTGTCTGGAAGCTGTTGTTGCCTAAGGCCACTTTTTGACATTTCGAGATATCAGAAGTCAATCATAGATTATAATTTTAGTTTATGACAATGCTAAGGTGAACAAAATTTGAAAATTGTGATTAATTTACCATGAAATGTTGAATATTTGGATATTATTTTGACTGCAATATGCAGCAATATCTTCCAGTCACAGTAACTTTTTGACATGTTGAATCATTGATTGATTTAAACAAAATCACGGATTTCTTTTTTCACGAGAGAGTTGATACTTACCGCCCTAACACTCTGATATTTCCAAATATTGACTTTCACTCAATAAAAACTCAGATTAAAAAAGTAAGGTGCCCCTACTGGGCAGGTAGTCAGATGACAGTCCGGCGGATGCCAACCCCAAACCTGCGCAAGCGCAGACTGACACTTCCTCTGACTAATTTATTGGCTGACACAGTGCAACTACGTGTAAGTAAGCCTTAAGACCAAGCCTCTGTGGGGCGGAGAGGCTGGGTCCGTGTTGGGAGGTAAGTATCAACTCTCTCATGAAAAAAGAAATCTGTGATTTCGTTTATTTCACTTCAAGAGTACACTTACCTCCCTAACACTCTGATATTGCCAGAATTCATCAGTGAATTCGGCGGGAGGGAGGCGAGGTCAAAAGACCAGCTCTTCCCATTGCACGATTTGAGGTGTCACGGAGGTAATGATCAGTAAAACTTGACACACAGTGACATTGGCCTACCGACAATGTCATCCACCGGAACCCCATTAAAGAGGGCGGTGGAAGCCACTATGCCATGGGCACTGTGAGCCTTGCCCATGTCAACCTGTCTACCAGTGGCGGATTTATGGCAAAATTGGATACACTCCACAATCCACCTGGAAATGGTGTCCTTGGATACCCTACCATGGGGTTCAATATATGATAGCCATAACGCTGTTGGGTCCGTCCGCCATTCCTGGGTACGTTGTTTGTACATGTTTAATGGTCGGACTGCACAACATGCTTTTGAAGTAGGATCATATCTAGTCAAAGCTGGTAAAAATATGGGTTGACCTGGATATTTCAATGACTGGTTTTTAGCCATGAAATTAATCCTAGGTAGAGGCCTAAGGCCTTTCCCTGTAATCACATAACGGTCTGCTTCGGAGGATAAAGCATTAATTTCGCTTCTCCGCCTAGCCGAGGCCGCAGCAATTAAAAATACAGTTTCAAGTGTCAACAATTTCATAGAAATGGAACTTAGTGGTTCAAAGGGTTTATCAGCTACAGCTAGTACTTGAAGCACTAGAGATAAACTCCAAGACGGAATCACTGGGGGATTTCTCGGTCTTAGATTGCTCATGCCTTTAATTAAAGTATTTAAAGTACTTACTTCATCACTTCCCCTATTAGCCAAGCAAGGAATAACCGTCATTAAACCTGACTTGTAGCCAGCAATGTAGTTAGGCTTGAGGCTATAGGTATCGTACAGGTGACAGAGGAAATCGGCTACTACTGGAATAGATGAATCCATTGGATTAAGCCTGGAAATAAGGTGCCTGTCAATGACATTGTCAGGCACCAAACTATCAAATGTCAGGCACAGTCTTGCTGGTTCCTGACATTTTGTCAGGTACAGATTTAAACAGTCTCAGTAGTTGCAGGTTGTAACAAAAAGGTACACATACATGCGTTGACAAAGCCATAAAATATTCATCTACCTAAGGTGTATCACGATCATTACGACACCTGCTTAGTTGCTTTTTGACATGTTTCTAATAAGTTCAAGTAAAGAGCACTGTGAAGTAGAATAGTGTTGACAGGCAGCAAATTCTGGATGTCCGGTACTAAGTAGCTCATGCCGGACAAAGTGTTGGACACTGTTGAAAAAGTTATTTCCAGGTCTGTGGATTAATACATCTTTTTGAGCACCATTCTGCAAATCTGTTGATTTTATAGTTATATGCTCTGGAGGTTGACCCCCTTCTGGCTTTTGTCATAAACATGGCTAATTGCTCATAAAAACCCTCCTTAATTCAAGATTCCTTGACAACATCCACGCAGTCAACCTGAACATTGATGGATTGTTGTGAAGGGCCTTGACCAGGAAGATAATATTGTCCATCAGTGGCAGAGGAACCGGATTGCAGGGTCCAGCAGATCCGTATACCATGATCGGCCTGCCCAATTTGGGGCAACCAGAAGCACTTGGCACTCGTCCTGCCGGATTTTCTGGAGAATTTTTGGAATCAGGATTGCTGGAGGGAATGCGTATGCATACATTTCCACCCAGCTTATAGCTAGCACATCTGTTGCGATAGTGCTCGGATCTGTAATCGGAGCGACGTACGTCGTCATCGTCGCATTCTTCTTCGCTGCGAATAATTCTATGTTGGGTTTCGTCCCCTGGTTGAACACACGATCCGCCACACATTGATTTAGTTGCCTTTTCATAGGTAAAATACTCATTCTTCGGCTCAATGAGACTGCTAACAGATTTAGCCTTCCCGGAATATGAACTGCCTTCAAGGTGATCCTGTGATCCAGGCACCAGCAAAGCAGTTTCCATGTCCTCATACAGACTGGGCAACTTCGTTCCGCCCTGGCAGTTTTCTGTAAGTCAATACTGTAGAATTGTCTGATTGAACTAAAACTACCTTGCCCCGAACTTTCTTTATAAAATGTTCCAGGGCCAGTACTACTGCTCATAACTCCACTATATTGATATATTCTTATGATTGATCCAGATTCCAAAGCCCTGATACTGTGGCTTCTTCCAGACAAGCTCCCCATCCCTCCATTGATGTGTCTGAATACATCATTACTTGAGGGTGGGGACACCAGGATATTCTCTCTCCTCATTGAAGATGGTGAATAAGAGGTTCCAACACTGACACATTTGAGTCCATTTGAGTCCGGTAATCCTGTGCTCTGGGTTCACTGTGTCATGAGAAATAAATGGATAGGCCGCCTGCGTAAGGCCGCCTGTGGAATGACTGGTTCCCAAGAAACCATCAACCCCAGCATTCTTAAGTAAACCCGTGCCAGGACATGATGACTGTCGCACACTGACTGTATTACTGAGATGAGTACCCTCTCCTGAGTAGGATAAACATATCCTGTCTCTAGATCGAAGACCATTCCCAGGTAAACAAACTTCACTTCTGGGATGGAGTTAGCTCTGATTTTTGAAAGTTGATTATCTAGCCCAAGGCTGTAAGTTTTCAAAACTATCCCCATATTTGCTGATAAGACTTTCCTGATTGTGTGCTTTTAACAGCCAATCATCTATGTACGTGTGGACTACTATGCTTCTCCTGCGGAGGTATGCTGTTATAGCAAGGACCATCTTGGTGAAGACACAAGGAGCCATCGAAATTCCAAAGGGTAAAACCATGAATTCCCACTGCCGGCCCTGGAATGCAAATCTCAGGAACCGGTGAAAACTCCTCGCCATTGGAATGTGGAAATACGCATCCTCTATTGATGCCGTCCACATTCCCTTCTCCAACCCTCCCAACACCGTTTTGACCATTTCCATCTTGAAACTCAGTGTGTCTATGAACGGTTGAATATAAGCCTGGATGGCTCTCTGGACTGAAACCGGACTATGCTGGTGTGATGCAGATGCTGTTACCACCCCTTGTAACAGCTGGGACGCTCTTGAACTCTCCTCTGCATCACGCAACGCAGTGTTAGACCGTACTTCTGGTACTCGCCAGGTACGATGCGGCAATGCTTTGCCACCTCACGAGGGGCCATCGCGAGATATCCATTCGCCTTAATGGATGTCTCTGCCACTGTAAACATATAAATGATATGTTCAGCCAGCAACAGACATGGCATCGCGGTAGCTGTCGGCTTACCTGCCAACCACAGGCGCTGGTCCCACTGGCCAGCCGACAGCTCCATGCCGAATTCTGGTCTGACGTTTACTAGCCACTGGCATGTGTCAGACCAGTCCTCTGTGGCTACCTGCGAATGTTCGACAAGGCATGGGCCTTCATCGTCCTCAACAACATTCGCAGGTGTGAACGTGGCTGGAGGTACCGATCTTCCTGGTAAACGGGTGAAAGCATGCGGGCCCGAAAGAGCAGGCATGTTTATCACCATGACTAGACCAGGAGCCGGAGTCGTGGCATCGTGTGGGGTATAATTCACCACGCCACGGCCCTGACTGGCCGCTGTCATACCATCGGCAAGCCGAGGAATGCGATACGACCGGCCATCGGCTTCCACCCGGGCCACCTTCTGCACCGTGAACGCTACTCTTGCAGGCCTGACCCATAGAAAATGTTACCCCATGCTCCCCGCGAGGGAAGCACATTCGTCAATTTCGATGGACCCAGCAGAAAATCCTCATTCTCCTGGCCAGAAAAGTTAGACTCCGGGTCAGCAAAGACCGCTAACCCAGACTGGACAGGGAAGGTACTGTAAGAGGATATGGTACCCATGGGCCGCGGATGCTCCAGGGAACCCGAGAAGCAGGAACCTGGGTCCAGCGGGCCTGGCCCAAGATCTACCAGCGAGGCAAGCCTCCAGCCAGGATCGTTAAGAGCCGCCCCTGAAGATCCCGGCGAGGCAGGCCTCAAGCCAGGATCCATGGGGGGGGGGGGCACCTCTGAATCATGAGCGAAAACTGGTAAAGCCCTACGAAAACCTGATTCAGAGGTGGGGATTTTCTGCTCAGGAGCAGATGAAGAAGGCAATAAAGAATCTGATCCAGGGAGCATGCTGCGAAGCAACTCTGGAACCAAATCTTTTATTGTCTTCTTCATCTCCCCCCCCCCCTTCATTTCAAGACGGAAATCTTCCCATGTCCATGGATACGGAGGCCTTCCTCTTACCCTTAGAACTCACGCTGTCCCGGTCCTTCTTGGGCCGCTTCTCTTCCTCACTCACCTTATCTTTGGCCTGTAAAACAAGGAACTCAGACATTAGTTCCCCCCACCCCTGTTTACAAATGTCACAATTTAACAGTGGCCCACAAGTACTACACTTGAAGCAAAGGTGGGGGAGGGGGGGGGGGGAGGGGGCAAAACGAGGCTTCAAGAAACGTCCACAAGACGCACAACCAGATTTCTGAAAGGCCACAAGACAAAGCCAATGAGTATTTTAGTTAATAAGTTAGTAAACTCAAAACAAAATAAAAAGGAGCGAGGACTACTGGCCATAAGGACCAGTACAATAAGAGATAAATCAGCCTGGACAAAAGATGTTGTTAATAACAAGTGCAAGGCTGATTATGACATCATATCTTCAAAAATAAGCAGACAATCCAAAAAACAACATCCAAGTGTAAGGACGAATTGTATTCTAAATACAGAGCATAAAGAATGGAATGGATAGGCAATAAGCTATGCAAACCATCAGATAAACAGTGTAAATTGGTAGCAGAAATCTTGAAATATTTCAAATAGTTTAGAGTGCCTAATTATCATAACACTAGAATACCTGCATCTTTAGCAGAGACATACTACCCGATCCAATGCTCTGGAAAACTCCATCTATGACCAATTCTCTCCACCATTAGTGGCGGGGGTGGGGGGGGGGGGGGGTGTAAGAGATAAAAAGGGCAAAGTGAAAAGATCTTCCGAGAACTCCAACTCACTCTGGGCATAGACTTTTTCCCTACCATTGAGAAAAGAGAGAAATGGTGGAGAGAACACCATCTCTCTTCTTTCTTTAGTGACTAACAATCAAAGACACGTACCTGTGGACACAAAAACAAAGAGAGATTAGTATATCATAGCGCCATTTATGATTTAACCAGTTTTACTGATGCCTATCACGTCCAATCGCGAATTCCGGAAACACATTACAAAGTGAATCGTGACGTGAATTAGAGACATGTAATTGAATTCAGCTGATGAATTGGACCTGGTGTGGTCTCTGGTGTTTTTACATGGTCAGACATGATCAAGCAAGATAAATAATCCGATAAAGAGTGAAGAAATGCAGAAAAACTTCCAAGAAAAAACTTGGAGCATGTGTCTCTTTTGCTAATAAATTGGAAAAGAGGAAGTGTTAGTCAGTGCATGCACGAGGCTGGGGCTGGCATCCGTCGGACTGTCATCTGACTCCCTGCCCAGAGTGTTAGTCCGAGGTAAGTATCAGAGTGTTAGTCCGAGGTAAGTATACTCTTGAAGCAAAATTAGTAATTTCAGGATTAATAAATGAGGGGTTTCATCAACAAATTCTCATTCTCAGAAATAAGTTAATATTTCTCAGCTGTACTGTATGTCAGTATCCCGAGTGATACCGTTCAATTAAATTATTTTCAAAATATTAAACAGTACAAAATATACATGAATGATTTCTTTTATAATTGAATTACTGAGATATCATGGATGAAAATGTGAAATATGAACATGTTGTTGTTAGACAATGTTACAGGAAGACCGGTTTCAAATTCTTAAATACAGTACCGTCCGATAAATGCAATTTATCTATTTGATGATTGTGGGTCTGTTTCACTGTTCCTCATGACTAAACAAACCTAACTCTGACTAACACTCTGCCACTATGTTATGGTTAGCTCCTAGAATTAGTTAGTATTAGTTATATAGAAAGAAGTGTAGAATGCAGTATGTCTCCTAGCTTATAATCCACCATGTCACAAACTATGATGCTTTATTTATTGTACAACATAGATCTCTTTCAACAAATTCATTCTGTATTCACAAGTAGAAGTGGAATCTGTATTCATAAGTAGAATCTGTATTCACAAGTGGAAGTCAGGGCTGGGGTAACTGTAACTTATAACTGTAACCGACTGTAACTGACTGTAACTTATAACTGTAACTGACTGTAACTTAGTTACATCTTTCATATAACTGAAGTAACTTGTAACTGAAGAATTTTTTTAGTTACAGTAACTGAAATGTAACCAGTTACTTTGCAAAAGTAACTGAAATTTCAGTTACGTTTCAAACTTTTTTACCAAATTTATTACAATTTTCATAATTTGCGGCATAGCTACTGTTATACATGTGACACGCCAACATCCCAATCCCAATGTAATCATTCAGGTAAGCTGTTGAATATATTGATGCTAATTTTACTGGAAGATGTTGATGCAATGGGCAACAACTTTATTTCCAAGCATCAGATATTTATTTTAGAAATTTGCCATTGGAATGACTGGCAGTCATTCCAGTGGTAAACGTTCAAATATGAATCTTGTAACCTACAAAATAGACATTTCTTGTCCAATCTTGACCATTAAAGGGTTAATCCTCTCTATATCTGTATATGTGATATTTTAGCAATGATAATCTGAATGTTATTCCTACATCAGGCAACAACAACCTTTAATCAAAATCTTATACAACTTTTACATTAATCTACAATGTAGCTTAGAAACAGGTTGTTTACTAAATCATTATAGAATTAACTGTTAGCTTTTAAAGATTAAATTTGTTGAAGAAAACAAGTTTTCTCATAGAAAATGTCCATTTGCAGACAATCAGATTATTTTAGAAAATTTGCACCTGAAATGGATGGCTTGGTTATCGAGCCAGTCATTTCAGTGCTAAATTTTCAGAAATATCTTATATTTGTCTGAAAATCAACATTTCTTAAAACCACTGCAAAGGATGTTTTGTCCAGCTTTAATGTTAAATGGTTAAAAGGATTAAAAACACCAAATGTAAAGAAAGTTAAAATCTGACACTGTATGTGTTAACAGCATGACCTGTTTTTTTCTTTATATGCTATTGATTAGGCCAGCTTAGGACATCATTGCTCAATAATTATACTCAAGCTAAGGTCAATTGACATAGGTGTGGTGATAAAGATCAAAGGACAATGCCATTGACAAAGGTCAAGCCATCATTTTGGTATAGCAGACAAAATTTATAAAGGCTGTAGAATTAGACTAGTGTACTGGAACGCTGTTGAACATTTTGAAACTAATCTGACCAGAAAAAACCTGTTGCTGCCATATGAAGCAATAGCTTTTGAAAGTATAATTACAAATGTATTAAGTATAAAGTACTCGGAAGATTATCTGATCGGAGTCAATTTGCCATGAAATGAAAGTAATAAATTATTTTCAAAATATTTAAATTCCTATTTGAAATTAAGCAAACATCAAAGCTGATGGACATTGGAAGCTAATTTCACTGGAAACTTATATTGCCCAAAACTAAGATTATCTTATCATAGAAAGTCAATGCTCTAAGGAAATCTGTTGAACATTTTGAAACTAATTTCACTGAAAAATGTTGATACCTATGGTAGCAAAGCTTTCAGTCAAATTAGTTTCAAAACATTCAACCAATTATTTCTTACAATAAGATTAATGTTTGTTATATGACATGTCTGGGTTGAAAGGGTTAGAGGAAGAAATATATATGTACATCTATGAAGGCTGTGAAATTAAACTAGTGTCTTATAATTTTGGAAACAAGTTGATTGAAATTTCTTATTGCATATGGCAGCAACAAAATTCAGTCAAATTTATTAAAGAATTTTCAGCAGGGTTTATATTTTATATCTGAAATGGATTGTTTTGTCAGTATATTATATCAGTGATTATAGGGTTATTTTGTTTCTACTATATATCTAAATTTGGTTGACTACATCACACCTTTTATGATGACATTGATGTTCACATAGTCCTTCATAATAATTATCAGTCAAAGTAACTAATGTAACTGAAATGTAACTTTAGTTACATTATGCAAAGTAACTGAAATGTAACTAGTTACATTGCTCAACAAATGTAACTGTAACTGACATAGTGCAATGTAACTGTAACTAGTTACATTTAAATGTAACTGACCCCAGACCTGGTAGAAGTGGAATCTGTATTCACAAGTAGAAGTGGAATCTGTATTCATAAGTAGAAGTGGAATCTGTATTCACAGGTAGAAGTGGAATCTGTATTCATAGGTAGAAGTGGAATCTGTATTCACAGGTAGACGTGGAATCTGTATTCACAGGTAGACGTGGAATCTGTATTCACAGGTAGACGTGGAATCTGTATTCACAGGTAGACGTGGAATCTGTATTCACAGGTAGACGTGGAATCTGTATTCACAAGTAGAAGTGGAATCTGTATTCACAAGTAGATGTGGAATCTGTATTCACAAGTAGAAGTGGAATCTGTATTCACAAGTAGAAGTGAAGTAGAAGTGGAATCTGTATTCACAGGTAGAAGTGGAATCTGTATTATGTAATAAACGAAATCACAGATTTCTTTTTTCACGAGAGAGTTGTTACTTACCTCCCTAATGCTCTCTGATATTTCTAAATATCGGCTTTCACTCAATAAAACACTCAGATTAAAAAAGTAAGGTGCCCCTACTGGGCAGGTAGTTAGAAGTCAGTCAGGCGGATGCCAGCCCCACCACGGTGCATGTGCCGACTAGTACTTCCTCTGACTAATTTATTGGCTGACACTATGCAACATTACAAGAGCCTGAAGACTGAGCCTCAGTGGGGCGGAGAGGCCAGGTCCGTATTAGGGAGGTAAGTATCAACTCTCTTGTGAAAAAAGAAATCCGTGATTTTGTTTATTTCACTTCAAGAGTATACTTACCTCCCTAACACTCTGATATTGCCAGAATTCGACATGGAATTCAGTGGGAGGGAGGCGAGGTCAACAGACCAGCTCTTCCCTATGAGCTTTTTTTCTGCGTTAAAGGCACTGAAACGTCTGAAATTGTGTGGAAACACAATCACGAAAGATTTTAACATTAGCTAACACAACCGACGGTTGAGAGATGATCATGTCATATGCGCTTCCCGCCCCCCCGCCACCCCCCCCCTCTTCTTGGGAGGAAAACTGCATGACCTCAATGTCCCATACGCTCTCTACGTACAAGTGCCATGTACTATAGGACAAAGAATGAAAAGGCTTCATTTTCGTATACTCTCAATAATGAACCATACATAAAAACACATACCATCACCATATTAATAACGAAGGGTCACGTGACAGCACAATTAACAATGAACACCACAAAAACAAGACTGAACGTGTGAAGAATAGCGGCTGTCATCATCTCCCCATTGGTGAAGACTGATGAAGTCCAAATAAGTGGATGTTTCCATTGATTAAATGCGAAATATATAAAAAATGAGGAAACCTCATCAAATATGTACACCTAAATTATTTTTTCAAAATCAATAAGGCGAGAGGATTCGAGGTGTCATGGAGGTAATGGTCTGTAAAACTTGACTCACAATGTCACTGAGCTATCGACATAATGTCATCCACAGGGACCCCATTAAATAGGGCAGTAGAAGCCACTACGCCTCTGACACTGTGAGCCTTGGCCATGTCAATCTGTTTACCTGTGCCGGATTTATGACAAAATTGAATACGTACATTCAACAATCCACCAAGAAATGGTGTCGTTAGACGCCCTGCCATGGGGTTCGATATATGACACCCATAACGCTGACGGGTCCGTCCGCCATTCCTGAGTACGTTGTTGGTACCAGCTCAATGCTCGGACCGGACACCATGCTTTAGAATTAGGATCATATCTAGTAAAGCTGGCAAAAAAATGGGTTGACCTGGATATTTCAGACTGATTTTTAGCCATGAAATTAATCCTAGGTAGAAGCTTAAGGCCTTCCCCTGTAACCACAAAACGGTCTGCCTCGGCTGATAAGGCATGAATTTCACTTCTACGCCTAGCTGAGGCCGCAGCAATTAAAAATACAGTTTTAAGTGTCAACATTTTCATAGAAATGGAACTAAGTGGTTCAAAAGGTTTATCACCTAGTACCTGAAGCACTAGAGATAAACTCCAAGACGGAATCACTGGGGGATTCCTTGGTCTTAGATTGCCCATACCTTTAATTAAAGTATTTAATGTACTTACTTCATCACTTCCCCTATTAGCCAAGCAAGGGATAACTGTCATTAAAGCTGATTTATAACCAGCAATAGAGTTAGCCTTGAGGCTATAGGCATCATACAATGGAGAGGAAATCAGCTACTACCTGAATAGATGAATCCATTGGATTAATACATCTTTTTGAGCACCATTCTGCAAATCTGTTGATTTTATAATTATATGCTCTGGAGGTTGACCCCCTCCTGGCCTTTGCCATAAACATGGCTGCTTGCTCAGAAAATCCCTCCTTAATTCTAGATTCCTTGACAACATCCACGCAGTCAATCTGAACATTGACGGATTGTTGTGAAGGGCCTTGCCCTGGGAGATAATATTGTCCATCAGAGGCAGAGGAACCGGATTGCCGACCAGAAGGTCCAGCAGATCCGTATACCATGATCGGCGTGGCCAATTTGGGCCGATCAGAAGCACTTGGCACTCCTCCTGTCTGATTTTCTGAAGAATTCTTGGAATCAGGATTGCTGGCGGGAATGCGTATGCATACATTCCCACCCAGATGATAGCTAGTGCTTGGATCTGGAATCGGAGAGACGTACGTCGTCATCTTCATATTCTTCTTCGTTGCAAACAAATCTATGTTGGGTTTCCCCCAATGACTGAACAGACGGTCCGCCACACATTGATTCAGTTGCCATTCCGTAGGTTAAACACTCATCCTTCGGCTCAATGAGTCTGCTAACAGATTTAACCTTCCCGGAATATGAACTGCTTTCACGGTAATCCTGTGATCCACGCACCAACAAAGCAGCTTCCATGTCATCATACAGAGACTGGGCGACTTCGTTCCGCCCTGGCGGTTATGTAAGTCACTACTGTTGAGTTGTCTGATCGAATTAGAACACTCTTGCCCCGAACTTTCTGTAAGAAATGTTCCAGGCCCAGGACTACTGCTCGTAATTCCAGTAGATTTATATGTTCTATTGACTGTTCCAGATTCCAAAGCCCTGATATCGTGGATTCTTCCAGGCAAGCTCCCCACCCCTCCATCGATGCATCTGTATACATCGTTACCTGAGGGTGAGGAGGGGTTAGCATCACCCCAGCCAGGAGATTCTCTGTCTTCAACCACCATTGAAGGTGGTGAATTAGAGGCTCCAGCACTGGCACATTGGAGTCCAGAGAACCTGTACTCTGAATCCATTGCGTCATGGGAAATAACTGTATCGGCCGCCTGCGAAAGGCC
This sequence comes from Chaetoderma sp. LZ-2023a, assembly GCA_034401795.1. NCBI lineage: Eukaryota > Metazoa > Mollusca > Caudofoveata > Chaetodermatida > Chaetodermatidae > Chaetoderma > Chaetoderma sp. LZ-2023a. Next base: position 147,636,945 of record CM067373.1, on the reverse strand, counting down.
GCCTGAGGAATGACTGGTTCCAGAGAAACCATCAATCCTAGCATTCTCAAGTAAACTCGTGCCAGGACATGACGACTGTTGCACACTGACTGTATTACTGAGATGAGTATCTGAACCCTCTCCTGAGTAGGATAAACATATAAACAGCCAGTCATCTATGTACGTATGGACGGCTATGCTTCTCCTGCGGAGGTATGCTGTTATCGCAAGAACCACCCTGGTGAAGACCCGAGGAGCCGTAGAAATTGAGAAGGATAACACCCTGAATTCCCACTGTCTGCCCTGGAACGCAAATCTCAGGAAGCGACGGAAACGCCTCGCTATAGGAATGTGGAAACAAGCATCCTTCAAATCTGTTGAAGCTGTCCACATCCCCCTCTCCAACCCTGCCAGCACCGATTTCACTGTCTCTATTTTGAAACTGGGTGTGTCTATGAACTTGTTCACTGGCTTGAGGTTGAGAATTGGTCTCCACCCTCCAGTGCTTTTTGCTACTAGGAACACGGTTGAATAGAAGCCCGGACAATCTTGTGCCGGTTGAATTGCTAATTTTTGTATGAGAGAATTTATCTCTTCCTCTATACACAACCGCTGATCTGGATCTCTTGGAATTTGAGTCCAGATTGGCACCAGAGTCGCGATGGAGGGCCTGTAATCCAGTCGGGATGATACCCGACTGAAAGCCATCGCAAGACTAAACGGTCCTGAGTCAACCGTTCCCACTCTTGCATGTGGTTGGCCAATCGGCCTCCCACCGGACCACCTAGGGAGAGAGGTGGACGTATGGAGTGCAAGAGTGGTACTGTCTCCTTGGCCAGATGCACCGGAGTGGTTCTCACCGTGATAACCGACCCATCAGGCACGATGACCACAACCAGATCCTCGCGCGCCACGACCAGCGCAATGCGTGCGCGGGCGGCTGCGCCGGAGGAGCCTGCGCACCCCTCACTGCTGGCTGAATCGCTCGTGGCCGAGGCTGCATTGGTGGCTGGCCTCTGACCTGGCCACCGCCACCTCGAGCCTGCAGGGGATGATACACAGGGGGAGCTGCACGAACGCGCTCTCTGCGGAGCACCTCAAACTGCTCTCGCAAAGCCCTCTGGTTATTGACCAGAGTGACCGTCTCCTGGAGATGCTTGCATCCCTCACCTCCAAAGAGACAAGGACCTGCCATAGGCGTACGCAGCAGCCTATTATCCAGGTCCTGAGACGGGTACAAGTTCAAACGTGCACCTTAGCCGGACACTTCTGGTCACGGACCGGGTCAAACAATCTAGAGCCAGGTTGATTCCATCCTGGATGGCTCTCTGGACAGTTACCGGGCTAGGCTGGCGTGACGCGGATGCTGCTACTACCCCCTGTAACAGCTGGGAGACATGAGAAAGCGCCGCAAAGCATTCGAGCACAGTGCTCCCGTGTTAGACCGGAAGCCTGGCCGCATGTCCTCGCCTAAAGCCGTGCGGTCATCCACGCTCGGCGTAGGCACCACGCCGTATTTCTGATACTCATCAGATACGACGCGGCAACGCCTCACCACCTCGCGAGACATCCATGCGCCTACAATATGTTCAGCCAGCGGCAGAGATGGCATTGCGCTCACAGCCGATCTACCTGCCAGCCACGGGCGGTGATCCCGCTGGCCGGCTGGCTGTTCCACAGGCAGGTCTGGCCTGACGCTTATAAGTCACTGACAAGCGTCCGACCAGTCCTCCTCTGTAGCTACCTGCGAGAGCTCTACAAGACGAGGGCCTTCGTCTTCCTCCTTAGCATTCGCAGGCATGCTTGAGGCTGGATAACCTGACACTCCTGGCAAGCCAGAGAAAGCATGCGGGTTCGAAAGAGCAGGCATGCTAAACTGGTTGGCTTGACCAGGAGCAGGCGCCATGGTATTGCGCGGGGCGCTTAGGCCATACCACGGCCCCGGCCAGCACCTGCTACACTCTCGGCAAGCCAAGGTATGCGGTACATCTGGCCATCAGATCCGACCTGGGCCACCTTCTGTGCCGTGAACCCTACTCATGCGTAAGTAGAACCATGGATAATATCGCCTGTATTCCACGCGAGGGGTGCACAGACGTCAATGTCCATGGTCACGCCATCAGAAGGAGAACCCATCACATAATCCTCTTCATCCTGGCCAGAAAGATTAGACTCCGGGTCAGCGAAGAATGCTAACCCGGACTGGCCAGGAAAGGTACCATAGGAGGCACTGGTACCTGCGTCGTGCCGAAAATCCTGGCCTGATAAGCAGGCACCACGCTCCAGCGACAACCGTCCATGGACCACCGGTGCAGCAAGCCTGCTGCCAATGTCCTGGATCGGCCCCTCTAATGGGGCCACCTCTGAATCTTCGAAAACTGGTAAAACCCTAGAAACCAGATTCAGAGGCGGGGATTATCTGCTCCGAAGCAGATGAAGAGGGCAACAAAAGACTTGGTCCAGGAAGCATGCCACGGAGCAACTCTGGAACCAAATCTTTGATTGTCCTCTTCATCTCTCCCAACATCTCAACACGGAAGGCCTCCATATCCACAGAGGACGAGGCCTTCCTCTTACCCTTCTTACCAGGTACCTCTCTCTTAGACCTTCTCTCCTCCTCAGCAACCTTCACTGCACTGGAAACATAAGTGCAGGGCAAATCGGTCCTTCAAAAAGCGACCACATGAGGGACACCCAGGTCTCTGAAACAGGCCAGACGACGAAGACAATGAGTATTTTAGTTAATAGAATTAGTAACTCAAAACCAAAATAAAAGGAGAGGAAAAGTGGTCATACAGACCACCTACAAAGATAATAAACCAGCGTTGGGCAAAACTTAAAATGTTAATAAAGTGCAAGGCTGATTATGACGCCATAACTTCAAAAATAAGAAGTTAAATCGATCCGAAACAAACATCCAGGTGTAAGGACATATTGAATTCATATCCAGAGCATCTTAACTGGAAAGGATAGTGTATACAGACTATACAAACATCAGATATACAATGATAAAATTGCAGCAGATTTTTATAAATATTTTCAAATATAATTGAAGTGCCTTATATCATAACTAGAATACCCGAGTCTTTAGCATAGACAAACCATCCGATCTGATGAACTGGAAGCTCCACCAACTCTATGACCTCTTAACTCTCTCCACCTATAAGGGGAAGGAAGTGGACCAAGAGGGCAAAGTGAGAAGACCTTCTTCCGAGGCCTCCAACTCACTGGCATAGATTTTTGGTTAGATAACCTATAGTCCAGGAGCTAAAGCTAGGTCAGAATCGTGACGTAGCACACCCAGTATTCGGAAGGTCTGACACTTGCTGTGGCTTGGGGGACAACTTCCACACATTTTAAGCCCTGTTGTACAAACAAATTGTGGTAGCACTAATTAGTTATCCTGATTTCTTTGCATAGGGGGCCTAGGCTTTGGCTGTATCCACAGTGCACACCGATATAAGCATGATCATGTCATAACTCAAAGTAATATCGTATTAGATTCACCATATATGATATTTAGACGGATATCGACCTAACATATATCCAACATACATTTTGCATGCATATACCAACGGCGAGGGCGACTTGGCCATATATGTCAAGGCAAAGGAGATACAGTGGCGATATAAAGAAGAGTTTAGTGACACTGTGATCAGACTGGGAGGATTCCACATTGCGCTAAACTACTTAGCTGTTATTGGAAAGATGTTTGATGACTCTGGCTTAGAAGATCTCCTCATAGAGGCCAACACATATGGTAGCAGCACGGCTGCTGCTCTACTTAAAGGGAAGTCATATAATCGAGGAGTGAGGGCATCCAATGGTTTAGGAGGTAATTGAGTGACTGACAGTTTTTTAGGATATTGACCTTTTGACCCCGCTCCCTTGACCCCATGGCATGGCACCAAAGATAGATCCTGCGTCGCAGAGCACCACCATGTATGGGTAACCCACATATCAAAATTTTGTTGAATTCCACCCAATGGTTTGGGAGGATAGCGGGACAGATGGATGGATGGACACACAGATGGAGATTAAACTATCCATAACATTTTTTTTAAATGTGGGTATAACAATATTATTTGTTTACATTGCTGTGACTGACTTTAAGACAGGAAAAATTAACTGATATACGTACATAATTAACAGGCAATAGCATAAAAATATACTCATAAATGGCAAAAATAACCCATTTTGTCCCAAAAAATTTGATGGAAGGAAGAATGGAAGAAAAAAGAATTTTGGATATGTTTTAGAGCACACTCAATGCTTTATTGTCTGTAAAGCACAAGTTTCTTCCGCCTATTCCACATGGTCATCCTGACACTTGAATATGGGATCATTTTCAGGTTGGGCCCAATTCAAGGGCCTATATTTCAAAAATGTTAAGAACCACATTTTTTCTTTTATGTATGAACTAACAAATATATATGTAAATTGACCCATCAAGTATTAAGTTTGTAACTGTAATAGTTTTAACATAATTGTAATCACAAGTGGGTCTGAAAATTTGTCACTTTGGATAGATTTTCATTTTTAATGTTACCTAGGTTACCAACACGATCACAAACATTATTATGCCCTGCATATTTCAAGAGTGTACCTACATGTGGCCAAGCACTGAAAGTTTGATTGGAATTGCATGTCAGCATAAGAATTTGCAGTGCCTTGAAAATGCTACAAAATGGCAATTGCTTCACATGTGGTGGACCCCTTGCTGTTTGAGAGCTAAAATTATGCAGGATTTCCTAAAACGTACTAATAATACAGTAGAGAGAATTATAATAATCTGAATCGGTCATGCAAAAGATTTCTGAAAATTGGTTGGCTTGACACGGAATGACCCATAGGCCAGTTTGGAAATAGCACATTTGATTGGGCATTCCCCAGAGATAGTGCTGTTTAGATTGATGATGATGATGATGATGATGATGATGATGATGATGATGATGTATTGAATTTTGTGGCTGTAGTCATGGTAGTATTAGACAGATTCTAGAGCTGCAATCAGTCGTTCTTCACCTTGCCCACTGAGTCTTGTCCTCAGCCCAAATCTTCAGCTTCCTCAGATACATTCTTGTTCTGTGTGTACTGATTCCTATTTTCCATCTTTGCTGGGTGACTTGGGGACAATACATGAATCAAGATTATGTGAATACCTAGATACGCTACATGAATCGGGATTATGTGAATACATAGATACTCTACATGAATCAAGATTATGTGAATACCTAGATACGCTACATGAATCGGGATTATGTGAATACCTAGATACTCTACATGAATCAAGATTATGTGAATACATAGATACTCTACATGAATCAAGATTATGTGAATACATAGATACTGTACATGAATCAAGATTATGTGAATACCTAGATACTCTACATGAATCAAGATTATGTGAATACATAGATACTCTACATGAATCAAGATTATGTGAATACATAGATACTGTACATGAATCAAGATTATGTGAATACCTAGATACGCTACATGAATCAAGATTATGTGAATACATAGATACTCTACATGAATCAAGATTATGTGAATACCGAGATACTCTACATGAATCAAGATTATGAGAATACCTAGATACTGTACATGAATCAAGATTATGTGAATACCTAGATACTCTACATGAATCGGGATTATGTGAATACATAGATACTCTACATGAATCAAGATTATGTGAATACCGAGATACTCTACATGAATCAAGATTATGAGAATACCTAGATACTGTACATGAATCAAGATTATGTGAATACCTAGATACTCTACATGAATCGGGATTATGTGAATACATAGATACTCTACATGAATCAAGATTATGTGAATACATAGATACTGTACATGAATCAAGATTATGTGAATACCTAGATACGCTACATGAATCAAGATTATGTGAATACATAGATACTCTACATGAATCAAGATTATGTGAATACCGAGATACTCTACATGAATCAAGATTATGAGAATACCTAGATACTGTACATGAATCAAGATTATGTGAATACCTAGATACTCTACATGAATCGGGATTATGTGAATACATAGATACTCTACATGAATCAAGATTATGTGAATACCGAGATACTCTACATGAATCAAGATTATGAGAATACCTAGATACTGTACATGAATCAAGATTATGTGAATACCTAGATACTCTACATGAATCGGGATTATGTGAATACATAGATACTCTACATGAATCAAGATTATGTGAATACATAGATACTCTACATGAATCAAGATTATGTGAATACCGAGATACTCTACATGAATCAAGATTATGAGAATACCTAGATACTCGACATGAATCAAGATTATGTGAATACCTAGATACTCTACATGAATCAAAATTATGTGAATACCTAGATACTCTACATGAAGATATGAAGCCTTTAACAGTACATGTAGTCAATATTTTTTTTAGATCTTTTGCTTAATGAATGTCTATTTTTGAAACTATCACTGGAATGACTAGCTTTGTGAGTGAGCCAGGCATTTCACAAAAAAAATTAATAACTAAGATAATCTTCTATCATGTCTATTGGCTTACAAATCAACAATCTTCAAGACCCCTGCAGTAAGTGTATTTGGCCGGCGTGACCATAAACATGATTAATTAAGCCTTTCATGGTCAAATTTGTTCTAGATAATTTAGATTTTCTCTTAGAAAAAATGTCCACGATTATTGAGCTAGTCATTCTAGTGGTAAATTTTCAAACATGGTGCTCTCTTGGCCTGTAAAATGGACATTTCCCAGGACCACTGCACAGGCCAGTTTTGGCCGGTTTGGCCACTGAAGAGTTAACAGGTTAACATATAAGCCGGTCATAATACAATATATATATTATCAGTAAATTAATCTACCCAATATATGTGAAGTCGTTGAAAATAAATGTTTTCTCCACATCAAATCCTAGCGCGATAATGTCTTTAACGTTTTCCAATGTGAGCCTCAATGATTCCTCGACAGTAAGATCTTTCCAGAGGAACTTTTCATCGTCCGTGAGCTGGATGACGAGAGGTACGTCAAACGTCTCCTGAAGCCATCTAAAACACACCATACATTACTCATACGAGTATGTATTTCAATGTTGATAGAATTTTAATTAGCTCTATTTTCAAAATTTTAACCCTTACCACCCTGATGTCAAAATTTTCAATTTTCAAATAAAAGTAAGAGATGAACTGCTGTTTATTTTTCAACAAATTTGGTGAAAACATAACATTTTAAAATTTTGATAGAATTTTTATTAAGCCTCTTTCTTAAAACCTATTTTAATTAAGGTAGCACCAGCATTTTATCGTAGATTTTAAAGACAAATTTCAGGTTTTCTCACTGATTAATTAATATATTACATGATTTTTAATAGATATATTATTTGATGCTAATGTTCTGCGTTTTATAGTAATAGCAATATTGTATTTAGTGCATTATAAATTCTTGTAAATTATTATTATTATTATTATTATTATTATTATTATTATTATTATACACAAGTAAGTATCAGGCATTAATGGTCAAAACTATCATGAACAGTAAAACCATTGCTTAGTAAATGAACATTTGACAAGACAATTTATGAAAATTTAGCACTGCATATATTACAGTACTTAACAAAACCGGATTCTGCAGTGAGTTCGACTTGAGCAATGGGCATTATTCCAGGCCTAGATTATTTACCACTGTAATGCCTGGCTCGATATCTGAGCTATAGTCATTTCTGTGGTTAATTCTGAGAGATCTCTTTGCCTGTAAATTGACATTCACTAACTGAATTAACCTTACCAGACTTGACCAGCAAAGGGTTAGCACAGGTATCCATAGAGGGATCCATTTCTAGCTACGCCCCAGCCATTATTTAGCTTGTCTTCCTCCCATTACTAGCTACGCACCACCCCTTATTTAGCTGTCTCCCTCCCATTACTAGCTGTGCCCCACACCTTATGTAGCTGTCTCCCTCCCATTTCTAGCCATAGACCGCTCATTATGTTGCAGTCTCCTGCCCATTTCCAGCTATGCCCCACCCATTATTTAGCTGTCTCCCTCCCATTACTGGCTGTGCCCAGCAGCCCCACCGATTATTTAGCTATCTCACTCCCATTTCTAGGTATACCCCACCCATTCTTTAGCTGTCTCCTGCCCATTTCTAGCTGTGCCCACCCATTATTTAGCCGACTCCCTCCCATTTCTAGCTGTGCCCCACCCATTATGTAGCTGTCTCCCTCCCATTACTAGCTATGCCCCACCCCTTATTTAGCTGTATCCCTCCCATTACTAGCTATGCACCACCCATTATTTATTTAATGTAACTGATTGACATCAGAGACTTGAGTGACAGCTCATAACCAACCCTCCATTGAGCAGTATAAATCTGGTCCATTGTCGAACCATACCACATGAAATTCACTTACCATTGATTTACAAACATCTTAGGAATCGTCCGTATCCACGGCAATATTTACTACATTAATTCTTAACCCTTTCAACGATGAACTTCCCATATCTCATTTTCAAGACAACTATACAGGAAAACTGGTGAATGTTTTGAAATTAATTTGTCTGGAAGCCAAATTAATTTCAAAATATTCAACAGAATATTAAGTTTTTTATCGTAAAGAATTTACTTCTTATGGGATTTGTCGGTGAAATGGTTACATACTAATAATTGCCTATTTTGATAATAAACAATTTTCTTACTTTGTAAAGATGAATGGGATAAGATGTCCCATATGGAGGGCATTAGAGGAGGGACCTCGGCCGGTGTACAAGAAAAATGGCTTCTTCTGTTCATACAGCATCACAATTTGCTCTAACTCCCTGCAAAGAAAACACACACTAACCTGCAGATAAAACACCACACACACACACACGTATGCATGCACGCATGCACGCACACACACTCACACTAACATGACTAACAACAACTGAATCCCATGTGTTATAATATGGTTGCTTGAAAACTAATACAGCATTCATACACACAATAATTAGTCAGTATGACATTCTAAATGTTTTCTAGGCTTATTTTCTTTCAATTTCCATACCCATTAATTGAGCTATATCCAATCAAGGAGCTGATATCTTAGGCTCTAATACCAGCTTCCCTGGGTTCATGCCACTGTTCGACCATAGATCTGATGATCGTGGAAAACTGTGTCAATCTCCTTTGCTCTTCATTGCCTTTCTCTACCCAGGAGGATAAAGGACAAACAGTGCAAGAAGTTATTGGTTTGGTTGGCCTCTATTGAATCCCTGATTCCAGGTCCCACTCACGCAATTCTAGGCTGGTTTTATTTCAGTCTATGATTGGTAACTTCCCCAGCTTTTAACTGGTACCCATTTATACTCCTGGGTGCAGAGGCAATGAGGAGTCTTCTTCTTCTTTTCGTTCGCTGATCATACCGCCAGTCCTGTAAGTGACTATCGACATGATCATAAGCGTTAAGTGCGTGGATCCATGGTTTATTAGTGCGCTGTGCGGCCTGGAACCTCCGTCTTCAGCACTCGCAGTTTCTGTCAGGGTTACCTCACCCGTACCTCCTTTAGTTGCCTCTTACGACACGCAGAGGATACGGAAGGTGTATTCTAAGCCCCACCTACAGGGCAAGGCAATGAGGAGTGAAGGAGATTGCCTATGTTTCCAGCGATTGTCAGTTGCTGAACAGAGACGCGATCCCGGGGTCGCCGATTTCACAGCTCTGCTCATTACCGCTTGAGCTAGCGCCTCCTCTACAAACAATGTAACAGCTAGGTGTATGTAGTTGGGGTATGTACATGTTCAGTAGATGTATGCTTAGAAATAACTTAACGTGTTTCCAAAACAAAATAAAATGTACTGTTGAATATTTTGAACATAAGGCAGCAATGTCTTCCAATCCAATTATGTTCAAAATATTCAGCAGAACATTTCTTACTCACTAACATGTTTCTGTATTTGTTTTTGAAATGTGTTAGCTTATTTCTGATCTGTGCTGGAGCTATATGGTGACCTGACATGTATGCGTCAGGTTCATGGAGAGTAAACACTTTCAGCCACACATAGTGTTTATTTCTGATCTGTGCTGGAGCTATATGGTGACCTGACATGTATGCGTCAGGTTCATGGAGAGTAGAAACACTTTCAGCAACACATAGTGTCATAGACACCAGGGAAACTGTCTGTCACTCAATACAGGTCATTTCATAAAACACCTCATTTTTGTGGCCACAAGACAGAGGATTGTTAAGATAGCTGGTGATAAAACCACACACCTTAACGAGCTGGCATCTCGCCACCCCAAAAGCAGGTGTCCATTAGAGACAAGTTTCAACGTACACTTGCAACACACACAAATATAATTTGTCTTTACGATATAGTGTGGTTATAATTAGTGTTTGTCTTTACGATATAGTGTGGTTATAATCAGTGTTTGTCTTTACGATATAGTGTGGTTATAATCAATGTTTGTCTTTACGACATAGTGTGGTTATAATCAGTGTTTGTCTTTACGACATAGTGTGGTTATAATCAGTGTTTGTCATTACGATATAGTGTGGTTATAATAAGTGTTTGTCTTTCCGACATAGTGTGGTTATAATCAGTGTTTGTCTTTACGATATAGTGTGGTTATAATCAGTGTTTGTCTTTACGATATAGTGTGGTTATAATCAGTGTTTGTCTTTACGACATAGTGTGGTTATAATCAGTGTTTGTCTTTACGATATAGTGTGGTTATAATCAGTGTTTGTCTTTACGACATAGCGTGGTTATAATCAGTTTTTCTTTAAGATATAGTGCGGTTATAATCAGTGTTTGTCTTTACGATATAGTCTGGTTATAATCAGTGTTTGTCTTTACGATATAGTGTGGTTATAATCAGTGTTTGTCTTTACGATATAGTGTGGTTATAATCAGTGTTTGTCTTTACAATATAATGTAGTGTTGTTATAATCAGCGTTTGTCTTTACGATATAGTGTGGTTATAATCAGTGTTTGTCTTTATGACATAGTATGGTTATAATCAGTTTGTCTTTACGATATAGTCTGGTTATAAACAGTGTTTGTCTTTATGACATAGTGTGGTTATAATCAGTGTTTGTCTTTACAATATAGTGTGGCTATAAATAATCAGTGTTTGCCTTTACGACATAGTGTGGTTATAATCAGTGTTTGTCTTTACAATATAGTGTGGCTATAAATAATCAGTGTTTGCCTTTACGACATAGTGTGGTTATAATCAGTGTTAGTCTTTACGATATAGTGTGGTTATAATCAGTGTTTGTCTTTACGATATAGTGTGGTTATAATCAGTTTGTCTTTACGATATAGTGTGGTTATAATCAGTTTGTCTTTACGATATAGTCTGGTTATAATCAGTGTTTGTCTTTATGACATAGTGTGGTTATAATCAGTGTTTGTCTTTATGACATAGTGTGGTTATAATCAGTGTTTGCGTTTACAATATAGTGTGGTTATAATCAGTGTTAGTCTTTACGATATAGTGTGGTTATAATTAGTGTTTGTCATTACGATATAGTGTGGTTATAATCAGTGTTTGCCTTTATGACATAGTGTGGTTATAATCAGTGTTTGTCTTTATGACATAGTGTGGTTATAATCAGTGTTAGTCTTTACGATATAGTCTGGTTATAATTAGTGTTTGTCTTTATGACATAGTGTGGTTATAATCAGTGTTTGTCTTTATGACATAGTGTGGTTATAATCAGTGTTTGTCTTTATGACATAGTGTGGTTATAATCAGTGTTTGCCTTTACAATATAGTGTGGTTATAATCAGTGTTAGTCTTTACGATATAGTCTGGTTATAATTAGTGTTCGTCTTTATGACATAGTGTGGTTATAATCAGTGTTTGTCTTTACGATATAGTGTGGCTATAAATAATCAGTGTTTGCCTTTACAATATAGTGTGGTTATAATCAGTGTTAGTCTTTACGATATAGTGTGGTTATAATTAGTGTTTGTCTTTATGATATAGTGTGGTTATAATTAGTGTTTGTCTTTATGATATAGTGTGGTTATAATCAGTGTTTGTCTATGATATAGTGTGGTTATAATCAGTTTGTCTTTACGATATAGTGTGGTTATAATCCGTGTTAGTCTAAGATATAGTGTGGTTATAATCAGTGTTTGTCTTTACGATATAGTGTGGTTATAATCAGTGTTTCCCATGGTATCTAAATTTTTTGGATGCTACAGGGAACACACACCTTGAAATCAGGGATCCCAAGTTGACATTGGCGGTTCTATGCAGTTTTTCTCATTCATACAAAAATTAGAAAGTACCATTGACACAGAACTATGAATAAACAGGCCACATGTTAGATTTTGTGGCTTGTTTTATGCAAAAAACAAAACAAAACAAATATTAAAGGTAATAAGTATTAAATAATCATACATGATTTTCGGGTTCCATGAATGGGATCCACTCTCACTAATATTGGCACTACTAGCTGCACTCTGGGGGTTTATACCCAGAGAAGACCTCTTATGACAGTGAGTGTTTATAACACTGTACCTAAGACAGTGAGTGTTTATAACACTGTAACCATGACAGTGAGTGTTTACAAGATTGTACCTATGACAGTGAGTGTTTATAACACTGTACCTATGACAGTGAGTGTTTATAACACTGTACCTATGAGAGTGAGTGTTCATACCACACTGTAACTATGAGAGTGAGTGTTTATAAGACTGTACCTATGAAAGTGAGTGTTTATAAGACTGTACCTATGAGAGTGAGTGTTTATAACACTTTACCTATGAGAGCGAGTGTTTATACCACACTGTACCTATGACAGTGAGTGTTTATACCACACTGTACCTATGACAGTGAGTGTTTATACCACACTGTACCTATGAGTGAGTGTTTATACCACTGTACCGATGAGAGTGAGTGTTTATACCACACTGTACCTATGAGAGTGAGTGTTTATACCACACTGTACCTATGAGAGTGAGTGTTTATAACACACTGTATGAGAGTGAGTGTTTATAACACACTGTACCTATGAGTGGGTGTTTATACCACTGTACCTATGATAGCGAGTGTTTATACCACACTGTACCTATGAGAGTGAATGTTTATAGCACACTGTACCTATGAGAGAAGAACATGCCACGTCTCAGCATATGAGCGGGCTTGACAGTCACTGTGAGTACCTATGAGAGTGAGTGTTTATAACACTGTACCTATGAGAGTGAGTGTTTATAACACTGTACCTATCAGAGAACTCTTATGAGAGCGAGTGTTTATAGCACCCTGTACCTATGAGAGAAGAACATGCCACGTCTCAGCATATGATGAGCAGGTTTGCCAGTAACTGTGAGTACCTATGAGAGTGAGTGTTTATAACACTGTACCTATGAGAGAAGAACTCTTATGAGTGAGTGTTTATAGCACACTGTACCTATGAGAGAAGAACATGCCACGTCTCAGCATATGATGAGCAGGTTTGCCAGTAACTGTGAGTACCTATGAGAGTGAGTGTTTATAACACTGTACCTATGAGAGAAGAACTCTTATGAGTGAGTGTTTATAGCACACTGTACCTATGAGAGAAGAACATGCCACGTCTCAGCATATGATGAGCAGGCTTGCCAGGAACTGTGAGTACCTATGAGAGTGAGTGTTTATAACACTGTACCTATGAGATAAGAACTCTTATGAGTGAGTGTTTATAGCACACTGTACCTATGAGAGAAGAACATGCCACGTCTCAGCATATGATGAGCAGGTTTGCCAGTAACTGTCAGTACCTATGAGAGTGAGTGTTTATAACACTGTACCTATGAGAGAAGAACTCTTATGAGTGAGTGTTTATAGTACACTGTACCTATGAGAGAAGAACATGCCACGTCTCAGCATATGATGAGCAGGCTTGCCAGGAACTGTGAGTACCTATGAGAGTGAGTGTTTATAACACTGTACCTATGAGAGAAGAACTCTTATGAGTGAGTGTTTATAGCACACTGTACCTATGAGAGAAGAACATGCCACGTCTCAGCATATGATGAGCAGGCTTGCCAGGAACTGTGAGTACCTATGAGAGTGAGTGTTTATAACACTGTACCTATGAGAGAAGAACTCTTATGAGTGAGTGTTTATAGCACACTGTACCTATGAGAGAAGAACATGCCACGTCTCAGCATATGATGAGCAGGCTTGCCAGTAACTGTGAGTACCTATGAGAGTGAGTGTTTATAACACTGTACCTATGAGAGAAGAACTCTTATGAGTGAGTGTTTATAGCACACTGTACCTATGAGAGAAGAACATGCCACGTCTCAGCATATGATGAGCAGGCTTGCCAGTAACTGTGAGTACCTATGAGAGTGAGTGTTTATAGCACACTGTACCTATGAGAGAAGAACATGCCACGTCTCAGCATATGATGAGCAGGCTTGCCAGTAACTGTGAGTACCTATGAGAGTGAGTGTTTATAACACTGTACCTATGAGAGAAGAACTCTTATGAGTGAGTGTTTATAGCACACTGTACCTATGAGAGAAGAACATGCCACGTCTCAGCATATGATGAGCAGGCTTGCCAGGAACTGTGAGTACCTATGAGAGTGAGTGTTTATAACACTGTACCTATGAGAGAAGAACTCTTATGAGTGAGTGTTTATAGCACACTGTACCTATGAGAGAAGAACATGCCACGTCTCAGCATATGATGAGCAGGCTTGCCAGTAACTGTGAGTACCTATGAGAGTGAGTGTTTATAACACTGTACCTATGAGAGAAGAACTCTTATGAGTGAGTGTTTATAGCACACTGTACCTATGAGAGAAGAACATGCCACGTCTCAGCATATGATGAGCAGGCTTGCCAGGAACTGTGAGTACCTATGAGAGTGAGTGTTTATAACACTGTACCTATGAGAGAAGAACTCTTATGAGTGAGTGTTTATAGCACACTGTACCTATGAGAGAAGAACATGCCACGTCTCAGCATATGATGAGCAGGCTTGCCAGTAACTGTGAGTACCTATGAGAGTGAGTGTTTATAGCACACTGTACCTATGAGAGAAGAACATGCCACGTCTCAGCATATGATGAGCAGGCTTGCCAGTAACTGTGAGTACCTATGAGAGTGAGTGTTTATAGCACACTGTACCTATGAGAGAAGAACATGCCACGTCTCAGCATATGATGAGCAGGCTTGCCAGTAACTGTGAGTACCTATGAGAGTGAGTGTTTATAGCACACTGTACCTATGAGAGAAGAACATGCCACGTCTCAGCATATGATGAGCAGGCTTGCCAGTAACTGTGAGTACCTATGAGAGTGAGTGTTTATAGCACACTGTACCTATGAGAGAAGAACATGCCATGTCTCAGCATATGATGAGCAGGTTTGCCAGTAACTGTGAGTACCTATGAGAGTGAGTGTTTATAGCACACTGTACCTATGAGAGAAGAACATGCCACGTCTCAGCATATGATGAGCAGGTTTGCCAGTAACTGTGAGTACCTATGAGAGTGAGTGTTTATAGCACACTGTACCTATGAGAGAAGAACATGCCACGTCTCAGCATATGATGAGCAGGCTTGCCAGGAACTGTGAGTACTATGAGAGTGAGTGTTTATAACACTGTACCTATGAGAGAAGAACATGCCACGTCTCAGCATATGATGAGCAGGCTTGCCAGGAACTGTGAGTACCTATGAGAGTGAGTGTTTATAGCACACTGTACCTATGAGAGAAGAACATGCCACGTCTCAGCATATGATGAGCAGGTTTGCCAGTAACTGTGAGTACCTATGAGAGTGAGTGTTTATAGCACACTGTACCTATGAGAGAAGAACATGCCACGTCTCAGCATATGATGAGCAGGTTTGCCAGTAACTGTGAGTACCTATGAGAGTGAGTGTTTATAGCACACTGTACCTATGAGAGAAGAACATGCCACGTCTCAGCATATGATGAGCAGGCTTGCCAGGAACTGTGAGTACCTATGAGAGTGAGTGTTTATAGCACACTGTACCTATGAGAGAAGAACATGCCACGTCTCAGCATATGATGAGCAGGCTTGCCAGTAACTGTGAGTACCTATGAGAGTGAGTGTTTATAGCACACTGTACCTATGAGAGAAGAACATGCCACGTCTCAGCATATGATGAGCAGGCTTGCCAGTAACTGTGAGTACCTATGAGAGTGAGTGTTTATAGCACACTGTACCTATGAGAGAAGAACATGCCACGTCTCAGCATATGATGAGCAGGTTTGCCAGTAACTGTGAGTACCTATGAGAGTGAGTGTTTATAGCACACTGTACCTATGAGAGAAGAACATGCCACGTCTCAGCATATGATGAGCAGGTTTGCCAGTAACTGTGAGTACCTATGAGAGTGAGTGTTTATAGCACACTGTACCTATGAGAGAAGAACATGCCACATCTCAGCATATGATGAGCAGGTTTGCCAGTAACTGTGAGTACCTATGAGAGTGAGTGTTTATAGCACACTGTACCTATGAGAGAAGAACATGCCACGTCTCAGCATATGATGAGCAGGTTTGCCAGTAACTGTGAGTACCTATGAGAGTGAGTGTTTATAGCACACTGTACCTATGAGAGAAGAACATGCCACGTCTCAGCATATGATGAGCAGGCTTGCCAGGAACTGTGAGTACCTATGAGAGTGAGTGTTTATAACACTGTACCTATGAGAGAAGAACATGCCACGTCTCAGCATATGATGAGCAGGCTTGCCAGGAACTGTGAGTACCTATGAGAGTGAGTGTTTATAGCACACTGTACCTATGAGAGAAGAACATGCCACGTCTCAGCATATGATGAGCAGGTTTGCCAGTAACTGTGAGTACCTATGAGAGTGAGTGTTTATAGCACACTGTACCTATGAGAGAAGAACATGCCACGTCTCAGCATATGATGAGCAGGTTTGCCAGTAACTGTGAGTACCTATGAGAGTGAGTGTTTATAACACTGTACCTATGAGAGAAGAACATGCCACGTCTCAGCATATGATGAGCAGGCTTGCCAGGAACTGTGAGTACCTATGAGAGTGAGTGTTTATAGCACACTGTACCTATGAGAGAAGAACATGCCACGTCTCAGCATATGATGAGCAGGCTTGCCAGTAACTGTGAGTACCTATGAGAGTGAGTGTTTATAGCACACTGTACCTATGAGAGAAGAACATGCCACGTCTCAGCATATGATGAGCAGGCTTGCCAGTAACTGTGAGTACCTATGAGAGTGAGTGTTTATAGCACACTGTACCTATGAGAGAAGAACATGCCACGTCTCAGCATATGATGAGCAGGTTTGCCAGTAACTGTGAGTACCTATGAGAGTGAGTGTTTATAGCACACTGTACCTATGAGAGAAGAACATGCCACGTCTCAGCATATGATGAGCAGGCTTGCCAGTAACTGTGAGTACCTATGAGAGTGAGTGTTTATAGCACACTGTACCTATGAGAGAAGAACATGCCACGTCTCAGCATATGATGAGCAGGTTTGCCAGTAACTGTGAGTACCTATGAGAGTGAGTGTTTATAGCACACTGTACCTATGAGAGAAGAACATGCCACGTCTCAGCATATGATGAGCAGGCTTGCCAGTAACTGTGAGTACCTATGAGAGTGAGTGTTTATAGCACACTGTACCTATGAGAGAAGAACATGCCACGTCTCAGCATATGATGAGCAGGCTTGCCAGTAACTGTGAGTACCTATGAGAGTGAGTGTTTATAGCACACTGTACCTATGAGAGAAGAACATGCCACGTCTCAGCATATGATGAGCAGGTTTGCCAGTAACTGTGAGTACCTATGAGAGTGAGTGTTTATAACACTGTACCTATGAGAGAAGAACTCTTATGAGTGAGTGTTTATAGCACACTGTACCTATGAGAGAAGAACATGCCACGTCTCAGCATATGATGAGCAGGCTTGCCAGGAACTGTGAGTACCTATGAGAGTGAGTGTTTATAACACTGTACCTATGAGAGAAGAACTCTTATGAGTGAGTGTTTATAGCACACTGTACCTATGAGAGAAGAACATGCCACGTCTCAGCATATGATGAGCAGGCTTGCCAGTAACTGTGAGTACCTATGAGAGTGAGTGTTTATAACACTGTACCTATGAGAGAAGAACTCTTATGAGTGAGTGTTTATAGCACACTGTACCTATGAGAGAAGAACATGCCACGTCTCAGCATATGATGAGCAGGCTTGCCAGGAACTGTGAGTACCTATGAGAGTGAGTGTTTATAACACTGTACCTATGAGAGAAGAACTCTTATGAGTGAGTGTTTATAGCACACTGTACCTATGAGAGAAGAACATGCCACGTCTCAGCATATGATGAGCAGGCTTGCCAGTAACTGTGAGTACCTATGAGAGTGAGTGTTTATAGCACACTGTACCTATGAGAGAAGAACATGCCACGTCTCAGCATATGATGAGCAGGCTTGCCAGTAACTGTGAGTACCTATGAGAGTGAGTGTTTATAACACTGTACCTATGAGAGAAGAACTCTTATGAGTGAGTGTTTATAGCACACTGTACCTATGAGAGAAGAACATGCCACGTCTCAGCATATGATGAGCAGGCTTGCCAGTAACTGTGAGTACCTATGAGAGTGAGTGTTTATAGCACACTGTACCTATGAGAGAAGAACATGCCACGTCTCAGCATATGATGAGCAGGCTTGCCAGTAACTGTGAGTACCTATGAGAGTGAGTGTTTATAACACTGTACCTATGAGAGAAGAACTCTTATGAGTGAGTGTTTATAGCACACTGTACCTATGAGAGAAGAACATGCCACGTCTCAGCATATGATGAGCAGGCTTGCCAGGAACTGTGAGTACCTATGAGAGTGAGTGTTTATAACACTGTACCTATGAGAGAAGAACTCTTATGAGTGAGTGTTTATAGCACACTGTACCTATGAGAGAAGAACATGCCACGTCTCAGCATATGATGAGCAGGCTTGCCAGTAACTGTGAGTACCTATGAGAGTGAGTGTTTATAACACTGTACCTATGAGAGAAGAACTCTTATGAGTGAGTGTTTATAGCACACTGTACCTATGAGAGAAGAACATGCCACGTCTCAGCATATGATGAGCAGGCTTGCCAGGAACTGTGAGTACCTATGAGAGTGAGTGTTTATAACACTGTACCTATGAGAGAAGAACTCTTATGAGTGAGTGTTTATAGCACACTGTACCTATGAGAGAAGAACATGCCACGTCTCAGCATATGATGAGCAGGCTTGCCAGTAACTGTGAGTACCTATGAGAGTGAGTGTTTATAGCACACTGTACCTATGAGAGAAGAACATGCCACGTCTCAGCATATGATGAGCAGGCTTGCCAGTAACTGTGAGTACCTATGAGAGTGAGTGTTTATAGCACACTGTACCTATGAGAGAAGAACATGCCACGTCTCAGCATATGATGAGCAGGCTTGCCAGTAACTGTGAGTACCTATGAGAGTGAGTGTTTATAGCACACTGTACCTATGAGAGAAGAACATGCCACGTCTCAGCATATGATGAGCAGGCTTGCCAGTAACTGTGAGTACCTATGAGAGTGAGTGTTTATAGCACACTGTACCTATGAGAGAAGAACATGCCACGTCTCAGCATATGATGAGCAGGTTTGCCAGTAACTGTGAGTACCTATGAGAGTGAGTGTTTATAGCACACTGTACCTATGAGAGAAGAACATGCCACGTCTCAGCATATGATGAGCAGGTTTGCCAGTAACTGTGAGTACCTATGAGAGTGAGTGTTTATAGCACACTGTACCTATGAGAGAAGAACATGCCACGTCTCAGCATATGATGAGCAGGCTTGCCAGGAACTGTGAGTACTATGAGAGTGAGTGTTTATAACACTGTACCTATGAGAGAAGAACATGCCACGTCTCAGCATATGATGAGCAGGCTTGCCAGGAACTGTGAGTACCTATGAGAGTGAGTGTTTATAGCACACTGTACCTATGAGAGAAGAACATGCCACGTCTCAGCATATGATGAGCAGGTTTGCCAGTAACTGTGAGTACCTATGAGAGTGAGTGTTTATAGCACACTGTACCTATGAGAGAAGAACATGCCACGTCTCAGCATATGATGAGCAGGTTTGCCAGTAACTGTGAGTACCTATGAGAGTGAGTGTTTATAGCACACTGTACCTATGAGAGAAGAACATGCCACGTCTCAGCATATGATGAGCAGGCTTGCCAGGAACTGTGAGTACCTATGAGAGTGAGTGTTTATAGCACACTGTACCTATGAGAGAAGAACATGCCACGTCTCAGCATATGATGAGCAGGCTTGCCAGTAACTGTGAGTACCTATGAGAGTGAGTGTTTATAGCACACTGTACCTATGAGAGAAGAACATGCCACGTCTCAGCATATGATGAGCAGGCTTGCCAGTAACTGTGAGTACCTATGAGAGTGAGTGTTTATAGCACACTGTACCTATGAGAGAAGAACATGCCACGTCTCAGCATATGATGAGCAGGTTTGCCAGTAACTGTGAGTACCTATGAGAGTGAGTGTTTATAGCACACTGTACCTATGAGAGAAGAACATGCCACGTCTCAGCATATGATGAGCAGGTTTGCCAGTAACTGTGAGTACCTATGAGAGTGAGTGTTTATAGCACACTGTACCTATGAGAGAAGAACATGCCACGTCTCAGCATATGATGAGCAGGTTTGCCAGTAACTGTGAGTACCTATGAGAGTGAGTGTTTATAGCACACTGTACCTATGAGAGAAGAACATGCCACGTCTCAGCATATGATGAGCAGGTTTGCCAGTAACTGTGAGTACCTATGAGAGTGAGTGTTTATAGCACACTGTACCTATGAGAGAAGAACATGCCACGTCTCAGCATATGATGAGCAGGCTTGCCAGGAACTGTGAGTACCTATGAGAGTGAGTGTTTATAACACTGTACCTATGAGAGAAGAACATGCCACGTCTCAGCATATGATGAGCAGGCTTGCCAGGAACTGTGAGTACCTATGAGAGTGAGTGTTTATAGCACACTGTACCTATGAGAGAAGAACATGCCACGTCTCAGCATATGATGAGCAGGTTTGCCAGTAACTGTGAGTACCTATGAGAGTGAGTGTTTATAGCACACTGTACCTATGAGAGAAGAACATGCCACGTCTCAGCATATGATGAGCAGGTTTGCCAGTAACTGTGAGTACCTATGAGAGTGAGTGTTTATAGCACACTGTACCTATGAGAGAAGAACATGCCACGTCTCAGCATATGATGAGCAGGCTTGCCAGGAACTGTGAGTACCTATGAGAGTGAGTGTTTATAGCACACTGTACCTATGAGAGAAGAACATGCCACGTCTCAGCATATGATGAGCAGGCTTGCCAGTAACTGTGAGTACCTATGAGAGTGAGTGTTTATAGCACACTGTACCTATGAGAGAAGAACATGCCACGTCTCAGCATATGATGAGCAGGCTTGCCAGTAACTGTGAGTACCTATGAGAGTGAGTGTTTATAGCACACTGTACCTATGAGAGAAGAACATGCCACGTCTCAGCATATGATGAGCAGGTTTGCCAGTAACTGTGAGTACCTATGAGAGTGAGTGTTTATAGCACACTGTACCTATGAGAGAAGAACATGCCACGTCTCAGCATATGATGAGCAGGTTTGCCAGTAACTGTGAGTACCTATGAGAGTGAGTGTTTATAGCACACTGTACCTATGAGAGAAGAACATGCCACGTCTCAGCATATGATGAGCAGGCTTGCCAGTAACTGTGAGTACCTATGAGAGTGAGTGTTTATAGCACACTGTACCTATGAGAGAAGAACATGCCACGTCTCAGCATATGATGAGCAGGTTTGCCAGTAACTGTGAGTACCTATGAGAGTGAGTGTTTATAGCACACTGTACCTATGAGAGAAGAACATGCCACGTCTCAGCATATGATGAGCAGGTTTGCCAGTAACTGTGAGTACCTATGAGAGTGAGTGTTTATAGCACACTGTACCTATGAGAGAAGAACATGCCACGTCTCAGCATATGATGAGCAGGCTTGCCAGGAACTGTGAGTACCTATGAGAGTGAGTGTTTATAGCACACTGTACCTATGAGAGAAGAACATGCCACGTCTCAGCATATGATGAGCAGGTTTGCCAGTAACTGTGAGTACCTATGAGAGTGAGTGTTTATAACACTGTACCTATGAGAGAAGAACTCTTATGAGTGAGTGTTTATAGCACACTGTACCTATGAGAGAAGAACATGCCACGTCTCAGCATATGATGAGCAGGCTTGCCAGGAACTGTGAGTACCTATGAGAGTGAGTGTTTATAACACTGTACCTATGAGAGAAGAACTCTTATGAGTGAGTGTTTATAGCACACTGTACCTATGAGAGAAGAACATGCCACGTCTCAGCATATGATGAGCAGGCTTGCCAGTAACTGTGAGTACCTATGAGAGTGAGTGTTTATAACACTGTACCTATGAGAGAAGAACTCTTATGAGTGAGTGTTTATAGCACACTGTACCTATGAGAGAAGAACATGCCACGTCTCAGCATATGATGAGCAGGCTTGCCAGGAACTGTGAGTACCTATGAGAGTGAGTGTTTATAACACTGTACCTATGAGAGAAGAACTCTTATGAGTGAGTGTTTATAGCACACTGTACCTATGAGAGAAGAACATGCCACGTCTCAGCATATGATGAGCAGGCTTGCCAGTAACTGTGAGTACCTATGAGAGTGAGTGTTTATAGCACACTGTACCTATGAGAGAAGAACATGCCACGTCTCAGCATATGATGAGCAGGCTTGCCAGTAACTGTGAGTACCTATGAGAGTGAGTGTTTATAGCACACTGTACCTATGAGAGAAGAACATGCCACGTCTCAGCATATGATGAGCAGGCTTGCCAGTAACTGTGAGTACCTATGAGAGTGAGTGTTTATAGCACACTGTACCTATGAGAGAAGAACATGCCACGTCTCAGCATATGATGAGCAGGCTTGCCAGTAACTGTGAGTACCTATGAGAGTGAGTGTTTATAGCACACTGTACCTATGAGAGAAGAACATGCCATGTCTCAGCATATGATGAGCAGGTTTGCCAGTAACTGTGAGTACCTATGAGAGTGAGTGTTTATAGCACACTGTACCTATGAGAGAAGAA
Source organism: Chaetoderma sp. LZ-2023a (assembly GCA_034401795.1). Taxonomy (NCBI): domain Eukaryota; kingdom Metazoa; phylum Mollusca; class Caudofoveata; order Chaetodermatida; family Chaetodermatidae; genus Chaetoderma; species Chaetoderma sp. LZ-2023a. Next base: position 147,613,767 of record CM067373.1, on the reverse strand, counting down.
CATGCCACGTCTCAGCATATGATGAGCAGGTTTGCCAGTAACTGTGAGTACCTATGAGAGTGAGTGTTTATAGCACACTGTACCTATGAGAGAAGAACATGCCACGTCTCAGCATATGATGAGCAGGCTTGCCAGGAACTGTGAGTACTATGAGAGTGAGTGTTTATAACACTGTACCTATGAGAGAAGAACATGCCACGTCTCAGCATATGATGAGCAGGCTTGCCAGGAACTGTGAGTACCTATGAGAGTGAGTGTTTATAGCACACTGTACCTATGAGAGAAGAACATGCCACGTCTCAGCATATGATGAGCAGGTTTGCCAGTAACTGTGAGTACCTATGAGAGTGAGTGTTTATAGCACACTGTACCTATGAGAGAAGAACATGCCACGTCTCAGCATATGATGAGCAGGTTTGCCAGTAACTGTGAGTACCTATGAGAGTGAGTGTTTATAGCACACTGTACCTATGAGAGAAGAACATGCCACGTCTCAGCATATGATGAGCAGGCTTGCCAGGAACTGTGAGTACCTATGAGAGTGAGTGTTTATAGCACACTGTACCTATGAGAGAAGAACATGCCACGTCTCAGCATATGATGAGCAGGCTTGCCAGTAACTGTGAGTACCTATGAGAGTGAGTGTTTATAGCACACTGTACCTATGAGAGAAGAACATGCCACGTCTCAGCATATGATGAGCAGGCTTGCCAGTAACTGTGAGTACCTATGAGAGTGAGTGTTTATAGCACACTGTACCTATGAGAGAAGAACATGCCACGTCTCAGCATATGATGAGCAGGTTTGCCAGTAACTGTGAGTACCTATGAGAGTGAGTGTTTATAGCACACTGTACCTATGAGAGAAGAACATGCCACGTCTCAGCATATGATGAGCAGGTTTGCCAGTAACTGTGAGTACCTATGAGAGTGAGTGTTTATAGCACACTGTACCTATGAGAGAAGAACATGCCACATCTCAGCATATGATGAGCAGGTTTGCCAGTAACTGTGAGTACCTATGAGAGTGAGTGTTTATAGCACACTGTACCTATGAGAGAAGAACATGCCACGTCTCAGCATATGATGAGCAGGTTTGCCAGTAACTGTGAGTACCTATGAGAGTGAGTGTTTATAGCACACTGTACCTATGAGAGAAGAACATGCCACGTCTCAGCATATGATGAGCAGGCTTGCCAGGAACTGTGAGTACCTATGAGAGTGAGTGTTTATAACACTGTACCTATGAGAGAAGAACATGCCACGTCTCAGCATATGATGAGCAGGCTTGCCAGGAACTGTGAGTACCTATGAGAGTGAGTGTTTATAGCACACTGTACCTATGAGAGAAGAACATGCCACGTCTCAGCATATGATGAGCAGGTTTGCCAGTAACTGTGAGTACCTATGAGAGTGAGTGTTTATAGCACACTGTACCTATGAGAGAAGAACATGCCACGTCTCAGCATATGATGAGCAGGTTTGCCAGTAACTGTGAGTACCTATGAGAGTGAGTGTTTATAGCACACTGTACCTATGAGAGAAGAACATGCCACGTCTCAGCATATGATGAGCAGGCTTGCCAGGAACTGTGAGTACCTATGAGAGTGAGTGTTTATAACACTGTACCTATGAGAGAAGAACATGCCACGTCTCAGCATATGATGAGCAGGCTTGCCAGGAACTGTGAGTACCTATGAGAGTGAGTGTTTATAGCACACTGTACCTATGAGAGAAGAACATGCCACGTCTCAGCATATGATGAGCAGGCTTGCCAGTAACTGTGAGTACCTATGAGAGTGAGTGTTTATAGCACACTGTACCTATGAGAGAAGAACATGCCACGTCTCAGCATATGATGAGCAGGCTTGCCAGTAACTGTGAGTACCTATGAGAGTGAGTGTTTATAGCACACTGTACCTATGAGAGAAGAACATGCCACGTCTCAGCATATGATGAGCAGGTTTGCCAGTAACTGTGAGTACCTATGAGAGTGAGTGTTTATAGCACACTGTACCTATGAGAGAAGAACATGCCACGTCTCAGCATATGATGAGCAGGCTTGCCAGTAACTGTGAGTACCTATGAGAGTGAGTGTTTATAGCACACTGTACCTATGAGAGAAGAACATGCCACGTCTCAGCATATGATGAGCAGGTTTGCCAGTAACTGTGAGTACCTATGAGAGTGAGTGTTTATAGCACACTGTACCTATGAGAGAAGAACATGCCACGTCTCAGCATATGATGAGCAGGTTTGCCAGTAACTGTGAGTACCTATGAGAGTGAGTGTTTATAGCACACTGTACCTATGAGAGAAGAACATGCCACGTCTCAGCATATGATGAGCAGGCTTGCCAGGAACTGTGAGTACCTATGAGAGTGAGTGTTTATAGCACACTGTACCTATGAGAGAAGAACATGCCACGTCTCAGCATATGATGAGCAGGTTTGCCAGTAACTGTGAGTACCTATGAGAGTGAGTGTTTATAGCACACTGTACCTATGAGAGAAGAACATGCCACGTCTCAGCATATGATGAGCAGGTTTGCCAGTAACTGTGAGTACCTATGAGAGTGAGTGTTTATAGCACACTGTACCTATGAGAGAAGAACATGCCACGTCTCAGCATATGATGAGCAGGCTTGCCAGTAACTGTGAGTACCTATGAGAGTGAGTGTTTATAGCACACTGTACCTATGAGAGAAGAACATGCCACGTCTCAGCATATGATGAGCAGGTTTGCCAGTAACCGTCTCAATCCTCTGTATTAACTCTGCATCAATCCTTGAACAGCCAAACCTCTCTGAAACAGGTAAAGGACAGCAGATTAGATTTCAATAAAAAATACCAAATATAAAAGTTTGTATCTTTTTATATATAAAAAAGAATGACAAATTTTCGCAAACTCTATCGCTGTTAAAATTTTGATTAGTCATAAATTTCGACACCCAATAAAATTTATGGTACACCGTTATCACGTGAAACATCACGCTCATGGATTACAATTACGTCATGCATATTTTCAGAATAGACGAAAGCAGCGTCTAATACAGCTCAGATTGAAGCTCTAGTTTATCAAACACTGGTAGTTCTCTTGCATCTCATCAATATGACGTGTCTGAATTAATGTTGGTAATTTTCCAGAAAAATATGCTGTGGAAAACCTTTCAATATTTTCGATATTTTTCCGCAAAATTTTCCCAAAATTGGGAAAATATAATGTCACTGACTAAGTAAGCAGTGACATTAAGTTAAATTAGTCATTTGCTGGTTTACATGTTGGGTGGTCTGTAATTGATATACGATGTATGTATGTGTATGAGACTTTATATTTATCTGACCTCTGTTCATCATATTATTGTGATGTCTCTTATTTTGGAAAGGTATGGTCCATTGAACATTGGACCACACTTTTTAGCTCACTTGGCCGACGACCGTCCGTCAACCTTTGCTTTAAAATGCTACCCCTCTGGCCATCTCGTGTCAGATTTCAAGCTATTTTGTCAGTAGGACCCTATGGTGGTAGTCTTCAGAACTGTATACAGAATTTTGATTGGGCTATTCCTTGGGCAAAAATCTTAGATTTTATTTAAGATTTAATGGAAATTATCAAAATACTTCTCCTTAGCTGCTTGCCAGATTTGAATGAAATTTGGCTAGAAGGACCATATGTCATGGTAGACTCCAGAACGTGTATTCAGAATTTTGATTGGCCAGTTTTCTCAGTGGCTATATTGGACCCTTCGAAAATTTTAAGGGAAATCAAGTAAAAGATACCAGAACATTAATTATTTAACCGATTTAATGCAAACATCGCAGGAAGGACCATATTGTGGTAGGCTTCAGAACTTGTATACAGAATTTTGATCGGTCAATTTTCTCAGTGGCCATCTTAGATTTTCAGAAACGTTTTGTTATATCAGTTAAGACTACTCCTTATTAACTTCTGCATTTTCAGCCACACTTGGCTGGAAGGACCCTATGGTGAGAGGCTTCAGACAGAAAATGTGTACAGAATCCCTATGGTGATAGATACAGAATTTTGCTTAGTTAATTTTTCCAGTGACCATCGTGGATTTTCCTAATTTTTCGGGCAAATCATTTAAAAGATTTAAAGACAACGATCTTATAGGTCAATTTTTCAGGAGAGTGCCACAGGCCCCCTTTTAAGAATGAACAGTGATAAAATGGATCATTTTTAGTTGCGAACAGCAGCCAACTCCCGGTAGTTATATCACATTGTTATTAATCACATTAATAATCTTTCAGCATCCCGTTGATCTTCATTCATAAGTATTATCAATTTATCTACTACTTTATTACTGCTTTACCATCAATAGTACAATGCATTCATCCCATTCCTCCCTATATTTTCAGCTCAGTTACTTCGTTATTTCTGGTTAAGTTTTGGGTTTACCATGACCTTGTCCATACAAGTTAACTTTTCTGTTTATCTCAGTTACAACTAAACTATGAGGCAGGGTTTGTACATCTTTCTAGGATTAAAATTCCATGACCAAAATTGACAAATTCCATGACCTCCAAGAATTAATATCTAGCAGTTTTGACATAGCTACATTAAGCTGCATCTCAGCCTTTCTGCAAAATACCTAAATATTGTGTCTTGCAACAACGAAGCCAAAGCCTTGTTTTGATAAGCTGTTGCTAAAATTTTCATTTCATAGAGGTGATGGTGGATATTTATGCATCAGATTTCTTTTATTTTGCATGACTACCATCTTCTATGACTTTTCCATGACCTATGATAAAGAATGCTGATTTTCCATGATTTCCAGGCCTGGAATTTAAATTTTCAAATTCCATGACTTTCCAGGACCAGTATGAACCCTGATTAGGGCTATAGCAACCAAACATCATCTATCACTTTATTACTGCATTTCTATCAATAGGCCATCAGGCCAGATCCAAAATTTTCTAATCAGAAAAGAAAATTTTCCGAGTCACAACACTAGTCTGAATGAGCCATTATGAGCGATCAATTATCAACAGCTCAACTATTCACGCTATGATGGCATACCACAACAATCATTCACACGGCGACGGTACTCCGTGATTCTTATGGGAACTGGAAGCATATTAGTTTCCATGGCAAAATTTTTAAATAATAAATTAGAATTAAAAAATATGCGAATATATTTGATTTTATCTTAACACAAAAGCACTATCAGCATCTATCTAGAGGATGAACTAACGGTACACGATCGCTTTTCATTTCAAAATTATTAAACACATTTCAGTTCGGAAGTGCTTTTAAAGCGAGCTTAACCTTTTAGTTGTCAAGCCCAGCAAAACAGCTTCTTCAGTGTTCTTGAATAATCTCCATTTGCAGAATATTCAACAGAATAAGGTTTATATTGTAAAGAATTCATGTATATACGCTTTCCAGAATTTGTCAATGAAAGAGTTAAATACAGACCCGCTTGAGATTACACTTATAATAGAAACATGATAAACAGAACTAGACTGATTGGTAGAGGATACATCATCACAAATCCTCACATTCACTGCTTTGACCTTCTGACCTCCTTGGGGGTGGAGCCAAATATAAATGTCCTCTTCCACTCTGCAATCATATGGCGACAAGAAACTCACATACCAAATTCCTTTCAATGATTTCAGAGGACTTGCATTACAATCAATTTCTTGACCACTTGACCCTACACACCCTACTCCCACACACTTGGATGACTGGGATGGAACCACATGTAAATGTCCTCTTGCACTCCGCAATCACATGGGTAACTACTACCTCACATGACAATTATGGTTGAATCCCGTCCAAAAGTTTTGGAGGGGTTGCATTATAATCAATTTCCACATCTTAAAATTGTAAATGTAATGTAAATGTTCTCTTGCACTTCGTAATCATATGGCTAAATCACATACCGAATTTGGTTGAATTCCGTCCAACGGTTTTGGAAGATTTGCGTTACAATCAATTCCTTCACGGTGCAGACACAGGCAGGGAGAGACAGACAGAGGCAGCTTTTTTTAGGATCACTTCCAGAGTTGTGAAATCCCAGTGTATGGTGACACCCTTTCCTGTGTTAAAGTTGCAGCCAGATCTAACTAGTAGTTTCCGAGAAATATCCATAAATACAGAATCCGGGTTGTTCTATCCGGATGCAGTCAGTCTGGAAATGATGTTGAAAGTTCCTTTATTGTGTTAAAATTTAGCCATTTTTTTAGAAACAGCCCTAGACATGCACACCTGCACACAGAACTGATCGCAACACATTCTTCCCCTTAACATGGTAATTAAAAAAGATCCCAAAACAGTACAATACTCACTGATGAGTTTATCATAGTCGATGCCGGATGCAGAAGAGCTGGCTACTTCCCATGGGTTCACTATGTCATCTTCAATACTCAGATCACCTATTGCAGGAGTATCATTGGCGTCAGGAAATATATCACCACTCATTGTAATGACGGATCTCGGTTAAATGTAAACTACTTCTTCCAATGTTCTGAATGATGATAAAGATGCAGTTAGTCCTGATATGAATCCAATTCTGAATACACAAGAAAGTATATAGCAGAGATTAGTTTTAGACTATTGTTATGGGAGGATATTTATCCATATTGATGAATTCAATCCATCGATCAATGAACTTTTCCATTTTTAGGCTCGTGCAATTACTGAGTTGAGTGATCGCGATTGATTATTAAAATATAATCGTGATTACTCGATTAATCAGCTTGGATACAAATTACCAAGACATAACAATAAAAGAATATCAATGACGAAAGCTGCAATGGTGTTTAGAAAAGTCCATTTGCAGGGCAAGAGAATACTATTTTTGAAAATGTATCACTGGAATGCCTGGCTCGAGGCTCGATTCTCGATCCAGGCATTCCAGTAAAACATTTTCAAAAATAGTCTTCTCTTGCCCTGCAAATGGACATACATTCACTGACCGATCGCATTAAGAAGTAATTAAAAGTTAGGTTTTGAAATATTTTATGCAATAGAAAATATTCACGATTATTCAATTATTTAATTTTTAATCATATAAATTCACGATTTAAAACATAATCGCGATTTTCGATTTAATCACGTAATCGCGCAAGCCTGCTGGATTCGTCAATTACATTGTATGTCACATGCGAGCTGATCAATAGCACAATCAAAATGATGTAACTCTGTCATGAAAATCAAAGTCTGTCACAAAGGTGTATGAATCAACGGAATCGTACAGCTTGATACCTGCATAGAACGTTACTTGGAAATTTTGATCTTAGGAATTAAGATTTTAAAATACGAAATGGATTCCAATGTGCATAAAAAGTGGGTGGGATTTAATTAGAAATGGATCCATCCATAATAAGCCCTCTGGTGAGCAAAGACGGAGTAAGCCAATTTGAGGGCCAATGGGTAATTAGTTGTGGGGGGGGGGGGGTCAAGGAGGGAATGCCTGCTACGGCTACTACTACTACTACAACATTGTACTACTACTAACCCCGCCCCCTCAGCACATATAATAAAATTATTATGTACATGTACGTGTCAAAATCCTGTTGAATATTTTGAAACTAATTTGACTAAAAGCTAGTGCTCCCTTGCATCAGCTTCCAGTCAAATAGGTTTATAAATATTTTGAATTTTGAATTATCTTGAATACTTTAGAAGGTACAATGTAGCACAAAGAATCATGATGTTATGACAAAGATTAAGATCGCATATTTTTATATCATGTCTACCTACACACTTTCAAGGTATTTTTTTCCTAAATATGGCCTTAGGTAATGTTTAAGAAAACTATCTATGCTCTACTTTCCAAAGATGTGTTACAGGTCGAGTTATCTTGACAACACACACATTGTATCGGCTAACCAGGGAACCCCAATGTTCTAGCATTATGCAGATGACCATATATACATTGTATAGGCTAACCATGGAACCCAAATGTTCCTGTATCGTGCAGATGACCATATATACATTGTATAGGCTAACCATGGAACCCAAATGTTCCTGTATCGTGCAGATGACCATATATACATTGCATAGGCTAACCATGGAACCCAAATGTTCCCGTATCGTGCAGATGACCATATATACATTGTATAGGCTAACCATGGAACCCAAATGTTTCCGTATCATGCAGATGACCATATATACATTGTATAGGCTAACCATGGAACCCCAATGTTCCTGTATCGTGCAGATGACCATATATACATTGTATAGGATGACAACGGAACCCAAATGTTCCTGTATCGTGCAGATGACCATATATACATTGTATAGGCTAACCATGGAACCCAAATGTTCCTGTATCATGCAGATGACCATATATACATTGTATAGGCTAACCATGGAACCCCAATGTTCCTGTATCGTGCAGATGACCATATATACATTGTATAGGATGACAACGGAACCCAAATGTTCCCGTATCGTGCAGATGACCATATATACATTGTATAGGCTAACCATGGAACCCCAATGTTCCTGTATCGTGCAGATGACCATATATACATTGTATAGGCTAACCATGGAACCCAAATGTTCCTGTATCGTGCAGATGACCATATATACATTGTATAGGCTAACCATGGAACCCAAATGTTCCCGTATCGTGCAGATGACCATATATACATTGTATAGACTAACCAAGGAACCCCAATGTTCCTGTCTCGTGCAGATGACCATATATACATTGTATAGGCTAACCATGGAACCCAAATGTTCCCATATCGTGCAGATGACCATATATACACTGTATAGGCTAACCATGGAACCCAAATGTTCCATGATCGTGCAGATGACCATATATACATTGCCTAGGCTAACCATGGAACACAAATGTTCCCGTATCAGGCAGATAACCATATATACATTGTATAGGCTAACAATGGAACCCCAATGTTCCTGTATCGTGCAGATGACCATATATACATTGTATAGGCTAACCATGGAACCCAAATGTTCCAGTATCATGCAGATGACCATATATACATTGTATAGGCTAACCATGGAACCCAAATGTTCCCGTATCGTGCAGATGACCATATATACATTGTATAGGCTAACCATGGAACCCAAATGTTCCCATATCGTGCAGATGACCATATATACATTGCATAGGCTAACCATGGAACCCAAATGTTCCCGTATCGTGCAGATGACCATATATACACTGTATAGGCTAACCATGGAACCCAAATGTTCCCGTATCGTGCAGATGACCATATACACATTGTATAGGATAACTATGGAACCCAAATGTTCCTGTATCATGCAGATGACCATATATACATTGTATAGGATGACAATGGAACCCCAATGTTCCTGTATCGTGCAGATGACCATATATACATTGTATAGGCTAACCATGGAACCCCAATGTTCCTGTATCGTGCAGACGACCATATATACATTGCGTAGGCTAACCATGGAACCCCAATGTTCCTGTATCATGCTGATGACCATATATACATTGTATAGGATGACAATGGAACCCAAATGTTCCTGTATCATGCAGATGACCATATATACATTGCATAGGCTAACCATGGAACCTAAATGTTCCCGTATCGTGCAGATGACCATATATACATTGTATAGGCTAACCATGGAACCCCAATGTTCCTTGATCATGCAGATGACCATATATACATTGTATAGGATGACAATGGAACCCAAATGTTCCTGTATCGTGCAGATGACCATATATAAATTGTATAGGATGACAATCGAACCGAAATGTTCCCAGTATCATGCAGATGCCCATACATACATACATTGTATAGGCTAACCATGGAACCCAAATGTTCCCGTATCATGCAGATGACCATATATACATTGTATAGGATAACTATGGAACCGAAATGTTCCCGTATCGTGCAAATGACCATACAACCATTGCATAGGATAACCATGGAACCCCAATGTTCCCGTATCATGCAGATGACCATACATACATTTTATATGCTAACCACTGATCCAATTTATTTTAAAACAAGAGGTCCAAGGGCCTGTGATACTCACTTGGACCATTGACATTTAAACCATTTGCATTTAAATAAACGTGATGGATGATTTTCGGAAATCCAAGATGGCCACCAAAAAATTGACCAATCAAGACTCTCGTTTAATATATTGACGCCTACTGTTATAGGTTCACCCAAGTTTAGTTGAAATTGGATTATTGATTGAAGGAGTACCATTTTTAAATGGTTCTGGAAAACTTTCAGAAAATCAGAGATTACTGCTAAAACATTGACCTATCGAAATTCTGAATATAATTTCTAGAGGCTACAGCAATACGATCCTTCCGGCCAAAATTGGTTGAAATTGCCCAAGCAATTAATGAAGAGTAGCATTTTATATGAATTCCCATTTATCGGAAAACCAAAGATGGCCACCATCAAAATCAAGCCATAAAAATTATGTATCCATGTTCTGAAGCGTACAGGCCTACGGTTCTTCCAGCTGAGTTTGGTTGAAATCGGCCAAGCGGTTAATGAGTAGCCTTTTAACTAATTTCCAGAAATTTTCGGAAAATCCAAGATGGCCACCAGAAAAATTGACCAATCAAAAAACTGTACACAAATTTGAAATCTACCAATCTAGTAACCTTCCAGCCAAGTCTGGTTGAAATTGCTCAAGCAGTTAATGAGGAGTAGCGTTTTAAACGATTTCCCTCCATTTTTTTTGGAAAATTCAAGATGGCTGCCGGAAAAATGGCCCAATCAAAATTCTGTACACACGTTGTGAAGGATAACACGCTAGGGTTCTTTCATCCAAGTTTGATTGAAATCAGCCCAGTGGTTATTGAGGAGGCTTTTAGGTGATTTCCAGAAATTTTCAGAAAATGTAAGATGGCTGCCGGAAAAATTGACCAAATTTGGTATACATGTTCCGAAACATATCAGCATACTATCCTCCTAGCTAAGCCGGGTTGAAATTGTCCAAGCAGATAATGAGGAGTAGCATTTTAAACGATTTCCCGCAATTTTCCAGAAAATTCAAGATGGGCGCCGAAAAAATTGACCAATCAAAATTTTGTATATGAGTTCTGAAGCCTACCCCATAGGGTCCTTCCAGCCAAATTAGGTTGAAATCTGCCAAGCTGTTAATGAGGAGTAGCGTTTTTAAGCCAAAGTTGATGGCCGGATGGACAGACGACGGATGGTCACCATGCCATATGCTCACTTGGCCATTCTGGTCAGGTGAGCTAAAAATTGGTGAGCATAAATAATTCTTGCACATTTCTGCACAGAAAAATTTATTTCACGCTTTACATGCATTTTTCCGACTGCACGCTAACAAACAGTTACCACAGTACCGTAGCCTCCACAATACTATAGCACCATACCGTAACAACATCCCTGTAAAACGTAACAATTGATCAAGACTAAGGGGTATGTTGATTCCGATTTTATTATCACCATGATTTTCGAAGAAAAGTGGGGATTATGTCACGCAACCTGTGTGTGTCTGTGCAGAAAATCATTTGTAATTAACTCCTCTGAAACCGTTGGACAGAATTCAACCAAATTTAGTAGGTGAGTCACCCATACATGTATCAATGTGGAATGGATGAGCACATTTACATCGCTGGGGGATGGGTTGTTCATGAAATTGATTGTAATGAAACTCCTCTGACAATGTTGGATGAAATTCAACCAAATTTGGTATGTGAGTTACGGTAACCCATATGATTGCGGAGTGTAAAAGGACATTTATATTATTTGGCTCCACCTCCAGTGTGTGTGTGTGTGTGTGCGTGTGTGCGTGCGTGCGTGCGTGCGTGCGTGCGTGCGTGCGTGCGTGTTAAAAGGTCCAAGTGCTGAATATGCGATGGTTGGTCATCGACTGAGCAATCTAGTTACACTTGTGAGCCATTCCATTTCAAAAAGAAGAAAACATGTCTACAATTTAATGAATATGTTGAATATTTTGACGGAATTTGACTGAGATTTGATTACCCCATCCAGTAATAGGTTGCAGTTAAATTAGTTTCAAAATTTTATTCAACAGCTATTATGGTAAGGGTATATAAGCGAGCATGGAGTGCTCCTTCTAGTTGTTGTTCTTAGCACATTTTTAACAAGAGGCTCAAGGGCCTGTGACACTCGCTTGGATCATTAGCATTTGAACAATTTGCATTTAAATAAACGTGATGGATGATTTTCGGAAATCCAAGATGGCCACCAAAAATATAATAATCTTTTTTTTAAATAATTTTTGATAATTTTCGGAAAAATCAATGAGAAATTCTGATATGTTGAAGCCTAGAACCGTAGGATTCCGTTGAAATTGGGCAATTGATTTAAGGAATTATTATCATTTAAAATGATTCTGTCAAATTTTCGGAAAATCCAAGATGGTCTCCAAAAATTGACCAATCAAAATTCTGAATTGCAATTCTAGAGTCAATCACGGTAGGATCCTTGCATGAAAATGTGGTTAAAATCCACCAAGCAGTTAATGAGGAGTTGCGTTTTGACAATTTTCAGTAAATCTATAATAAAATATATATTGTCACCCAAAATATCCTAGCAATCTACATCATGAAAAGAAGTTCTGGAGTATACGAGGATAGGGTACATGTATGTCGAGGCAAATTTGGTTGAAATCTGTCAAGCAACTGAGGAGGAGAAGCCTTTATAACAATTTTGAGCAAATTTTTTGATGAATCAAAATTCTGAATGGAACTGATAGAAGCATTGGATGCCTTCAGCCAAATATGTTTGAAATCTGTCAAAATGGTAATGAAAATAATAAATTTGACAATTTCTGATATAATTTTAAATAAAAGCTGGATCCGTTCAGCCCAATTTGTTTGACATCAGTCAAAATGTTATGGAGAAGCGATTTGACAATTTCCAGTAAATTTTGCATAAACTCTAAGATTTGGACCCAAAAAATTTACGAATCAGAATTTTGAATGGAAGATCAGAGTAGAGCGTATCACCATAGGGTCCATTCAGCACAATTTGTCTTAAATTGGTCAGAACAGTAAAGACACGAAGCGATTTGACAATTTCCAGTAATTTTTCATAAAATCTCAAGATTTTCACTCAAAAAATTAACGAATCAAAGTTCTGAATGGAAATTCCAGAGCCATAGGATGCTTACAGCCAAATTTGGTTATAATCTGTCAAAATGCTAAGTACGTACAAGAACAATTTGAGGTAAATTTATAATAAAATTTAGGATTTTGGCGCAAAAAATATACGAATCAAAATTCTGGATGGATGTTGTGGAGTCGAGCATGATAGGAAGCGTTGAGCAAAATTTGGTTCAAATATGGCTATTGGTCATGTTGGTTAAGGAAGAGTAATGTTTTAAAGCAAAAGTTGAAGGACAACGGACACCAGACAGACGTTGCCACGGCATAACCTCACTTGACCCCAGGCAGATCATATGTTTTGAACTGTTTGGACACTTCTTCTTCTTCTTTTCGTTCGCTGATCATACCGCCAGTCCTGTAAGTGACTATCGACATGATCATAAGCGTTAAGTGCGTGGATCCATGGTTTATTAGAGTGCGCCGTACGGCCTGGAACCTCCGTCTTCAGCACTCGAGGTTTCTGTCAGGGTTACCTCACCCGTACCTCCTTTAGTCGCCTCTTACGACACGCAGAGGATACGGAAGGTGTATTCTAAGCCCCACCTACAGGGCAAGTTTGGACACTGAATTCCCAGAATCCCAAATTCAAGGTCGCTATACAGGCATGCTGGTGCATAATTTAAAACTAATTTGACAGGACTGTTTTGGCCCTTTCCGATTCAAAATGTCATTTGAGGTAAGAAATGATTGCAATCATGATGTCTGTGTTTTGAATTTACCTGTGTTGCTAGACGCATTGGTTAATGCAAACATGTCTTCTGACTAATTAGACGCACGTTTAACTACATAGATAAAAACAACTTTAAGCACCTCTTTACATCCCTTGTTATGCCCCCATATCGAATATGCAAATGTAGTCTGGCCGCCTTTCTAAAAAACCCACGTAAATTTGATTGAAAATGTTCAAAGGCATGTGACAAAACTTATCCCAGGTATGTGTAACCTATCATACAACGAAAGACTAAAAGAACTCAGCTTACCAACTCTCACATTCAGAACACATGATTCAGGTGATATGATTGAGATATATAAAATATTTCACAACAAATATAATCAACCACCATCTAACCGTACCAACCTTTATGACAATAACAGTATTACAATAGGTCATAGCCTAAAAATACAGAAAATCAGAGCTAGGTTAAATATCAGAAAATTCTCATTTCCGTTGCACTGCACAGACCAATGGAACAAACTACCCGAACACATTATCAATGCATCGTCTATTAACTCTTTTAAATCCAGATTAAACAAACTATGGAGTAAACACCACTGCTATTTAACTTTGAATCTGATCCAATCTTTCATCCCACTTTAAAGAATTACTAACAATTCATGAATGTGATGACAACTTACAACTGAATCAGCCATCCAGTATATGCAGCCCAGAACTGACGTCAGAGGCGATTTGATGCCTTCTGTCAGAAGAGGTTTCATTGTGAGTTCATGCGAGTTCTCCTACTGCCTCTTCTGCTTCTCCTTGTTCTTAAACGACATAACTCTGGTTCTACCATGTCTAATGGTGGTATCTTCTCCAAGCTTAAATGTACAATTGTGCAGTGTCCCAATGATGTATCCCAATTTTGCTGACAAAAGCTAAGACACAGCAGCAACAACTTTCAGCAGCATTGTTTTCAAAGAGGTCCCGTGACACATTTTTTCAATAACTATGGTTTACTGGAGCGACCTTCTGCAAACTTGGGCAGATGTTGGCTGTGGGTCCCGAACAGATATGCCAATATTGAGATTGAACATAACAGTAACAGCTTTGAGCAACATTTGGCGGGATCTCCTGAACAGAACAAACATGGGTAAATTAAGTATCTTAAAAACAACCATTTTTCAGGGTGAAATAGAAATTTATGAAATTAACTAACTGTCAAAATAGGTCACATTTCAACCATCACACGTAATCTTCAGACATGTCAGAACAATAGCAAATGTTAAAACTTGTCTAGAATCTAAAAATGTTGATATTTTTTAAAGAAAAATGTGAATTTCTGTTGATTTCCATTTAAAACACCAATTTCCGTTTCAAAATGTGAATTCCACTTCATTTCCACTAAAGCGGAAAATCATTGCCTCTAGAGTTCATGTGCCTGCTCATCAGGAAAATAACATCCTGTGCAGCTCCTCTCACTGTCTCACACTTGCCAGGATAGATGATACAGCCAGATGCAGATGGGTGTTCCCCGCGTTAGCTGCAGTATGCTGCCTACACTCATGGTTACACCCTGCTGCGTCTAGCATTTGTTTGCATGCTGACTTGTGGAGGCCGTGGTTGGTCTTATTGCTGTCGTTTTCATTTTCTGTATTCATTGCTATCCGAGTCTCCTCCTCTACACTAGTGCCTCTTCATGCAACCACAAAGTGCGGACGTGGCAGCAGATATGTATCTACCGCTACCGAGCTAATCTAATTAAAGTTTTTTGTTCGCGTCACATATATTAGTCTATAACAACTATCAGAGATATTCCAGTACAGTGAATAAATGTGAATCGTTATCCTGTGGACAAATATATCTTTCCCATCATTTATGGGTATACTATTATAATGATTCTACATTAGATGTTGTGTCTACGTTAGTTCTACTACAACGTATGGCTGATTCGACCACTAAGATTCTAGAAGAATAATAACAACATACTGGGTATGTCCGCCCGTGGTGGACATGTTGGTCCAGGGAAAGGGTGTCCCTTATCTTGCTCGGTTTGTGCCTATAGGCTCCATCAGGTGGAGATCAGGTGGAGCTGGTGTATCCAATGACATTCTTTCTGTGTTCTCCATGAGGTGGAGTTTTCATCATCCAGGTCTGATGAGAATACCTATGGCGGTTTGATATCAATTTGAGATGTCATTGGATTCTGATTTTAGAGGGGCGTAGTTTCCCCTACATACTTATGGATGGTTATTGCCGGTTCTGCCAATTTTGGCGGTTGGGCAACTTTTTTTGGCGGTTGTGGTCAACTTCACCGGTTGTAATTGTTACCGGTTGTTTTGGTGGCATTCAGGTCTGTGTAGACATAGCGGCTTGTGTGTCCGAACCTACTGAGTTTAGACTCAGTGTGGACAGCGGAGGTATTGTGACTATCTCCGTTTCCCGTGGCAATGGTGTGCTGGATGAATCAATTGTGAAATGACAGATGATAACAACGTAGTCAGTTATATGAGCTACTCGTCGAAGGTTGTTAAGCCTGATGCTTGGTCTCGATGTGAGACCAAAAGTCTGAATGAACTGGACTGGAATTTCTACCCTTTTATACCCTTCCTGGGCGAGCCTGTGGACTGAGTCGATGTTGACTAAATATGGGCAGAAAAGAACCAGATTGGCAGTTCCCCCGTTTGGCATGGTCAAATATTTTACCGGTTGACCTGTTTTGGCGGCCTGTGACCGTTTTTTGGCGGTTGTGACTTTTTTTAACAGTTGTGCCAGTTTTGGCGGCATGTGACCGTTTTTTGGCGGTTGTGATAATTTTTACCGGTTGTAAGTTTTTTGCCGGTTCTTTCATTTTTGGCGGTTCAGCAACTTTTTTTTTGGCGGTTGTGGTAATTTTTACTGGTTGTGATTTTTTTGACAGGTTGTGTCCATTTTGGCGGTTCAGGATTATTTACCAGTTGTAGGTCATTTTGGTAAAAATTTCCAAGGGTTTCTGAAGGTCACCTTACCTATTCCAATTCTGCGTCAATGCTTTTTACTATTTCAAGCATTTTATCAATCTATATTTACCATAAGAAACTCAGCTCAAATACTAGCTGACTTGTTACTGTTGTTCTTAATATTATTATTATTATCACATTATTATGTGATGCGACTGTGTCAGTTTGTCGGCTCGCCTGCATGTATGATCTGTACGTCAGTCAAAAAATCTTTGTCCGGGCCATATGTCGTCTTCCTGGTGGATATATTCGGTATATAGTCCGGGAGCCAATTTTCAAAAGGGGTCTAGAAGAATGGTTTCGTAGCACACCCAGTATTCAGAAGGTTTGTCTCTATATTATGCTAGACCGATGTCTTGGGTATATTCTGAGCCGTGTTGTACAAGAAAATTGTGGTATCACTAACCCGTGAGAAGCCCATTTACAATAGGTGTTGAATGTAGCTCTCAAACAATTTTCACAATGGTAAATTTTTCACAAACTTAAGCGCATGTTATATCAATACAATCTTAACCAAAATAGAAAGGAGTGATCGTATATCGCAGATTTATACATAATCAACCTCGTTTAAGACACCCGTATGTTGCTTTGTACATATTGGGGCACTTAGGTCTTCTTGTGACTAGCAATACCTTAGCTACAACAATGCCCATGTTTTCTACATTTTTCATAATTAAACTTTTAACTGACATGCAGTGCATGTCTACACAAGCTGGCAGGACATATTTATCACGTGAGCAAATGAGAGAATGTTACTCATCCGTGTCAGAGTCATCTTCGACAATTGTATGCTGAACATTGTCACACATTTCACCTCCCATACAAAGGCATGCTTCAGTGCAGAGTAGATTGTTAGCCTTGCATTGACAGAGATCTGTTCTTTTGCAGGCAGACCTTTGACATCTACATGATGTGAGTTCAATTAATCCAAATGGAGCAGGATCCTTTGACATTAGAACAGGCTTGAGTAGACCATCCACTATACTCCAGCCATGTCCATTTGGAGATGGAAGATTCTGAACAGCTTGCAATGAACGTCTCCAAACAAGAGCTTGAAAATTGGCCCTTTCGGTGTGATGCTTTAGACTATTCGATGTAGGTGGAAGATTTTCATTTCTTTGTCTCTTTTGACAAAAGAGCCAATAACGGGTTTCATCAGCTGTCTTTCCCACATCCCTGGTGGTATACAACTCACAAACAAATTTCTCACATAGAATTGCAGTATTCGGTGATAAGTCAACATGTTCGCCGAGTTGGGCTAAGCTAAGCTGATGACATTCAGATGACTTTAAGAGATTGAATGCTTTTCTCTTAGCGACTCCAAATAATGCACTAGTGCTATCACAACCTGTAAGAGAATGAAACCCAGGCAAAGACAGACAGATAGCTGGGCCCAGTACTTGAGCAACTGTATGTATTGGTATGTATCGCAATTTGTCCTTTGTGCCCGTACGGAACCATAGTTCAGAACAGTGAAGCGAACGATACGTATATATACTAAGTACTGCCACGTCTGTATCAGGAGACTGTATAACAACACGCATGTGGTCTTTTGAAGCATGTAGCGCGTGCAACATCATACGCGTATCTGCTTCCTCGTGATCTGATCGAAGTTCTTCCAAATACGACGAATTGTTCGCTGAAATGACAACAACATCCATTCCATCGTTAAAGCCACCAGCAAGAATGACGCAATTGTCGGCAGATAGCATATTTGGACCAGTATCACGCCACCGCTTGCTGAGAAATGCAACCAGGTTACTTTTGTTGCTTGGATTGCTGATGTACTTGGCCCATTGCTTTGGAACGGGAGTATTTTCTCCAGCAATCTTTACTTCCAATGCTGTTGATGACCCACGTTTTAGCCGCTCTTCCGCTTTGAGAGATTCCAGTCTATCATATCTGTCAAAAACTATATCTACTCTGTTGCAGTCTTCTTGATTCAGTGGAACTGTAAAGATGTGCCAGTATTTATCAGCCAATTCTCCAAATGTAGACGTACCTCCAGTTTTAACCATTTGCACAATTGCCATGCCATCTACTACATAAGCTGTTGCGCCTGTCTTGTCAACAGATGGAAGCCGTCCATCAACATTTACTTCCTTTTCTAGTTCACTTAACAAAACACTTTTCACATTCTTTCTTAGAGTCCCATCCGTATGTGACAATGATAGTGGAACAGCACAGTTCATACGTCATCACTAGTTTTAAATCAACATCTCTGGACCGTGCGGCAATAATTAATCGACCAAATAGTTCGCGGTCAGATCTCACATAGTGAATTTTTTCATCATTTGTTTTGAGTTTTTTCTTCTGTGCTAGGCTGGCAAATGTTTTAAGTTTTAAGTGTGGCAACGTGTCCCAAAAGCTTCTCGTGTTAGTGTCCAGCCGCTCCTAAACAAAATTTTCCATAATCTCCTTACCAATGTCACAGGCGGAAACAAGTCTCTTGGCGATTTCACTAGGCAATACCACGCCACTTGCAATGTTTACAAGCGGAAGACACTCGCTGTCGTCGTTTTCCGCAATATTAAAGGGATTGGTCATTATATCTGATGAGAACATCGAAAGTATCTTCTGCACATCGGTTTCATCCCTGTTCATTCGATTAGTCCCCATTTCCTTATGTACTCCAAACATGTGACTATCTTGTAACCCACACATTTGCTTTGTGACCGTTGTTATGGCTGCGCTCTCGTGGCTAGTTAAAAACCACCTCTCCAGAGCTCCTGGCTTTTGTGTTATTCCAATAATACCACCTCGCTTTTTGGAATCCAAATTAATCGATTGCTCTAAGGCCATATCTGTCCACACTTGATTGAATGGATGGTCTGAGCGACTTACGGAATGATTTCCATTCAAGAATTGTTCATGTACATGGGGATATGTACTTGGAAGCATCTTCATGTCCGCAAGATATATTGGCAGCCATCTTGCATAATTGGTTCTGTCCATGCTGTAGAAACATGGCGCCATAGCAGCAGTAGCAGATAGGTGTGCCTGCCAATCTCCAGTTCTCTCAGCTCTTATGAATCCAAGCAGCAGCTCTACCATATGAATATATGAGTTCCAAAATGCGAACAGGTGTGATTTCGACCTTGACTCAACTTTAAAGGATTTGAACAGCTGTTGCAATTTATTCACGTACATACACACCTCTTTGAAATTTTCTTGCAGTGCGTCTAAGTCGTCAATGCTGCTTCGGCACATCTTAATTTTCTCATCCAGACTCTCCAATTCTGTTGGAGTAATGTGGTCTTCATGTTGTCCATTTTGTTGAACCCATTTGGAAAAAGACTGCCATTGTAATCGCAGCAGCGCTTCCATAACCAATTTGTGAGCCCTCACTCCTCGATTATATGACTTCCCTTTAAGTAGAGCAGCAGCCGTGCTGCTACCATATGTGTTGGCCTCTATGAGGAGATCTTCTAAGCCAGAGTCATCAAACATCTTTCCAATAACAGCTAAGTAGTTTAGCGCAATGTGGAATCCCCCCAGTCTGATCACAGTGTCCCTAAACTCTTCTTTATATCGCCACTGTATCTCCTTTGCCTTGACATATATGGCCAAGTCGAATGTAATGACCGAGTCATTCTGTCCTAGTGTTGTCATCATTCTTTGAACTTGTTTCATGACCGTATACACCGTATTGAATTCAGTTGGTGATCCGGAAATCATTGGACAGTAACCGATTTGTGTAAAAGGTGCGTTAGCACATGATACAAGTGCATTAAATCCACTCCAACTAGGGACTGTTTGTGTTTCTGTGGTCATCATGGGTACAAGATCTACCGCAAACAGTTTTATTGGACACATTCGAACGATGGCCCATGCAAGATCCATGACTAATGCCTGTTCCTGGATTGAGCTATCACATTGGTACCAATCCTTCTTGACAGTGTCTATGAACGCGGTCACAACTGGTCTTCTACCAAACACCCCACAATCAAGAATTCTGTTTTCAGTACCTGGTGCTGTCAAAGCCCTTCTCCTGACTGTGTGTTCAGCATGTATGACACGCTCTGGTCTTGGGCCAAATTGCATTCGTTGGAACATCACCATTGTCGTTGAGTGAGTTGTCTGTTTACCATCTAAGGTTTCTTCAAGTATATCATTGTTATCAGCTGCTACTTGAACGAACGAGTTTGGAACAATGTTTGTTGGTATTACAACTCCATACCGTGTTGATTGAGCTAATACTTCAAGCGCCATACTAGTGTCAACTACCTCAATATCATCATAGGAAACGCTATGACCCATACGATTCAGAATGGTGACAACTTGTTTGGAACCTGTAAGATGCCTCATTGTCATAGCGAGGCTTATGTGTTTTGTAGTATTCATTTTAATTTGTTTTTCCGCACCGATTACCACCACATCCATCTGTCTCATTCCAACCACCATTACCTGGGTGCTTTGTAACCAGTGGTACAGCTGGATATACAGATTCTATGATGGAGTTAGTATACATACATAAAATATAACCTTCACATTTCACCCTCGCCTTTGGTATATGCATGCAAAATGTATGTTGGATATATGTTAGGTCGATATCCGTCTAAATATCATATATGGTGAATCTAATACGATATTACTTTGAGTTATGACACGATCATGCTTATATCGTTGTGCACTGTGGATACAGCCAAAGCCTAGACCCCCTATGCAAAGAAATCAGGATAACTAATTAGTGCTACCACAATTTGTTTGTACAACAGGGCTTAAAATGTGTGGGACATGTCCCCCAAGCCACAGCAAGTGTCAGACCTTCCGAATACTGGGTGTGCTACGTCACGATTCTGACCTAGCTTTAGCTCCTGGACTAATAGACGAAGTCTCATCATTTCGCTTCTTCCCTAATCCTAGCCCTTGTCACTCAGATGGCAGGGTTATCAATTTTCAAAATAAAGCAGAGGAACTGGTGCTTCATTCTCTAGGAAAGTTTGGTGGAAGATGCTGCAATTATAAACAGCAACATCGTCAGCCAAATTTGCTGTATATTGTGCGCCGGTTTCTCTGCTTTAAATATAATAGAAAATGGAATATTGCCATCAGTGTGGTAGGTGTTAACAAATTAGTGGTAGGTGTTAACAAATTTAGGAGCGCTATACCATGCCGAAAAGAAAGAAATGAACCGAAATAGATGGTACCTATCAGACGTCAATTAGCTTGAACGTTCATCTGATATTCCTTTTTCTCAGTGAACATATCAGATGTCGACAGTCTACTACAAAATACTTATCTACAGTCATACTCACCAACAACTTTCGCACTCTAATACTGCGATGTTATTGTTGAGCACTACACCCTCCCCCTCGCACGCCCACTGTAACATGTTATAAACCCTGTATCTAGAGTAAATATCCTACATGGAAGACAATTACAAAATATTATGAAGATCGTTTATCTGTAGTACACTCTAGAACAATCATGACAAAATGGTACAAAAAATATATTGTAACAAATTGGGGGAGGACATAGGCACACCGGAAAACCTTGGAGGCGGCTGTAATCGAGATGGGTTGAAATGGCTATAAATAACTGGACTAGGAACTGGTCCAGTCCAAGACTTGGGTATAATGGTTGAATGAGCAAGAGGAGCTTCAAGCGAGGGAATTGGAGTAGCAGTTACATTGTTTACTCTAATTCCATCTCCATGCCCAACTATTCGAGGAAGCCCCCTTTTGGAAATTTCCCGCTCTTCGAGAGATAACTGATCCATGAGATCAGTCATCCCTCGTGTTATGCCCTCTATTTCCCGGTCCAAGTCCTCCTCCATAGTCACAGAAGGCTTCATTCTCTGGTGGCGAGTGCATTCGCCGAGCAACTTACATGCCCGAGCGAGCCACTCTACATGAGATGACGAAGCGTTCATGATTTCAGAGTCAGGTGATTCTATTGGACAACTTAAGAAGAGTACAAAACTGCAGTGGTGAAGTTAGTGCTGGAGAGAATAAACTAAGAGGGTGTTAGTTAGTGCAAAAGGTTGGGGGTGGCACCAAAATCCACATGGGTCTAAAGACTATCTTGTCTGCAAAATTCTAAAGGAGAATCAAATTCTTAAGGGAAGTGTGATGCAATATAAAAGGCTCTAAATATAAAGACTGAGCTGCGAAAGACAATGGATCTTAAACCAATAAGTTGATAGTTGAAAAGTCCTTGATCAAACAAGTTTGCAATCGAACAGAACCTTTCAAATATAAACAAAATGGAAAAACCTAATGGACTAATAGCTAGCTAACGGCTCAAAGGTCAAATTAACCTAGTACTGTGTCCCAGAAAAGTGTAATGGTTATCTCAAAAATCACTTTAAACTTTTAAAAAGGTCAATTGAAACTGACTAAGTGAGTGGTATCAAAGTTGAATGTTATGAATAAATGTCACTTATTATAGACAATAGCTACGGTAGAGACAATCTGGCAAGTAAATGGTGCACAGATTAAATACTGTAGTGATAGCGAATTAGCACACTATCTGGCAAAAACACTCCAATTTAAATTCTATCCGGCTTTGATATAACTACAAATACTAATGGTGTAACAGTGTTAACACTATCTGGCAACAGAATACAGCGAGTACAATCCGGCAAGACTACCATATGGAAGACACTCTGATAGGGTTCAAACACCAAAAATGGGGACTAGGCTCAGCGACGTTGTCGGGTATACAAGTACCAAGTATGAATGCAATTTGGCAATACGTACCAATTGGAAAGCACTGACAACAAACTACTGTCCTGAAATCTAACAAGTGAAAAGGAAAACTAACTCTACAAATTGACTAGAACAACCTGGCATGGAAAGCAATCATGAGCCGCTGATGAACCATGAAGTGAATCACCAGAAGATTACTTTGCCTGCAAAGCTATTCAAACATAACAGAATGAGGATAAGGACGCCAAAGATACCTAAATTCTAAGGAAGCCGGTTACTGAATTGATTTAGTAAGACTATTGATTTAGACTGTCCTGAGACTAACTTCTTAGGTTATAGGAGCACGAACTCGCTATTGAAATAGCCTGGGCAAATAAAGCAGACTTATAACTTAATTGTAAACCCCTTATGGCGAGGAATATTGTTCAAATGCGTTCTTGAAAACACATTTAACCAACATTCACCACAAGAGAGAGAGAGTTTATACCCTGCTGCTTTACTTTTGCACTCCCTGCTAAGATGGATAAGCTTTCCCTTGGGGCCTTGGTTAATGTGATACTGGACTAGGTTTTGAGCATTCAAAGGGTGCTGATATCTAGAGCCAATTTGTGGCAATTTGGAACTAATTTTAAAGTACCCAGTAAAAGTTTTACTAAATTAATCAGAAACAGCCAAGACAGAACTGATAAGCACCCTAGGCTGCTATCTAATAAATCTGGTTCATCTATCCTAGCTATAAACATTAAATGTCTGGACAGATTCAATAGCTATAATTTTCTAGTCTATGATGCAATAGTGCTTAAAGCATCACTAAGTGAGGAAGGAACACCTCTTTAGCAAAGATTTAAGCGATGTACAATAAAACTTCAATAAATGACATTCTAGAAATAACTGTAAATCCCCTAGTGAATATGTATAATGATCAAATAAGCAAATCCGCTCTGTGTATGCAATAATGAGTTATGTTCCTACGTTGTGTAAATTCATAAGTAGTGGCGAATATCCACAAGAATAAGAAGTTTCTAACACAGTTATAAATAGTACCGTGTATAACAATGCACCGTATAATTTTCAGTGAGGTGCCTAATGAATTTATAAAATACATGCACCGTATAATTTTCAGTGAGGTGCCTAATACATTTATAAAATACATGCACCGTATAATTTTCAGTTAGTACCCTAACTACATGACGTCATTATGTGCAATTACCTTGAAATTGACTGGAGGACAATTACCTTGAAATCTAAAAAGAAAAATCCTAATATTACATTTTGATGAATATAAAATTCATCCTGGAATTTTGACAAGACACTTATTTTAAAATTGACTTTGCTTCTGGTCGAAAAAGGAGTAAAAACGGTGCTTCTTCAAGTGCCAGCGGCGTAGAAGTCCTTGCGTCGAGTGAAGCGAATAATCAACATAATAACACTACAATAAATTAAGGCCTTAACTTACAAAATATTTTAAAGCGCGCTTATCACATTCAGAGTTAAAACTGCCTATGGGCGCTTGTCTGCACAAGATACGCGCCCTGGTCGCAGTTCTTGTTTATTTTAACACTGGCATATTAAAAATGCCGCAAAACTATTTCAAACGCTCAAGGCCTAATGACATAAGAAGTTACGTTTTAAGTCACCTAAATATTTACTGCAAGCATAGACTTCTAGCTCTATAAATTTTGATGTTTTTACCCGTAAAGTCAAAAGCAGAAGAGCGGTTATATCATCTTCCTAAACCGTGAAGCATTAGCGTACACGAGCTGTCATAATTAGATGTACATCTAAAACAACGAGATCTGTGATTGGCTGAATAATACGCTTTAAGCCAATCACAATCTCCAACACGATTAAAGCAAATTTCACAGACTGTATAACAAGACATACGCCTCAAGTTTTGCATGGACAGAATGTTAACCCTAAATCAATGAAGTTGAAGTTTCAGAATACGCATCCAATCACATAAAATAAAATGCTAAATGATCTGGGTTGATCAGGCACAATGCCATTACATAAATTTCACTAAACAAGATGAGAATTCAAAAATCACAATCACTGACAGACAGAAAGGGTTAACAAGCAGGCTGACTGTCGCCTGTTGTTTGATATGCAAATTTCTGCAACAGATGTGTTCTACAACGCCGCCACAGAGACAGACATTTGGTAATGGGTTACGGAAAAATGCCCACGTGACAGGCAATATCTAAAAATAAATCAACAACCGAACACGTACGACAAACATTAAATAATACACGTACAGACAGACGCTATCTAAAATGTCGGCATAACCAGAATTCCAAAAGGAGCTAAATTAATTGGGTGTTCTCCAGGATCCATGACTGAAGTTAATGCGGCTACAATAATAAACTCTTATCATCCCAGCGTTACAAATGGTGACATTATGTAGGCCAAAGTTTGACCCCATTGAGGTCACAAAACCCGACCTACATAATTGTCATCATTCAAAAACATACTAGGTAAATAAAAAAAGGCTGATTATAACCTGAAAATTCATTATTACGTCAGAAAACTAGTCAGACATAATCAAATGTGAAGGAAAGCCCAGACAACGTATCTAAGTCCATACAAACAACGAATCACTAGAAGTTTGCCATGAAATCATTGATGAGAACCGCTAAATCCGACGATGTTCATTTCACCATGTTGTATCGTCCTCTGTTTACGTCTATACAGGCGTTATTATTATATTACAGATGTTTGTATCAGCTATCACCTCATATATTGTAATGTCTTGTTTTATGTGTAGGGGGGGGGGGGGGGGGAGTCCATCGATTCATAGGCTCGGCTCGGCTTTTGATGGACTGCCCCACTGTGATGGATATATTCTACATATTAAGCATGAAATAAATAATTTTGAATCTTGAATCTTCAATCAATCAATCATTCTGTTTCCTGTGAGAAGGCTATGCTGGGCTGTAATGACAGATTACTATAAACCTGTAATTATATAGTATGTTATTTACATAATCGTGAATATGACTTGATTAATAAGAGTTATCCTGGAGTCTCCAGTTTCGGTGAGGCTCTAGTTTCGGTGAGCTTTCGTTACGCATGCGCGGTGTATGAATGTATGTATGTATGTAAATTTCCATAGCGCCGATTCCGGACTAAACCGCTCAAAGGCGCTTTACAAAATTAAAAAATATGCTCTTGTGAAAAGGTGAGTTTTTAACATAGATTTAAATGGCTCAATTTTGTTACAATTTTGAATGTCAGATGGTAGATTGTTCCAAAATTTCGGTCCTGCTCTCGAGAAGGCGCGTTCACCGATGGTTAAATTCGAACGTGGTACGACACATAGTAATTGTGAATTTGATCGAAGGGACCTTGCTGATGTTCTTCGTACGATCAGTGAATTTAGGTAAGGTGGTGCAAGATCATGAAGGCATTTGAACACTAAGAGTCCGACCTTATAGCTGATCCGTTCTCTAACTGGCAGCCAGTGTAGTTCGTGGAGAACAGGCGTGATGTGTTCATGCATTCTCGTGCGGGTGATCAACCGAGCTGCTGTGTTCTGGGCTCTCTGCAGACGCTACAACTGGGCTGATGTTATGCCAGTCAGTAATGCATTGCCATAGTCCAACCGGGATGTTATGGTGGCATGAACAAGTGTTTTACCTGTGTCGGTGTCAAGCAGATTTCGAATTTTGCTGATGTTTCTCATATTGACGAAGATGGAACGAAAGACAGATGTCACATGTGCTTCCATTGAAAGAATGTTATCAAAAGTTACGCCTATGTTGCGGGCACTGTCGCTAAAACCAATTTCGGCCTCTCCAACGTGGAGACTTTTTATGTCCACATTCTGTCGGATGTGGCGAGATGTTATCAAGAGAGTCTCTGTTTTCTTGTCGTTCAGCTGCAACATGTTGTTCAACATCCAATATTTGATGTCAAGAACAGTTTTCGACACACTCACAGGCGTTTAACTGATGGTTTACATGGAATTTGAGGTACAATTGCGTGTTGTCCGCATAAAAGTGGTAGCGTATGCCATGACATCGTATTAAGTTGCCTACAACACAAGTTCTCATGACGTCATAATTTTGTAATCAACCAGTATGGTTATTATTGGCAACACTTACCGCCTTTCCCCTTAAAATTCACATTAAAATGTTATGTCAGCCCTAAATCAACTTTAGCATGTAAAAAATTGCCGATTTTCCTATTACTTTTTATCATATGCCTTCAAAGCATTGTATTTTAAATAAAAAACGTACATTTTTTTTCTTCAAATATTGGAAATTCTTCCCTGTCATCTGTTTTATTTATACCACGTGACCATTGTCAAAATCCATACTGGACAGGTTGGTTCAAAAGTCAACAGCGCAGTGCCTGTTCTTAGCAAATTTTTTATCAAAATCAAGGAGTATACGCATAGTATAATATTATTCAATATCTTTTGCATATTTCCATTTGATGCTTCAGTCAAGCCCTCACAACTAGTTCTAGTCTGAGGAAAATGGCCACCACCATCACCCGAGATAAAACAAGAAAATGACGATAAAACATCTATTCCGACAACTTCGAACGTTCAGAATTTTTTGCTCCATATGGTAGCTTTATTGTCCAGAAATAGAAATTTGGGCGAGCCTGTACGCGCTATCACCAAAACAGGATACCATCGTTTTTGTTTGTTTTGATGTACGTCATCGCCTAATGGCGCTGTGTTTTGACATTTCGTGTACGGGGGTTTTGTTTTAACTTGGTGCTGGATAAGGGATAAAGTCACTAACAAATTAAGCCAATTTATTTTTAAATATTTATGGTATTTATTAAATTATTAGCAATTCCTGCTTAGGCGCCCTGTGAAACTGGAAGTGGATACTCCACGCTAAACATATTAATCAGGCTTTATAATTTTAATTAAAAATTACCTCACTTCAGTCACTTTACAACGTTATTACATTAAAACTATTCTTTAATTTACCTTGTCAGCATCAGATAATGGTGTTCGCTGTAGCGTGAACTAAACAATTTCGTGATTTATGAAAACATGCTAAAC
Source organism: Chaetoderma sp. LZ-2023a (assembly GCA_034401795.1). Taxonomy (NCBI): domain Eukaryota; kingdom Metazoa; phylum Mollusca; class Caudofoveata; order Chaetodermatida; family Chaetodermatidae; genus Chaetoderma; species Chaetoderma sp. LZ-2023a. Next base: position 147,585,327 of record CM067373.1, on the reverse strand, counting down.
ACGGAAATGATATTCAACATGCACACGTGTTACGAAAGGTGTCGTCATATTTTGACGCCGTAACGGGATGGTACGTGAGGTTCTATTGGCTAATATTGCTGAACGGATGAAAGCAGTGTTTTCATTGGATATTATTACAAAATGGATGCGCCCGTCTACAATAATATATTCTGTAATATTTTGTAATAATGACTACATATGTTGTTAAATCAATACCATAAAACTCGGGACGAATAGATGGCAATAAGATGACATAGTACCACTTCAATATTCTTGAGAAATTTTAGAAAAGTCTGAATATGTACCATCAATTTGGTCTAATCAAATATTGTCTTACATTTCCGTGATAGCCAGCTATCGCGTCCCGTGTTAATTTCGCCCTTCAAAGTTCAAAGTTGCTATATTTCATGGTTTTTCTATACATGTAAATATAATCTAAACTGGCAGTCCATCAAACGCATGGCCTCTTGAGTGATGGACTCCTTACACACATTACAAAACATTTATACATTAACATATATATCATATGACACACAAGACAGTGGCACAGTGACAGAATGCTGAAAAGCTACCTTGATATGAAAACTTATACAGGGACTTGACTACCTTTCTGGGATTATTAGCCAGTAAATTAACCTATTTGGGGATTTTATTAGCCATACAGATTTTCGGTTAGAAAGGATATGAGTCTCGCCTCAGACTTATAATGTACAATACATACATACATACAAACATACACATACATACACACATACCAGGGTTTCAACAAACTTCTAAATACAGGAAGTCTGGGACTTTTTGGGTAATGCTATTGGGAGTCTAAGCTAGAAGCATGAAGGTCTAAAATGGTTCAAATACATATAATTTGGTTAAAGTCAATGTTTTTAGAGATATCAGGGCCAATAATATATATGTTATATATGTCATATATACATGTATTTAATATATATGTCTTCCATTAAGCGGTGGGTGGGCAGGGCTGTCCCTTCTTTGATGTTTACATAGATATATGCCACTATGTGCACAAACATAAAACACACGACATTCAAACACATATTTATGGCATTAATATTTACATACACACATACATATTTACTGACTTAATTAAACATATATTATACATATACTCCCTAATTACATCATTATCTCATTTTATTTAAATTTAGTTTGGAGTGGTTTATTATTATATAGGACTTTTGTATGCTATTGAGGGTGGGGTGGGGGGCAGGGAAGAGCTCATCACTGTAATATAAAGTTGAGATAGTTAGAGTTGTTAAGAATCGATAGATACGTTGATCGTATGTGGGCTATTTAGGTGTAGTAGTAGTAGTGAAAATAAACTGTGAAGTATGTTTGTGTTTAGACTTATTACTTCAATTATTAGTTTAGGTTAGTTTATCTATAGTGTTGGTGGTGGTGGTGGTGGTGGAATGTCTTAGGCTTGTATTATTATTAATTAGCAGAGAATCTGTGACCATCAGGTATAAATATATTAATTTAGTATTTGTCGATCATAGATTCTCTGGCAATCTTTTTAAAGGATTTCAGGTTTAATATACTATTGCATATTTTTGTACTGGTGCTGTTCCATAGTTTTGTGGCTGCTATTGTAATTCGTCGTTTTCCTATTTCTGTTCGTGTAAATTGAGTGTGTAAATTGTGTTTTGTCCTAGTGTTGTGTTTGTGGATGTCGGTGCTTAGTGTGAAATTGGAGGCTATGGATTGTGGTAATGTATTGTGGTGAAACTCCTTTACAATGGTGTACATGCCTATGTCGTTTAGTTTTAATAGCTTTTCTGACTTGAATATATTCTGGCCCTTTGCTGGTTTAGAAAAGAGTTTTAGTGCCTTTTTCTGTAGACTTTGTAGTTTTGTTAGGTTGCTTTTGTGTGTATTCGTCCAGATAGCGTTACAGTAGGTGAGATGCGGAAGAACAAGGTGCAGTATAGAGTTTTAATTGTATCTGGTGTCATGTAAGGTTTTAGTCTTTGTATGACACCTATGCCTCTTGCCACCTTTGCTGTTACCATCTCGATTTGTTTGGCCCAGGTCAAATGTTTATCCAAATATACTCCCAAGAATTTGGCAAATAGGGCCTCCTCAATTTCTTTTTTGTTTATGTAGATTTTTGGAATTTCATCTTTTTTTTAGCTTGAGATTTGTAAATAACATATAATTTGTTTTGTCAACATTCAACGATAATTTGTTTATTGAAAACCAGTCAGTAATTTCGTCCATTTCCTTATTTGTTTTTCTGTATAAGGTGTCTATGTTGTCATCGCAGCAAAAAGCATTTGTGTCATCAGCGAACAGTATTAATGACATGTGCTTGCATATGTTAGGTAGATCATTCATGTAAAGAAGGAACAGCAATGGGCCAAGAATAGATCCCTGAGGAACACCACAAGTTAATTGCCTGTTTTCAGAGCATATCTCATTATATTGTACGCATTGTGTTCTTTTACTTAGGTAGTTCTGGAACCAGGTGAGTGCACTGCCTCTTATACCATAATAGGCAAGTTTTTCTAGTAAGATCTGGTGGTTGATAGTGTCGAAAGCTTTTGAAAGGTCCAAGAAGATGCCTATTATACTTTGGGTTTTTTCCAGTGATTCAATAATTTTTTCTGTCATTTCGGCTATTGCATGCATTGTTGAATGTTTCTCACGAAATCCATATTGCGATTTGTATAAAATGGACTTTTTGTCCAGGTAATTTGTCAGTCGATTGTACATAAGACGCTCTAGTAACTTGGAGAAAAGTGGAAGTATGGAGACTGATCTATAGTTTGAGAAGTTAGTAGAATCCTTGGCTTTATAAATTGGTGTAACACGTGCTATTTTTAGTTTTGATGGGAAAATGCCTTGTGCTAGGGATAAGTTGCAAATGTGACTAAGTGGGATAAGGATATCCATAACACAGGTTTTATAAATGCGCCACTTAAAACCATCGATTCCTGCACTTTTGGCTGGGTTGAGTTTGTTTAGAACGTTAAAGATCTCTTCAGTGTTGGTAGGGTTAATGAAGAATGATGATTGATAGCTTCCTGTAAGGTAATCAGAAAATTTTTACTTGGATGTTGATTGGATTTTGGTCGAAAGTTCTCGTCCTATATTTACGAAATAATCATTGAATCCATTGGCAATTTCGAATTTATCGGTAATGGCCTTATTCTTGTGAAGAAATTGTGTCTGTTGTGCCATGTTGGTCTTGTTTAAGTGATTTAATGGTTTTCCATGTCTCTTTTATGTCATTTTTGGACTGTTCAAATTTCTGGTGATAATATGTTTTCTTAGCTGTTTTTATTATTTGGTCTAATTTATTTCTATATTTTTTTAACTGAATTTCATTGTAGTTAGTTTGACACGTGATAAATGTTAAGTAGAGCTGATGTTTTGTATGACAGGCAGCTATTAATCCACTTGTAAGCCAAGGTTTAGTTGGGTTATGCTTATATTTTTTACTTTCTTTCATTGGAAAGCTTTGTTCAAAAATAGTCATGCAGATGTCATAAAATTTGTTGTAGGCATGCTCACAAGACTGAATGTCTGTTACTATGCTCCAATCGACATCTGACATAGATCTTTTGAATGTTTCAATGTTGACCTGACAGTAATCTCTGCATTTAAATTTTTCCTGTTCGAATTGTTTCTGGTATGTTTGTTGTTTTTCTAGGAGAAATATAGGTAAATGATCTTTGATATCAGTTACAAAAATTCCGACATGAGTTTTACTGATATTGCGATTAATATTATTGCAGAATATGTTGTCAATGACGGTCGCCGTAGATTCTGTTATTCTAGTTGGTTTAGTTATTGTCGGATAGTAAAAGTAGGTATTTAATAAGTTAATGAAGTCTTTGGTATGACAACATTTCTGTTGCTGCAGATCAATATTGAAATCACCCATAAGGTAGGCTGTTTTATTTTCCTTTTGTATTGTATCCAGAATTCTGCTCAAAGCTTCAATGAATTGTTTGTTGTCACTGTCAGGAGGCCTGTAGATTGTGCCAACAATTTTATTTCTACCTTTTTGAATCAGAATTTCAATAAATATTGTTTCAATGTATTCTTCCATTATGGAAAAGTTTTCACGCAAAATGAATTGAATATTGTCTTTTATGTAAATGCCTACACCACCTCCACCATCCTTGTTAATTTTGTCAGATCTGTGCTTTTCGATAAATGTATAGTTATTCTTGTTAACTAGAGTAGTAGGTGAGTTTATTTTTAGCCAAGTCTCTGTAATTCCAATAATTCCAAACTCATGTGCACTCATATCTAGGAAATTATTTAACTTGTCATTGTTCTTCACTATCGATCAAGTGTTTGCGTGCATGAGTGAGAGTGCAATGCTTTCTTTACTATTTGTTATAAAGTCATTAAATTTGCTTAGAAGCGTATAGTTACAAGTTTGTGGAGGTATGGATAAGTCAGTTCTAGCATCTTTTGAGTTGATGTCTCTATATGTGTGCGTGTTAAGTTTGAAGGGATTTAGAATTAGGTATGTGCACTATGTAGTTATATTCAACATGTGGATTCATGATTGCAAGTGTGTAGTCAGCATCATCATTAATGTGATTGAAAGGGAATAAAGATTTGTTGCAGTTTAGACACCACCATGGTTGGTCATCTAACTCAAGATGGAGATAATCAGAAGCAGTGAGTTTAGAACATCTTAAGTGAACCCACTCCGAACACAAGTCACATAATAAGGCTTTTTGATTAGTTCTAACAGGTCTCTTACAGGATGAGCAGGGGAATTTGGTTGGCATGGTAAGGATAGAAGAAGAAAAAAGCCGAAACAACTATGGTTGGAAAGAGTTTAGGGGAGGAAGACGCCAGAGATATTTTCCTTGTCTTGGCAAGATTATACACGGCTTAGTTTCAATCAGGCAAAAATGGTCCAATTCGTCCATTATTTATGCACGATGGCGGGCCTGGGCCAGTTTCATGACACATACTTTATACTTAGACAGTATCATGGTGTTCTATATTCTCGCGGTACTTACTACAATTGATATCACAATAAAATAAATTAATCTTTCCTGATTGAAATCTTATTTGGATTTGAATGACGGGCCTCCCAGCGGGCATGACATAATTTTAACATTGATTCAATGTCGAAACAATGTCCTGTTCCCGTTGGGCTATTTATCAAATTGTTCACAAAATATAATCCAGTTTTGTGCGAATGAAAGGTTTTATATCAGCTGGTGAAAAGCACCCCTGATAAGCAAGCAAACGTTGGCCCAAATGTTTACCACTACATTGGGCCAACAGTTTTGCTCATCGGCCCAACATTGGCAATACGTTGTTGAGCCAACAGGCATAAATCTATGAAGATATTTAAAATCGCACACCAGAGAGTATAACAATTTAAAAATTAAAAGGTGAATGTTATGTTGATTTTGTTTGATTTTCTGTGGAATTTCCAATGTTGGCCCAACATTGGCAAACAAATGATACAGCCAACATTGGGCCAACGTAATACCAACTGCGATCTGCCAACCTATTGCCAACGTTGGCCCAATGTCTACATGTTATCTGGGACTAGTGTAGGTGGTCATATTTCTGAAGAGCTATGCCATATTCTTGTGGTAAACAAAGAATCCTATCTACGATGGCCCAGCATAGCCAAAACATGTAGAGAAATTATCAAGAATGCTTTCCCAGGTTAACAAGTCTTCAACAAAACACTATTAATTATTTGAGAATCCGTCAAAATATAGATTTTCTCATAGGTAGGTCATGCGATAGTTTGTTTATAAGACACGCGATTGGGAAACCCCTAAAATTTTTACAGGATTATAAATGGTGAGCCTTATTTCTTCCATACACTTTAATCATCCACCAACGAGACAGAGTCGATGATTGTGGAACTTAATGATTCACCAATGTAAACAAATTAGCAGATGATGTAATTCAGTCAACTAGAAGATTTATATATATATATTAGAGGTTTGTGAGTTAGTGATTAGTTTAGGAAGTATGGTTCAGGCGCATATATTATAATATTGACAGTGCTTTCTACCTTGTAGCTTTCTATTTTACTCGCTAATAAGTGGGACATTTTTGGGGAAAAGTTGTTTGCGATCATCTTTGACTTTCTGGTTGTGGTGTCACCATGGGAAACGGCCGGTAGGAGGCGTCGGTTTTTATTTATAGCAAAAAATCATATTGCCGCGAGAATATGGATCCCACGATAATATGAGATCGGAGTATACTGTATGATGAAAATAGCAATATTATGATTTTATCCCCATGGATTGCTCAATGATTGGGCATTATCGTGTCTCTCCCATAAGCGAAAGATACAGGGGTGGGGTGGGGGTAGGTGGGAGGTGCAAGGAAAAAATTAGTAAAAGACCATGTCTCGATGATCGTTAAAACTGTACTTATTTTTGACACCAGAGACACACGATTGATAGAAAGATCATAGCTGACATCATTACTATAATCCTTTCAATTCGTAAATATAATCGATCACTCGCAGGTAAGCCTTGAAAAAGGTGCAATCTTAAATAAGCGCACTTTATTAAAATTGTCAATTGTAATCATTCTGACGGGGGAGAAACGCGATTAAAATATAGCCAAACACAGACTTGGCTAAGTATTTTGAAAGCAACTTACAACTTATTTTCAAAATATTCAGCAGGAACAACATTTATCTCCCTTGCAAACAGCATTTGGAAAATTCTGCGTCATATAGGCCAAAACATTTAAGGAATTAATTGAGCCTTGAAATCATTCTAGGTGGTCTCATTATCTGGTCAATACAAAAGACTGAACTTCCCACATATAAATACGGTATGCTACCCCTTACATAGTAAGAAATAACCTGATGTCTGGTACACACTTGCGTGTAATATTACTGGAAAATAAAGCTGGCTAACTCTTTAACGCCCAAGCCTATAATTTATCACTGGAATGGCTGGCTCGATAAACGAGTCAGTCATTTCAGTAATAGATTTACAAAAATAATCATCTCTTGGTCTGTAAATGGACATTTTCTATTAGAAAGGTGAAATTTTTAAAAACAAATTTGAGGTTTAATTTAGACCCATCCTACATACTTTACCGGTGCCACTGAATATCATAGCAATTTATTTAATTATACAAACTTCCTTAAAATGTATCTAATTTACCTGGAAGGTTGTTGTAAAGCCAACTATTTGAAAAAGGTTCTGCAGATTTGATATATGGGTGTCTTAACCCCCAACACTCAAGCTGGCCAAAATGGCTTCTGCAGTGGGCAACTTTTCAATAGAAAATGTCAAATTGCAAACCAAGAGGATATTATTTTTTGAAAATTTATGACTGGAATGACTGGCACGGGTATTAACCTTTTAACACTCATATCAGTCAAAAATGGCTTCTGCAGTGGTCTATTAGCAGACCAAGAGAAGACTATTTTTGAAAATTTACCACTGGAATGTCATTCCATCAGTAAATTTTCAAAAATATTCTTCTTTTGGTCTGCAAATGGACATTTTCTATGAGAAAATTTAAATTATTCATGAACAAATTCGGGGGTTAAAGGGTTAAGCCAGTTATTCCAGTGCAGCAGGGTAAATTGTCAAAAATAGTTTTCTCTGCAGAAGTCATTTTTGACAACTTGAGAGTTAAAATGTTAAAACAGATATGAAAATATATTTAATTTACCTTGATTTTTGTCGGCTCGACATAGAGATCGAAATGACATGCGTGCAGATAAATGTGAAAGTTTATCAATGTACATTTAATTCATCAAGGGCTTATCCAATCTCAATAAAATTTTAGAGGTTTGTTCTATGCATGTATCATCATTGCATCTAGTCTGTATCATAATTTAAAAAAAAAAATTTTAATTCCATGTTTTTCCAAGGTTTGGATTAGTCTATGTTTCACAAAGAATTAGAAGTTTGTTAAAGGTGTTGCATGGACATTTAATTCATTAAGGGATTATCAGATCTCCATAAAACTTTCCTGATGTGTTCTATGCTATCATTGCATCCAGTCCGCAGCATAAGGGAGGTAATAGTCTCCATCATAATTGAAATGATTTTCAAATTTTGTCCATACGTTACAGGATGTGGCCTTATTTTGTACCAAGAATTAGGCAAATGTTAAAGTTTTTCATTGGACATTTAATTCATCAAGGGATTGTCCGATGTCAATGAAAATTTTCAGATCTTATTCTGTTCTATGGCATCATTTCTTCCAGACTCCATCATAACGAAAATGATTTTCAAATTGGTTACATACTTTTTTGTGGTTTTGACTTAGTTTACTTTCTGTGTGATTTGTCTCCTTTTCAAGAATTAGAATAAATGTTAGTGTTTTTTAGTAGACATTTGATTCATCAAGGGTGTACTATTTTTAGAAATCCTTATTTTGCGACACTGCCACGCATGATGTGTGGTATGCAGAAAAACTAAATGGTTTGACGCGTGGGATGCAGTCCATCTAGTGAATTTAATAAATGTTTTTTAAAACCTCAATGTTTTATTTTACAGCATGAAGATGATAATGATGGCATTTTGATTCGTGACAATGAATAATCTGTGCTAGGATGTTAGCGCTTCAGGACTATGATAGTAACGACTCTGATGAGGATGGAACTTCGCAATCACCTCTGAAAGTGGCTGTACAAAGGCAGGAGTCAGGACTAGGCTTGTGCGATTATTGAGCTTGAGTGATCACGATCGATTATTTAAGATTAATCGTGATTACTCGATTAATCAGCATGGGTACAAATTACCCAGAATGCATATTTTCGGTCATGATAAAACTATTTTTGAAAATGTGTCACTGCAATGCCTGGTTCGATGTCTGAGCCAATCATTCCAGTGATACATGTACCTCTTCAAAAACAATCTTCCCTTGGCTTGCAAGGTGAGTAAAATGTCAATTTTCTTGACCGATCGCATTAAATGGTAATTAAAAGGTAGCTTTGAAATATTTTAGGCAGTAGAAATTATTCACGATTATTCAATTATTAAATTTTTCATCATAAAAATTCATGATTTAAAAAATAATCATGATTTTAGATTTAACTTTGTAATCAGACAAGCCTAGTCAGAACCATCAAAGGCTAAAGATTGGGACACCCTTTGTCATGTGTATGTCAGTAATCCCGAAATGGTCATGGTACCTCGAGAAAGTCTCTAAATTTGCAGGTCAAGATGACTATTTTTTAAAATTTACTACTGAAATGACTGGCTTGTTGATCGAGCTAGTAATTCCAGTGGCAAATAAAAAAAAAAGTAGATTCTCTTGTTCTACACATATCCCTTCCTCAAGAACACCTCAAAAAACCATTTTAACCGGCTTGGCCATTAGATAGATACTAGTACAGTTTGTGAAACTAAGAACATTTGGTACCGTACTTGCACTGTGGCAACTAGATACGCCAACAATATACATGTAATTTCTGCTTACCCTTCCTTAATTCCTGTTGTCTTATACTATTTAGCAAATAAAAAATACAGTAATGTACATTTCCTTTTGGCACAAACTGTATACATTGTATGCCATTTGATTAACTGTTTCATTGATGAATTCCTAATATCTCAGTTTCAAGCCAACCATACAGGAAAACTGCTGAATATTTATGCCCACATGTTTTGAAAAAAATGAGGTGATGTTGTAATCGCCTCCATCTGTCCGTCTATCCACTCCTCCATCTGTTTGTCCGTTCAGATATCTCCTCTGAAACCTTTTGGTGGAATGCAATCAAAATTGTTATGTGAGTTACACAGATGATTATGGATTGCAAGACAACATTTATGTAAATTGTTTTTATGTTAAAACATGCTAACCATAGGGTTGGAGTGGGGGCAAGGTTGAGGTGGGTGGCAGAAAGTCAAAGTTGTTGGAATGTCTGTTACTTACCCATATGATTTCAGATTTTGAGGTGATGTTTACATTAGACTCTGCCCCCGGGATGGGGGTGGGTGAATTAGGCCATTAGGGGTGGTGGTGGGGAAGAATAGCAAAGTTGGTGAAAGTGTGGGTATTTGCAATAATGTGCCATGGCCTGCACATTCTATTTTGAAATTAATTGGACTGTAATAATTAATTTCAAAACAATCAACAGGATATTTTTTATACCTTAAAAAATATGCCTTTTCCGGAATTTGTCAGTGAACTGGTTTAATGTACATCACAGTGTACGCACACACACACACACGCACGCACGCACGCACGCACGCACGCATGCACACACACCAAGGTTTATTTTGTTACGCCTTTAATGGTCAAGCCAGCCAAAAATGGGCCTTTACATGTCTTGAAAAATATACATTTATAGGCCAAGAGAATACACACATGACATACATGTACCGATGACACACATGACATAGTGATGGCACACATGACATACATATACTGATGGCACACATGACATACTGATGACACACATGACATACTGATGACACACATGACATACATGTACTGATGACATACATGTACTGATGGCACACATGACATACATGTACTGATGACATACATGTACTGATGGCACACATGACATACATGTACTGAAGACACACATGACATACATGTACTGAAGACACACATGACATACATGTACTGATGACACACATGTATTGATGGCACACATGTATTGATGGCACACATGTATTGATGGCACACATGACATACATGTACTGATGGAACACACATGACATACATGTACTAATGGCACATGTGGCATACATGTACTGATGGAACACACATGACATACATGTACTAATGGCACATGTGGCATACATGTACATGTACTGATGGCACACATGACATACATGTACTGATGGCACACATGACATACTGATGACATACATGTACTGACGGAACACACATGACATACATGTACTGATGGCACACATGACATACATGTACTGATGGCATACATGTACTGATGGCACACAACATACATGTACTAATGACACACATGACATACATGTACTGATGGCATACATGACATACATGTACTGATGGCACACATGCCATACTGCTGGCACACATAACATATATGTACTGATGGCACACATGCCATACTGCTGACACACATGACATACATGTACTGATGGCACACATGACATACATGTACTGATGGCACACATGACATACATGTACTGATGGCACACATGACATACATGGAAACATGTTAAGTTATTTCTGTTCTGTATTGGATTAGCCAGGGAAAGGCCGGCTCTACTGACAGAGGGCCAGCAGAAATGGACTTCTTTAATTTGAATAATGATGATCATGACACTAAGGTAACATACAATAAGAACTGCGAGGAAAAAACACCATGTCACTTGAAAACGAGTCCCAATGTTTCTCAGAATTTTAACGTTGCCGGTATTGCAGTTGAGATTGCTGACGGTGAATTTTGGAAGAATGTCCAAAGTAGTGATATAAAAGTGTCTCCTAAATCATGTGAATCTTCGACGCCAAAGCACAATATGGAAGTCAGTAAGCGTAATATCGAGAGAAACTGGAAGAGAAGGAAATTATCCACATGGGAAATTAGTAATACAACACAAAAATTTGAATCTAATGATGGACTCAGGAATGTATATTCCACCGTGCCAAGGCAAACTGAGACATCGGCACATGCTACCGGTACTGGTACTACAGGAAATTGTGACAGAAAAATCTATTACGTTCACAGTAAGATAGCTCCACATCTCCATACCTGTCAGAACAGTTATTTTAACATTCCAAAACAGAGAGTGAGAGAGTGCGGTTGTCATGGAGGAATCGTAAACAGAGTGAAATGGAACGTCTCATCATTCAGTCATTTGGTGTTATCCGCCGCTACTGATTGTACAGTGAAAGTGTGGAATCCGTGGTCACAGGTGAGGGATGTGTTAGAAACATTGTCATTATTTTCCGTGAATTCTGTCAACAATTTCCAGTCAGATTAGTTTGAAAATATTTAACATTTTCTAGATATAGGCGGTTTAACCCTTCTTGTATCAACAACAAGTAAAGCACTAAACCGTTTCACTGATCTTCTTCTTCTTCTTTTCGATCGCTGGTATCACACTTGGAGAGCCGTTCTCAAGATGAAATCTGTGGTTTTCTGCAGTTCTTCCACAGGCCCATACAGCTTTTCAAGAATAGAGGTTGACAAAGGCCAGATCTCTTCTCTCAGCAGCTGATACGTACTGCAACATTGAAGTATGTGCTCTGTGGTCTGTTCTGCTTCTCCACAAGGACAAGAGGGCGATGTCGTAAGGTGGAACCGCCTGTACATGTGTTGGTTTAGTCTGTTGTGTCCAGTTCTGAGACGAAAAATGGTCACTTGCTCTGGCCTCGAGAGATGATGGTAGGCATCTTCTGATTGAGGTGTTCTATAGAGGGACTTAATGATAGTCTTCATCTCTGTATGGGTAACCATGTTTTCTGTCTGATTCTCTTCTGCACCCACCTTTGCCATCTTGTCTGCTTCCTCATTTCCTTGGACTCCACAGTGTGAGGGGATCCACTGCAGTGCTATCCGAAAGCATTTGATGGTTTGTAGTGCTTCTTCAAGTTGTGGCAGCTTACCTTTGGTGATAGCCTCAAGGACGGAGCGGGCATCAGATAAAAAGACAATCTGTGCAATAGGGTCTGCTGTTCTGCTGATGGTATTAGCTGCATGAACCAGTGCTTCGACTTCAGCTCTGTAGTTTGTGCAGTGTTTGCCTGTCGGTATTGCAGCTGACTCATGTTGTTCGTTTGGATACTGTATGTGCAGTCCGGCACCTCCGCTCCTAATTGCATCTTTGGCTGATCCATCTGTGTAGATCCTTATCCATGTCTCCTGAGGGTACATTTCTTCCAGCATGGCTAGGGTCAGGGCCTTCTTGCTCACATCACTGTGTTCATTTTTGGTTGTGAGATGAGGTACTGTGGTGCGAATAGCTATGCTCTCTAGTTTGTTTTCCCAGGGTGGAGGATCAAGGGTGTGGTTTGGATCTTCTATTTGTGCTGGCAACATCTCTTGGTGTTTCCTTTGAAGTGCTTTTGTCTCTTTCACAAAACTTGATCTTTTAAGTCTTCCTGATGACAGCTGTGCTTGCCTGATCTTCATCGGGTGGTTATTGAACGATTTGAACTTTGCAGCTTGGATCAGTGCTTCGCATTCCCTTCCTTTGCTAAGTGGGGGAATGCCTGCTGTCTGCTCCATTTTTTCTATTGGTGTTGATCTCATTCCACCAGTGATGATGCGCAGTGCCTGGTTTTGTACTCTGTCGAGGTTCTGTTGATGAGATTTAGCTGTTGTCATTCATGAGCTGGATCCATACTCAAGGTGTGGTCGTACGGCACCTAGGTAGATGGTCTTGAGGATCCTTTCATTGGCACCCCACTTTGTTCCTGCCAGCTTCCTCATGATGTTTAGCTTTCTTCTGGCCTTTGCCTCTGCATTCTGGATGTGCTCCTTCCATGTTAATCTTCTGTCATATGTGACTCCCAGGTATGTCTGCTTGTCCTCGTATTCGAGTGGAGTACCGCCCAGTGTCAGATTGCCAACCTTGGTTTTGGTGGACAGTGTGAATAGCATGGCTGATGATTTTTCTTTGTTGATGGTAATACACCAGCGATTGGCCCAAGCTGTAATTCTGTCCAAGGCGAGCTGCATTCTGTACGTGGCAGTCGTTGTGTACTCCTCGGTGCACCAGATTACGAGGTCATCTGCATAGAGGGCTGCTTGGATCCCATTGGGCAGCTCTGCTACAATGTCATTGATGAAGAGTATGAACAGAGTAGGTGATAATACTCCGCCTTGTGGCACCCCTTGTCTCAGCAATACATTCCGTCCAGATTGTCCATCCACCAGCACCCTAGCTCTGCGATTGTGTAGGTATGACTTGGTCCATCGGAACATGTTGCCACCGATGCCTGTGCGCCGGAGCTTCACGAGGAGGCCATCCTTCCACACCTTGTCAAATGCTTTCTGCAGATCGATAAAGGCAGCTAGCATCACCTTCTTGGCTTGAAAAGTGTCCTCTATGACCTGTGCAAGATGTGTTGTTTGATCTTCTGTGCTCCTGTATCTTCTGAATCCGGCCTGCTCTGAAACTATAATGTTCTCTGACTCCAGGTACCACTGCAACCGCTGGTTGATGATGCGCTCCATGGTCTTGCATATGCAGCTTGTAAGACTGATAGGACGGTAGCTCAGCACTTTCGTCTTGTTCTTTCCTTTTTTCAGAATAGGAGTCATTCTGGCTTCTTTCCAGCACTGAGGAACCTCTCCATTGGTCCAACTGAGATTAAAGATGTCTAGCAACTTGCGAAGAGATGCATTACCAAGGTGTTGGATCATTTCATTCGTAATGCCATCTGGCCCGGGAGATTTCTTCTTTTTCAGTTGGCGGATAGCCTTCTTCAGTTCTGTCAAACTAATGTCAACTTTCATTGCATCGTGAGTGTTGGTGTCTGTTCTTTCCTTTTGCTCTTTTCTAACCTCCCTTTGACACATTCGTGGTATAGAAATGTTGCTTTCTTTTGCATATGCCTTCGCAAAGGCATCTGCTGCCATCTTTCCTGTCAGTGTTTGTCCATCTTCTTCAAGAGTAATCTTCTCTCCCCTGACACCCTCATCATTGAGTGCTTTAGTCAGTCTCCATAGTTTTGTGGTGTCTCTCTCTAAATTAAACCCTGCCGTCTTTTCCCTCCAGCTTCTTCTTTTGGCCTCCAGCTTGGTCTTTAGATACCTGGCTTTAGTTTGTTGTAGCGTGAAGTGGTTTTCATGACAGGGATTACCCTCTGCATCTTCTCTGGCCTTGTCTAGTTTATCATGTGCTGCTTGCAGTTCTGTTGTCCAGTAGGGCGGTAGTTTTTCCTGAACCCTCGAGGAATCGCTTCATTGGCAGCCTTGAGGATACTTGAATTAAATTCCTTGACCACATTGTTGATGTTTCTCCCTTCTACTGCTATATTATGGGTAAGCTCATTGGAACGAATGCCGAACAGACTCCAATTTGCCTTTTTGTAGTTCCACCATGGATGTTGAGGTGAACTGGTCGAAATACTTCCAGAAAGAGAGAGGAGGACTGGGCGGTGGTCGCTTCCTCCTAACTGCGATCCGACCACTCTACTGAGGTTTCTGTGAATGTCTTCTGTACAAAATGCCAAGTCCGGCATTGTTGTCGAGTGCCATCGGCGTGAGTAGAAGGTAGGCTGATCTGTGGGATCGTTGACAAGTAAAAGGTGCTTTTCATCTTGCCATGCTTCAATGTCTTCTCCTCGTTTATCAAGTGTTCTGTATCCCCAGCTCTGGGACTGGCTATTAAAGTCTCCCGCAATGAGGAAGTGGCAGTCCGGGACCTGGATTGTGTCAAGTGAGAGATTCTTGTCATTAGGGCAGTAATAATTGACAATTTCAATCACAGAGTTGCTGGTTGTTACCTTGATCTTGATATATTCTGCCTCTTCCATAAAGGTTTTGATCTGGCTGGCGTTCACGCTGTTTCGGACCAAGGTCATCACCCCACCTTTCTTTCTTCCTCTTCGATCACACCGGAAAATCTGGTAACCTCTGATCTTAAATGGTTTTCCTTCTTGCAGGTGTGTCTCTTGAATGCAGCAGATATCAATGTTGTTTTCGTACAGGAACTGTTCGAGCTCTGATTTCTTGTTGGTAACCCCTTCTGCATTCCAGTGCATGATGTTGATACTGGGGTTCTCTTTGGGTTTGGTCTTCTCCGTTGGCCAGTAGCTCTCCATCCTCGTCCCCTGGCTCCACAAGACGAGTTGATGGGACCTCCAGTAGCTGAGGGTGGGCTCCTTCGAGGCATGGAGCCCGGCGCTGCACCTGCCTGGCGGATCCTCACAGGGCGAGCACCATTTCGATTGATTCGATCTCCAAGTGTAATTTCATTAGCGTTGTGCATAATGCTCTGGTTAGCCCCTCCAAATGTCTGGATTGACACCCAGTGGGTTACACCCCTGCGCCACGTTGAGGCCGAGCATATAGTCTTAAACAGGGGCTTTCACTGATGAATTCCTCGTATCTCATTTTCAAGGCAACCATACAGGAAAACTGTTGAATATTTTGAAATTAATTTAACTGGAAGCCATTGCTGCTTCACGCAGCAATGGCTTCTAGTCAAATTAATTTCAAAATATTCAACAGAATATGTTTTATATCATAAAAAATCTACTTTTTAAGGGATTTGTTGGTGAAAGAGTTAAAATGCTACTTATACACCTGTGCAAAAGTTAAGCACCACCCTATTTTTACGCACATGCGAGGGTATATTCATGTGCTATGAAGAAAGCAATAGCATAAACATTTATGTACCCATCCATCTTAGTGCAAGAGGTAATAATGCAACTAGAGGAATGCTGATTATGATGGTGGGGAAACACTGTATGTTTTTGTTTGAACTTGAAAACGAGGCCTGAATATGGTTACGTTGACACAACTGACAACTATTGCCCTACAGTTGACACACATGGCTAGATTGTCATTAATGGTGTCTGAAAACGAAGTTTAACATCTGTGCACGAGTTTGAGACTGTCATTATTAATACTGGGTATATCCACCTTGTGCCTGGATGACGGCCTGGACACGGCGTCTCATGCTGGTCACCAACCGACTGATACGCCATTGTGGTATTCGTTGCCATTCAAGATGGAGTGCGTCTGTTAATTCCTGTAGGTTCTGCACAGGAGGATCCCTCCTTCTCACCATGTTTCCCAGAATGTCCCAGATATGCTCAATAGGGTTCATGTCAGGGCTCCTTGCTGGCCATGGTAGGGTTTCGATGGCATTCTGGCGGAGGTATTCATGCACAGCTCTAGCACGATGTGGTCGGGCGTTATCATCCATGAATATAGGGTTGGTTCCAGGTGCATGATTTACAAAATGAGGGACCACAACTCTATCCAGTATGGAATCTTGATATCTTTGTCCATTTAGTGTTCCAGGTACAGTCAACAGATCCAGCTTACAATCAAATGAGATGCACCCCCATATCATAACGGAACCTCCACCAAATGGAACTTCTTCCATGATGTTACGTTGGTCGTACGCCGTGCGTCTGGACCTCCATACACGAGTTCGACAATCTGTGGCATGAAGCAGGAACCGACTTTCATCAGACCAGTGTACCCGTCTCCAGGATCTCATGTTCCAGTGTCTTCTTTCGTTGCACCACCTCAGACGCTCCTCTTTGTGGTGTGCAGTGAGGAGAGGACGTCTGACAGGTCTCCTAGCTTTCATGCCAGCAGCATACAGTCTCCTTTTGACGGTAGACATTGACACTCTATTGCGCGTTTCCCATTGCTGGCTGAGCACTCTGCTGTTGGTGAATGGAGATCTCCTAACAAGGCGTACTAGGGCTCGATCATCACGGGCAGTAGTCTTCTTCGGTCTTCACCTCGTTAGTTTGCCCATGTTTTGCAATCAAACGACTGATTACAGTATGGTTAATGTTCAGCTGTCTGCCAATCTCTCTGCATGACATACCAGTGGTATGCATGCCTATGATTTGCCATTTCACACGATCACTTAACCTTCGTCTTGCCATAGCGGTTCACAATCAAGAGCTAATTCTCTCTGTACAAATAAACCACGGTCATGAACACAAAATTCCTAATCTTGTCGCCTAAATCTGTATGTAATGTTCTACACCTCAAACTGGACTTTTACATAACTGGACACGTGTGCTGTTTCCCGCCACGCACGGACATCAAGCGGCGTGAAGTCATGCATACATGTGCATTTCGTACTTGGAATTATGTCAGCTAACGCGGGGACAAAAAGTATGGCAGCCTAGTTGTACCATCATGTTTCTACGTTCTATTGTTTTTGCTGGTGCTTAACTTTTGCACAGGTGTATATATCAATTAACCCCATCATGGCCAAGATTTGGCAGAAACTTGAAATTTTTGCTCAGTGAATATCCATTAGCAGGTGAAGATTGTTTTTGTAAATTTACCACGGGAAAATAGCTTTACTGTTGTGGTGTCTTGCAAATGACATTCCTAAAGACCATTGCAGAGGCTGTTTTGGCCGACTTGATCATTAAAGTTTCAATGGTAGAATAATCAAAGTTTTGCTTAATCTGTATCCATTTGCAAGTCAAGAGAAGATGAATAAAAAACTCGTTCCAGCGGTGAATTTTCAAAGCTTGTCTTCTCTTGGTCTGCACATGCACATCCCTCAAGCCCATGCACGCTTTTAGGGTAGTTGGTCTAAATAGAAGTATTCCGAGAATACTGAGTCTGACCTACGCACCAGTTTTTGATGACCTTGATCATCTGAGCACAATGTAACTAAGAGTGCTTTTCAGGACACATGGGACCCCAAAGTTCAATCTCCCACCCAAATTTATTGAAAATCCATCCAGTTGAACTAGGATGATCATGCCGGGGACACGGAAATGCACTGACAGACAGACCATGACAATTCATGAATCCATTTCCTCACTCAATCATATGATGTCATAATAAACTATGCGAGGTGTATGCTGACGTTCATAATCATGATGTCATGAATGATTCGATTAAGCCTGTCTTTAGCGCTTAATAGTCCGATACATTGTACGAATTGTTTGTTTTTGCTATTTAAGAAACATGCTGTTGAATATTTTGAAGCTAATTTGACTGGGCACTGTTGCTGCCATAGGCAGCAACAGCGTCCAGTCAAATTAGTTTCAAAATATTCAACAGCTTACCTGTATAGTTTTCTGGAAATTAATAGTCATGAAGTTCAGAGATCGATCGATCGATCCCAACATGAGGGAGGTGTGGGTGGAGCTTAGCTAGAGATGGGAGGGCCTGCTGGGCCATAGCTAAAAATGTAAAGGTCCGTCAATTGACTCGCAAACTATTCAACGCAGAGAAAACATTGTATACACTCGTTAATTACCACTACATGTAGCAGAATGTAGCGGTTAGCACCGGTTACTATCCCTGTTGGACAGTAACAGATTCAGGTTCATTTTCAGTCTGGCTGACCTATGCTAAATACCCACCATGTGCATAGACTATAGAATGGAACAGAAATTTAACATTTTAATGTCGTTTATGTTGTTCCTGCCTGCAGGACGTGTCTTGTGTACGGGAGCTGCGGGGTCATGAGAAGGCTGTGAGAGACGCGGAGTGGAGTAACTCAGGCAAGCAGGTTCTCACCTGTAGTTATGACAGAACAGCCCGGCTATGGGATGTGGAAACAGGTAGACATGGTAGATATACACATGTATTAGTGCTTGTTCTTTCTAATCAATCATGTCTATATTAATTAACCCTTAAACCCTTACCACTCTGATGTCAATATTCTATCTTTTACTGCGTCAATAGCGGAGAAATTGGTGTAAATTTTTCAACAATTTTGGTGGACGATGTTGCTCTCTATGACAGCACCAAATTTGTTGAAAAATAAACACCAGTTCATCCTTTAGTTTAATTTGAAAATTTAAAAACATGACATCAGAGTGGTAAGGGTTAACACAAGCCGGTTTCTGCAGTGGTCACGAGAAATGTCCATTTGCACGTAACGAGGAGACTATTTTTCACATTTCACCACTGGAATTACTGGCTTAATAACCAAAGCAGTCAACTCGGTGATAAATTTCCAAAGCTAGTCTTCTTGGCCTGCAAATGGACATTCAATAAGCAAGCCTTTAGATTTTCCTGATCAATCTCGATCATTAACCCTTCATCCCTCAAATTTGTTTAAGAAAATTTTTTGAAAATTTATTACTGGATGACAGGCTTCAGTTATAGAGCCAGTCATTCCAGTGATAGATAATAAAAATTAGTCTTCTCTTGATCTGCAAATTGACGTTTGAGAAAGTCAGTTTCTTGGTTGAGAATCTTTGATTCTATGGAAGATTTACTGAAACATGTCAAAACGCATCTCCTTAACCCCTTTGTGGATTTTAACCAAATTTTATTGGAAGGGTCCTAGAGTGGTACGCTCTAGAAATTCTATTCAGAATTTTCAATGGTAAATTTTTTTGGTGCCCATCTTGGATTTACTGAAAGTTTTTCCGGAACCATTTAAAACGTGACTCCTTAATCAATAGCCTGATTACAATGGAACTTGGCTGGAACAATCCTAGGGTGGTGGGCTTCAACATATCAAATGAGAATTTTGATTGGTCTATTTGTCTGGCAGCCTTCTTGGATTTTCCTGAAATCATCAATTATGTCTACCGGTATTTAAATGCAAATGATTTGAATGCTAATGGTCCAGTTAAGCATCACAGGCCTTTGGGCCTCTTGTTATTCATGCATCTCTTCAGAAGTGTCACTGTGTGATGCATTCTGGGTATGTCAATGAAACATAACAAAACCAATTAGAACCTCACTGTCCCATTTCCCTGAAAGGCCAAGTGAGCTTATGCCATGGCAACCGTCCATCTGGTTTCCGTCCGTCGTCCGTCATCCGTCAACCTTTCCTTTAAATGTTTTATTCTCAAGAACCACTTGGCTGATTTGAATTATATTTTTAGGAAGCATCCTTTGGCTGGTGGCCATCTTGGATTTTGAACGATTTTTAGAAACGTGTTTAAAATCTTCTCCGAAACCGCTTGAGGGATCGATCCAGAACTCATGAAATATTATCTAGAGCAAGAGCTGAACGAAGTTTGTTCAAGGGAACTTGATTGGCCAAGTAGTTCAGCGGCCATGTTGGTTTTCGTGAAGAACCACTGGACAGAAGCACTGAAGGGATCAGGCCTAAATTTGGGAGATATGAATAGGGACTAAGGGCCATTAAAGTTTGTTCAAGGAAAGTTGATCCATCAAAAAGCAAGGTTGCTGTGGGCCAATCAAAATGCTGCGTGTTTCGCGGCCATATTGGATTCTTTTATTTGATGGATTTTGAGGCCGAATTTGGTTTGATATATGTTTTTGGGTATTCGGATTTCAAATTTACCACTCAAAACTGTCGGATGAATGGTTTGTCAGCCATCTTGGATTGTTTTCCCACCAAGAGCTCCCATACTAAAGCAATCAGAAATTTAAAATATTTTCTCAAGACCCACTGGATCGATTTTAAGTATATTTGCCAGGAAGCATTCTTAAGGCATAGTTCCATGTTTGTTCAAACAAAGCCGATAGGCCAATTTGGCGGGCGCCCATCTTGGATTTTGGCCGATTTTTATAAACGTCTAAAAATCTGCTCCAAAACCTGTGGGGGATTTATTTCAAACTCATGAAAAGAGCTGAACCAAGTATGTTCAAGGGAACTTGCTTGGCCAAATGTTTCGGCAGCCATCTTGGATGACCTAGTTTTCGCGAAAACAACTTCTCCGGATACGCTGGACGGGTCGGGACAAAATTTGGGAGATATGATTAGGGACTAAAGGCCATTAGAGTTTGTTCCATGGAGATATGGCAAAACAATATGTCCGTCATCAATCAATCAAAATTCAGCTTTTTTGGTGAACATCAGGCATTTTTCTGCAAATTTCTGAGAAAATCATAAAAAGACGCTTATTAACTACGGGGCCAATTTTAGTAAAAGTTGTCTATGCCTTCTTCACAGAAATTTGATTGGTAAATTTTTCCAGTGGTCATCTCGTTTTGTTCGATTGTGCCAGTGGCCAATAACTTCAGGTGAGCGATACAGGCCCCTTGGGCCTCGTTGTTATTTTCCTCAATTTTCGGATTTTCTCTACAGATCACAGCTGAAGTTGTGGAATCCTAGTCACAACCTTAAGCTAAAACATGAGCCAATCAAACAAGTACTTTCAGATATATGTACATAGATGAGAATTTTATCTGATCCGGATCCAGGTTTGACATCACTTACATGTGGCAACTTTTGTGTTAAAATTTGAGCCAACTCGGATCTGTTGTTATTGATACTCAAATCTAGTAAAAGCTGGCCAGTCTGTCTGCAAAATTTCTGACATTTCTGATAAAGCCTATGTCGCAACTATGGTGCGTTCTCATTTGTTTTAGATACAGCTTCTGAGGCCAGACACACAGACAGACACACAGACTTGAATTCAAGACCACCTGTTTACAGGTTTAGGATCGTAATATAGATCTGGAACAATAGTGTTTAGTCAAGAAAATAATTTGGCCTATTGTTAACCGTCTGCCTGTGTTGAGTTTTTGCAGACGACATACTCCAGGGGTTATATCTCTGGACCCACTACATATTTTGAAAACAATTTGACTGAAAGTTGTTGGTGTGTGGCTAAGCCACCAACAACTTTCAGTCAAATTATTTTCAAAATATTCAGCATGTCAAGCAGTTTTACTCATTGAAATTATTGACTGGTGGCTTGCAGGAGCGAGACGGTTAAGTATTCATGACATGATATCCAAAGTGCCTTCCTGCATGTGTTATGCGATTGCCTGCTGAAAATCAGATACAGTTTATCATAACTGTCTGCCTGCTGAATTTCTGCAGACTATTTACATCTTTCATGGGGGGTTTAACTCCGGACTAAACCACCAACAACTTTCAGTCAAATTGTTTTCAAAATATTCAGCATATCCAGAGTTATTGCCCATTAAAATTATTGTCTGCTATCTTACAGCAGTCACACAATTAAAAGTTAAATTTATATAATTTATTTCATTTATTCCATACAGGCCAGCAGATGCACAGTATTTCACATGAGAATTTTGTATTGTGTTGTAAGTACCATGGAGCCGACACAAACTTGTTGGTGACAGGCAGTTTGAATGTTGTCCAGGTGTATGACAGTCGCCGGTCTCTCACAAAGCCTGTCAGAGCATTCACACATAAAGACAGCTTAGGACAGGTAACCATTAATGACATTTTACTGGTCAAATTTGATCAAGGAAATCAAAATATTTCCGTATTGGATGTCCATTTGCAGGCGAAGAAAGCAGCATTTTTGAAAATTTACCACGAGTGACTGGTTTGGTTAGTTAATTAGAATGGACTAATGCATGTTAATAGTTATGGCAATCCCTCAAGACCGCTGTAGATGACAGTTTTCACAGTCTTGAAGAAGCCTTCTGCAGTGGTCCTGAGGAATATTTTGAAACCAATTTGATTGGAAGTTGTTGCTGCCATATTTAGTTTCAAAATATTCAATGGGGTGAGCATTACATAATAAAGAATGTGATGCTTTGGAGCTTACATGATATCACACACAATAGCTTGAGGAGGCAAAATGGTGTCGATCACTACTCAGCGTTTACTCGATATTACAAAACAAATAATTGCGATACAGATCAGGGAATGTGACAGGATATAAATGATATGGAATCTATAAACCATATTCTATCGGTGCAATACAACATTTGAGATGAGATTAGCATGGCTTTAAGTTACCACTACAATGTCTGGATCAATTACCGTGCCAGCCATTCCAGTTGTACATTTTAAAAAATAGTCCTCTCTTGGCCTGCAAATGGACATTCATTAAAGGAGATCACAAACAAGAATTAGATTTCAATAAAAAATGTCAAAAATAAGTTGTATCATATGTATTTTATAAATTTGAAATAAGGTCACAGATTTTCATAAATTCTATCATTGTTAAAATTTTAGTTAAATCATGAATTTTGACACACCATAAAATTCACGGTATGATGTCAGTACGTGAATCGTCCACCACGTGTTTTCAGATTATAAGAAACTGGCGTCAGATATGATTAAGAAGCGGGATATCAGCTCTCATTTAATTTTTAGTTTACCAAACATTACTGATTTATTAATCTTGTTGATATGGTGGTGTTTTAATGAGCTGTCCTGAGCTATCATTCATCTACAACAGCATATTATTCACGCGATGATGTCATACCACAACAGTCATTCACACGATGACATCGTAGCATACCAATCATTCACACAATGATGTCATACCACAACAATCATTCACACAATGACGTCATACCACACCAATCATTCACACGATGATGTCATGCCACAACAATCATTCACACGATGATGTCATACCACAACAATCATTCACACAATGACGTCATACCACAACAATCATTCACACAATGACGTCATACCACACCAATCATTCACACGATGACATCATACCACAACAATCATTCACATGATGCCATCATACCACAACAATCATTCACACGATGATGTCATGCCACAACAATCATTCACACGATGATGTCATACCACAACAATCATTCACACGATGATGTCATACCACAACAATCATTCACACAATGATGTCATACCACACCAATCATTCACACGATGACATCATACCACAACAATCATTCACACGATGATGTCATACCACAACAATCATTCATGCTATGATGTCATACTACAACAATCATTCACACATGATGACATCATACCACAACAAACATTCACACAATGATTTCATATCATAACAATCATTCACACAATGATGTCATACCACAACAATCTTTCACACGATGATGTCATACCACAACAATCATTCACACATGATGACATCTTACCACAGCAAACATTCACACGATGATTTCATACCACAACAATCATTCACACGATGATGTCATACCACAACAATCATTCATATGATGATGTCATACCACAACAATCATGCTGACGTCATGCCACAACAGTCATTCACGCGGTGATGTCATACCACAACAATCATTCACACAATGACATCATCCCACAACAATCATTCACGTGATGATGTCATACCACAACAATCATTCACACAATGACATCATCCCACAACAATCATTCACGCTATGATGGCATACCACAACAATCATTCACACGATGTCATGCCACAACAATCACGATGACATCGTGCCACTACAGTCATTCACACAATGACGTCATACCACAACAATCATTCACACGACATCATACCACAACAATCATTCACACGACATCATACCACAACAATCATTCACATGATGACATACCACAGCAATCATGATGACGTCATGCCACAACAATCATTCACACGCTGTCATCATGCCACAACAATCATTCACGCGATGACATCATATCACAACAATCATTCACACGAGGATGTCATACCACAACAATCATTCACACATGATGACGTCATACCACAACAATCTTTCACACGATGATGTCATACCACAACACTCATTCACACGATGATGTCATACCACAACAATCATTCACACATGATGACATCATACCACAGCAAACATTCACACGATGATTTCATACCACAACAATCATTCACACGATGATGTCATACCACAAGAATCATTCATATGATAATGTCATACCACAACAGTCATTCACGCGGTGTTGTCATACCACAACAATATTTCACACAATGACATCATCCCACAACAATCATTCACGTGATGATGTCATACCACAACAATCATTCACACAATGACATCATTCCACAACAATCATTCACGCTATGATGGCATGCCACAACAATCATTCACACGATGACATCATCCCACAACAATCATTCACACGATGACGTCAAACCACACCAATCATGCACACATGATGATGTCATACCACAACAATCATTCACACGATGATATCATACCACAACAATCATTCACACGATGATGTCATACCACAACAATCATTCACACAATGGCATCATCCCACAACAATCATTCACACATATTCAGATTCAGATTATTTATTGGCACGAAATCTACATACATGTAGATATAGCCATACATAGATAGTACATACGATATGCAGTTGACAATAAGTAAAATATAGATGATATATACAATATGCACACGCACACTCTCACGCACCCGCCTACGCACGCACCCGTGCACACATAAGATGACATCCACGAATTAAGGCTGATGGCTCTGTTATCAAATTAAGTGGTTATATTAATATATGAGACTACATATCATTCATAGTATAAATTTGAAGTTAATGTTGAAGTTATTGTTCTGCTAGGTACTGCGCATTAGTTACAGTGGAAACTTCATTGACTGTTGCGTGAAACCTCCGCCAGGATCACTAAATAAAGAAGAAGCAGCATCACCACTCGCCATATCTCAATATCCCATGACAGTTTAATCACCATGAGATTTTATGACACAGAAGATAACGATGTCACCTCTTCACCCAGCCGTCATATAAAAGGGCGATAAAGAGACATGTAATGTACCTACAGCAAAATTTGCTGCCGATCTGATCAGCTATATTGCAATTACTAGTGATAGCGGTCGGTTAGTGGATTGTTTCGGAGCCAATGCATTCTGCCTTTTAATGAAACAATCAGTGACATATTTTAGTACCGGTTTGCAGACCTCAGTGTCACCATTATTGTAGGACATTATGAACACAAATTTATGCTGTTCACTGAGGGAAGCAAAATTTACAAAAACATTACGGTAATTAAATAGCGATTGTCTTTCACTGTGGTAAAATGGACATTTTAGAATAAAATGTCTTTCATCCTCAACAGCTTGAATGTTACATAGCGAACATACTCTTTTTTCTACAGGAGTTTTAGGAATTGTATGTCTCCCCACTTCTATCTGGAGATCATGTGCACTGACTCTGAGTTTGGCAAACAAATTTTGCCTAGAAAAATCGTGTTCAGTTAGTAAATAATTCTCCATGTTAAAGTTGCTTTTGAATGTTTGATACGACCTAAGTTTAGAACCCTGTTGAGATGTACCAATTCGATCTGTGACACCTCTGTTTACATGGACCAGACAGTTTGATTTGTATCTAGACTCCATGGTATCAGTTAGTAATTTAGCACATGTCTTTTTATTTCCGGTGCTTTGGTTGGTCCAAATTTCTTCGAAGCTAAAGCTAGTCCATAGATTTTTAAAATGGCTAGCCCAGTTATCTTCTTCTAATGAGGAATATGATGCATATAGGCTTGATGAACTGTTGTCTCAGAGTCAACGTCACATACTCTCATCCAAAATTTGGCTGATTGTGTGAGAAGCGTGGTGAGTAAGGCATATTGCCCGAGTTCACCCCTTACCGCATTAGTAGCTTTCCTATTAACCCCCAGTATATATTTACAGACGCTAATTAGGACCTTTTCGACTGGGACATTATCTCCTAATTGCATGTTGTTATATTCATTGATGCCTTTGATGTAAAAGGGTGCCCAAATTTCTGCACAATAAGATAAGATGGGTAAAATTAAAGAACGAAATAGTGTGAATGCTGTTAAAACATTATTTCTGACATTGATAACTTTAAGTTTGAACAAAGCCTTCTTGGCCTGCTCTGCCAGTCTTTCACATGCAGCTTTAAATTTACCAGATGGTGTAAAGACGATACCTAAATAGCAATAAGACGTTACAACCTCAATCTGTGAGCCAATGTATGTAAAGTGATACATGTATCTCTTCAGTAAATGCCCCCTTTTATTGAAAATTATTGTTTTGGTCTTATTTAAGTTGAGAGTAAGGTCCCATTTGTTGCAGTAAATATTCAATTTGTTTAGCGCATTTTGCAGACCAGTGTGGGTTTCTGACACTATGGCAAGATCATCAACAAACATAAGACAATTAATAGAAGTGTTATTCAAAGGTATAGGATCGCATGTTCTATCAAAGATATCTGGCAAATCACGCAGATACATGTTGAATAAAAGTGGACTAAGTACGCAACCGTGTTTGACACCAACTGAGGATGAAAAGCCATTGATTGCCATCATTCATTTTGACTGCATATTTCACATCAGAGTCCATACTTTCAATGACAGTTAGTAAATTGCCATCAATACCAGCTTGTAGTAATTTATACATTAATTTGCTTTGAGAGACTGTGTCAAAGGCTGACTTGAAATCCACAAAACAGCAGAACATATTTTTCTTAGTAGCTGCATTAACATATTTGTCAATAATTGATTTCAAAGTCATAATATGGTCTGCTGTTCTTGCATTCTTTCTATAACCAATTTGACATTGTGGGATTAGTTTGTTTGTTTCAGCAAATCTTGTTAATCGATATTGCAGAATCCTACAAAATACATTGTAATTTGCAATAAATTGGAGCTTACGGCTATACCTCTGTAGTTTTCAGGTTTCAAAACCTCGCCCTTCTTGTGTATAGGTGAAAGTAGATTACAGCGCCATTCCATAGGAAATTGACCAGAGCTCAGAATGGAGTTAAACAATTTGTGCAGAACTGGTAAAAGTCGAGTGTGTCCTGCCGTTAACATTTCATTTAAGATCTCGTCAAATCCACTCGCTTTGCCGTTTTTAAGAAAAGAAATAGCCCGAGATTTCAGAAGTTGTAATAGTAAAATTAAGTTCGTTAAAAATTGTATTTCTATTGGTTTGAATAAAATTGTCTATTGTGTTTTTAAGGTCTAAATCGGCGTGTGTTGGAACACTATTAACAAGTTTGTTAAAGTATGATACCCATTCTGTACAGGAAATTGAATTTCCTTTAGAATTACTATTAGTACCTTTGAGTTCATCTTACAGTTTCCAAAATGTCTTAGGGTTTTTGGACTCTAAGGATTCCATTTGATCCAAGATTCGCTGTTTAAAGATGGACTTCTTTTTTGCTATTTGTCTTTTGAATTTTTTCCACAAATATCGAAACGTATTTAATAAGATGGTATCTGATGGTGTTTCGTGAATTCTACGTGCCATTCCTCTGAGATCCTTAAGCATAATTCTGCAATCCTGGTCAAACCATTGGTTCTTCAGCTTATTAACAATCTTTCTAGGTTTTGCTTTCAAGCATTTTCCAGAATCAATTTGTTTAGCGCATTTTGCAGACCAGTGTGGGTTTCTGACACTATGGCAAGATCATCAACAAACATAAGACAATTAATAGAAGTGTTATTCAAAGGTATAGGATCGCATGTTCTATCAAAGATATCTGGCAAATCACGCAAATCACGTATGTTTTATACCCGAAGGTTTGGCTGCACTTATGATAATGTATGTTAGTGTAGTTGTCAGAGACTCATCAGCATTGATTGGCTTGCTACATGGTTTGTTAGCAGGCAATGCCATAAAGTTGTTGATTTTTTACCTGATTCTAGTATCTGACATTGCTTTAAAAAATTTGTCATCATCTCCCATTTCCCACCTATACTTAGAGCAGGGAGGATTAGGAGTATCACTTAGTGTGTGCTCATATATACCAGTACAGAGTACCATCTTCAATATACAATGTATAGAGAAATGGTTGGTATTATTTACATGGAAACATTCTATTTTACATAAAATATTGGTAGAAGCTAACATATACTCAATTAGACTGGGTTTGCCGGTGTGGCTGAACCAAGTGCAATGACCAGAAGAATCACCCATTTAGGATACGCAGATTTGAAGATTTGCACATGGAGAATGATTGTTTGCCGTGATTATCTACATCATGTGGATCCCTGTTGTTTCTGGGAATATCTACATCATGTATATAGTCTGGTAGTAAATCGGCTATAGGTGATCGCTCGTCCATACAAACATCTGAATCATTTGAGCATTGAAACCCCCACAGATTAAACAATTTCCGGATTTAGAATACAGAGCCACATCATTTTCTAATATTTCAAAGGTGTTATCTCTCCGTGCAGAGAAAGTTGTCCCTACTGGACTTACATAAACTATGCTAAGATATATATCTTTTTCGAGATTGAAAAAGCTTTTGAGGAGTTTGATCCACATGATCTCGCTATTTGATGGGGGTATAAATTTTATTCCCTTGCGTATCTCTTTTCTTACACATACAGCAATTCCTCCATAGTCACGTTTAGAAGTGGATAATCTTGGCCTAAGATTTGTTTGTATATGGAAACCCGGTATTGTAATCTGATCTTTTTCTCCACAGTGCGTTTCTACCAGGCAGATAATGTCAAATTTTATTATCTGGCTTTGAATTTCTGGGTCTGTAAGCTTGCATGTTCTCTGGTCATTGTTACTTGTAAAGGCCCCATCGATATTCCAGAAAGCCAAACTAACATTGTTTATATCCAACATCGGAAAACAGATATTAAAACAGTCAACGATCTTTACAAGTAAAATATAAATAAAATAAATCAGCAAGTAAATTAATAGTGTAGCATATTCACAAGATAAAGTAATGGTCTGATCCATAGCTTTCTACATCTAAAGATCATGGACATTGTATCCAGCTGTTGCTTGGAACATTGGATACCTGTTTAAAACAGTCGGTCATACCGCTAACCCTTTTATTGTCAAGCCAGCCAAAATCAGCTTCTATAGTTTTCTTTAGGAATGTCAATTTGCAAGGCCATGGAAGATCTCTTTTGAAAATTTATCCCTGGAATGATGAGCTCAATGGCTGAGCCAGTCATCCCAGCGGTAAACCTCCAAAATTAGTCCTCCCCGAGCCTGAAAACTGGCATTTTCAAAGACAAAATGGAAATTTACTTGAATAAATTTGACCTTTAAAGGGCTAATATAAGCTGATTTATACAACTTAAGTATTTGTCAGTCCACTCTTCATGAATGGGTCACAGGGTCAAACAAATTATAGTGGGTGTGATAATGAGTTAATAATGGCAGATGACATTTCGTGCGATTCACCAGTTTTATCATCGTCGTCATCATCATTATTATAATTCCTAGTATTATCATCACTATTATTGTCATTAATATTTCAAAATGATGTCATACCACAACAATCATTCACACATGATGACATCATACCACAACAATCATTCACACTTGATGACATCATACCAAAACAATCATTCACAGGATGACATACCACAACAATCATTCACACGATGACATCACTATGATTCTCATGGAAAAGTAAAGAAAATCACTTTCTGTGGCCAAATTTACTATTAAGGAATTTGAAAATATGCAAATAATATATTTTATTTTATCCAAATTATACAAAATAATAATGTGACATGCTTTGACTCTTCTGTGTTTATGCACCTTTCCAGAGTAATGATGTCATATGATGTCATAATCAGCTAAGCTGCATGTAGGATGACATCATAATCATTATGTCATAAATGATTCTATACGGCCCATCCTTAACTCTTAATAGTCTGACATGTTGTAGGAATTGCATGTCTCTACTATTTAATAAACATGTTGAATATTTTGAAACTAATTTGACTGCCCGATGGCAGCAACAGCACCCAGTCAAATTAGTATCAAAATATTCAACAGCTTACCTGTATAGTTTTCTGGAAATTGATAGTCAGGAAGTTCAGAGCGCGATTGATCCCATCACGAGTGAGGTGTAGGTGGAGCTTAGCTAGAGTGGGGTGGGGGTGGGGGCATAGTTAAAAATGGAAAGGTCCATTGATGGTTTATATAGTCGGTCTGTCTTGGCCATAAAGGGTTAAAAGCTAAGCCTTTAGCAGTCCTGAGTGTTTTCCAGGTGTTTTAATAATACGGTCAAGAATGAAAGGTTATGGTGACAATAACATTGAAGATTGTATTGTGTACAAGATATTTCTTAACCTTTTCAAGCATCATTGACAAAACCTTTAGAAGCTCAGTTTTAGGACATTCATACAGTATGTTGACAAATATTTTAACCCTTTAACCCCAGCAATGGCTTCCAGTCAAATTAATTTCAAAATATTCAACAGAATGAGTTTTGTATGGTAAAGACTATACTTTTTCTGTGATTTGTCAGTGAAAGGGTTCATGTTCCAACTAGTCAAACGCAGCCTCTGCAATGGTTTTAGGAAATGTCCATTTGCGAGCCAAGAAGCGGCTATTTTTGAAGCAGTTTGAACTTTGAAGACTATATTTGAAAATGTATCACTGAAATGTCTGGCTCGAGAATCAAGCCAGGCATTCCAGTGATACATTAAAAAAAATAGTCTTCTCTTATCCTTCAAATGGACATCCATTCACTGAGCAAAATGTAATTTTTTGACCGATCGCATTAAAAAGTAATTAAAAGGTGGGTTTTGAAATATTTTATGCAATAGAAAATATTCACGATTATTCGATTAATGAAATGGCAGTCATAAATTTTCAAATATAGAGTCAATTAACCCTTTCACTGATAAATCCCTGAAAAAGTGTATTCTTTACGATGTGAAACTTATTCTGTTGAATATTATGAAATTAATTTTTGTAGGGAATTCATCACTGAAAGGGTTAAACAAAATAAAAAATTTTCTTGACCACTATCAGAATATATGAAACTATATGAAAAATATACCATATATGAAACTTGGGGTACGATAATGGTACATGTATGTGAGGAAGTTTTGGCTGGAAAATATCTCTATTTCATCTTTATTTTCTGTTCAGATTCAAGATATTTTATTTTCTCGTGATGCGGCCACTCTGTTCGCGTGTACGGACGTGATCAGCAGAGATTCTGCAGACCGCAATATCATAGCCTGGGACTACACATCAGGTGTGGTGCTCTCAAATCAGATTTATCAAGTAAGAGAAGAGCCGCGTGATATACCCATCTCACATCCTGCACCAGTTCAATATAGGCTTGCGCGATTATTGCGTTGAGTGACCGCAATCGATTATTAAAAAATAATTGTGATTACTCGATTAATCAGCTTTGATACAAATTACCAAGCCATAACAACAAAGGAACATCAGTGACGAAAATTGCAATGGTGTTTAGAGTTGTCCATAAATTTGCAGGGCAAGAGAAGACTATATTTGAAAATGTATCACTGGAATGCCTGGCTCGATTCTTGAGCCAGGCATTCCAGTAATACATTAAAAAATTAGACTTCTCTTACCCTTCAAATGGACATACATTCACTAAGCAAAATGTAATTTTTTGACTGATCGCATTAAAAAGTAATTGAAAGTTAGGTTTTGAAATATTTTGTGCAATAGAAAATATTCACAGTTATTCGATTATTTAGTTTTTAGCTCACCTGGCCAAAATGGCCAAGTGAGCTTATGCCATGGTGACTGTCCGTCCGTCCGTCCATCCATCAACTTTTTCTTTAATGACTTCTCAAGAACTGCTGGGCCGATTTCAATCATATTTGGCAGGAAGCATCCTTATGGCATACCGATCTACGTTTGTTCAAAGGAAGTCGATCGGCCAATTTTCCCAGTGTGGCCATCTTGGATTTTGGCCAATTTTTAGAAACCTCTAAAAATCTTCTCTGAAACCGCTTGGTGGATCGATTCAAAACTCATGAAATATCATATAGGGCAAGAGCTGAACCAACTTTGTTCGAAGGAACTTGATTGGCCAAATGGTTCAGTGGCCATCTTGGATGACCTAGTTGTCGTGAAAACGACTTGCAGAACCGCTGAATGGATCGGGCTGAAATTTCGGGGATACGATTATGGACTAAGGGCCATTAAAGTTTGTTCATGGGAAGTTGATAGGTAAAAAACATGGCCACCGTGGACCAATCAAATTTTAGCGTGTTTGGCTGCTATATTCAATTTTTTTATTTGATGGATTTTGAAGCCGAAATGGTTTTCTTAACTCGGCTTACTTGTCAGTCAGCTGTCGTATAGCGATGCCCCCATCCGTCTTCTGTATGTCCATCCATCCATCTGTCTGTCCCTCACCATCAATGGCGGCTCATTTTGTTATTTCTTGACGGATTGACACCAAACTTGGTCACAATGTTAATGTCGGCATCTAATATCTGTCTTGTGAAAATGAAACTGATAGGACATCAAATGC
Organism: Chaetoderma sp. LZ-2023a; assembly: GCA_034401795.1. NCBI lineage: Eukaryota > Metazoa > Mollusca > Caudofoveata > Chaetodermatida > Chaetodermatidae > Chaetoderma > Chaetoderma sp. LZ-2023a. Next base: position 147,551,848 of record CM067373.1, on the reverse strand, counting down.
CAGAGTTATCACCCCTTAAATATGTGCAGTCTCACTTTCATAGGGGAAATACAGGTTTGTTCCCACCGTCCACTGATTTATCACCATGTCAGATTTTATTGTCATGGATTATACTCGAATTAACAGATTAACCTTTCCATCACTGGCTAAATATTTAACATATGTATTATGTGCTCTGACATCTATGTTCTTAAAAATATTTTGAAATGTATTTGATTGAAAGTTGTTGCTGCCTTAGGCGGCAATGAAAGTTGTTGCTGCCTAAGGCAGCAATGACTTTCAGTTAAATTATTTTCTAAATCAACTCCAGCTCACCCTACCCCTGCTGTTAACTTGGTAATTCAGCCAGATGCCCTTGAAAGCCTAAAATTTGTCAAAATTTTCTTGTCCGGAACAGATCTTGAAGAGTTTTGAACCTACAGTCACAATTTTTTTCCAGCAGATATATTACCTATAGACGAAGTGTCATGATTTCGATTCGGCAAAATCCTCCCATATTCGCTAGCGTTATCTCCGTTGAAAGCTTAAAATTTGTCAAAATTGTCTTGTCCGGGACAGATCTTGATTTGAACCTACACTCACAATTTTTTCCCCAGAAAATGTGTTATGTATAGGCGAAGTGTCATGATTTCGGTTCGGCAAGATCTGGCCATATTCGCCAGAGTTATCTCCCTTGAAAGATTAACATTTGTCAAAATTGTCTTGTCCAGGCCAAATCTCGAAGAGTTTTGAACCCACACTCACAAATTTTTTTTCAAAAGATGTGGTACATATAGCCGAAGTGTCATGATTTTGTTTTGGCATGATCCGCCCATATTCACGGGAGTCATGATCCAAATCTCGAAGAGTTTTGAAACCACACTCACAAATTCTTTTTCAAAAGATGTGTTATGTATAGCCGAAGTGTCGTGATTTCATTTCGGCAAAATCCTCATATATTCGCAGGAGTTATCTCCCTTGAATGATTAAAATTCGTCCAAATTTTCTTTTCCTGGCCGGATCTCGAAGAGTTTTGAACGTACACTCGCAATTTTTTTCCAGCAGATGTGTTAGGGATGGACGAAGTGTCATGATTTTGTTTCGCCAAACTCTGCCCATATTCGCCAGAGTCACCCCTTGAAAAGCTAAAATTTGTTTCAAAATTTTGTTGTCCTGTCCAGATCTCGAAGAGTTGAACCTACACTCACAATTTTGTTTTCAGCAGATGTTTTAGGGATAGTGTCATAATTTAGTTTCAGCCAAATCTGCCAGTATTCGCCAGAGTTATCTCCATTGAAACATTAAAATTCATCAAAAATTGTCTAGTGATTTCTTTGCCGTGGATTCCAAATGTGTACCTAATAGAAGTGACACGATGGATGTAAATCTTTCGCGATTTTTTATTTAATCGCGTAATCGCGCAAGCATACTTCAATAAGGTGACAGTTTGCTCAAGTATCCAACGTCATAATGAGTTACGTTAGCTGATGTCACAATCATAATGAGTTACGTTAGCTGATGTCACAATCATAATGAGTTATGTTAGCTGATGTCACAATCATAATGAGTTACGTTAGCTGATGTCACAATCATAATGAGTTACATTAGCTGATGTCACAATCATAATGAGTTACGTTAGCTGATGTCACAATCATAATGAGTTACGTTAGCTGATGTCACAATCATAATCAGTTACGTTAGCCGATGTCACAATCATAATGAGTTATGTTAGCCGATGTCTCAATCATAATGAGTTATGTTAGCCGATGTCACAATCATAATGAGTTACGTTAGCTGATGTCACAATCATAATGAGTTATGTTAGATGATGTCACAATCATAATGTGTTATGTTAGCTGATGTCACAATCATAATGAGTTATGTTAGCTGATGTCACAATTATAATGAGTTATGTTAGCTGATGTCACAATCATAATGAGTTACGTTAGCTGATGTCACAATCATAATGAGTTACGTTAGCTGATGTCACAATCATAATGAGTTACGTTAGCTGATGTCACAATCATAATGAGTTATGTTAGCCGATGTCACAATCATAATGAGTTATGTTAGCCGATGTCACAATCATAATCAGTTACGTTAGCTGATGTCACAATCATAATGAGTTATGTTAGCTGATGTCACAATCATAATGAGTTATGTTAGCTGATGTCACAATCATAATGAGTTATGTTAGCTAATGTCACAATCATAATGAGTTACGTTAGCTGATGTCACAATCATAATGAGTTACGTTAGCTGATGTCACAATTATAATGAGTTATGTTAGCTGATGTCACAATCATAATCAGTTACGTTAGCTGATGTCACAATCATAATCAGTTACGTTAGCTGATGTCACAATCATAATGAGTTACGTTAGGTGATGTCACAATCATAATGAGTTATGTTAGCTAATGTCACAATCATAATGAGTTACGTTAGCTGATGTCACAATCATAATGAGTTACGTTAGCTGATGTCACAATCATAATGAGTTATGTTAGCTGATGTCACAATCATAATGAGTTATGTTAGCTGATGTCACAATTATAATGAGTTATGTTAGCTGATGTCACAATCATAATGAGTTACGTTAGCTGATGTCACAATCATAATGAGTTACGTTAGCTGATGTCACAATCATAATGAGTTACGTTAGCTGATGTCACAATCATAATGAGTTATGTTAGCCGATGTCACAATCATAATGAGTTATGTTAGCCGATGTCACAATCATAATCAGTTACGTTAGCTGATGTCACAATCATAATGAGTTATGTTAGCTGATGTCACAATCATAATGAGTTATGTTAGCTGATGTCACAATCATAATGAGTTATGTTAGCTAATGTCACAATCATAATGAGTTACGTTAGCTGATGTCACAATCATAATGAGTTACGTTAGCTGATGTCACAATTATAATGAGTTATGTTAGCTGATGTCACAATCATAATCAGTTACGTTAGCTGATGTCACAATCATAATCAGTTACGTTAGCTGATGTCACAATCATAATGAGTTACGTTAGGTGATGTCACAATCATAATGAGTTATGTTAGCTAATGTCACAATCATAATGAGTTACGTTAGCTGATGTCACAATCATAATGAGTTACGTTAGCTGATGTCACAATCATAATGAGTTCTGTTAGCTGATGTCACAATCATAATCAGTTACGTTAGCCGATGTCACAATCATAATCAGTTACATTAGCTGATGTCACAATCATAATGAGTTATGTTAGCTGATGTCACAATCATAATGAGTTACGTTAGCTGATGTCACAATCATAATGAGTTATGTTAGCTGATGTCACAATCATAATGAGTTACGTTAGCTGATGTCACAATCATAATGAGTTACGTTAGCTGATGTCACAATCATAATGAGTTATGTTAGCTGATGTCACAATCATAATGACATATATCTCTGTCATGAGAATCGGTAGTCTGTCCAAAGCATACAAATTGCATGTCTTTGCTAAATTTATAATGTAATCCTTTCAACAACAAATCCCTGAAAAATAAATCCTCTACGAGGTATAGCATATTTTGTTGAGTATTTTGAAATTAATATGGCAGCAATGACTTCCAGTCATATTAATTTCAAAATATTCAACAGCTTTCCTGTTTGTTTGCCCTGAGATTTAGATATGAGGAATTCGTCAGTGAAAGGGTTGTGTTGAATATTTTCAAAATATAGGCAGCAACAGTCCCCAGTAAAATTATTTTAAAAATATTCAACTGCTTACAGTTACTTGAAATTTTGATTCTGGAAGTTCAAAGCATATAAATCTATTTCAGCACAGGTAAAATGGGCATGGCTCACAATGGAGCCTGTGTTGACTTTAACTTGTTCAGTTGAGCCTCAATCTTTTGTGTGGCCGGCCTATTAACCGACTAATCATTAAGATTAGTCAAGAACGGCTACATTTATGCTGATTAAGCATCCATTTGCAGGCCAGGAGAAGACTATTTTATAAACTTACCCACTGAAGTGACTGGCTCGTTTATCGAGCTAGGCATTCCAGTGGTAATTGTTCAGAAATTCTTCTTTTGGTATGCAAATTGACATTTCTAACTCCAGGCGCCATTTTTGGCCTTGACCATGAATGCCTGGCTTGATGTCTAAGGGGTTTTAACACTTTAATACTTAGAATTGTTCAAGAAAATTTCAATTTTTTTTCTTTCAAAATGTCCATTTGCAGACCAAGAGAAGACTATGTTTGAAAATTTACTACTGGAATGACTGGCTCGATCATCGAGCCAGTTATTCCAGTAGTAAATTTTCAAAAATAGTCTTCTCTTGGTCTGCAAATGGACATTTCTCAAGAACACTACGGAAGCCGTTTTTGACTGATATGAGTGTTAAAGGGTTAAATCTTGGAGATATGCATTTTCTAAGCAACTTATCTTGGTTATGAAGACCTAAACTTGGACACATGCCTCCTTATAAAGAGGAGATTTGACACAATGACCTTGGGGTCAAAAGGTTAGTGTTTAAACCAGAATTGTCCATCAGAATTTGACATTCTGCCATCCGAGCTTGAGCAGAATAGTCTGACATCAGTGGTTGGGCTTACAAGTGTCATGAGTATCAAGATGTACACAGTCTATTGTTTTATAAATCTATGTTGGAATGTTATTTTCTCCCCTCCAATACAAGTTGTTGTAGATATTATTTAGTGTAGAATACTATAATATACTTATATACACATCAACACTAACCGTGTTTAAAATATTAGTCAGGGACCGACCTACCCATTCACCAATTAACCAAATGCTATTGAAATTGAGATCTCGCTTAGAATAGAAAGCAGGATTGGCTAAATATTTAGCAAATTATTAGATAATATTTTCCATAATTTCTAAGTAGAGAATCTTTAAAATTCACTTTGAAGAACATTTTATGATAAGTATAGACCTACTTATGTAACTATGAAGTTTTACTACCTCGGTAGATTAAAGGGTTACCAATTAGTGTGATTGATTCCGATTGGATCCATACAATGGAGTTGGTGGATCCAGAATTTCTCACGATCCTTGTGGGGAGATGTTGTTTCCATGCTAACAAGATCATGGTGGAGTACTTCTATGATTTGTATATAAACATTACAAAAATGTACAACCAAGTAACATTTATACATATACACAATCGACCAAGTACATGAGATCAACAATTCAGGCAACTACCCCCACAACCGGACACATAATATACAGCCAACTGGGTACAAACGGGTACAACCGGGTACATGGGAAACACATATACATGACCAACCGGGTACACAAGGATGAGAACAATCAAAGCTACCCCAACAACCGGGTATAAGAACATGTACAAACAGGTACAACCGGGTACACGTACACCCAACCGGGTACATGTACACAACCAAATGGGTACAACCGGGTACATTTGGTGTAGCAAAAAGGTATAAAAGGAGCACGCAAACAGCACATCGGCATCCAAACTCAACTGACACTCCAGTTCGCGTCAGGACAACAGCAAAGCATCAAGTTTTCGGGAAAGCTATTTATGTAACTGATACTTATATTATGTTTTATTATGACAAAGTAAACCATGAAATCCTAATATCTCGGATCAAAAGCACCTATATAGGCCAGCTTTTGAATATTTTGAAACTCATTTGACTGGAAGCTGTTGCTGCGTTAGGCAGCAACAGCTTCCAGGCAAATTAGTTTCAAAATATTCAACCTAATTTTGTCAGGTATGTAGCATTGAAAGGGTTACCCGGTGGTGATGATCGTAAACATTGGAAAACATTGGCTAATAAAGTTAAGATTTGGGTAAGAAAAAGGGTAGTTGGCTAATCTATTGGCTAATGATTTGTGAAAGCCAGGTCTGTCCCTGTTAGTTTTTTCTAATGATCATAATTGTCTTCTCTCTAGGAGCGTTACACATGCACACGGCTGAAGCTTCACCCTACAGATGGCTATTTCTTAGCACAAACGCATGGGAACTATATCGCAATGTTCTCCACTAGCAAGCCATACAAGATGAATCGGTCCAAGAGATTTGATGGTCATCAGGTAAGAAGACTTGATGCTGTTACCCCCTTAATAGTCAAGCCAGCCAAAACTGTCCTTTGTAGTGCTTCTGAGGAGACTCCAGTTACAGGTCAAGAAGACTTTTTGAAAATTTATCACTGGAATGCCTGGCTCAATAACCGGGATTTCAAGATAGTGATCATTCCAGTGGAAAAATTTTCAAAAATAGTCATCTATGACCTGTAAATGGCCAGTCTGTATTAAACAGCTTTTGTAAGAAATGTCCAGAATTTGAGCAACTGACAGACAGACATACATAATGATTTATACTTGTTGCAAATCTTAACTACAAATAATGAATTCTTTCCTTGTAAACCATACACAGGGGGAATCACTCTGATAGCCACACGTGACCTGTGTATACAAGAGTTTTCTCCCTTCCCTTGTTAGCCAAAGCTCAGCTGACTGAAGTCATTAATGAGTTTGTGTAAAGTATTAGATAAAGCGTGTTTTATCTTAATTTCATTAACCCTTTCACCACTGAGTTCCCCGTAGCTCATTTTCACGGCAACCATACAGGAGAATTGTTGAATATTTTGAAATTAATTTGGCCTTAGGCATCGATGGCTTCCAGTCAAAATAATTTCAAAATATTCAATAAATTAAATTTTATATCGTAAAGAGTTTGTTTTCCGGGATTTGCCGTGTAATCTTGCTTAGCTCATCAGAATTCCTCATGCTATATGGAGAAGTTGAGGATCTATCTCAGCACACTCATGTGCAGTAGATCCTATCATGTCATAGTTTTGTGTTAGGCTCCGAGCAAGTAATATCTCAGTCCCAACATTCGCTTATATAAATTCAATTTGCTAAACCAATACATCTATCCCACATTGACGTAATTACGGTGGAATTCCCGTAAAACAACGCTCAGAGCACCGCTGCTGGCTGGTAAAGTCAACATAGAGCAGCTGACCCACATTGAGTTACTATTGCACTAAAATACACCACAATTTAAATCATTCCTATGATAAACTAAAATCACAATATTATGGAAGACAAATCATTTGAAAGCGCATCCAATTGCCTAAACATTAATGCATTATTTTGTATATTTTTGTAGAATTTTCACCGAATCATCTGCATATATCATAAAATACACCATTGTACCCGAGTTCATTAAAAGTGGACAATAGGCGGTACTTTAAAAGTACAATTAATTGGATAAAATTTCACACCAATATTAAATCCAACACATAAATGGCTTAGCTGTCCAATGGTGTATGACTTCAAAAATATTATGATCTTACTACTTCACCATAAAATGGTTCAAGTGCATTGAATCTGAGTCTAATGGTAAAGTAATTCTGCTTGCACGACACCCAGAGAATTTACCAGCCAGAGGTGTTGTGAGCAATGAATCTCCACTGTATCCATCCATCATATGATACCAAAATCAACTATGTGGCATATAGAATGACATCACAAGCAATGAAGTCATTATGATGTCATGAATGACGTAGACACGAACGCATAGTTGAAGACGGACTATGTGTTGTTGTATGAATTGTATTGTCTTTACTATTTAATAAATATCTTGTTGAATATTTTGAAACTAATTTGATTGGGTGTTGTTGCTATTGCCATAGGCAGCAACAGCACTCAGTCAAATTAGTTACAAAATATTCAACAACTAGACTATAATTTTCAGGAAATTGATGGTCAGTGCATTCAGGGATCGATCAATCCCAACACGGCGAAGTCTGGGTGGAGCTTAGGTAGTGAGGGGTGGGCATAGCTAAAACTGGAAATGTCCATTCATTGTGGGAAGGTATTTTCTCATAATACGGCCATGCAGGAAGTGCCTGTTGATTAGTCAAATTGATTACCGGTACATCAGAGTTATGTAATACTGAAGATCTGTCCACTGTAGTCCTTCTGAAATACACTTTTAACCCATTCACTGACAAATCCTGAAAAAAGTATATTCTCTGATATAAAACTTATTCTTAGTCGAAACTCAGTAGGTTCGGACACGCAAGCCGCCAGGTCTACACAGACCTGAAAGCCACCAAAACAACCGGTAACAATTACAACCGGTGAAGTTGACCACAACCGCCAAAAAAAGTTGCCCAACCGCCAAAAATGGCAGAACCGGCAATAACCATCCATAAGTATGTATGGGAAACTACGCCCCTCTAAAATCAGAATCCAATGACATCTCAGATTGATATCAAACTGCCATAGGTATTCTCATCAGACCTGAATGATGAAATCTCCACCTCATGGAGAACACTTCAAGGTATCCATACAGGTAAGCTGTTGAATATTTTGAAACTAATTTGACTGGGGAATGAGTCACATTGCTTAAAAAAATTCAACAGATTAAATTATAAATTTATCAAAGGGAGACAATTCGTACACTTTAGACAAACCTTTCGATTTTTGTGCGACGCAGTGTATGTCAGATACTGGTGTGACAGATCATATCCCTCTATTTGGAGCAGAATCACTGCGCTTGAAAATTCTGCTCATTAACAAATTTCCTGTCAAGTTTAATCCTTTAACCTCACATACCAGAAACACCAAATTTTTTATAATGTACTTGATATTCTGTTGAATATTTTGAAACCAATTTGACTGGGAGATGTTGCTGCCAATGTTAAATTGTTTTCAAAATATTCAACAGCTACTCTGTATATTTATCATGAAATTGAGACACTTGAATTTCCTGGGTTAAAGGGTTAGGCAGCCATTCTATAGACCTTATAGATTATTACCTAACATCTGCTATGTATGAATTTTCTCCACAGCTTGCTGGTTTTAACCTCGGCTTTGACATCAGCCCTGACGGCAGTACCGTGATCAGTGGCAGCCAGGATGGATCTGTTCATTTCTATAACTACATGTCGGGAAAGCGTATTCGTACCCTGGCTGTTAGTCGAGCAGTGTGTATGGATGTCGCGGTACATCCTGTTCTCTTCAGTACTATAGCGTGTTGTGACTATGATGGTAGAGTGATGGTTTGGCAGTAGATTAGATCAGTATAAATAAATCTGTCTTAACTGGAGGGAGGCACTTTATTACACCGCTATCCAAAGTCAAAATATGTTACTTGTTAGGTGACTCGATTGAAGTAGGTCCGACCTGTCTGGATTGTATTCTCACACATATGAGTTATCAGCCATAAAGAACATCCAAAAGAATTCTGCATAGATTTGTTTCAAACTTGTCATATCTTTACAAACACCTGTCATCAGGATCAGAGCGCACTCAGACTAGTATTCTAGTTGTGGGTACCACTAACTGGAGGAAAACACAGCATTCTAGTTGTGGGTACTACTAACCAGAGGAAAACAGCATTCAAATTGTGGGTACCACTAACCGGAGGAAAACACTGAGCATTCTAGTTGTGGGTACCACTAACCGAAGAAAAACACTGAGCATTCTAATTGTGGGTACCACTAACCGAAGGAAAACACTGAGCATTCTAGTTGTGGGTGCCACTAACCGAAAGAAAACACTGAGCATTCTAGTTGTGGGTACCACTAACCGGAGGAAAACACAGCATTCTAGTTGTGGGTACCACTAACCAGAGGAAAACACAGCATTCTAATTGTGGGTACCACTAACCAGAGGAAAACACTGAGCATTCTAGTTGTGGGTACCACTAACCGAAGGAAAGCACAGTATTCTAGTTGTGGGTACCACTAACCAGAGGAAAACAGCATTCTAATTGTGGGTACCACTAACCGGAGGAAAACACTGAGCATTCTAGGTGTGGGTACCACTAACCGAAGGAAAACACTGAGCATTCTAATTGTGGGTACCACTAACCGAAGGAAAACACTGAGCATTCTAGTTGTGGGTACCACTAACCGAAGGAAAACACTGAGCATTCTAATTGTGGGTACCACTAACCGGAGGAAAACACAGCATTCTAGTTGTGGGTGCCACTAACCGGAGGAAAACACTGAGCATTCTAATTGTGGGTGCCACTAACCGGAGGAAAACACTGAGCATTCTAATTGTGGGTACCACTAACCGGAGGAAAACTGTTTCATGGTCAGGATGTGTGAAGATCACATTTTTTAATAGCATATGTCCATTAGCAGGCGGAGACGGAACAATTTGTGAACATTTTCCCCTGGAATCATAAGGTCAGTTGTCGAGTGAACCATTCGTCATAAATTTTCAAACCATTTTGACTGGCATAAATAAAGATGAATAATAAGTTGTTGGATTTCTATCTGTGATACTGAATACTACAAAACAGCAGAATTTTATATTCAAATTTTATTACCATTTCTATACATCTGTTCCGGTTAAAACAATCTCTGTACATATATCAACATTAATATTATTAAATAAATATTTACAAAACAAATTTAATGCTGGTCATAATGTTAACACATTAGAGTAAATGTGTTATTTTTTAGATCAGAATTATGTGATATGATTTTAGCTGACCAGGAAACCAAACTGTTAGGGATTAATGCAGTTTCCTTGAAGCGTTAAACAAACTTATATATAATTTAACCCTTTAATGGTCAAGCCGGCCAAAACCGGCCTCTGCAATGGTCTTGAGGAATAGCCATTTGCAGATTAACAGAAGACTATTTTTGAAAACTTAGCACTGGAATGACTAGCTCGATAACCGAGCCAGTTATTCCAATGGGAAATTTCCAAAAATAGTCTTCTTGGGCTGCAAATGGACAGTCAATAAAGAAGTATTTCAATTTTCTTGGCCAAGTGTTAGCATTAAAGTGTTAAAGTCCACACGGCTCATGTCAGATATTGTGTGCTATATAAAGTATGGCAGCATTGGCAGAGTGTGCAGATCAGTCACTCTGTCACTCTGTAATGCTCACAAGAATGTACATCTTTGTGTAGTCAAACTCCATTTGCTGGCCAATAGAAAGCTGTTTTTGTAAATTCACAAATTGTATAACTGGTTCATTTATCAAGCCATTTATTGCATTTGTAAATTTTCATATTAAATAACATTTGATTGTCCTGCAAATGGACATTACAAATGACCACTACAGTAGCCGCCATTTTTACCAGACCATTAAAGTGTTCTCGTTACAATTTGCTTAATGTTGGTGCTTCCATTCTGTCTCTGCGCTATCTGTGATGTCATATATGCTCAGATACAGCAAATACATTAGCAGAGTTATCTCCCTTATCCAGGCTAAGCATGTGTGGCTGGTTAAGCCTGGGCCCATGTTCCCGAAGCTTTTGTTAGTATAGCGATATCGTTACTTCAATAGCATAACATGAATGTAATGATGTCACTATCGTAACAATAGCTTCGGGAACATGGGTCCTGGAGGGTTACAATAGAATGGTACATAACCCTTTCACCAATGAATTCCCTAGATCTCATTTTCAACGCAACCATTATAGGAAACTGTTTAATATTTTGAAATTAATTTGACTGGCAGCAACAGCTTCCAGACAAATTAATTTCAAAATATTCAACATAATAGGTTTTATATCATAAAGAATTTGCTTTTTTCAGGGCTTTGTCGATGAAACTTTAACACTTAAGCTGGCCAGAAACAGCTGCTGCTGCGGTCTCAAGGCAAATATCTATTTGTACATCCAAAGAGGACTATTTATTGAAAGTTTATCATTGGAATGACTGGCTTGATAACTGAGCCAGTCATTCTAGTGATAAACTTAAAAAAATAATCTCTTGGTCTCCAAATGGAAATTTGGGTTTCTTGAAGAGATTTGAGGGTACTTTTTATCTCGCATTTTCACGAAGTTGAAAAAAAAGAGATTTTGGGAGAAGGGGGAAATTTTTTGCATTGGCGTGCGGACAGGTTTAATCTTTTTAAAATGACATTTGTGGTTATCCGATTAAAAAAAAAAAAATCACAGATGTGTTCTATGGGATGCTTAGGCCTAGCCTGCATCAAAATTATATTGATTTTATAAAATTTTTCCATACTCCAGATTTTTTGGGTGTTTGAACTGTGACTATTTTAGTGTGAATTTACATGCAGGTTATATCCTGATTATGGTTCTTGACTGTTAAACTTTTTTCAAATGACAAAATTTACACCCACAAGGGGTTGGAAGATTTGAATAAAACTTCACAGATGTGTCCTATACTATGCTTAGGACTAGTCCACATCAAAAAGCTTTGACATTTTTCCCAGATTTTTTTCATTGTTTGAGGCTGATTTGTATGCAGGTTCTATATCCTGGTTATGATTCTTGGCTGTTGTTTTTTTAAGATGACAATTACACCCACAAGGGGTTATGCGATTTGAATACAACTTCACAGATTTGTTCTATACCATGCTTAGGACTTGTCCACATAAAAAATAAATTGATTTTCAAAATCTTTCCATATTTTTTCGGCATTTGTACTTTGATAATTTTATGGCTGATTTGCATCCAGGTTATATGTATTATGCTGTGGTTAAGGTTTTTCAAATGACAATTTAATCAGCAAAGACTTGCTTTTGAAAATTGAAACCTTTGGGATGATTATACATATGGGCAAGGATGTGCATGACACTTTTGGAATTTTTCTGACCCAGGGGTCAAAAATAAGAAATTTCCCAAGGTTTTCATGTCGCATATCATTTTGAAGCCAATGATGAGTAGACTAAAGTACAAGGAATTATTTTGATCTTGGGTCAAACTCAGGGTAGGGGGTGGGGTCGAAAGTGGGCACCAATCGATTGTAAAGCAATCTATATATATATATATATATATATATATATATATATATATATATATATAATATGGTCATTGTGACCAGATTTGGTATAAATCACTCAAAATATAACAGAAAGGGCTGAAAGTAGCCCACGCTGTTTGATACAAGACCAGGGTTCATGCAGCTGACAGGTTTCCTTATTCAAGGACATTTCAAGGACCTTCAAGTCTAACAAAGTTGATTTCTCAAGGGCTCAGAACCAGTTTCCTGGACAAAGTGAGAATATGACACTGGTGAAAAATTTCATACAGCTTACCTTTAGAACCTTTCAAATTACAGTTTGAATTTTGGGACTTACTCGGTTCCAGATAGATTTTGCAAATCAAATTGCCAATCAAATTTTGCAGACAGTAAAAATCACATGGGAGGAAATGTTGATTTTCAAGGGCTTTTCAAGGCGGATGGGTGAAATTCCAGTACTTTTCACGACAAATTTCAAATTCAAGGCTTTCTAAGAAAGATGCCAAAATTCAAGGGCTTTTCAAGTTTGTACAAACCCTGAAGCCAAAATTCAAGGGCTTTTCAAGTTTGTACAAACCATGAAGACACATCTGTAGTAAGCCACCAAACAATAATTTCAATGAGCAAAAACTGTTGACTTGCTGAATTTTGAAAACAATTTGACTGAAAGTAAGCCACCAACAACTTTCAATCAAATTGTTTTCAAATTATTTGGGAGTTCCAGATATAACCCTTAGAATGGCGTCTGCAAAAACTTAGCAGTCAGACAGTTAATATACATCCATACACCGCGGTTACTGTATATAACAAACTCTTGAAATTACGGCCTGGGTTAATTTTGACGATGCCCCGTGTGATTGTCAGTGAGAAGCTGGCCTATTTTTGTTACACTATTAGCTTAAGTCGGGTTACATATTACGATGTTTCGCTAAGATGCGGTCATATTCCCGTCTCCTAGACAATTCCAAGAGACCCGTAGACAGGCCTTGGTATGGTGCTAACCCTAATTTAGAATCAGAAACCCCCGCACATATTACAGTTACCATAAGGCATTTAGTAATTAAACTAATTTACATGTGATTGCTGAAATGCATATACATCAACTTCCTGCAATGAATATGCATGCGCAAAGCTGACTGTGAGTCGGTCGAAATGACAGTAACGGTCGTAAGCCATGTACACATACGATTTCATTACTGCTTTGATAAGATTATATTCAGATCTCATTTTAATATCTTATAGACCCGCATCAAAGTCTTGACATGTTAAAACTTTTCTGATTTGGCTATTGGCATTCCGATTTGCTAACACCTTCCAAAATATCACCGTGACCATACCATAGAAACATATACACAATACAAACAGATGAGTTTTCTCCGGATTTTACATACTGATCCAGACCGTGACCGCATCTTAGCGAAAAATCGTAATATGTAACCCCAGATTGACAAGTTTGGTTACTGTAGCTGATGCTTAGAACTTTCACTGATGAATTCCCCGTATCTCATTTTCAAGGCAACTATACAGGGAAACCCGTTGCTGCCTTCCAGTTAAATTAATCTCAAAATATTCAACAGAATTACTTTTATATCATAAAGAATTTATTTTTTCAGGGATTGGTTGGTGAAAAGGTTAAAGTTTGTATGCCTACACACAGGATAGGTACTTCTAAAGGGATTTCAACATCTTTGATGTAAATAAATCATATAAAATACTGACTGAATGCTTTATTATAGGTGCTAATAAGGACCATCAACTAAACATCCCTGTACATGTACCACTCATGAAAGGTAAAACATGTTTTTGCATCAGGAATTATAAATGTTGAGATACTTTTAATTAACATTTACCCATTTGGATTATTATGTCACGTAGAGCTCAGTAAAAATCACATATACACAAATTTTAGAATTGATACATGTGTATACTAAGTCTATAGCAGATGGTTTATGATCAATTTTGGCAACAAAAATTTTGGCAATATCAAACCTGGAAGCATTGGTGTTATCAGCAGTAGCAGTTGAAAATGAAACATAAATATAATGTGAAATAAGGTGATAGGTTTCCAAAATAAAATAACACTTACTGTTGCATATTTTGTACTTAATTTGATTGGAAGCCATGGCTACCTCATTTCTTACATCGTGTTCAAAAATTGTCCTAACTTACATGTATCTGTGTTTGTTCTGTAAACACGTTAACATATCTACAGACGTACTGTAAATAATCTAATATAATATATAATTTATGGAACTGATAAACATAATGCTTTGAAAACAAGTGCAATCTCCTACCTTTTTGTCACACTGTCAATTTTGTTCAGATTTTCCAGATTTTTGGGACTGCAAGCAAAGTTATGGGAACCTAGCGTATGGTCGTACCCTTTATTGTGATCAAATTTGGCCCATATCACACCAGCAGTTTCCAATAACAATAGATCCTGAGTTTGATAAAATCTGGTTCAACTTTTTATCTGGAAATCCTTTCACGGTAAAATCCTGTGTTGTGTTAAAGCTTGAGGCTATTTGGATCAATAGTTTTTGATATACAGGTCTGGACACAGACAGGAAGGCAGACAGACACACACCTGAATGCAATGCCATCTTCCCCTTACGTGACGAGGGTAATAATCATCTGATGTTGACAAAATACTGAGTGCAGAAATGCAGCAATTTCCTGAGAGAGACCAAGAGAGAAATACGAGTATTTCGGAAAATTAACCATTAAAATGAACATTTACAGATTTCTCAGATTTTCTGTAAAACAGCCAAAGCTGTGTAATTATAGTGTATGGTCAAAACCTTTCTTGTGTTAAAATTTGAGCCAAATTACTATAGTAATTCTTTAGATAACCATGGAAATTGAATCTTATCTGATCTGAATCTGCATGTTTTAATCTGGATGGTGGTAAAATTCTGGAAATTCTTTGACGGTAACACACACTTTTTAAGTACAGCTCTGCACACAGACAAGCCCAAATGAAATACCCTCTTCAACTTATGACCTAAAGGTAATTATCAGCAGTATTATCACTATAATATGAAATCTCGTATCTACAGCACCTCAAAGAGGGTATAAATGAGGAATAACAGTATATTATATAATTAGTTATATATGACACTTATGCTGTCATAATCACATACCTCTCACACGTGACGAGAACATCAGAATAATAAATATGATTAACATGTTAACGGTCAAGTCACTCAAAAACGGGCCAAGAAAACTTTCAAAATTTACCACTGAAGTGACTGGTTCTATAAACTGAACCAGTTATTTCAGTGGAAAATTTTCTAAGACCTCTTGGCTGCAAATGGACCATTTCTATGTAACAATTCTAATTTTCTTGACAAGCATTAAAGGATAGCCCAGGTTTATTGTTATTCCCAGACTAAATTAGCTAAATTCTAAAATACAGATCTTTGTAAACATCAAATCAAAACAAATAAATATGAAATAACAAAAGGCCCAGTGGCCCGTATCACTCACCTAGAATGTTGCACTACATACAGAAACATAAATATATTTGCCCGAAATGTAATAATTCTGGTCCAGAAACAGAAATGTGTTTTAATTGTTGAGTTTTGCAGACGACATTCATGGGGTTATATCTCTGGACATGCTAAATATTTTGAAAACAATTTGATTGAGTTGTTGTTGGTGGCTAAGCTCCGCAAATGGCGCATAATACCCCGCCATGATGATAAACCAATGAATGAGATATCAGAAAATATTTATTTCTTCATCAGACCAGTCATCTGTTAAACGGTCAAGGAGGTATCGTCCGGAAACCAAATTTTCAAGATGGCTGCCGCTGACTGGCGGCCATATTGGATTTTGGATTATCGTAAATTTCGATAATTTTCTTCACCAGACATATTCCAATGACTCTAGTAAGTGATCCGATAAATGGTAACGGAGATATCATCCAGAAAACACCTTTCAAGATGGCAGCCCATGGAGTTCGGATCATCGTCAATTTAGATAGGTTTTTTCTCCAGACCTAGTCCAACCACCCTACAAAGTTTCAAAGCGATCCGATAATCGGGAACAGAGTTATCATCCGGAAACCAATTTTCAAGAAGATGGCTGGCGGCTATTTTGAATTTCAGATCATTCTCAATCTCGATAGGTTTCTTCACACCTAGTCCAACCACCCCATGAAGTTTTGAAGCGATCCGATAAACAGTAACGAGTTATCATCTGGAAACCAATTTTCAAGATGGCCACCAGTGGCTGGCAGCCATCTTGGATTTCGAATCATTGTCAATCTCGATAGGTTTCTTCCCCAGAGGTAGTCGAACCAACCTATGGTTTAATAGCGATCCAATAAACGATAACAGAGTTATCATCTGGAAATCAATTTTCAAAATGTTCACCGGTGGTTGGCGGCCATCATAGATTTCGGATCATTGTCGATTTCAATAGCTTTTCCTCAGACCTAGTCCAACCACTATAAAGTTTCAAAGCGATCCGATAAACGGTAACAAAGTTATCATCCGAAAACCAATTTTCAAGATGACCGCCGGTGGCTGCCAGCCATCTTGGATTTCGGATCATCGTTGATTTCGATAGGTTTCTTCCCCAGACCTAGTCCAACCACCATGTGAAGTTTCAATGTGATCTGACAAACGGTTACGGAGTTATCATCCGGAAACCACTCTGCCATCCGCACGCCCACCCAGACGGATGGCACCATTACATAATGCGTAAAAAAAGTCAAGTTTTTGCTCATTGAATATTATTCTCCGGTGGCTTGTAGCAGCGAGACAGTTAAAAGCTTAAAAGTTGTGGCTGGGCAGGTGATTTAGAAGTAGTCTTGATCTTTACAACCCAGAAATGACAATTTAGAGATTTTGAAGCCTACCATGTTGCTATGGTTCTACCAGCCAAGTTTGATTAAAACCAGTCCAGTAGTTAATTAGTATTTTAACTTTCTAACCTCAGTTTAAGAAAATTTTATTTTTCTGAGAAAACGTCCATTTGCAGACCAAGCGATTGAAAATTTATCACTAATGACTGGCTCCATTATCGAGCAAGTCATAACAGTGGTAAATTTTCATAAATAGTCTTCTCTTGGTCAGCAAATGGACAAGTCTCAAGACCAGAGCAGAAGCCATTTAGGCCGGTTAATTGATTTTATGGATATATAGTCTCCCCTGTTTAAGACTATATGCTCGGCCTCAACGTGGCGCAGGGGTGTAACCCACTGGGTGTCAATCCAGACATTTGGAGGGGCTAACCAGAGCATTATGCACAACGCTAATGAAATAACACTTGGAGATCGAATCAACCAAAATGGTGCTCGCCCTGTGAGGATCCGCCAGCCAGGTGCAGCGCCGGGTTCCACGCCTCGAAGCAGCCCACCCTCAGCTACTGGAGGTCCCATCAACTCGTCTTGTGGAGCCAGGGGACGAGGATGGAGAGCTACCTGGCCAACCGAAAGAGAAGACCAAACCCAAAGAGAACCCCAGTATCAACATCATGCACTGGAACGCAGAAGGGGTTACCAACAAGAAATCAGAGCTCGAACAGTTCCTGTACGAAAACAACATTGATATCTGCTGCATCCAAGAGACACACCTGCAAGAAGGAAAACCATTTAAGATCAGAGGTTACCAGATTTTCCGGTGTGATCGAAGAGGAAGAAAGAAAGGCGGGGTGATCACCTTGGTCCGAAACAGCGTGAACGCCAGCCAGATCAAAACCTTTATGGAAGAGGCAGAATATATCAAGATCAAGGTAACAACCAGCAACTCTGTGATTGACAATGTCAATTATTATTTCCCTAATGACAAGAATCTCTCACTTGACACAATCCAGGTCCTCATTGCGGGAGACTTTAATAGCCAGTCCCAGAGCTGGGGATACAGAACACTTGATAAACGAGAAGACATTGAAGCATGGCAAGATGAAAAGCCCCTTTTACTTGTCAACGATCCCACAGATCAGCCTATCTTCTACTCGCGCCGGTGGCACTCGACAACAACGCTGGACTTGGCATTTTGTACAGAAGACATTCACAGAAACCTCAGTAGAGTGGTCGGATCGCAGTTAGGAGGAAGCGACCACCGCCCAGTCCTCCTCTCTTTCTGGATGTATTTTGACAAGTTCACCTCAACATCCAAGGTGGAACTACAAAAAGGCAAATTGGAGTCTGTTCAGCATTCGTTCCAATGAGCCTACCCAAAATATAGGAAAAACATCAACACTGTGGTCAAGGAATTTAATTCAAGTATACTCAAGGCTGCCAACGAAGCGATTCCTCGAGGGTTCAGGAAAAACTACTGCCCCTACTGGACAGCAGAACTGCAAGCAGCACATGATAAACTAGACAAGGCCAGAGAAGATGCAAAGGTAATCCCTGTCATGAAAACCACTTCACGCTACAACAAACTAAAGCCAGGTATCTAAAGACCAAGCTGGAGGCCAAAAGAAGAAGCTGGAGGGAAAAGGGTTTAATTTAGAGAGAGACACCACAAAGCTATGGAGACTGACTAAAGCACTGAATGATGAGAGTGTCGGGGGAGAGAAGATTACTCTTGAAGAAGATGGACAAACACTGACAGGAAAGATGGCTGCAGATGCCTT
Source organism: Chaetoderma sp. LZ-2023a (assembly GCA_034401795.1). Classification (NCBI taxonomy): domain Eukaryota; kingdom Metazoa; phylum Mollusca; class Caudofoveata; order Chaetodermatida; family Chaetodermatidae; genus Chaetoderma; species Chaetoderma sp. LZ-2023a. The sequence goes on along the minus strand of CM067373.1, from coordinate 147,532,566 downwards.
TGCGAAGGCATATGCAAAAGAAAGCAACATTTCTATACCACGATTGCATCAAAAAGAGGTTAGAAAACAGCAAAAGGAAAGAACAGACACCAACACTCACGATGCAATGAAAGTGACATTAGTTTAGCAGAACTGAAGAAGGCTGAAATCTCCCGGGCCAGATGGCATTACGAATGAAATGATCCAACACCTTGGTAATGCATCTCTCCGCAAGTTGCTAGACATCTTTAATCTCAGTTGGACCAATGGAGAGGTTCCTCAGTGCTGGAAAGAAGCCAGAATGACTCCTATTCTGAAAAAAGGGAAGAACAAGACGGAGCTACCATCCTATCAGTCTTACAAGCTGCATACGCAAGACCATGGAGCGCATCATCAACCAGCGGTTGCAGTGGTACCTGGAGTCGGAGAACATTATAGTTTCAGAGCAGGCCGGCTTCAGAAGATACAGGAGCACAGAAGATCAAACAATACATCTTGCACAGGTCATAGAGGATACTTTTCAAGCCAAGAAGGTGATGCTAGCTGCGTTTATCGATCTGCAGAAGGCATTTGACAAGGTGTGGAAGGATGGCCTCCTCGTGAAGCTCTGGTGCACAGGCATCGGTGGCAACATGTTCCGATGGACCAAGTCATACCTACACAATCACAGAGCTAGGGTGCTGGTGGATGGACAATCTGGACAGAATGTATTGCTGAGACAATGGGTGCCACAAGGCAGAGTATTATCACCAACTCTGTTCATACTCTTCATTAATGACATTGTAGCAGAGCTGCCCAATTGGATCCAAGCAGCCCTCTATGCAGATGACCTCGTACTCTGGTGCACCGAGGAGTACACAACGACTGCCACGTACAGAATGCAGCTCGCCTTGGACATAATTACAGCTTGGGCCAATCGCTGGTGTATTACCATCAACAAAGAAAAATCATCAGCCATGCTATTCTCACTGTCCACCAAAACCAAGGATCCAGCTCATTGATGACAGCAGCTAAATCTCATCAACAGAACCTCGACAGAGTACAAAACCAGGCACTGCGCATCATCACTGGTGGAATGAGATCAACACCAATAGAAAAAATGGAGCAGACAGCAGGCATCCCCCCCACTTAGCAAAGGAAGGGTATGCAAAGCACTGATCCAAGCTGCAAAGTTCAAATCGTTCAACAACCACCCGATGAAGATCAGGCAAGCACAGCTGTCATCAGGAAGACTTAAAAGATCAAGTTTTGTGAGAGACAAAAGCACTTCAAAGGAAACATCAAGAAATGTTGCCAGCACAAATAGAAGACCCAAACCACACCCTTGATCCTTCACCCTGGGAAAACAAACTAGAGAGCAAAGCTATTCGCACCACAGTACCTCATCTCACAACCAAAGATGAACACAGTGATGTAAGCAAGAAGGCCCTGACCCTAGCCATGCTGGAAGAAATGTACCCTCAGGAGACATGGATAAGGATCTACACAGATGGATCAGCCAAAGATGCAGTTAGGAGCGGAGGTGCCGGACTGCACATACAGTATCCAAACGGACAACATGAGTCAGCTGCAATACTGACAGGCAAACACTGCACAAACTACAGAGCTGAAGTCGAAGCACTGGTTCATGCAGCTAATACCATCAGCAGAACAGCAGACCCTATTGCACAGATTGTCTTTTTATCTGATGCCCGCTCCGTCCTTGAGGCTATCACCAAAGGTAAGCTGCCACAACTTGAAGAAGCACTACAAGCCATCAAATGCTTTCGGATAGCACTGCAGTGGATCCCCTCACACTGTGGAGTCCAAGGAAATGAGGAAGCAGACAAGATGGCAAAGGTGGGTGCAGAAGAGAATCAGACAGAAAACATGGTTACCCATACATAGATGAAGACTATCATCAAGTCACTCTATAGAACACCTCAATCAGAAGATACCTACCATCATCTCTCGAGGCCAGAGCAAGTGACCATTTTTTGTCTCAGAACTGGACACAACAGACTAAACCAACACATGTACAGGCGGTTCCACCGTACGACATCGCCCGCTTGTCCTTGTGGAGAAGCAGAACAGACCACAGAGCACATACTTCAATGTTGCAGTACGTATCAGCCGCTGAGAGAAAAGATCTGACCTTTGTCAACCTCTTCTTGAAAAGCTGTATGGGCCTGTGGAAGAACTGCAGAAAACCACAGATTTCATATTGAGAACGGCTCTCCAAGTGTGATACCAGCGATCAAAAAGAAGAAGATACATAGTCTAAAAAACTAAGATGGCTGCTGTAAAAAAAATCGACCAATCAAATGTATGTATACAATTCCAGACCCTTACTCAAATCAGCCAAATGAGGCATGGTGTTTTAAATAGCAAAAGTTGATGGATAAACAGACACCATGACAAAAGCACAAGTTTGACTGAAATCAGCCAAGTGGAGGAAGTATTTTAAAGCAAAAGTTGATGGATGGACACTGACAGTCGCCATGTTATAAGCTCATGTGGCCCAGGTGGGCTAATAATAACAAGAGAAAACTAAAGCAAAATGAAGCAAAAACAAAAAAGCTGAAAAGTAACAGATATTATAGTCCTACTTTTTAAATACAATTTTTAGTTGCGCCTCGCATCCAGTCTAAGTCAGTCTGTTTGTCAGGCTGTCAAATTTGCCTAGATCACAACTATGGCATGCTTGCGTTAGTTTAGTTTCCACTTACAACTAGTCTGTCTGTCTGTCCGGCAAATTATTTTATATTTCTCCCAAAGCCGCCTAATTCACAACTACAGTGTGCCACACTAGTACTTATTAAGTCATTTAATGGGCAAGCTGGTCAAAATAGCGTCTTTGTCTGGTCTTAAATAACAAAAGTTGAGGGATGCAGCTTTGCAGGCCAAGAGATGACTACATTTGAAGACTTACCACTGATATGCCTGGCTCGATAACTGAAACAGTTATTCCAGTGCCAAGGTTTCAAAAAGGTCTTCTCTTGGTCTGTAAAATAGACATTCAATAAGCAAAACAGTAGATTATCTTTACCAGTAAAAGCTTCAGCAATGGTTCAGTGAGCGGACGTCTAACATAATCCTATCATGTTACTTTAACACTTTAATGCTCAAGTCTGGTCAAGAAAATCTCAATATTTGCTTAGTGAATGTCCATTTGCAGGCCAAGAGAGATTTCTAAAACTTTACCAAGGTTTACCGATAACCGAGCCAGTCATTCCAGTAGTAAATTTTCAAAAATAGACTTCTCTTGGCCTACAAATGGACTTTACTCAAGACCACTACAGAGGCCTATTCTGGCCGGCTTGACCAATAAGGCGTTAACTCTATTATTAATCAGCCATATTTTATAACACCATATACCACACCAGGTTACCATTCAATTATCACACGGCAGTTACGACTAGCTCTGAAATAAAATCACTGGATTTAAATTCTGACTCGATATTCAATATCTATGGCGATTTTATAAACCACAAGATCTTTAAATAAAATATTTCATATAATAATGTACATTAATTATCCTCTAATACTAAGATTTCTCTCTATCGCCATTGATGAATATGAATACATAATTCAACAAAACATAATAATAGAGCTTTCTTACAGAAATTATACAACAATTAAATGTAGTGAATCTCAAATACTTGAATAACATGATGTTGATGTGACAAGTCTACTGAGTATTCACCCTTTAAGCGGGCCAAAAACTTATCTTGGGAAATGTACATTTGCAGATCAAGAAGGTTATTTTAGCCCACCTGACCTATAAAAGACCAAGTGAGCTTACACCGTGGTGACCATCTGTCCGTCGTCCTACATCTGTCAACTTTTTCTTTAAATGATTTCTTCTCATGAACCACTGGGCCAATTTCAATTACGTTTGGCATGAAGCATCTTTAGGGCATAGAAATCCAAGTTTGTTAAAACAAAGCCGATTGGCCCATTTGGCAGCCATCTTGGATTTTGGCTGATTTTTTAAATTGTCTTTAAAAATCTTCAAAACCTCTAAGGATCGAGTCAAAACTCATGAAAGATCATTTAGGGCAACAGCTGAACCAAGTTTGTTCAAGGGTGATTGGCCAAATGCTTCAGCAGCCATTTTGGATGACCTAGTTTTTGTGAAAATAACTCCAGAACTGCTGAACGGATCTGGATGAAATTTGGGAGATATGATTAGGGACTACGGGTCATTAAAGATTGTTCAAGGGAAGTTGATACGTAAAAGAACATGACCACCATGGACCAATTAAAATGTAGCATGTTTGGTGGCCATATTGGATTTATTTATTTGATGGCTTTTGAAGCCGAAATTGGTTTTACATAGGGTTTTTTTGGTATGCCGATTTCAAATTTACCACTGAAACTGTCGCATAAATGGTTTGGGGGCCATCTTGGATTGGGTTCTCACCAAAACTCCCATAATAAAACAATAGGAAATTTATAATGTCTTCTCGGGAACCAATTGACTTATTTTATACAAATTTGGACAGAAGTATCCATAGGGATCCAAGTTTGTTTAAATAAAGTCCATCAGTCAATTTGGCTGGCAGCCATCTTGGATTTTGGCCGATTTTTATAAAGGTCTAAAAATCTTTTCCAAAACCGCTTGGGGGATTATTTCACACCTCATGAAAGGCAACTGCTGAACCAAGTTTGGTTGAGGGAACTTCATTGGCCAAATGTTTAGGAAGTAGTGCAGCACAAGACCAAGCTTCTTTATGATTGGTTGAAATTTATATCATTGTAGCTTTTATAGAATAAAGAAATGGACCCGCATTTACGTATTAAGAACTGAATATCTATCTTTGCCAGCTTGAGAGAAATCTGAGTGCATGGTTTATGTACGAGTATTCATTTCTTCCTTTAAACACTGAAATTCCTGCGTCTCAATTATAAAACATCAGTACACATAAGCTGTTGAATATTTTGAAACTAATTTGAAGCTTAACCCTTTAACACTCATATTGGCCAAAAACGGCTTCTGCAGTGGTTTTCAGAAATGCCAATTTGCAGACCAAGAGGACTATTTTTGAAAATTTACCACTGGAATGACTGGCTCGAGTCATTCCAGTGGTAAATTTTCAAAAATACTCATGCTGGCCTGCAAATTGGCATTTTCTTTTAGAAATCTGAAATTTTCTTGAACAAGTTTAAGGCTTAAATGGTTCACTTTCTTGACTCATATCTGGTACCTGGCATTATCTAAGCACTAAGATTTCACACAGCCTTCAGATACATCTACGGAACAATGGCAGTATAATGAGATTATAAAAACTTATAAATCACTAAATGATAACCATTGTTATTGTCTGTTTAGTTTTTGTGGTCATTTGAATGTCAGAGCAATCTCATCATTGATTACTTACTTATTCATGCTGTCTAAGAATGATATAGTATTCTTAATTTAGTACCGTTTAGGACAAACTTTCTTGAGTTTTGACTTGTAATTTTTCATACATAAATATGTTTTACCAGGTTTCATACAAATTTGAAAAGTACTTGAATTTTGACCTAAGTCCTAGACTTTGAAATTTGCCTTGAAAAGTAATCAAAAATGGCAGTTATTCAAGGAAAAGTACTTGAAAATGTGTTTTTCGCCACTGTCTGCATCTATTACCAACTATGTGTCTCTTAGAATGTAAGAGATGGATTCTCAGAGTACATGTATGTAATTTAGTAAATTCCATTGGAGGGGGTATGAATGGAACCCACCCTTCCTAAATCTACCTACATGGTCATTGAAGAATTTGTGGAAAGCGCTTGAATCAATCAGTCAAATTCTTGTACAATCCAGAGGGATGTGATGAAACATTTATGTGTGAAAGCTTGTCTGAAACAAGAATCATAAAGCATCACGCTATGTCTCCGCTCAAAATGAGTTTGCCAAAATGGACTAGTGATAATTCAATTTGCATACATGAATAACAATTCTATAAATTACACTAGCTCTTTAACCCTTCAAATTTGTTCAAGAAAATTTCAATTTTTTCATAGAAAATGTCCATTTGCAGACCAAGAGAAGAATATTTTTGAAAATTTACCACTGGAATGACTGGCTCGATAACCGAGCCAGTCATTCCAGTGGTAAATTATCAAAAATATTCTTCTCTTGGTCTGCAAATGGACATTTCCCAAGACCACTGCAGAAGAATTTTTTGCTGATATGCGTGATAAAGGGTCAACACATGCAGAACAGAAATGACAAATTTTGTTTGATAAACGGAATAATCTATAGAATATTTTGAAACTAATTTGACTGGGAGCTAGGCTTGCACGATTTTTGCTTTGAAACATTGCGATCGATTTTATTTTAAAAATTGCGATTTTCGATTAAATCGTGGGTCCAAATTCCCAAAAGTATAAACCGTGGTAACGTGACTTGTTTCTAGAAAACGTTGAAATAAATGATACAAAAATATCACGAAATTAGAACACATTTTCATGCGACGAATTCTTACCATCCTACGTCTATGTTTAATGTATACATTATATCCATCATTGCGGGAGTGAAATTATTAATTGGGACCGCTTAAATATTGCGTATAGTTTAATAAACATTATTTATTTCATCAAAATTTGAGATAAAATGTCGCCGAGAAAAAAACTAAAAATTACACGATGTATCAGCTTCCGCTTATAGCCTCCCTTTGTATGACGAGTTTAGGTCATTACCTGAGTAACGGGAAGACGCTAATATGCTAATACGCTAGTACCCTGGAAGATACTGCGCAATCCACATACATAGGACTTTAGCTTTGAGTAGGTACGAGCGCAATGGCGTAAACTCGTCCTTTCGTGCAGTCTATTGTTGCTTTCAGAATGTACGATTTACATTTAAGAGTAAGCCTACTGAGAGTTTTTGCTGCCATATATAGCAGATTACCTACACATAGTTGTCTTGAAATTGAGCCACTGGCATTTCACGTGTTAAAGCAATTGTTGAATGCAAATAAAAACAGGCAGATTATTTTGATGTTGCTGTCACTGATGGACTGTGAACTACCTTTAAAGCCTCTCATTGATGAATTCCCCATATCTTAATTTCAAGACAATAATACAGCAAAGCAGTTGAACATTTTGAAATTTATATGTTTATATATTTAGACTGGCAGCAACTGCTTCCAGTCATATTACCTCCAAAATATTCAACAAAATATGCTATGAATTGGAAAGGAACTACATTTTCAGGGATTTGTCGATGAAAGGCTTAGGCCTTTCTTTCTGCTACACAGATGAGATAATAAATAAAACTAGGTTTCAAAGCTAGCACAATTGAATACTGTTATCATTAACATTTGAACACTCTAATTTGTTCAAGAAAATTTAAATTTTCTCATAGAAAATGTCCATTTGCAGACCAATAGATGACTATTTTTGAAAATTTACCCCTGGAATGACTGGCTCAGTTATCGAGCCAGTCATCCCAGTGGCAAATTTTCAATAATGGTCTCTTGGTCTGCAAATGGACATTTCTCACGATCACTGCAGAAGATATTTTGGGCTGATATGAGTTATAAAGGGTTATGTCTTTCTTTCTGGTACACAGATGAGATAATTAGTTTTCAAAGCTACCACAATTAAATACCGTTATCATTAAATTCATGAAATACATTCACAGACATTATTGCTCAGTCGTAGAATCAGATCTGTATACAAAACATCTTGCTATATATCTGTTTCATATGAATTATGTACACTTCGTTCATCACTATCCATATCTACTAGAGAGCTATGTCTGCTTCTATTTGGCTCCAGATCCTCGTAAGAATCAACAGAATTATTCCTCATCCTATTTGTCCCATTACTAACACCTGTATTATGACCACTACCAGTCATGCCAGTAATTGAATAGTGTTTTGTGTGACCCGACCTATCCACTATCATCCTAACCACACCGCAAGTCTGAGTTTCACGTTCGACCAACACCAAATCGTGTTGACATTTGTGACAAATATATACCCTGTGTAGTTTACTATTCGGCTCGTCCGGTTGAAGTACTTTTGCGATTAGTGACATCGGAACGGTTGATGAGATTGCATCTTTTTTCCCGTTCAACTCATCCTCAGATGAATCATTTGAATTATTTACAGAATAAACCATGGCTGTCGGAGGAAATGTCTGCATCGGGACACGAATGAGGCGTGTCTCTAATTTCTGCGCACATTTTTCCATGTGGATTATCTGCTCTTGGCTCATATGAGATTTGACGCGATCCTGGAGGTCAATCGGTAACTGGAAGATTAAACATATCAGATATTACCATTAGCCCTTTCATTCTCAAAATGCTAGTAATCTTAACCTCATGAAAATTAAAAGCACACAGATTATCCAGGTAATGGTGAAGATGACAAATAATGGCGTCAGTCGTTTTGTCAGTTGTGGGCTTCGAAAATGTCCATGTGCCGGCCAAGATAAGAATATTTCAGAAAATTTATTATTGAAATGACTGGCACGCTAACTGAAACTGTCATTCAAGTGATAAATTTTCAGAAAAGGTTTTCTCTTGATCTGCAAAGGGGAATCCATTTAGCAAAAATTTTAATGCTCTTAGCCATCTGACCGATTTTTGTCAATTTTCTAATAAACACCATATCACACAGAAACCAAGATTTTGGATCAAAGTGGGTTCTTTAATGCCAAAACACAATTTTTGTCAATTTTCTCGTAAACACAATATCATACAGAATCGCTTACAATAACTTAATGAAACTTGGCATTTAATGTAAAAACTCACAATCTTTGTAAATTCCCTTTTTTGTTGTATTTCTTTTTCTTTTTTTTTAAATTTTATTTATTTTAATTTCATAAAGTAATATGAATGCTTCGAATAAATTTGCTAGCTACTACATAGAGAACGGTATTGTCAGTGACTGGCCAATGTTCTCAATCGATATGTCCATTTGCAGACCAAGAGAAGGCTAATTTTTGAAAATTTAACATTAAAATGACTGGCTCGATAAACAAGCCAATCATTTCAGAGATAAATTTGCGAAAATAAAATCTTGGTCTGCAAAGGGACGTTTCCAATCAGAAAATTGAAATTGTCTTCTACAAGTTTGAGTGTCAAAAGGTAAATGATTTTGATATAAAATGTGCCGTTGTTTGAGAATTTCTAATCTTGCTGTACGTACTGATGTAAGTCTCTGTGCCACAAAGGCAGAAGGCTTGCACTGCAGCAGCTGGACAGCCACATTGCAATCATTGCGGTACCGCTCCTGAAAAGAAAAACAACAAAATAAATAAACATAAATAGCTAGCTAGATCATTCCTGCTCCACCCCCCTAACCACCCTCTCCAATGACCCAGACCCTTTGCCCCCCTACCCCGACTCCCCCTACACACACCCCAAATCATGAGGGCTCCAAGGGAAATCTTGCAACAAAGGTGGTTGACGATCTCTCCAATAAAATGTATTAGTTAACCCCGCAGACAGACAGACAGGCAGGCAGGCAGATTACAATATTATTGAAACTTAAGTTTGTTTTTTAGAACATAAACAGATGCCTCATTACAATGACTGTGGTCAGAACTTGTGCTGTTTATTTGAAGCTCAATATTACATATTAACCTGATGGAATCTTGCTTTAATGTTATGGCATTCCCAGAACAACGAGACTATTTTAGAAAGCTAATCACTAAAATTACTAGCTAACTATTATCTTTAGAGAATATTCAATTTACACAATATACACAGGGGGGATAACCTGTATGGGTTATAAATAACTTTAGCGAATGCGACAAAATCTTTTTGAAAACATTTCGCCAATGTCATTCTTTAACAAGTCTAATGAGTAGACACTTTTCAAAAATAATTTTTTCTTCACCTATTAATTGTCAAAATTTGTCAAGGAAATGGATGTTTTTGCTTAATGAATCACAATTTTGAGGCCAATAGAAGACTTTTTAAGAATTACTACTGGAATGGCTTACTCGATTATCATGTTAGCCATTTCAGCAGTAGATTTTCAACAAATAGTCTTCTCTTGGCCTGCAAACAAACATTCACAAAACCACTGCAGCCATTGGCCTACGGCGGCCATGTTTTTTGACAGATCAACTTCTCTTGGCCTGCAAACAAACATTCACAAAACCACTGCAGACATTGGCCTACGGCGGCCATGTTTTTTGACGGATCAACTTCTCTTGGCCTGCAAACAAACATTCACAAAACCACTGCAGACATTGGCCTACGGCGGCCATGTTTTTTGACAGATCAACTTCTCTTGGCCTGCAAACAAACATTCACAAAACCACTGCAGACATTGGCCTACGGCGGCCATGTTTTTTGACAGATCAACTTCTCTTGGCCTGCAAACAAACATTCACAAAACCACTGCAGACATTGGCCTACGGCGGCCATGTTTTTTGACAGATCAACTTCTCTTGGCCTGCAAACAAACATTCACAAAACCACTGCAGATTTGCCTACGGCGGCCATGTTTTTTGACAGATCAACTTCTCTTGGCCTGCAAACAAACATTCACAAAACCACTGCAGACACTGGCCTACGGCGGCCATGTTTTTTGACAGATCAACTTCTCTTGGCCTGCAAACAAACATTCACAAAACCACTGCAGACACTGGCCTACGGTGGCCATGTTTTTTGACAGATCAACTTCTCTTGGCCTGCAAACAAACATTCACAAAACCACTGCAGACACTGGCCTACGGCGGCCATGTTTTTTGACAGATCAACTTCTCTTGGCCTGCAAACAAACATTCACAAAACCACTGCAGACACTGGCCTACGGCGGCCATGTTTTTTGACGGATCAACTTCTCTTGGCCTGCAAACAAACATTCACAAAACCACTGCAGACACTGGCCTACGGCGGCCATGTTTTTTGACGGATCAACTTCTCTTGGCCTGCAAACAAACATTCACAAAACCACTGCAGACACTGGCCTACGGCGGCCATGTTTTTTGACGGATCAACTTCTCTTGGCCTGCAAACAAACATTCACAAAACCACTGCAGACACTGGCCTACGGCGGCCATGTTTTTTGACAGATCAACTTCTCTTGGCCTGCAAACAAACATTCACAAAACCACTGCAGACACTGGCCTACGGCGGCCATGTTTTTTGACGGATCAACTTCTCTTGGCCTGCAAACAAACATTCACAAAACCACTGCAGACACTGGCCTACGGCGGCCATGTTTTTTGACGGATCAACTTCTCTTGGCCTGCAAACAAACATTCACAAAACCACTGCAGACACTGGCCTACGGCGGCCATGTTTTTTGACAGATCAACTTCTCTTGGCCTGCAAACAAACATTCACAAAACCACTGCAGACACTGGCCTACGGCGGCCATGTTTTTTGACAGATCAACTTCTCTTGGACAAACTTTAATGGCCCTAATCATATCCGCCACATTTTAGACCCGATCCCTTCAGCGATTGTGGAGAAGTTATTTTCACTACAACTAGGTCAACCAAGATGGCCGTCAAACCATTTGACCAAGCATGTTCCCTTGAACAAACTTGGTTCAGCTCTTGCCCTAAATCATATTTCATCAGGTTTGCATCAATCCCATAAGTGGTTTCGGAGAAGATTTTTAAAGACATTTCTAAAATTCGGCCAAAATCTAAGATGGTCACCGGCCCAATTGGCCGATCGGCTTCGTTTGAACAAACTTGAATCTCTATGCCATAAGGAGGCTTCCTGCGAAATATAATTGAAATCAGCCCAGAAGTTCTCGAGAAGAAAACATTGAAGATGGCCGCCAAACCGTTTATTCGACAGTTTCGAAAATTGCAAATCTGTGATCAGAATACCGCAAAACACATACAAAACCAATTTCGGCCTCAAAATCCATCAAATAAAAAAATTCAATATGGCTGCCAAACACGCTATATTTTGATTGGCCTACAGTGGCCATGTTTTTTGACAGATAAACTTCTCTTGGACAAACTTTAATGGCCCTTAGGCCCTAATCATATCTGCCAAATTTTGGCCCAATCCCTTCAGCGATTCTGGAGAAGTTATTTTTGCTACAACTAAGTCAACCAAGATGGCCGCCGAACCATTTGACCAAGCATGTTCCCTTGAACAAACTTGGTTCAGCTCTTGCCCTAGATCATATTTCATGAGATTTGCATTAATCCCCTAAGCGGTTTCGGAGAAGATTTTTAGACGTTTCCTAAAATCGGCCTAAATCCAAGATGGCCGCCGTCCAAATTGGCCGATCGGGTTCATTTGAACAAACTTGGATCCCTATGCCCTAAGGATGCTTCCTGCCAAATATAATTGAAATCAGCCAAGTGGTTCTTGAGAAGTCGTTTAAAGGAAAAGTTGACGGATGACGGACACACGACGGTCACCATGGCATAAGCTCACTTGGCCTTTCAGGCCAGGTGAGCTAATAATGTTTGATTATGATTATGATGAAATCACAATGTTTGATGATGTCATGATGATGATGAAATCATGATGTCATGATGATGATGAAATCGCTATGTTTGATGTCATGATGATAAAATCACAATGTTTGATGATGTCATGATGATGATGATGAAATCACAATGTTTGATGATGTCATGATGATGATGATGAAATCATAATGTTTGATGATGTCATGATGATGATGAAATCACAATGTTTGATGATGAAATTGCAATGATGATGAAACCACAATGTTTGATGATGATGAAATCACAATGTTTGATGTCATCATGATGATGAAATCACAATGGATGTGTGATGTCAAACATGACACCATCTGACAAACGCTAATAAGATCCAGTCATATTTGGATCAATTGTAATCGATATATAAGTAGTCACTAAGTCGAGTCACTCACATTTTCTGCCTCCAGATTACAAATACTGACTTTAGCATCCACTAACTTAGAGGTGATAGCGGCCATCTCCTTCTGTAGCAACATTTTCTCACCTTCATATTTGTTCACCTGAAATTAAGCATTATTAAGAATTAATAGTTAAATTTGGACAGAGACGGCTTCCGTGACTAGAGATCTTGAGAAATGCCAATTTGCTATGCCAAGAAGACTACTTTTTTTAAAGTTACCATTGGAATGACTGACGCGATAATCGATGCAGTGGTTCCACTGTTAAATTTTCAAAAATTAATCTCTTGGTCTGCAAGTTTGTTTCCAAATCTTTTCCACATACATAGAGTAAACATTCTGAAAGCTTGTCTATGAGACATCTGCCTTACCAAGGGCAAACTTAACCACTCGCCAATTAGTTTTTGAGAATAATTCTCATGCTTGGCTAATAAAATCCCAAACAAGGCTGATTTAAAAGAAAACTAACATCAGGTAACACGTTGAATATTTTGAAATTAATTTGACTGGAAACTGTTGATACCAGGAAGTGAATGATATGGAATCTATGCACTATAATCTATCAGTACAATTGGCCGATCGGGTTCATTTGAATAAACTTGGATCACTATGCCCTAACGATGCTTCCTGCCAAATATAATTGAAATGGCCCAGTGATTGAAATCGGCCCAGTTTTGAGAAGTCGTTTAAAGGCAAAGTTGATGGACGGACGGACGATGGACACATGACGGACGGTCGCCATGGCATAAGCTCACTTGGCCTTTCAGGCCAGGTGAGCTAAAAACTGCCCGCTGTGGGCCTATCTATATATAGCGTGTTTGGTGGCCATATTGGATTTTTTAATTTGATGGATTTTGAGGCCGAAATTGGTTTTATAACAGTTTTTGCGTATTGTGACTTCATTTTCGAGACTGTCGAATAAACGGTTTAGCGGCCATCTTGGCTCATTTACCTGCCAAAATCTCCCATACTAAAGCAATGGGAAATTTAAAATGTATCATCATGCCATATGCCATCTTGGATTTTGGTCGATTTTTAGAAATGTCTAAAAATCTTCTCCAAAACCGCTTGGGGGATCAATTCAAAACGCATGATTGGCCAAATGGTTTGGTGGCCATCTTGGATAAGCTATTTTTTGCCAAAACAACACCAGAACCAATGAGTGGATTGGGCCGAAATTTGGAAGATATGAGTATTCAGTGAGTGTCATTAAAGTTTTTGCAAGGGAAGGAGCTATGTCAGAAACATGGCCACAATGGACCAATCAAATTGTAGTGTATTTGGCGGCCATATTGGACTTGCAAAAATGTCCACAATCTCATTTAAGACTACTCCTAAACCACCCACCAACGATTTTGACAAAAATGCAGTGCTCCAGGTGAGCAACACTTTTAGAAGCATAGTTAATTTTTTTTAACTGTTGACAAATTTATTCTAACTCACAATTTTGAGTAGTTTATCTTCCAGGCTGTGGTTAACTTTCTGTAATCGCTTGTGACTCTCCAATAACCTGAAACAGATACAGCGTTATTTATCCCATAATAAACTCCTCTTGGCAATGGGGGGATCGGATATGTCACTCAATGATCTGGCGGTATAACTAAAATACGATACGTCACTTGTTAGCTGACGTCATAATTCAATCACGTAGGTCTGTCACAAAAGCGACAAATTGTATGTCTCTGATGAATGTATAATTTAATAAACCTGTTGAATATTTTGAAACAAATTTAACTGGGAACTGATGCTGCCATAGGCATTGACAACAACCAGTCAAATCTGTTTCAAAATATTCAATAGCTAATATTTTGAAACTAATCTGACTGGGAGCTGTTGCTGTCAAATTGGTTTCAAAATATTCAACAGCTTACATGTATTAAGTTACTTTGAAATTGATATTCTGTGAATTCAAGGTTCAAAATGTTAAAATTGATTAAAATATGCATACAATGTGGGCGGAGCTTGGCTAGAAATGGGCGAGGAATAACTATCATAAATCCTGTGTAAGAAAATGACAGACAGACAGATGACAGACTGATGGACAGTCCCAGTGGCATAAGCTCACTTGAGCTTTTAGGCCAAGTGAGCTAATAATGGACCAGTTTTAGCTATGCCCTGCACACCTCTAGCTAAGCTCCACCCAGTCAAATTAGTTTCAAAATATTCAACAGAACATCTATTAAATAGTAAAGACATACAATTCGTACAACAACGCATAGTCCTTCTTCGAATATGCTTACTTATCTACGTCATTCATGACATCATAATTATGTCATTTATTATGATGTCATTCTACACATCACATAGTTGATTATGCCAGAATATGATGGATGGATATAAAGTGGAAAGACCTATTGTGATTATGCAAATCAAACCAAGCACTGAGTCAAGAAACTTCTGAACTTTCATTAACCCTTGCAACATCAGACCAAAAATGACAAATTTTGTATGATTAAGAAGCATTTTGTTCAACATCTTTGAGGGGAAGCGAACACACAACGGGCGCACAAACGCTTCCAATCAGACCAACGCCGCAAGTCTTGCGGCATTGGTCTGGTGGAAGCGTTTGTGGGCTATGATACTAGGCGCCATGTCACGAATACCTGCATAACTGTTGAATATCTTGAAGAAGTTAAGTTGATAGGGGCCTGTTGCTGCCTATTTTCAGCAATTTCCCTGTACAGTTGTCATGAAATTGTGACACTGGTATTTCAAGGGTTAACCCTTTAGCACTCATAGCCAAAAACAGCTTCTGCAGTGGTTTTGAGAAATGTCCATTTGCAGACCAAGGGAAGACTATTTTAGAAAATTAACCACGGGTGACTGGCTCGATAACCGAGTCAGTCATTCCAGTGATAAATTTTCAAAAATAGTGTTCTCTTGGTCTGCAAATGGACATTTTACATGAGAAAATTTTAATTTTTTGGAACAAATTTGATGGTTAAGGGGTTAATATGCACCAGTGAGACCTTAAGTTATCATAGAAAATATAATCACATTTAGGCAATGTTAGGACTCTAGTTCCGAGAGCCAAGATAATTTAACGAGCGCCTCCAGTCCTCTCTTTAAGTGCTGGTAGTCTATGTGTTCATGGGTTCCCTAAGTTGGTTCATTAGCTAGATTACATAGACGGTCTTCACACTAAAAACTGTGATCAATGCTAAAACTGTTTACAAAATGAAAAGCAGTTAGAGAATTCACGAACAAGCTGACACTTCATTGAAAATCAGTACATGAGGTCAGAGTTCATCCGTATCTGATGCACACCATGTGCCATGCTATCCCACACCATCCCAATCTGAACAAGACAACAGATAGCATAAAGCATCGTGTATCATAGGTATAAGTTATTTGAAAATCAGGAAGGAAATGGTAGATTATCATGTGATAGAATATATTATACATGTAGTTTGCCTGCCTGTCTGCCTGCCCACCTGTCTGTCTGCCTGCCTGTTTGCCTGCCTGCCTGAATGCATGTCTGTCTGTCTGTCTGTCTGCCTGCCTGCCTGCCTGCCTGCCTGCCTGCCTGCCTGCATGTCTGTCTGTCTGTCTGTCTGTCTGTCTGGCTGGCTGGCTGGCTGGCTGTCTGTCTGTCTGTCATCAAATAATTCCATGCAACCCTGTGAGAGATAACCTGGATGCACACAACATAGGCATGGCAGGGGCAACCTTAGAAGTGGGAAAACTGGGCAATGCCAGGGATCACACACTTTAGTGGG
This sequence comes from Chaetoderma sp. LZ-2023a, assembly GCA_034401795.1. NCBI lineage: Eukaryota > Metazoa > Mollusca > Caudofoveata > Chaetodermatida > Chaetodermatidae > Chaetoderma > Chaetoderma sp. LZ-2023a. The sequence continues at coordinate 147,516,059 of CM067373.1, read as the reverse complement.
ATACAAAATTTTGCAACAAAGATTTTTTTATCATTCACAATGCAGAAGTGCAACTAGATTTCAAAATCATTCCAAGGAATCTACCCCAACTCACCTTCGGGTGAGGTTAACTCGGGTCTCCAAAGCCTAAAGACAATTCTTCCCAATGGCATTTGAGGAGACCGAATGCGGCGGCAAAGACCACCTTTTAAGACAAACTAGCTTCATAAAGAGCACCAAGCAAACATGGCAGAGAGTGTAAACTGAGGCAGAGGCCTGGCCCCATTTATCTCACAATGAGTTCACAATGGCCAACATACATGGCAACCAATTAATGGTCAAGGGTCACACAAAATTACAACCATAATCAATTCTACCATTTGAGTCAAATTTCAGACATTTTCCGAGATGTTTTTTACCATAGTCATCCTACTCCTTGTCAGAGCTCTGTATCACCTTCATATTATTTGGCAACGGTTAAATAAATGGATCTTTTTATCCATCAATCATATGATGTCATAATCAACTATGTAACATTGGAATAATGATGTCATGAATGACGTAGATAAGTTCATCATGAACACTTAACTGATGACGGACTAAGAGCAGTTATACGAATTGTATGTCTACTATTTAATAAAGATGCTGTTGAATATTTTGAAACTAATTTGACAGGGTGCTGTTGCTGCCATAGGCAGGCCTTAGAGGCCACTCTACCCAGTCAAATTAGTTTCAAAATATTCAACCTATAGTTTTCTGGAAATTGATAGTCAGGCAGTTGTTCATGGATCAACCAATCAATACACGGCAAAGTGTGGGAGGATCTTAGCTACAGATGGGCGGGGCATAGCTAAAAGTGGCTTCCTCTATTGACATAGATCTACATGTCTATACACATCAAGCTTTACAAAGTCTAGTGTTCAACATGTCATTGTCCACATAACACCTCTGTTTAACCCTGTAAAACACACACTGGACAAAAATACCTTCTGCAGTGGCCTTGAGAAATGTCAATTTGCAGACCAAGAGAAGACTATTTTTGAAAATTTACCATTGGAATGACTGGCCCGATAACAGAGCCAGTTATTCCAGTGGTCAATTTTCAAAAATAGTCTTCTCTTGGTCTGAGAATGGACATTTTCTATGCGAAAATTTAAGCTTTCTTGAAACAATTCGATGGTTAAATTGTTAAATTGAATCACGTCTCATCTACAGACGTTGGGATTGCTTCTTAAGAAATATAATCAGATTATTATTGATTTTGTGACATCCATGCTTACAGCATAATGTAATTTTCTTGGAATTGTCTGACAATGAGCAATCACTTTAACCCATTCATGGTCTAATTTGGTCAAGTAAAGTTAACTATTTTCTTATTGAATGTCCATTTACAGGCCAAGAAAATACAATTTTTGAAAATATATCACCGAAATGACTGCCTCGGTTATCACGCCAGTCATTCTAGTGGTAAATTAAAAAAAATTGTATTCTCTTGGCCTGTAAATGGACATTCAATAAGACCATAACAGAGGCCGGTTTTGGCCGGTATGACCATTAAAGAGTTAACTATCTATAGAGAGCTTATAATGAGAACTCATCTTCAAACACACAATACATGTATCCATAGTAACGCATTACTCACAGTATCGCAATGCCAGTAGCTTTAGTATTTAGCTCCTTGAAGCAATGTTTTGTCTTTGGAAATGCAGAATGAAAAGGGTTATTCTTATCCCAGCATTAGATGTAGAGTGGAATAGACAAGGACACTCATCGCCTGCTTCGCTCATGAACCAGGAACTGTTGGAATGGGTTGAAAACTGTCTATGGTCTGAAAAATGTTTACGGGCGTGTCCATCTTTTATGATGCATTACTGGCCTGATTTAATACATTCTTTTGTGCAAATAGATGCTAGATTTCTGTTTCTATATTTTTTAAATACAAAATCGATCGCGATGTTTCAAAGCAAAAATCGTGCAAGCCTACTTAAGTGCAATTAGAAAATGCTCAAAATTGTAATACAGTTATTAGTCCCACTACTTAGTTAATTAAATTTAAGTTGGGAAGCCTTTTTAGTGAAGCAATCATTCAATACACCATTTCATAATTACCTGTTCGGAAATTCACTTTTCACAAGTTGAATAAAAAAAAATACAACAAATCTGGTTTAAATAAAATAAATCAGATTTAAATCAAATAAATTCGAGGCTTTTTAAATTTAAAAAAATCGGTAACCATAGTACTATAGCTTCTGCAAAGTTCCTGGAACTGAATTATCACAAATAGCTATTCTACGTTTACAAATGTTATTAATTTCCGTACAGACAAACAACTTGACGAACACGGCTCACCTAAAATCATTCATAGTCAGGTTTTATTGTATATCAACCCAACCCAGCACACAGTTTCACAAATATACATGGAGAATAGCATAGATATAGGATAGGCTTGTTATCCTCATTAACTAAATATAATAGAAGCACTCATGTTGAATAATAGATATAGAATAGGCTTGTTATCCTCATGTTATCCTCATTGACTAAATATAATAGAAGCACTCATGTTGAATAATAGATATAGAATAGGCTTGTTATCCTCATTGACTAAATATAATAGAAGCACTCATGTTGAATAATAGATATAGAATAGGCTTGTTATCCTCATTGACTAAATATAATAGAAGCACTCATGTTGAATAATAGATATAGAATAGGCTTGTTATCCTCATGTTATCCTCATTGACTAAATATAATAGAAGCACCCATGTTGAATAATAGATATAGAATAGGCTTGTTATCCTCATTAACTAAATATAATAGCACTCATGTTGAATAATAGATATAGAATAGGCTTGTTATCCTCATTGACTAAATATAATAGAAGCACTCATGTTGAATAATAGATATAGAATAGGCTTGTTATCCTCATTGACTAAATATAATAGAAGCACTCATGTTGAATAATAGATATAGAATAGGCTTGTTATCCTCATGTTATCCTCATTCACTCATGTTGAATAATAGATATAGAATAGGCTTGTTATCCTCATCAACTAAATATAATAGAAGCACCCATGTTGAATAATAGATATAGAATAGGCTTGTTATCCTCATTAACTAAATATAATAGAAGCACCCATGTTGAATAATAGATATAGAATAGGCTTGTTATCCTCATTAACTAAATATAATAGAAGCACCCATGTTGAATAATAGATATAGAATAGGCTTGTTATCCTCATGTTATCCTCATTCACTCATGTTGAATAATAGATATAGAATAGGCTTGTTATCCTCATTAACTAAATATAATAGAAGCACTCATGTTGAATAATAGATATAGAATAGGCTTGTTATCCTCATTAACTAAATATAATAGAAGCACCCATGTTGAATAATAGATATAGAATAGGCTTGTTATCCTCATTGACTAAATATAATAGAAGCACCCATGTTGAATAATAGATATAGAATAGGCTTGTTATCCTCATGTTATCCTCATTCACTCATGTTGAATAATAGATATAGAATAGGCTTGTTATCCTCATGTTATCCTCATTCACTCATGTTGAATAATAGATATAGAATAGGCTTGTTATCCTCATTGACTAAATATAATAGAAGCACCCATGTTGAATAATAGATATAGAATAGGCTTGTTATCCTCATGTTATCCTCATTCACTCATGTTGAATAATAGATATAGAATAGGCTTGTTATCTTCATGTTATCCTCATTCACTCATGTTGAATAATAGATATAGAATAGGCTTGTTATCCTCATGTTATCCTCATTCACTCGCATTGAATAAGTATTATATGCTACACATGTGTTTATGTTATATCAGTTTTGCTTCTGAACTTATAATAAAAGTTGAACCGGGCTCTTTTCTTTGATGCATTGCATCAATATGTGTACTTGTCACATTATGGGAGCACTGCTTATACAGTTAGCGCATGTACGTCATCATCAACATGCATTTTAACCTCTGTTAACCTTTTAACCATTACCACTAGGGCTTCACAAAAGGGTCCTTTTGAGGGTGTAGACCCCCAAGAAATAACTTGGCGCCACCAAATGTTGAGGCAGTGGGTCTCATAGGACCCCTGAAATCTTATAATCTAGCATTGAACGCCCCTTAATTAATAGCTCTGGGCCTATGTAATTCTCTCTAATTTTAGCGTGCATGGGAATTCCAAATTTCAGTTTGGGACCCCTAGATTTCACGTTGGGACTCCTAGATTTCACGTTATACCTAGAGCCAGTGTTGAAAAACAAGTTGATCAAAAAACCTTAACCAAAACTGCACAAATGACGGACGACGACGACGCTGCCAGAATTAGTGATCTCTATGTCTCGCTTTCTGCTTTGCAGGCGAGACAAAAACCTGTACATTTTCTATGTCGAAAACCATGGAAAATCCAGCAAAAAGTTTTCAAAATTAAAAAAAAATATTGATGGAGTATGTTTCCCTTAATTATAGAGAACATGTCTGTAAAGTTTCAGCAAGATCTGATGGGTCAATGCTGAGAAATAATGATCTCTAAAACCGTAACCATAAAAAACCTGTACATTTTCTATGTCGAAAACCATGGAATTTTCAGCAAAATGTTTTCAAAATTGTATTAAAATGATGGAATTAGCTTTCCTACATTATAGATAAGATGTCTGTAAAGTTTCAGCAAGATCTGATGGGACAATGATGAGAAATATTGATATTTAAAAACCTTAACCATAAGTACAGATATGGTGACGCCGCCGCCGGAAAGTGATCCCTGTGTCTCGCTTCTGCTTCCCAGACGAGACAAAAACTTTAACCAGAACTGCACAAATGATGGCCGCCACCGCCGGAATTAGTAATCCCTATGTCTCCCTTTCTGCTTCGCAGGCGAGACAAAAACCTGTACATTTTCTATGTCGAAAACCATGGAAAATCCAGCAAAATGTTTAAAAAATTTAAAAGAAATATTGATGGAGTATGCTTCCCCAAATTATAGAGAACATGTCTGTAAAGTTTCAGCAAGATCTGATGGGGCAATGATGAGAAATATTGATATTTAAAAAACCTTAACCATAAGTACAGATATGGTGACGCCGACGCCGACGCCGACGGAAATAGTGATCCCTGTCAAAAATTAGAGTGCAATTTCTGAACACAATATCAATACAATCTGGCAAGACCAAAACGGCCCAAAAAAATGAAGATTCAGCTTGGTGTGGCGCAGTGGTTTCTAAAAGTGTGGCTCAGTGGTTTTACTGTGGCGCTGTGGTTTCTACAAGTGTGGTGCAGTGGTTTTCTAAGGCTACATATTTCTCTAACTGGCTTGCCCACATTTTGGTCAAACATAGATGCTATTACTGAAAGTAATTATAACTACTCTGCATTGTGCGATATTTTATGATTAGTGAAAGGTTTTAAATATTTTAATGGGTCTTTTCATCTATACAAGTCACAAAATAAGTAATATAGATGTAATGCAGTATTTACACCCATTTGTCACATTCAGCTGGGTTCAAATATCACTGGAAAATGTAAGAAGACTTCACATATGAAAAACAACCATCTTGGAGATTGAAAATCCTCGATTATTCGACTATTTGGTTTTGTGATCGTTTACAATCATATTTTAAAAAATAATCCCGATTAATCGAATAATAGAATAATTGTGCCAGCCTACATTTGAGATTTCAGATTATTGTCGATTCCGATTGGTTTCTTCCCCAGGCAGAGCCCAATCAAATCTATAACATTTCAAAGCGATCCGATAAACGGTAGCAGGGTTATCATCCAATTTTCAACTTGAACATGGTCGCCCGTAGCTGCCGGTCATCTTAGATTCTGAAACTTAGATCATCGCTGATTTCAAAAGCTTCCTTCCCCAGACCTAGTCCAGACAACATATCGAGTTTCAAAGCGATCCAATAAACGGTAGTGAAGATATCCTCCGGAAACCACTCTGCCGCCTTCCCAACTGGCCGCCCGCCCGGATGGTGCCACTATATAATACACCAATTTCTTTAGCGAGTTATAAAATAGTTTTCTTTCTTCACTCTCACTGCAGAGGCTGTTTTGGCCGGCTTGCCCATCAAAGAGATTATGGTCAAGAAAATTCAAATTTTGCCTAGCCAGTAGTGTTGGGAATTGGTACTATTTTTGTGATCGATGATTGGTTTTATATACTAACCAATGATCAATTAATGATTGATCGTAGCAGGTTCTCATTTTTTACCCATTTTGAATGCAGTAATTATAGCATGTTCAAGGATAATTATCCCTTTCAAACTAAGTCGCAGATATGACAGATTCTTAATAATTTAAGAAATAATCTGTTGGATATTTTGAAACTTATTTGACTGGAAGCAGTTGCTGCCTAAGGCACCAACAGATTATTGGTATGTTTGCTTTGAAAATAACATACTATTTTAGTGCTGAAAGAATTAATGTCTTAGGCCAAGGAGTAATACTATATAGTTGTAACAATTACATTTTAATTATTTTCCAAAAAGTATTCATTTTCTAGCTTGACCAGTTAAAATGTATTAATAAAGTCAATTTATAAACAACCAAAATCGATTTCTGAAATCATGATCGATCAATTGGTTGAACATGCAAACCAATCAATCATCGATCAAATCGATCAATCGGAACAACACTACTAGCCAGTGTCCATTTGCAGCCCAAGAAAAGTATTTTTGAAAATTTCGCACTGGAATAACTGGTAAATTTTCAAAAATACACATCTCTTGGCCTGCAAATGAACATTCCTCCAGACAGCTGCAGAGGTCATATTCGGCTGGCTTGACCAATAAAGTGTTGTTAAGTCGGCACAAGACTGGTTAAGTAATACATCTAGTGCATTATTACCTATCATATCTGTCTCGTAACTTGAGTAGCTCATCGCGTAACTTGTACACCTCCGACTCCGCGGCTTGCTTACTCTGCATTAACTCAAGTTTGATGTGTGTCACGTGAGCATTACTCCGTCTCAGCTCACTGTGCAACTCCTCTATCTGCTGGTGCAAGTCCAAACTGCAAAACATATAGGTTCAAATACGTTAGTAGACACGATTGGTAAAGAAGATTAAAATGTTTCCTTACGGAATGTACCTTTGCCAGAGAGTAGACTAAGACGAAGACTATTTTAGGAAAATGTTACGACTCGATAGACTAACTCCGTTATTGAGTCATGCATTCCAGTAGTAAACTTTAAAAATAGTCTTCCCTTAACCTGCAAATGAACGTTTCCCAAGACCTCTGCCAAAGCCATTTTTGGCCAGCTGGTTAACAAATGGGTAACCATGCCTGAAATGCTACATCATAAAGCATGTAGCACAATAGAGATTTATAATCACATAGCAAATTGAAATAATTTCTCTGGGCAATCCGACTTGTGATGTTGAGGTGCCATGTCTGTACTGGCTGGAAGTTTGCATAGGAATTCTTGATATTGATGACCTGATGCAAGCAACCAAACCAACACACAAATAATGCAGATGGGTGGTTTGTCATTCAATGGAGGAATCCGGTTTATCCATCCATCATATGACATCATAATCAACTGTGACGTGTAGGATGGTGATGTCATGAATGATGTAGATAAGTTTGTCATGAACGCTTAATTAATGATGGACTAAGCATTGTTGTATGAACTGTATGTCTTTACTATTTAATAGATGCTGTTGAATATTTTGATACTAATTTGACTGGGCGCTGTTGCTGCTATAGGCATGGCAACAGCACCCAGTCAGATGTGTTTCAAGCTATTCAACAGCTTACCTGTATATAGCTTTCTAGAAATTGATAGTCAGGGAGTTCAGGGATCAATCGAGTCCAACACAGGCAAAGTGTGGGTGGAGCTTAGCTAGAGATGGGTGGGGCATAGCTAAAACTGTAATCCTCTATTGTCTCAGAGACAAATATTTAATGCTGTGAAGGAATTCATTTCTAGCTATTCCGCACTTATGCCTAACTAAGCTCCGCCCACTTATTACATGTGTTCGAATCAATTTGGAACTTTGAAGCCGAAATTTCAAGCTAACTATACAGTTAAGCTGTTGAATATTTTGAAACTAATTTGACCAGAGACTGTTACTACTCATGGCAGTAACGGCTCCCAGTCAAATTAGTTTCAAAATATTGTTTAATAAATGGTAAATACATGAAAGACATACAATTCACACACTTTAACGATGGACTTTTCGACATTCATGACGGAGCTACGTCATTTTGATTGTGACAGATAACAAGTACCAGATATATTTGATTGACATCAAATACTTAAGTGACATATCAGATCCATCCATTGGATCAGGAAGGTAGAGAGATTCCAGCATGTATGGTTTGCAATGTATATTATACCATGCAATGGAACTCTTAGTGGCTAGGGGGAGGGGTGGAGGCTGCAAAAGGACTGCATTGTGACACATATGCTACATTTCTGTGGGTGAATTCATAAACAAGTACACACACACACACACACGCACACGCACACGCACACGCACACGCACACGCACACGCACACGCACACGCACACGCACACGCACACGCGAACAGAACAGGTTTTTTGTGTATTGCTTTAAAGGCCAAGTAACTCAACACCTACATGTACTTCTGCAAAGGTTCTGAGAAATAATATCCATTTGCAAGTGGGAAAATTACAATTTTTAACAAATTTATCACTGGACGGAGTGGCTCGCTGACTGAGCGATAGTGATAAATTTTCAAAATCAGTTTTCTCTTGGCTTATAAATTGACATTCACTAAGTACAACTGTTTTTCTTTCTTGGCCAATCTTGACAATTACCCCTTTAATGGTAAAATTTGATCAAGAAAATCACAATATTCCCTTATTCAATGTCCATTTGCGGGCCAAGAGGACGATTTTTGAAAATTTACCACTGGGATGACTGGCTCAGTTATCAAGCCAGGCATTCCAATGGTAAATTTTTTAAAACAGGCTTCTCTTGTCCTACAAACAGACATTCCTCAAGACCACTGCAGAGGCTGGTTTTCACCGGCTTGACCATTAAGTGCTTAAATGGTTTAAATGTGAATTTTGTCCTACAAGCATGCTGACCGCCAATGTTGAGCATTAAATGGTTATGTCAACTTTGTCCTGCAAGCATGCTGACCGCCAATGTTGAGCATTAAATGGTTATGTCAACTTTGTCCTGCAAGCAACTTGACAGCTATTGGATCCTGAGGGACAGATAGAACTCATATAATAGCAATACTAACAGCATCGATACATATTACAAACACAATTGAGGAGCATCCGGACAATAGCGTAACATGAATTGTTATTGCAACAGAGAGCGAGACACACACTTACCACTTGCATACTTCCATCTCCAGCATCATAATGACACAGAATCGGAAGTTCACCCGCTATACCACCACCAGTCTCTGCCAATCTACAGATCAATTATTATTATTATTTTTATAACACCATCATTGGTATGCCAGTCCACGCTGAATGACGGAATTCATATTTTCAATACGGGTGAGCGTCAGCTGCTGTTCACAATTCACGACTCACTAGTAACTTCCGGATCTATTATTATTGCATTGATGTCTCGCAGTACACACAATTAATATCCATAAATCGTTGCTTTGTTAACCTGTATTATCCTGATGGTAAAAATAAAATTTTTACCTCTAGCCCACCAAGCTGGCCAAAAGCGGCCTGCGCAGTGGTCTTTAGAAATGTACATTTAGCGACAAAGGGAAGCCTGTTGTTTTTTTAATTTATCACTTGAATGACTTGACCCGATACAATTTTCAAAAATTACCTTCTCTTGGTCTGCAAATGGTCATTTTCTATGAAACAACTTAATTTTATTGAACAGATTTGAGTGTTGAAAAGCTAGCAGAAGAATGTCTGGTTTAAGTACATTTGAGGTCTATATTTTGGAAGAATTTTGAAGGAATTGATGCAGTTGAATTGAATGAAAGCTGTTGTTGTCTGAGACAGCAACTGCTTCCAGCAGCATAAATGTTTCCTAAATGCACACCAGCTATCATTACAGATCCGATTGTCGACTCAAATTTGAACACATCAAAGGCTGATGTACCGTAGAAGAGAATCTCTGAAGCTTTCTTTGTCTATGAGCCAAATTAAAAGACAAGATCAGATCAAATTCAGTATCAATACGGATATCTGGGACACCACTGATCCAATTTATATCAATGTTAATTTGCAATTGAAAAGAAGTGAACTTACACTAGGATTATAAACTTTGGACGCAATCCAAAGAAGAAATGCAGAAAATACACAATCTTTGTGTGCGTGCTTGCAATCTGTGATTGGCCTAGATTTACATGTATGTTTGTGTGCGTGTCTGCAACCTGTGATTGGCCTAGATTTACATGTATTTTTGTGTGCGTGTCTGCAATCTGTGATTGGCCTAGATTTACATGTATGTTTGTGTGCGTGTCTGCAACCTGTGATTGGCCTAGATTTACATGTATTTTTGTGTGCATGTCTGCAACCTGTGATTGGCCTAGATTTACATGTATTTTTGTGTGCGTGTCTGCAATCTGTGATTGGCCTAGATTTACATGTATTTTTGTGTGCGTGTCTGCAATCTGTGATTGGCCTAGATTTACATGTATGTTTGTGTGCGTGTCTGCAATCTGTGATTGGCCTAGATTTACATGTATTTTTGTGTGCGTGTCTGCAATCAGTGATTGGCCTAGATTTACATGTATTTCTGTGCGCGTGTCTGCAATCAGTGATTGGCCTAGATTTACATGTATTTCTGTGTGCGTGTCTGCAATCTGTGACTGGCCTAGATTTACATGTATTTTTGTGTGCGTGTCTGCAATCTGTGATTGGCCTAGATTTACATGTATTTTTGTGTGCATGTCTGCAATCTGTGATTGGCCTAGATTTACATGTATTTTTGTGTGCGTGTCTGCAATCTGTGATTGGCCTAGATTTACGTGTATTTTTGTGCGCGTGTCTGCAATCTGTGATTGGCCTAGATTTACATGTATGTTTGTGCGCGTGTCTGCAATCTGTGATTGGCCTAGATTTACATGTATTTTTGTGTGCGTGTCTGCAATCTGTGATTGGCCTAGATTTACGTGTATTTTTGTGCGCGTGTCTGCAATCTGTGATTGGCCTAGATTTACATGTATGTTTGTGTGCGTGTCTGCAATCTGTGATTGGCCTAGATTTACATGTATTTTTGTGTGCCTGTCTGCACTCTGTGATTGGTCTAGATTTACATGTATGTTTGTGCGCGTGTCTGCAATCTGTGATTGGCCTAGATTTACGTGTATTTTTGTGTGCGTGTCTGCAATCTGTGATTGGCCTAGATTTACATGTATTTTTGTGCGCGTGTCTGCAACCTGTGGTTGGCCTAGATTTACATGTATGTTTGTGTGCGTGTCTGCAATCTGTGATTGGTCTAGATTTACATGTATTTTTGTGTGCGTGTCTGCAATCTGTGATTGGCCTAGATTTACATGTATTTTTGTGTATGTGTCTGCAATCTGTGATTGGCCTAGATTTACATGTATTTCTGTGCGTGTCTGCAATCTGTGATTGGCCTAGATTTACATGTATGTTTGTTTGCGTGTCTGCAATCTGTGATTGGTCTAGATTTACATGTATTTTTGTGCGCGTGTCTGCAATCTGTGATTGTCCTAAATTTACATGTATGTTTGTGTGCGTGTCTGCAATCTGTGATTGGTCTAGATTTACATGTATTTTTGTGCGCGTGTCTGCAATCTGTGATTGGCCTAGATTTACATGTATTTTTGTGCGCGTGTCTGCAACCTGTGATTGGCCTAGATTTACATGTATTTCTGTGCGTGTCTGCAATCTGTGATTGGCCTAGATTTACATGTACCTTTGTGCGCGTGTCTGCAATCTGTGATTGGCCTAGATTTACATGTATGTTTGTGTACGTGCCTGCAACCTGTGATTGGCCTAGATTTACATGTATTTTTGTGCGCGTGTCTGCAACCTGTGATTGGCCTACATTTACATGTATTTTTGTGTGCATGTCTGCAACCTGTGATTGGCCTAGATTTACATGTATTTTTGTGTGCGTGTCTGCAATCTGTGATTGGCCTAGATTTACATGTATTTTTGTGTGCGTGTCTGCAATCTGTGATTGGCCTAGATTTACATGTATGTTTGTGTGCGTGTCTGCAATCAGTGACTGGCCTAGATTTACATGTATTTTTGTGTATGTGTCTGCAATCTGTGATTGGTCTAGATTTACATGTATGTTTGTGCGCGTGTCTGCAATCTGTGATTGGCCTAGATTTACATGTATTTTTGTGTGCGTGTCTGCAATCAGTGATTGGCCTAGATTTACATGTATTTCTGTGCGCGTGTCTGCAATCAGTGATTGGCCTAGATTTACATGTATTTCTGTGTGCGTGTCTGCAATCTGTGACTGGCCTAGATTTACATGTATTTTTGTGTGCGTGTCTGCAATCTGTGATTGGCCTAGATTTACATGTATTTTTGTGTGCATGTCTGCAATCTGTGATTGGCCTAGATTTACATGTATTTTTGTGTGCGTGTCTGCAATCTGTGATTGGCCTAGATTTACGTGTATTTTTGTGCGCGTGTCTGCAATCTGTGATTGGCCTAGATTTACATGTATGTTTGTGCGCGTGTCTGCAATCTGTGATTGGCCTAGATTTACATGTATTTTTGTGTGCGTGTCTGCAATCTGTGATTGGCCTAGATTTACGTGTATTTTTGTGCGCGTGTCTGCAATCTGTGATTGGCCTAGATTTACATGTATGTTTGTGTGCGTGTCTGCAATCTGTGATTGGCCTAGATTTACATGTATTTTTGTGTGCCTGTCTGCACTCTGTGATTGGTCTAGATTTACATGTATGTTTGTGCGCGTGTCTGCAATCTGTGATTGGCCTAGATTTACGTGTATTTTTGTGTGCGTGTCTGCAATCTGTGATTGGCCTAGATTTACATGTATTTTTGTGCGCGTGTCTGCAACCTGTGGTTGGCCTAGATTTACATGTATGTTTGTGTGCGTGTCTGCAATCTGTGATTGGTCTAGATTTACATGTATTTTTGTGTGCGTGTCTGCAATCTGTGATTGGCCTAGATTTACATGTATTTTTGTGTATGTGTCTGCAATCTGTGATTGGCCTAGATTTACATGTATTTCTGTGCGTGTCTGCAATCTGTGATTGGCCTAGATTTACATGTATGTTTGTTTGCGTGTCTGCAATCTGTGATTGGTCTAGATTTACATGTATTTTTGTGCGCGTGTCTGCAATCTGTGATTGTCCTAAATTTACATGTATGTTTGTGTGCGTGTCTGCAATCTGTGATTGGTCTAGATTTACATGTATTTTTGTGCGCGTGTCTGCAATCTGTGATTGGCCTAGATTTACATGTATTTTTGTGCGCGTGTCTGCAACCTGTGATTGGCCTAGATTTACATGTATTTCTGTGCGTGTCTGCAATCTGTGATTGGCCTAGATTTACATGTACCTTTGTGCGCGTGTCTGCAATCTGTGATTGGCCTAGATTTACATGTATGTTTGTGTACGTGCCTGCAACCTGTGATTGGCCTAGATTTACATGTATTTTTGTGCGCGTGTCTGCAACCTGTGATTGGCCTACATTTACATGTATTTTTGTGTGCATGTCTGCAACCTGTGATTGGCCTAGATTTACATGTATTTTTGTGTGCGTGTCTGCAATCAGTGACTGGCCTAGATTTACATGTATTTTTGTGTATGTGTCTGCAATCTGTGATTGGTCTAGATTTACATGTATGTTTGTGCGCGTGTCTGCAATCTGTGATTGGCCTAGATTTACATGTATTTTTGTGTGCGTGTCTGCAATCTGTGATTGGCCTAGATTTACATGTATGTTTGTGTGCGTGTCTGCAACCTGTGGTTGGCCTAGATTTACATGTATGTTTGTTTGCGTGTCTGCAATCTGTGATTGGCCTAGATTTACATGTATGTTTGTTTGCGTGTCTGCAATCTGTTATTGGCTTAGATTTACATGTATTTTTGTGTGCGTGTCTGCAATCTGTGATTGGTCTAGATTTACATGTATTTTTGTGTGCGTGTCTGCAATCAGTGATTGGTCTAGATTTACATGTATGTTTGTGTGCGTGTCTGCAATCTGTGATTGGTCTAGATTTACATGTATTTTTGTGCGCGTGTCTGCAATTGGTCTAGATTTACATGTATGTTTGTGTGCGTGTCTGCAATCAGTGACTGGCCTAGATTTACATGTATTTTTGTGTATGTGTCCGCAATCTGTGATTGGCCTAGATTTACATGTATTTTTGTGCGCGTGTCTGCAACCTGTGGTTGGCCTAGATTTACATGTATGTTTGTGTGCGTGTCTGCAATCTGTGGTTGGCCTACGTTTACATGTATTTTTGTGTGCATGTCTGCCATCTGTGATTGGTCTAGATTTAAATGTATTTTTGTGTGCGTGTCTGCAATCAGTGATTGGCCTAGATTTACATGTATTTTTGTGCGCGTGTCTGCAATCTGTGGTTGGCCTAGAATATACATGTATTTCTGTGCGTGTCTGCAACCTGTGATTGGCCTAGATTTACATGTATTTTTGTGTGCGTGTCTGCAATCAGTGATTGGCCTAGATTTACATGTATTTTTGTGTGCGTGTCTGCAATCTGTGATTGGCCTAGATTTACATGTACCTTTGTGCGCGTGTCTGCAATCTGTGATTGGCCTAGATTTACATGTATGTTTGTGTACGTGCCTGCAACCTGTGATTGGCCTAGATTTACATGTATTTTTGTGCGCGTGTCTGCAACCTGTGATTGGCCTACATTTACATGTATTTTTGTGTGCATGTCTGCAACCTGTGATTGGCCTAGATTTACATGTATTTTTGTGTGCGTGTCTGCAATCTGTGATTGGCCTAGATTTACATGTATTTTTGTGTGCGTGTCTGCAATCTGTGATTGGCCTAGATTTACATGTATGTTTGTGTGCGTGTCTGCAATCAGTGACTGGCCTAGATTTACATGTATTTTTGTGTATGTGTCTGCAATCTGTGATTGGTCTAGATTTACATGTATGTTTGTGCGCGTGTCTGCAATCTGTGATTGGCCTAGATTTACATGTATTTTTGTGTGCGTGTCTGCAATCTGTGATTGGCCTAGATTTACATGTATGTTTGTGTGCGTGTCTGCAACCTGTGGTTGGCCTAGATTTACATGTATGTTTGTTTGCGTGTCTGCAATCTGTGATTGGCCTAGATTTACATGTATGTTTGTTTGCGTGTCTGCAATCTGTTATTGGCTTAGATTTACATGTATTTTTGTGTGCGTGTCTGCAATCTGTGATTGGTCTAGATTTACATGTATTTTTGTGTGCGTGTCTGCAATCAGTGATTGGTCTAGATTTACATGTATGTTTGTGTGCGTGTCTGCAATCTGTGATTGGTCTAGATTTACATGTATTTTTGTGCGCGTGTCTGCAATTGGTCTAGATTTACATGTATGTTTGTGTGCGTGTCTGCAATCAGTGACTGGCCTAGATTTACATGTATTTTTGTGTATGTGTCTGCAATCTGTGATTGGCCTAGATTTACATGTATTTTTGTGCGCGTGTCTGCAACCTGTGGTTGGCCTAGATTTACATGTATGTTTGTGTGCGTGTCTGCAATCTGTGGTTGGCCTACGTTTACATGTATTTTTGTGTGCATGTCTGCAATCTGTGATTGGCCTAGATTTACATGTATTTTTGTGTGCGTGTCTGCAATCAGTGATTGGCCTAGATTTACATGTATTTTTGTGCGCGTGTCTGCAATCTGTGGTTGGCCTAGAATATACATGTATTTCTGTGCGTGTCTGCAACCTGTGATTGGCCTAGATTTACATGTATTTTTGTGTGCGTGTCTGCAATCAGTGATTGGCCTAGATTTACATGTATTTTTGTGTGCGTGTCTGCAACCTGTGATTGGCCTAGATTTACATGTATTTTTGTGTGCGTGTCTGCAATCAGTGATTGGCCTAGATTTACATGTATTTTTGTGTGCGTGTCTGCAATCTGTGATTGGCCTAGATTTACATGTATGTTTGTGTGCGTGTCTGCAATCTGTGATTGGCCTAGATTTACATGTATTTTTGTGTACGTGCCTGCAACCTGTGATTGGCCTAGATTTACATGTATTTTTGTGCGCGTGTCTGCAACCTGTGATTGGCCTACATTTACATGTATTTTTGTGTGCATGTCTGCAACCTGTGATTGGCCTAGATTTACATGTATTTTTGTGTGCGTGTCTGCAATCTGTGATTGGCCTAGATTTACATGTATTTTTGTGTGCGTGTCTGCAATCTGTGATTGGCCTAGATTTACATGTATGTTTGTGTGCGTGTCTGCAATCAGTGACTGGCCTAGATTTACATGTATTTTTGTGTATGTGTCTGCAATCTGTGATTGGTCTAGATTTACATGTATGTTTGTGCGCGTGTCTGCAATCTGTGATTGGCCTAGATTTACATGTATTTTTGTGTGCGTGTCTGCAATCTGTGATTGGCCTAGATTTACATGTATGTTTGTGTGCGTGTCTGCAACCTGTGGTTGGCCTAGATTTACATGTATGTTTGTTTGCGTGTCTGCAATCTGTGATTGGCCTAGATTTACATGTATGTTTGTTTGCGTGTCTGCAATCTGTTATTGGCTTAGATTTACATGTATTTTTGTGTGCGTGTCTGCAATCTGTGATTGGTCTAGATTTACATGTATTTTTGTGTGCGTGTCTGCAATCAGTGATTGGTCTAGATTTACATGTATGTTTGTGTGCGTGTCTGCAATCTGTGATTGGTCTAGATTTACATGTATTTTTGTGCGCGTGTCTGCAATTGGTCTAGATTTACATGTATGTTTGTGTGCGTGTCTGCAATCAGTGACTGGCCTAGATTTACATGTATTTTTGTGTATGTGTCTGCAATCTGTGATTGGCCTAGATTTACATGTATTTTTGTGCGCGTGTCTGCAACCTGTGGTTGGCCTAGATTTACATGTATGTTTGTGTGCGTGTCTGCAATCTGTGGTTGGCCTACGTTTACATGTATTTTTGTGTGCATGTCTGCAATCTGTGATTGGTCTAGATTTACATGTATTTTTGTGTGCGTGTCTGCAATCAGTGATTGGCCTAGATTTACATGTATTTTTGTGCGCGTGTCTGCAATCTGTGGTTGGCCTAGAATATACATGTATTTCTGTGCGTGTCTGCAACCTGTGATTGGCCTAGATTTACATGTATTTTTGTGTGCGTGTCTGCAATCAGTGATTGGCCTAGATTTACATGTATTTTTGTGTGCGTGTCTGCAACCTGTGATTGGCCTAGATTTACATGTATTTTTGTGTGCGTGTCTGCAATCAGTGATTGGCCTAGATTTACATGTATGTTTGTGTGCGTGTCTGCAATCTGTGATTGGCCTAGATTTACATGTATGTTTGTGTGCGTGTCTGCAATCAGTGATTGGCCTAGATTTACATGTATTTTTGTGTGCGTGTCTGCAACCTGTGATTGGCCTAGATTTACATGTATTTTTGTGTGCGTGTCTGCAATCAGTGATTGGCCTAGATTTACATGTATGTTTGTGTGCGTGTCTCCAATCTGTGATTGGCCTAGATTTACATGTATGTTTGTGTGCGTGTCTGCAATCTGTGATTGGCCTAGATTTACATGTATTTTTGTGTGTGTGTCTGCAACCTGTGACTGGCCTAGATTTACATGTATTTATGTGCGTGTCTGCAACCTGTGATTGGTCTAGATTTACATGTATTTTTGTGCGCGTGTCTGCAACCTGTGATTGGTCTAGATTTACATGTATTTCTGTGCGCGTGTCTGCAATCAGTGATTGGCCTAGATTTACATGTATTTTTGTGCGCGTGTCTGCAATCTGTGGTTGGCCTAGAATATACATGTATTTCTGTGCGTGTCTGCAACCTGTGATTGGCCTAGATTTACATGTATTTTTGTGTGCGTGTCTGCAATCAGTGATTGGCCTAGATTTACATGTATTTTTGTGTGCGTGTCTGCAACCTGTGATTGGCCTAGATTTACATGTATTTTTGTGTGCGTGTCTGCAATCAGTGATTGGCCTAGATTTACATGTATTTTTGTGTGCGTGTCTGCAATCTGTGATTGGCCTAGATTTACATGTATGTTTGTGTGCGTGTCTGCAATCTGTGATTGGCCTAGATTTACATGTATTTTTGTGTACGTGCCTGCAACCTGTGATTGGCCTAGATTTACATGTATTTTTGTGCGCGTGTCTGCAACCTGTGATTGGCCTACATTTACATGTATTTTTGTGTGCATGTCTGCAACCTGTGATTGGCCTAGATTTACATGTATTTTTGTGTGCGTGTCTGCAATCTGTGATTGGCCTAGATTTACATGTATTTTTGTGTGCGTGTCTGCAATCTGTGATTGGCCTAGATTTACATGTATGTTTGTGTGCGTGTCTGCAATCAGTGACTGGCCTAGATTTACATGTATTTTTGTGTATGTGTCTGCAATCTGTGATTGGTCTAGATTTACATGTATGTTTGTGCGCGTGTCTGCAATCTGTGATTGGCCTAGATTTACATGTATTTTTGTGTGCGTGTCTGCAATCTGTGATTGGCCTAGATTTACATGTATGTTTGTGTGCGTGTCTGCAACCTGTGGTTGGCCTAGATTTACATGTATGTTTGTTTGCGTGTCTGCAATCTGTGATTGGCCTAGATTTACATGTATGTTTGTTTGCGTGTCTGCAATCTGTTATTGGCTTAGATTTACATGTATTTTTGTGTGCGTGTCTGCAATCTGTGATTGGTCTAGATTTACATGTATTTTTGTGTGCGTGTCTGCAATCAGTGATTGGTCTAGATTTACATGTATGTTTGTGTGCGTGTCTGCAATCTGTGATTGGTCTAGATTTACATGTATTTTTGTGCGCGTGTCTGCAATTGGTCTAGATTTACATGTATGTTTGTGTGCGTGTCTGCAATCAGTGACTGGCCTAGATTTACATGTATTTTTGTATGTGTCTGCAATCTGTGATTGGCCTAGATTTACATGTATTTTTGTGCGCGTGTCTGCAACCTGTGGTTGGCCTAGATTTACATGTATGTTTGTGTGCGTGTCTGCAATCTGTGGTTGGCCTACGTTTACATGTATTTTTGTGTGCATGTCTGCAATCTGTGATTGGTCTAGATTTACATGTATTTTTGTGTGCGTGTCTGCAATCAGTGATTGGCCTAGATTTACATGTATTTTTGTGCGCGTGTCTGCAATCTGTGGTTGGCCTAGAATATACATGTATTTCTGTGCGTGTCTGCAACCTGTGATTGGCCTAGATTTACATGTATTTTTGTGTGCGTGTCTGCAATCAGTGATTGGCCTAGATTTACATGTATTTTTGTGTGCGTGTCTGCAACCTGTGATTGGCCTAGATTTACATGTATTTTTGTGTGCGTGTCTGCAATCAGTGATTGGCCTAGATTTACATGTATGTTTGTGTGCGTGTCTGCAATCTGTGATTGGCCTAGATTTACATGTATGTTTGTGTGCGTGTCTGCAATCAGTGATTGGCCTAGATTTACATGTATTTTTGTGTGCGTGTCTGCAACCTGTGATTGGCCTAGATTTACATGTATTTTTGTGTGCGTGTCTGCAATCAGTGATTGGCCTAGATTTACATGTATGTTTGTGTGCGTGTCTCCAATCTGTGATTGGCCTAGATTTACATGTATGTTTGTGTGCGTGTCTGCAATCTGTGATTGGCCTAGATTTACATGTATTTTTGTGTGTGTGTCTGCAACCTGTGACTGGCCTAGATTTACATGTATTTATGTGCGTGTCTGCAACCTGTGATTGGTCTAGATTTACATGTATTTTTGTGCGCGTGTCTGCAACCTGTGATTGGTCTAGATTTACATGTATTTCTGTGCGCGTGTCTGCAATCAGTGATTGGCCTAGATTTACATGTATTTTTGTGTGCATGTCTGCAATCTGTGATTGGCCTAGATTTACATGTATTTCTGTGCGCGTGTCTGCAATCAGTGGTTGGCCTAGATTTACATGTATGTTTGTGCGCGTGTCTGCAATCTGTGATTGGCCTAGATTTACATGTATTTTTGTGCGCGTGTCTGCAATCTGTGATTGGCCTAGATTTACATGTATTTCTGTGCGCGTGTCTGCAATCAGTGGTTGGCCTAGATTTACATGTATGTTTGTGCGCGTGTCTGCAATCTGTGATTGGCCTAGATTTACATGTATTTCTGTGCGCGTGTCTGCAATCAGTGGTTGGCCTAGATTTACATGTATGTTTGTGCGCGTGTCTGCAACCTGTGATTGGGCTAGATTTACATGTATTTTTGTGCGCGTGTCTGCAACCTGTGGTTGGCCTAGATTTACATGTATGTTTGTGTGCGTGTCTGCAATCTGTGGTTGGCCTACGTTTACATGTATTTTTGTGTGCATGTCTGCAATCTGTGATTGGTCTAGATTTACATGTATTTTTGTGTGCGTGTCTGCAATCAGTGATTGGCCTAGATTTACATGTATTTTTGTGCGCGTGTCTGCAATCTGTGGTTGGCCTAGAATATACATGTATTTCTGTGCGTGTCTGCAACCTGTGATTGGCCTAGATTTACATGTATTTTTGTGTGCGTGTCTGCAATCAGTGATTGGCCTAGATTTACATGTATTTTTGTGTGCGTGTCTGCAACCTGTGATTGGCCTAGATTTACATGTATTTTTGTGTGCGTGTCTGCAATCAGTGATTGGCCTAGATTTACATGTATGTTTGTGTGCGTGTCTGCAATCTGTGATTGGCCTAGATTTACATGTATGTTTGTGTGCGTGTCTGCAATCTGTGGTTGGCCTAGAATATACATGTATTTCTGTGCGTGTCTGCAACCTGTGATTGGCCTAGATTTACATGTATTTTTGTGTGCGTGTCTGCAATCAGTGATTGGCCTAGATTTACATGTATTTTTGTGTGCGTGTCTGCAACCTGTGATTGGCCTAGATTTACATGTATTTTTGTGTGCGTGTCTGCAATCAGTGATTGGCCTAGATTTACATGTATGTTTGTGTGCGTGTCTGCAATCTGTGATTGGCCTAGATTTACATGTATGTTTGTGTGCGTGTCTGCAATCAGTGATTGGCCTAGATTTACATGTATTTTTGTGTGCGTGTCTGCAACCTGTGATTGGCCTAGATTTACATGTATTTTTGTGTGCGTGTCTGCAATCAGTGATTGGCCTAGATTTACATGTATGTTTGTGTGCGTGTCTCCAATCTGTGATTGGCCTAGATTTACATGTATGTTTGTGTGCGTGTCTGCAATCTGTGATTGGCCTAGATTTACATGTATTTTTGTGTGTGTGTCTGCAACCTGTGACTGGCCTAGATTTACATGTATTTATGTGCGTGTCTGCAACCTGTGATTGGTCTAGATTTACATGTATTTTTGTGCGCGTGTCTGCAACCTGTGATTGGTCTAGATTTACATGTATTTCTGTGCGCGTGTCTGCAATCAGTGATTGGCCTAGATTTACATGTATTTTTGTGCGCGTGTCTGCAATCTGTGGTTGGCCTAGAATATACATGTATTTCTGTGCGTGTCTGCAACCTGTGATTGGCCTAGATTTACATGTATTTTTGTGTGCGTGTCTGCAATCAGTGATTGGCCTAGATTTACATGTATTTTTGTGTGCGTGTCTGCAACCTGTGATTGGCCTAGATTTACATGTATTTTTGTGTGCGTGTCTGCAATCAGTGATTGGCCTAGATTTACATGTATTTTTGTGTGCGTGTCTGCAATCTGTGATTGGCCTAGATTTACATGTATGTTTGTGTGCGTGTCTGCAATCTGTGATTGGCCTAGATTTACATGTATTTTTGTGTACGTGCCTGCAACCTGTGATTGGCCTAGATTTACATGTATTTTTGTGCGCGTGTCTGCAACCTGTGATTGGCCTACATTTACATGTATTTTTGTGTGCATGTCTGCAACCTGTGATTGGCCTAGATTTACATGTATTTTTGTGTGCGTGTCTGCAATCTGTGATTGGCCTAGATTTACATGTATTTTTGTGTGCGTGTCTGCAATCTGTGATTGGCCTAGATTTACATGTATGTTTGTGTGCGTGTCTGCAATCAGTGACTGGCCTAGATTTACATGTATTTTTGTGTATGTGTCTGCAATCTGTGATTGGTCTAGATTTACATGTATGTTTGTGCGCGTGTCTGCAATCTGTGATTGGCCTAGATTTACATGTATTTTTGTGTGCGTGTCTGCAATCTGTGATTGGCCTAGATTTACATGTATGTTTGTGTGCGTGTCTGCAACCTGTGGTTGGCCTAGATTTACATGTATGTTTGTTTGCGTGTCTGCAATCTGTGATTGGCCTAGATTTACATGTATGTTTGTTTGCGTGTCTGCAATCTGTTATTGGCTTAGATTTACATGTATTTTTGTGTGCGTGTCTGCAATCTGTGATTGGTCTAGATTTACATGTATTTTTGTGTGCGTGTCTGCAATCAGTGATTGGTCTAGATTTACATGTATGTTTGTGTGCGTGTCTGCAATCTGTGATTGGTCTAGATTTACATGTATTTTTGTGCGCGTGTCTGCAATTGGTCTAGATTTACATGTATGTTTGTGTGCGTGTCTGCAATCAGTGACTGGCCTAGATTTACATGTATTTTTGTATGTGTCTGCAATCTGTGATTGGCCTAGATTTACATGTATTTTTGTGCGCGTGTCTGCAACCTGTGGTTGGCCTAGATTTACATGTATGTTTGTGTGCGTGTCTGCAATCTGTGGTTGGCCTACGTTTACATGTATTTTTGTGTGCATGTCTGCAATCTGTGATTGGTCTAGATTTACATGTATTTTTGTGTGCGTGTCTGCAATCAGTGATTGGCCTAGATTTACATGTATTTTTGTGCGCGTGTCTGCAATCTGTGGTTGGCCTAGAATATACATGTATTTCTGTGCGTGTCTGCAACCTGTGATTGGCCTAGATTTACATGTATTTTTGTGTGCGTGTCTGCAATCAGTGATTGGCCTAGATTTACATGTATTTTTGTGTGCGTGTCTGCAACCTGTGATTGGCCTAGATTTACATGTATTTTTGTGTGCGTGTCTGCAATCAGTGATTGGCCTAGATTTACATGTATGTTTGTGTGCGTGTCTGCAATCTGTGATTGGCCTAGATTTACATGTATGTTTGTGTGCGTGTCTGCAATCAGTGATTGGCCTAGATTTACATGTATTTTTGTGTGCGTGTCTGCAACCTGTGATTGGCCTAGATTTACATGTATTTTTGTGTGCGTGTCTGCAATCAGTGATTGGCCTAGATTTACATGTATGTTTGTGTGCGTGTCTCCAATCTGTGATTGGCCTAGATTTACATGTATGTTTGTGTGCGTGTCTGCAATCTGTGATTGGCCTAGATTTACATGTATTTTTGTGTGTGTGTCTGCAACCTGTGACTGGCCTAGATTTACATGTATTTATGTGCGTGTCTGCAACCTGTGATTGGTCTAGATTTACATGTATTTTTGTGCGCGTGTCTGCAACCTGTGATTGGTCTAGATTTACATGTATTTCTGTGCGCGTGTCTGCAATCAGTGATTGGCCTAGATTTACATGTATTTTTGTGTGCATGTCTGCAATCTGTGATTGGCCTAGATTTACATGTATTTCTGTGCGCGTGTCTGCAATCAGTGGTTGGCCTAGATTTACATGTATGTTTGTGCGCGTGTCTGCAATCTGTGATTGGCCTAGATTTACATGTATTTTTGTGCGCGTGTCTGCAATCTGTGATTGGCCTAGATTTACATGTATTTCTGTGCGCGTGTCTGCAATCAGTGGTTGGCCTAGATTTACATGTATGTTTGTGCGCGTGTCTGCAATCTGTGATTGGCCTAGATTTACATGTATTTCTGTGCGCGTGTCTGCAATCAGTGGTTGGCCTAGATTTACATGTATGTTTGTGCGCGTGTCTGCAACCTGTGATTGGGCTAGATTTACATGTATTTTTGTGCGCGTGTCTGCAACCTGTGGTTGGCCTAGATTTACATGTATGTTTGTGTGCGTGTCTGCAATCTGTGGTTGGCCTACGTTTACATGTATTTTTGTGTGCATGTCTGCAATCTGTGATTGGTCTAGATTTACATGTATTTTTGTGTGCGTGTCTGCAATCAGTGATTGGCCTAGATTTACATGTATTTTTGTGCGCGTGTCTGCAATCTGTGGTTGGCCTAGAATATACATGTATTTCTGTGCGTGTCTGCAACCTGTGATTGGCCTAGATTTACATGTATTTTTGTGTGCGTGTCTGCAATCAGTGATTGGCCTAGATTTACATGTATTTTTGTGTGCGTGTCTGCAACCTGTGATTGGCCTAGATTTACATGTATTTTTGTGTGCGTGTCTGCAATCAGTGATTGGCCTAGATTTACATGTATGTTTGTGTGCGTGTCTGCAATCTGTGATTGGCCTAGATTTACATGTATGTTTGTGTGCGTGTCTGCAATCAGTGATTGGCCTAGATTTACATGTATTTTTGTGTGCGTGTCTGCAACCTGTGATTGGCCTAGATTTACATGTATTTTTGTGTGCGTGTCTGCAATCAGTGATTGGCCTAGATTTACATGTATGTTTGTGTGCGTGTCTCCAATCTGTGATTGGCCTAGATTTACATGTATGTTTGTGTGCGTGTCTGCAATCTGTGATTGGCCTAGATTTACATGTATTTTTGTGTGTGTGTCTGCAACCTGTGACTGGCCTAGATTTACATGTATTTATGTGCGTGTCTGCAACCTGTGATTGGTCTAGATTTACATGTATTTTTGTGCGCGTGTCTGCAACCTGTGATTGGTCTAGATTTACATGTATTTCTGTGCGCGTGTCTGCAATCAGTGATTGGCCTAGATTTACATGTATTTTTGTGTGCATGTCTGCAATCTGTGATTGGCCTAGATTTACATGTATTTCTGTGCGCGTGTCTGCAATCAGTGGTTGGCCTAGACTTACATGTATGTTTGTGCGCGTGTCTGCAATCTGTGATTGGCCTAGATTTACATGTATTTTTGTGCGCGTGTCTGCAATCTGTGATTGGCCTAGATTTACATGTATTTCTGTGCGCGTGTCTGCAATCAGTGGTTGGCCTAGATTTACATGTATGTTTGTGCGCGTGTCTGCAATCTGTGATTGGCCTAGATTTACATGTATTTCTGTGCGCGTGTCTGCAATCAGTGGTTGGCCTAGATTTACATGTATGTTTGTGCGCGTGTCTGCAACCTGTGATTGGCCTAGATTTACATGTATTTTTGTGCGCGTGTCTGCAATCTGTGGTTGGCCTAGATTTACATGTATTTTTGTGTACGTGTCTGCAATCTGTGATTGGTCTAGATTTACATGTATTTTTGTGCGCGTGTCTGCAATCTGTGATTGGCCTAGATTTACATGTATTCTTGTGTACGTGTCTACAATCAGTGATTGGCCTAGATTTACATGTATGTTTGTGCGCGTGTCTGCAATCAGTGGTTGGCCTAGATTTACATGTATTTCTGTGCGTGTCTGCAATCTGTGATTGGCCTAGATTTACATGTATTTTTGTGTGCGTGTCTGCAATCTGTGATTGGCCTAGATTTACATGTATTTTTGTGTGCGTGTCTACAATCTGTGATTGGCCTAGATTTACATGTATGTTTGTGTGCGTGTCTACAATCTGTGATTGGCCTAGATTTACATGTATTTTTGTGCGCGTGTCTGCAATCTGTGATTGGCCTAGATTTACATGTATGTTTGTTTGCGTGTCTGCAATCTGTGATTGGCCTAGATTTACATGTATGTTTGTGTGCGTGTCTGCAACCTGTGGTTGGCCTAGATTTACATGTATGTTTGTGTACGTGTCTGCAATCTGTGATTGGTCTAGATTTACATGTATTTTTGTGCGCGTGTCTGCAATCTGTGATTGGCCTAGATTTACATGTATTCTTGTGTACGTGTCTACAATCAGTGATTGGCCTAGATTTACATGTATGTTTGTGCGCGTGTCTGCAATCAGTGGTTGGCCTAGATTTACATGTATTTCTGTGCGTGTCTGCAATCTGTGATTGGCCTAGATTTACATGTATTTTTGTGTGCGTGTCTGCAATCTGTGATTGGCCTAGATTTACATGTATTTTTGTGTGCGTGTCTACAATCTGTGATTGGCCTAGATTTACATGTATGTTTGTGTGCGTGTCTACAATCTGTGATTGGCCTAGATTTACATGTATTTTTGTGCGCGTGTCTGCAATCTGTGATTGGCCTAGATTTACATGTATGTTTGTTTGCGTGTCTGCAATCTGTGATTGGCCTAGATTTACATGTATGTTTGTGTGCGTGTCTGCAACCTGTGGTTGGCCTAGATTTACATGTATGTTTGTGTGCGTGTCTGCAATCTGTGATTGGCCTAGATTTACATGTATTTTTGTGTGCGTGTCTGCAATCTGTGATTGGCCTAGATTTACATGTATTTTTGTGTGCGTGTCTACAATCTGTGATTGGCCTAGATTTACATGTATTTTTGTGCGCGTGTCTGCAATCTGTGACTGGCCTAGATTTACATGTATTTTCGTGTGCGTGTCTGCAATCTGTGATTGGTCTAGAATTACATGTATTTTTGTGTGCGTGTCTGCAATCAGTGATTGGCCTAGATTTACATGTATTTTTGTGCGCGTGTCTGCAATCTGTGGTTGGCCTAGATTTACATGTATTTCTGTGCGTGTCTGCAATCTGTGACTGGCCTAGATTTACATGTATTTTTGTGTGCGTGTCTGCAATCAGTGATTGGCCTAGATTTACATGTATTTTTGTGTATGTGTCTGCAATCTGTGATTGGCCTAGATTTACATGTATGTTTGTGTGCGTGTCTGCAATCTGTGATTGGCCTAGATTTACATGTATGTTTGTGCGCGTGTCTGCAATCAGTGATTGGTCGAGATTTACATGTATTTTTGTGCGCGTGTCTGCAATCAGTGATTGGCCTAGATTTACATGTATTTTTGTGCGCGTGTCTGCAATCTGTGACTGGCCTAGATTTACATGTATGTTTGTGTGCGTGTCTGCAATCAGTGATTGGCCTAGATTTACATGCATTTTTGTGTACGTGTCTGCAATCAGTGATTGGTCTAGATTTACATGTATTTTTGTGTGCGTGTCTGCAATCTGTGATTGGCCTAGATTTACATGTATTTTTGTGCGCGTGTCTGCAATCTGTGATTGGTCTAGATTTACATGTATTTTTGTGCGCGTGTCTGCAATCAGTGATTGGCCTAGATTTACATGTATTTTTGTGTGCGTGTCTGCAATCTGTGATTGGCCTAGATTTACATGTATTTTTGTGTGCGTGTCTGCAACCTGTGATTGGCCTAGATTTACATGTATTTTTGTGCGCGTGTCTGCAATCTGTGATTGGCCTACATTTACATGTATTTTTGTGTATGTGTCTGCAATCTGTGATTGGCCTAGATTTACATGTATTTTCCTTTAAATTACTGAGCTGTATTGCAGACAGAGTTGGCTATCTGCTCTATGAGCTATTATATCTGATGAGTTTAGTGAATTTGTTGACTTGGTTACCGCAAACTTGGTTTGAACAAGAAAGGCCAAAACACGATTTATGCGAATTGAACTTGTGTTCATTTTTCAACAAATTTGGTGGGAGATGGTGCTGTCATAGACAGCAACATCTTCCACCAAAATTGTTGAAAAATGTACATCAGTTTCTTTGATATTGACACAATAAAAGATAGAATATTGACATCAGAGTGGTAAGGTTAATGTTAGCAATTAATTTGATCAATGATCATATCTCGATTTAGACTTTAAATTCAGTAAATCGCGCATGACCGCATCCACTAAAATATTGACAAGTTGCAAAATTTATCTGGGCGGCGCCATCTTGAACTTTATGTACCAGTAATAATTGCTAACAGCTAAATGAAATCAAAACCTGGTTCCTAGTTCGACGAACCTCGTCAGTAAATATTCAACTGCCGGAATGACAAGACACATTAACCATGAACCTGGTCGGATTATCTGCATTTTCTTCTTCACATCACGACAAGATATCCATAAATCGTAAATCGAGAATTTGCTCTGATCCGGATCCAGGTTGCTTAATTCAGATTACAGTCAGTCTGGAAATGCTATGAGATGGCATCATAGTAGCACCCTTGCGTGTGTTAAAATCTGAGCGTAATTGGATCAGTAATTTTTTTAGATACAGCCGAGAGCTCTGGATACACACGCACATACGCATACACACACATGCACGCACGCACGCACTCACACACACGCACACACATGCACGCACGCATCCACGCATGCACGCACATGTACGCACACACACACACACACACGCACGTACATACGCATGCACGCACGCATGCACACACACTCACACACACACGCACAATGCATGCATGCACTCACGCAGGGGACACACAATGCACACATGCAGTAACCAAATGCGCACATGCACGCACACACAGACCCTTGCGAACCAAGGGTGATAAAATGCAGAAAACAATGAGGTGCCAATACTAATTCATGGAATTGTCAGAATACGCTTCTACTGCACATGTATACATCAACCCCATAAATACACGTTTTCCCATTATCTTGATATTATATAACTAAGTACATGTCATAGAGACTCGCATGATCACGGAATAGCCCTGCAAAATCTTCATCACAGAAAATCTTCACAAATAATTGATGGCTTCCAAGGAACTGCTCCCTTAATGATGATTTAATGGAAGGGAAATTGTATAGAAACAGAATTCATGACTCCTCAGTGTTAGAAATGTGGGTAAGTAATGTTGCCATGGCGATGATAAATTGGAAAAGCAGCATACTGATTAATTTATAATCTTTCAACCCGTTAACCTTTAGCACTCTGATGTCAAAAATTTTAATTTTCCAAATTAAATTAAAAGATGAACTGGTGTTTGAAAAATGTACACACGTTTCTTTGCAATTGACACAGTAAAAGATAGACGATGGACATCAGTGTGCTAAGAGTTAACACTCAATCCAGCTAAGACACCTTCTGCACTGCTTTTGATCAATGTTCAATTGCAGATCAAGGACACTATTTTTGAAAATTTCCCACTGGAATGACTGGCTTGATATCCGAGCTAGTATTTGGTAGGTAAATTTCCAAAAAATAGTCTTCTTGGTCTGAAAGTTGACATTTTCTATGAGAAAATTGAAATTTTAAAACAAATTTGATGATTAAAATGTTAAGCATTTCAATGTTCATTCCGGCCAATAGTGGCTTCTGTACTGGTCTTCAGAATGGTCCATTTGCATAACAAGAAAAAAATGTTTTTAAAAATTTACCATTAGAATGACTGGCTCATTGCTCCTTTGGTAAATTTTCAAAAAGCGAATAATGAGACTGCATTATTTAGGTCCCTTTTGCATGAGAACCTATATTTGTGAAGAGAATGTTTTGTAAGCTGTTGCTGCCTGTCGATTTTCAAAATTTGCACCAGTTTCCTGTCATCTTCCATCTCTTGAATATCATTGACTTCGAATTGCAGCTTTCAGCAAAATTATTTTCAAAAATTTAATCAGTTTTCTATAATTTATCAGCCTCTGAATAAGATAAAATCTTTAATTTGTCCCTAACAGTTTATCCCTGGAAATATACATTCTTTCAGATTCATAACATATTCTGCTGAAAATCTTTAAAATACAACAATCGCCTGGAAATATTCATGTCAATGGAACACTGGGACGTGACGCTCAGGATCCCGGGATATTTTCTGAAGTTAACCCTTTCACTAACAAATCCCTGAAAATGTATGACACCCTTTACGATATAAAAATAATAATTTAATGTGTTGAAATCAATTTGACTGGAAGCCGTTGCTGCGGAATGCTGCTTAAGGCTTGCCTTAAATATGAGATATGGGGAATTCATCAGTGAAAGGGTTAATATGACTGCAAGCCATTTCTGCCTAAAGCACAAACAGCTCCCAGTCATATTAATTTCAAAATATTCAACAGCTTTATTGTCTTAAAATTAAGATATGGGGAATTCATTGATTTAATGATTAACCCATTAGCACACTGAAGTCAATATTCTATCTTTTACAGCGTCAATAGCAAGGAAACTGGCGTAAATATTTCAACAATTTTGCTGGAAGATGTTGCTGTCTATGACAGCACCATCTTCCACCAAATTTGTTGAAAAATGAGAACTAGTTCATCTTTTAATTTAATTTGAAAATTGACAATTTTGACAGAGTGGTGAGCCAGCATCATGGCTCGCTGAACTCCTCAACCATGACAAATCTTGACCAGACATTAACCAGACCATCCCAATTTTGCAAGCAGTCTGTACATGTATTGCCTAACTTGTCCTGAACATCTTTCTCCTATCATTACCATCACTAGACTGAACACACATCGTCACACAGCGTTGTTTTCCATAGAATAACCACAAACTTATCACCGCCAAGCATGAAAATATAGCACACAATTATGCTCTTAATCCATTATATCAAAGACACATGAATGACCGGTCCACACATCTCCAAGTAAAGCCCTATTGTAAACACTGAAATAAGTGCCAGATATGATGCTTCTGTCAGAATTGGCGTGCCCGCACACACCATCTCCTCCCGCGTGATAATACACGAATAATCGTACAGGCTATATTGATCCGCCCCAATGCTAATGTCACTGCAGGCTAGATTCTGGCATGGGCTCCGACACTGAGGCTTGCTCTTTCAGAATCTATCTTCACATCAGGAGAAATTGGCTGATGGCGTCAGCAGAGTTTCTTCACTCTGGCGTGGTATCACGATATATTGGTATAGCGATGTGTGAGAGGCTGGCAGATTTGACTTCTGATATACATGTACATTATTTAGTGCCAAAATAGCGGTTAATATTGCAATGTAGTCGTTTGGCCCCGTGTCGTCATAACAGCCATATCAGAATATCTGCTTTATTGACGTTAGTGGCGGATTGAATCAACCATTTAATAAGCTGACCAAAAATGCTTTCTGCAGCAGGCTTGAGAAATGTCAATTTTCAGAAGAAGAGTATTTTTTAAATTTTACCCTTGAAATGACTGGCTTGATAGTTGAGCCAGTCATTTCCGATTTGAGCCAAATTTGGTTGGACGGATCCTATGATTGTAGGCTCCAGAACTTCAGAATCTTGAACAGTAAATTTTTTGGGTGAAAATCATAGATTTTATGAAAAAATTACCAAAATTTTTCAAAAAGCATCTCATTATTTAGCCGCTTGATAGATTTTAACTAAGGTTGGCTAGAAGGACCAATGTGGTGGCAGACCGCAGAACATCTATTCAGAATTTTGATTGGTCAATTTTTTGTGTGAATATCTTAGATTTTATGGAAAAGTTACCTGAAATGGTCAAAACGCATTTCCTCCTTAACCGCCAGAAGGATTTCAATAAAATTTTGCTGTAAAGATTCTATGGTGCAAGGCTCATGAACATCTATTCACAATTTTGATTGGTAAATATTTTAGATTTTATGAAAGATTTACCAGAAATTGTCAAATGCATTTCCTACAACTTTAAGCAAACCGCTTGCTGAATTTCAAACAAATTTTTACCCTATGGTGGTCCACTCCAGAACTTCTATCCAGAATTTTGATTGGTAAATTTCCTGGGTCAAAATCTTAGTCTGCTATTACCAAGAGGCCCAAGGGCCTGTGGCACTCACCTGGACCATTGGCATTTAAACCATTTACATTTAAATAGACATGATGGATGATTTCCGGAAAATACAAGATGACCACCTCAATATTTACCAATCAAGACTCTCGTTTAATATGTTGAAACCTACCATCATAAGATCATTTCACCCAAGTTTTGTTGAAATTGGACTATCGATTGAAGGAGTACCATTTTTAAATGGTTCCAGAAAACTTTCAGAAAATCAGATTACTGCTAAAACATTGACCTATCGAAATTCTGAATAGAATTTCTAGAGGCTACGACAATAGGATCCTTCCAGCCAAATTTGTAGTATTTTATATCAATGTGCATTTATCGGAAAACCCAAAATGGCCACCATCAACCCGTCAAAATTCTGTATATAAGTTCTGAAACGTACGGGCCTAGGGTTCTTCCAGCTGAGTTTGGTTGAAATCGGCCAAGCAGTTAATGAGGAGTAGCTTTTAAATGATTTCCCAAAGTATTCGGAAAATCCAAAATGGCAGCCAGAAAAATTTACCAATCAAAATTCTACATGCAACTTAGGCTCATTCCAGCCAGACTAGTTGAAATCGCCCAAGTAGTTAATGAGTAGACGATTTTCAGACATTTTTCAGAAAATTCAAGATGGCCACCGAATAAATTGACCAATCAAAATTCTATATACAAGCTCTGAAGCATAGCACTTTAGGGTCCTTCCAGCTGAGTTTGCTTGAGTAGCCGTTTAACTGATTTCCCAAAATTTTCAGAAAATCCAAGATGGCCATCGGAAAAATGGACCAATCAAATTTCTGTATACATGTTCTGAAATCTACCAGCCTAGTACCCTTCCAGCCAAGTCTGGTTGAAATTGCTCAAGCAGTTAATGAGGAGTAGCGTTTTAAACAATTTCCCATGATTTTTTGGAAAATTCAAGATGGCTGCCAGAAAAATGGACCATTCAAAATTCTGTATACATGTGCTGAAGCATACTATGCTAGGGTTCTTACATCTGAGTTTGATTGAAATCGGCCAAGTGGTTATCATGAAGTAGGCTTTTAAGTGATTCCATAAATTTTAGGAAAATCCAAGATGGCCACGGAAAAATTGACCAATCAAAATTCTGTATACAAGTTCTGAAACATACCAGTGTACTATCCTCCCAGCTAAGTTTGGTTTAAATTGTCCCAGCAGTTAATGAGGAGTAGCGTTTTAAATGATTCCCTGGAATTTTTTGGAAAATTTAAGATCGCCGTGGAAAAAATTGACCAATCAAAATCCTGCATACAAGTTCTGAAGCCTACCCCCTTAGGATCCTTCCAGCCAAATTAGATTGAAATCTGCCCAGCGGTTAATGAGGTGTAGCGTTTTTAAGCAAAAGTTGGACGGACACTGGACGAAGGGTCGATGGACAGACGGACGACATAAGCTCACTTGGCCATTCTGGCCAGGTAATGGCCAGGTGAGCTAAAAATGTAATAAAAAATATCAAAACACATCTCCTTAACCGATGGATGGATTTAAACCAAATTTGGCTGGAAGGATTCTATCGTGCTAAGTTCCCTAACTTCTACTCAGAATTTTGATTGGTCAATTTTTTTTGGTTAGAGTCTTAG
The DNA here is from genome assembly GCA_034401795.1 of Chaetoderma sp. LZ-2023a. Lineage (NCBI taxonomy): Eukaryota > Metazoa > Mollusca > Caudofoveata > Chaetodermatida > Chaetodermatidae > Chaetoderma > Chaetoderma sp. LZ-2023a. Next base: position 147,482,729 of record CM067373.1, on the reverse strand, counting down.
ATTGTATGCAAATTTTACTGGAATCTGTCAAACTATTTTCTCCTTAGCCACTCGGTGGATTTCATTTGAATTTGGCGGGAAAGGTTCTATGGTGCTAGGCTCCAGAAATTCTATTCAGAATTTTGACTGGTTAATCTTTGGGGGTTAAAATTTTAGATATGCAGAATTTACTGGAAATTGTCAAAATGTATCTTTTCCTTAGCCACTTGGTGGACTTCAGCTGAATTTCGCTGGAAAGATTCTATTGTCCTAGGCTCTAGAACATCTCTTCACAATTTTGATTGGTCGCTTTTTTTGGTGAAAATCTTAGATTTTATGAAAGATTTACTGGAAATTGTAAATGAATCGCCTCCTTAATCGCTGGCTGAATTTCAACCAAATTAGACTAGAATGTCCCTATGATGGGCCACTCCAGAGATTCAATTCAGAATTTTGATTAGTCAATTTTGGGGGTCAAAATCTTAGATTTTTATTTAAAATGTACTCAAAAATGTCAAAATTCACCTAGACACTTGATGCGTTTCAAATGAATTTGGCTAGAAGGACAGTATGCTCCTAATTTCCGTAACTACCATTCAGAATTTCCATTTGTCAAAATTTCCAGTGGTCATCTTGGATTTTCATAACTTCCAGAAATCCAATAGGAAATTAATAGGAACAGCTTTAAATGACTTCTCGAGAACCACCTGGTAAACTTCAAAGTTGGGTGGATGAAACCCGTCATTGCCTACAGAACCTCTCTTCAAAATTTTGATTGGTCCATTTTTCCCATAGCCATCTTGTTCTCGAGAATGACATCTCATGAACTGCCATACAGATCAGGCTGAAACTCATTAGATTTAATGTATCCAATTCACCAGCAAAGTCAAAGATGGCCAGATTGCCTTTCTGGACGTCTTGGTACATGTCAGTGATTCCGGAACCACCAAACTTACCGTGTACAGAAAACCCACACACACACAGATCAATATCTAAATTTTCACTCTAGCCTTTTCTATTGGCTGGATGAAACCTAACATTCAATCTTATTGTGTGATCAGTATCCATCATTAATTTTCCACTAAACAATTTTGTACTGAATTCCAATTTTGTATTTTATGTCTTGTTATTGCTGAGTTTGAAGTATTATGTCTGTTCAAATACTAATGGTTCATATGCTAATGGTCCAGGTGAGCATGCAGGCCCTTGGGCCGCTTGTTGTGAGAACATTGAAATTTTCTTGAACAAATTTGTGGCATAAGGGCTACGCTAAGTCACTAGGCCAAAAACGACATCTGCAGTGGCCTTGAAAAATGGAGATCTCCGATCTGTCACTCATGTATATGACGTCATAATCAAATATGTCACTAGTGAGCAGATAAAAACATGATCATGTATAGCTCCATATCCTGAACATCTCAAGTCTGTCATCAAGTGTACGAGCTCCAGAAGGAATTTGCTATTTAATAAACATTCTGGGAGCTGTTGCTGCCATATGCAGAATATTCTAAATTTAGATGTTTAGACAGTTAGGTGGGCTCAGTCTCAGAGACAATACTAGCTATACAACGCTCACCACTCGAAGGAAGACAGAAACTGCAAAACATTATGTCGTGACATCAAACAAATATTAAGTTGCATAATAATAACTACACACATCATTAGATGCATGTGTCAATGCGAGAATGCAGCACTTCTTCTTGTTCTTGTTGCTTCTTAGAACCTAGTTAATGCAGTACGGTCATTCCATGTCAAGACAACCGATGTGTGTTGCATGACCAATCCAGATTTCCAAGATTCTGTATGTCGTGGTACAGTAGTATGTTTTAGGAAATCCTGCACAATTTTACTACCCAAATCCCAATATTTTTGGAGATATGGACGCTAAAACAGCAAGGGAGTCCACCACATGTGACACAATTGTCATTTTGTAGCATTTTCAAGGCTCTGTGCAAATTCTTAATCCGACATCCAATTCCAATAAAACTTTCAGTGCTTGGTCACATGAAGGTACCCTCTTGAAATATGCAGGCATTTTCAAGGCTCTGCAAATTCTTAATCTGACATCCAATTCCAATAAAACTTTCAGTGCTTGGTCACATGTAGGTACCCTCTTGAAATATGCAGGGCATAATTATTTTTGTGCTCATGTTGGTAACCTAGATAACATTTAAAATTAACATTTGTTCAAAGTGACAAATTTTCAGACCCACTTGTGATTACAATTATGTTAAAACTATTAGAGTTACAAACTTAATACTTGATGGGTCAATTACATATATTTAAATACCGGTATATATATATATATATATTATATAAATTTGTTAGTTTATACATAAAAGCAAAAATATGTGGTTCTTAACATTTTTTAAATATAGGCCCTTGAAATTGGCCCACCTGAAAATGATTCCATATTCAACTGTCAGGATGACCATGTGGGATAGGTAGAAGAAACTTGTGCTTTACAGACAATAAAGCATTAGGTGTGCTCTACAACATATCCAAAATTCTGTTTTCTTCCATTCGTCCTTCCATCAAATTTTTTGGGACAAAATTGGGTATTTTTATGATGTTACATGTTAATTATGTATGTACATGTGTAAATCAGTTAATTTTTCCTCTCTGAAAGTGTCAGTCACAGCAATGTGAACAAATAATATTGTTATCCCCACATTTTAAAAAAATGTTATGGATATTGTAACTCCGTCTGTATGTCCATCCGTCCATCTGTCACGCTATCTATCAAACCATTTGGTGGAATTCCACAAAATTTGGCATGTGTGTTACCGATACATGTCGTGCTCTGCAACGCAGCATCTATCTTTGGTGCCATGCCATGGGGGGGGGGGGGGGTCAAGGGAGCAGGGTCAAAAGGTAAAATATCCTTAAAACTGTCAGTCACTCAATTACTTCCTAAACCGTTGGACGGAATTCAACCGAATGTGTTAAATGTGAGTTACTGATACACGTATGATTACGGACTGTGAGATGATACTTATATTTGACTCTGCGCCCCCCCCCCCCCACCCTAGAGTCAGGTCCAAAAAACCAGCCGGGAAATGTGGGGATTTGTGATGGGTTACAAAACATAACATAAAGTAGACTTTGCACATAGTGTAATATTTCTATTTTTTATTTTCAGATGACATTATGATTCACAGACCCACATGGTAAAATCTGAGAACAGAATTTTTATTTTCAAGGTGCTATATAGTCTCTACCATAACACAGTGTACCAATAGTGAACTAAGCGAAGATGGCAGGGTTATCTCCCTGTTCTGTGGGTACCATGCTCAATCTGCAGGATGACTGCCATAAACTCAGCTATTCTCATAAAACAGATCTGATGTTACTAGGGAAATACTCTCCAACTGAACTACAATTTCTACAGCGAAGGACTACCTTAGCATCTTTAACTCCAAGTCATACAATACATCTCCATGATGAGAAAACCTACCTAGTTAAGTTTGAAGGAAGAACTGTTTTGATCCATTTAAAACCCATGTCAAGCCAGTAAAAAGAAAGTTACGATCTATTAGCAATAGGGATACTGTCCCAGTCAGTATTCCTATCACTACTCATTTCACAGTTTTTAGGTTTTTAACGACGTTTCTAAAAATCGGTCGAAATCCAAGATGGCTGCAGGCCCAATTGGCCGATCGATCTGCTTTGTTTGAACAAACTTTAAACTCTATGCCCTCAGGATGCTTCCTGCCAAATATAATTGAAATCGACCCAGTAATTCTCGACAAGATATTTAAAATTTTCCATTGCTTTAGTATGGGAGCGTTTGGCGGGAAAATGATATAAGATGGCCGCCAAACCGTTTAGCCGACAGTTTTGAAAATTGCAAATTTGAGATCAGAATAGCCAAAAACACATATAAAACCAATTTCGACCTCAAAATCCATCAAATAAAAGAATCCAGTTTGACCGCCAAACATGCTATATTTTGATTGGACCACAGCTGCCATGTTTTTTTATCGATCAACTTCCCTTGAACAAACTTTAATGGCCCTTAGTCCCTAATCATATCTGCCAAATTTCGGCCCGATCCCTTCAGCGGTTCTAGAGAAGTCTTTTCGCTCAACCAAGATGGCCGCCGAACCAGTTGACCAATCAAGTTCCCCTCAACAAATTGGTTCAGCTCTTACCATAGAACATATTTCATGAGGTTTGCATCAATCCCCCATGCGGTTTCGGAGAAGATTTTTAAAGACGCTTCTAAAAATTTGCCAAAATCCAAGATGGCCACCGGTCAAATTGGCCGATCGACTTCGTTTGAACAAACTTGGATCCCTATGCCCCAAGGATGCTTCCTGACAAATATAATTGAAATCGGCCCAGTGGTTCTTGAAGTCGTTTAAAGAAAAAGTTGATGGACGACGGACGGACGGACGACCGACGGATGGACACATGATGGACAGTTGCTACGGCATAAGCTCACTTGGCCTTTCAGGCCAGATGAGCTAACTAGCAAGGACAGAGTGACTTTGACCCTTGACATTTCGACTCTAATGTGTCATGTGTCATTCTCCCTCATGGTAAAGAAGCTTGTGTCTAACTCTGGGTCTAATATGATTAACAAAACATGAGATATGAACGACTAAGTTGAGCTAAATACAAAATATTAATGCTGAAAAAACCCAGTCATTTACCAATATCACAATAATATTGACTTTTGACCTTTTAGCCCAAAACGCCATTGAGTCGTTGTGTCATCTCCTTACAAGGAAGTATGTATACATGCTTGTGTCCAGGAGGATTAGGAAAACTGGAGATATGAACTGCTACATTGAGCCAAACATAAAATACTAATGTTGAAAAAAAACCCCAACTTTTTAATCAATGCCACAATAACCGTTACTTTTACCATTATGATCCAAACATCATGTATGATAAGGAAGTATGTGTCCAAGTTTGGGTCCAGTATACTTAACCAAAGATGAGATTGAACTGCTAAGCTGAGATAAATGAAAAATGTTAATATTGAAAAAGCAAAGTTTTTAACTGCAAGATCCTTATAGTCCAGGAGCTCGTGATGACAGGTTTCACCCCATTTCACCCAGAAGGTTTGACCCCTTAAATTTACTTAGGCCATCTAAGTCATCCACATAAGGTTTGTCAGCTGCTCCCATATTGGTGGGTGTGACCCCGAAATCTAATACATGGATAAAACTTTGTCAAAATTAGTAGCATGGTGGTAGGTGGTAAAATGTGGGACGATGTGGTCAGACCACCCTTAATATGTCCGCTACAAAGAGCCCCAAAAGGGGTTCATTTAACCCATAAGCTACTACTACTTTGGTTTGACAAAGTTTGGTCTATATATATATTAAGCCAAAAAAGTTTAGCAACAGTGAAGTTTGGTTTGTTGTATTAAAACTATGTGTCCATTTATAACCGAATTTGCAGGCATGTTTCGTCAATGTAATGTCTCGCTGATCATGAAGAAATGCAAATCATTTCTTGCATTTCTCGGCCGCACGCTTATTGCATGTGAAAATGCATTTATCACGCACTGGCCCACATTGGCGGGTAGCGAAGGCAAAAATTCACCATATTGCAAAAGAAGATAACGAACGTTAACAGAAAACGCTTAAAAGTTTACCCTACCAACATGGGCCGCTGCACAGGGCTACCCGAAAATCAGCGCCATGAGGCAATGGGAAGACTCGCTGCTGGGCAGAGCATTCACGCTGTTGCTCGACATTTTAATGTTCACGCCTCAACCATTTCCCGTCTCCGCCAACGTGAGCAGGAAACTGGACATGTTAATGACCGACCACGATCTGGCAGACCGAGAGCAACACAACGAGAAGACTGCTACTTAGTGACGTCATCGACACGTCACAGTTTTGAGACTGCGCCGCGGCTGTCCCATAATTTGTACACCGCTACCGGCACTACAGTGCATGCACAAACTGTGTGAAACAGACTCCATGCTGGACCGCATGCCCGTTGTCCACTTGTTGCTGTTCCGCTTACAGAGCGACACATAGAGAATCGGTTTGCATGGGCAAGAACTCATCAGCGATGGCGTGCTCAACAATGGAGCCACGTTTTGTGTGGATGTGGCGGATGGTAGGCAACGGGTTTGGCGACGTTTAGGAGACTGGTATGATGCAGCCAACATCATTCAGCACTACAGATTCGGTGGCGGCAGTGTCATGGTGTGGGCTGGAATCCATGAAAATGGCAAAACAGATCTGTGATTCGCAGAAATTTAACGGCTCAACATTACTGTGAAGAAGTTGTTGCCCCTGTTGTCATCCCTTTTATGCAGCATCATGCAATTTTTATGTTCCAGCAAGACAATGCCCGTCCTCATTCAGCTAGGGTCACCAGTGATTTCCTTGAGGCTAACAACGTTCCTGTGTTGGACTGGCCAGCGCGATCACCGGACCTGTCTCCTATCGAACACGTGTGGGACATTCTTGGCCGTATGGTGCGTGAGAACCATCCACATCTTCACAACATGTGGGAGCTGGAAGCTGCACTGCTCCATGAATGGGATGCGATTCCTCTTTGTGACATCAGGTGCTTAATTCGAAGCATGAGTAAGCGATGTACGGCGGTGGTTTATGCGCGTGGAGGTCACAACAGGTATTGACAGCTCAGTGTCATTATTTAAATTGGACCCTTCCGTTGAATGATGCTGTGTTAAAGGTGCGATGCTAGCATTACAGTAACAAGAGACTGTTGTTCAAATTGGAGAGGTGTTCAGTTTATTTTGTCACAAGATTGCACGATTTCTTGCTGCACACTTTTGGTCAATTGTCTCACTCACAATACCTTTTTACAAAGCCCACGAGCTTACCGACACGCTAATTTAGTTTGTTAAATGTTTTCAACATGGCAAGACATAAAATAAGCGAGAGAGCGGAGGGTATAATTCTCCATCTTTTGAGGAGGGGAATGACTCCATCACTGATCAGAAATGAACTTTTGAAAGAAAATATCAGTGTCAGTGTGTGGACCATTTATCGCGTAAAGAATAACATCGGAAAAGAACGGCAATTGACGAATCTAACATATGGAAAATCTGCTACGTTGAAAATCAGAACTACGAACTGTAGTATCAAAACAAGTGATAGACAAAGTGAAGAAAATGACACAACGTGAGATGAGCAATCTATTAGGAATTAATTTGGGATCCGTAAATAACACCATAAACAGTGTTATCAAGGCAAAACTGAGAAAAAAATGTTTGGTTCATAAACTATCCCTAGAGCAGGTTGAAAAGAGGAGGAAGAGGAGATGGAGGCTGTACCTGAAGCTGTGTGCGGGGAAGTGGAAAAACTTTGTCATCACAGATGAGGCTATGTTTTATCTAGGTGGAAGCTACGGAAAACGGCGAGTCTGTTATGTTAGGAAAGGAAAAATTGATATGGATAAGTTGAAGTTTGTTAAACGTGACAGTTTCGCGCCTGGTTTCATGGTATGGGCAGGCGTTAGTCATTACGGAATGACCAGTCTTAAATTCATAGATCGGAATGTGAAAATCAATGCTGTTTATTACATCAAACATGTTTTGAGACCCTTTTTGAAACATGATGTTCCCAAATTATTCCCAGGGAACAAACAGAAGGACATGGTTTTTCACCAAGATAGTGCTTCCTCTCATACTGCACGAAAGAGCTTAACATACTTAAAGCAGAACAATGTTAAATTCATTAGTCCTGAAGAATGGATGCCGAAGTCGCAGGATGCTGCCCCTATGGACTTTAGTATCTGGGGGATTGTCAAGCGCCGTCTACAGAAGTGGAAAGTTACAAGTCTTAACAGTCTAAAACGTGCTCTTAAAACCGAATGGAAGGCACTAAGTCAAACTGTGATCAATAAAGCCCTTTCTTCTTGGCCTAAGCGCTGTAGACTGATATATCATGCTCATGGGTCTCTAATTGAACATCTTCTGCAATGAAATTATTTTGTGATAAATTATTGTTGATTAAATACTTATTTGAAATTTGTGACAAAATAAACTGAACACCTCTCGTATATATATATATATATATATATATATATATATATATATATATATATATATATATAAATATATATATATATATATATATATATATATATATATATATGGGTTAAATGACCATCCCCACCCCTTAGGGCTCTTTGTAGGGGCCATATTAAAGAACCGTCCGACATCATCCCACCCCATAAATTTGGTCAGCTTTATTTTTTAGTAATCTACCATCATGCTACTTTGTTTTGACAAAGTTTGGTTCCATGTAGCCTATGGGGTAAATGAACCCCCTTTTAGGATGCTTTATAGAGGGCCCATTAAGCGTCGTCTGACCACGTCAACGCCCCCCCCCCCCCCCCCCCCCCACTCACACATTTGGCCAATTTAATTTTTTCGTACTCTACCATCATGCTACTTCATTTTGAAAAAAAAAAATTCCATGGAGCTTATGGGGTAAATTAACCCCCTTTTTTGGGTTCTTTGTAGGGGGTCTGACCCACTTTCCCCTCCCCCCTCCCCTCTTAAAATCTGGTAAGCCTTTCCATTTTTTAAATCTACTGCCATAACACTTTGTTTTGACAAAGTTTTGCTTTTCAAGGGGCTCCTGGGGTCACACCCACCAAATAGTGAGCTGCTGACAAACATTTTGTGGATGACTTAGGTGGCCAAAGTGACTTTAATGGGTCAAACCTTCTGGTTACGAGCTCCTGGAGTATTGTGTGATGCCCTCTCATTATATGGATGCATGAATCCAAGTTTCGGTCCAATATGATTAACGAAAGTTGAGATACGAACTTCTATGTTGCTCCAAACATAAAATGTTGAAAAAAAGAATATTACCAAGGCTACACTGACCTTGCCCTTTGACCTTTAGACCCAAGATTATGGCGTGATGCTCGCTTAGAAGAAGCATATGTTCAAGTTTGGTTCCAGTATGATTTAAAACCAAAGATGAGATATAAACTGCTAAGACAAGCTAAACATAAAATGTTAATGTTAAAAAAACACAGTTTTTACCAAGGTCACAGTGACCTTGACTTTTTGATACCAAGGTCATTGTGTGATTCTGTGTCATTATAAGGAATGATGTGTCCGAGGTTGGGTTCAGTATGATTAACCAAACAGGAGATATAAACAGAGCTAACGCAAAATGGACGCCACCGCCTCCGTCGAAAGACGTGCAGGGTATCACAATAGTTTTACTTTGTAAACTCGAGCTAAAAATCAAAACTTAATTTCAACAAATTAATTTTTGATCCAGTGTCCTCGGTATTCACCAGGTAACCTTTATCTTATCCAGATTGTTTAAACATCACGAATCCTCTTTTCATACCATTTGAAATGTTTCAATGAGATCTTATCAAGACGCTGAACTACATGTAACTTATAGTTTGAAATTGATTACTCATAGTCAACTGCTTGAACAATCATTGTCAAAGTTGGTACAAACATTTAGTATGAATTTAGGTTAACATTAGTCAATTATTATCAACCCGATTCAGGCAACTTACTCCAGATGCGAATCGTCCCTGGTACGATCCATCCCGGAACCATACACCCAAGGTGCATTATACCTCTAGATTTGGCTTTTAATAAGTTCCATGTCATGACCTTGAGCTGACCTTTGGGTACAACATAACAATCTGTATGCTAGACACCCAATTTTATCCTGATAGTCCCCACAATTACAGTGACATGTAAGTCTATATTCTGTGTGGACATGTGAGCCTATAATCTGTGGGGACATGTGAGCCTATAATCTGTGTGGACATGTGAGCCTATAATCTGTGGGGACATGTGAGCCTATAATCTGTGGGGCCATGTAAGTCTATAATCTGTGGGGACATGTGAGCCTATAAACTGTGGGGAGATGTGAGCCTATAAGCTGTGGGGATATGTGAGCCTATAATCTGTGGGGACATGTGAGCCTATAATCTGTGTGGACATGTGAGCCTATAATCTGTGTTTACCTGTGAGGTTAAAATCTGTGTTTACCTGAGAGCCTATAATCTGTGTGGACATGTGAGCCTATAATCTGTGTGGACATATGAGCCTATAATCTGTGTGGACATGTGAACCTATAATCTGTGTGGACATGTGAGCCTATAATCTGTGTGGACATGTGAGCCTATAATCTGTGTGGACATGTGAGCCTATAATCTGTGTGGACATGTGAGCCTGTAATCTGTGTGGACATGTGAGCCTATAATCTGTGTGGACATGTGAGCCTATAATCTGTGTGGACATGTGAGCCTGTAATCTGTGTGGACATGTGAGCCTATAATCTGTGTGGACATGTGAGTCTATAATCTGTGGGGACATGTGAGCCTATAATCTGTGTGGACATGTGAGCCTGTAATCAATGTCTATATGTGAGTCTATAATCTGTGTGGACATGTGAGTCTATAATCTGTGTGGACATGTGAGCCTGTAATCTGTGTGGACATGTGAGTCTATAATCTGTGTGGACATGTGAGCCTATAAACTGTGTGGACATGTGAGTCTATAAACTGTGGGGAGATGTGAGCCTATAAGCTGTGGGGATATGTGAGCCTATAATCTGTGTGGACATGTGAGTCTATAATCTGTGTGGACATGTGAGTCTATAATCTGTGTGGACATGTGAGCCTATAATCTGTGTGGACATGTGAGCCTATAATCTGTGTGGACATGTGAGCCTATAATCTGTGTGGACATGTGAGCCCATAATCTGTGTGGGCATGTGAGTATATAGTTCGTGTCTACATACCTGTTGTCATTGAAACATGCGCTACAGGCACAACCACACTCCTGAAAACAAGCAGGAAAATTGTACAAAATACACAAAATAAAATAGCACAATTTTGGTGAGGCTCTATACTTGTATCTGATGACAAATGAGGAATTTCTTCTGAACACATCCAAACGCTTGATACATGTAGGCAGTTTTGTAAAAAAAATGTCAAAAATTTGACCAAGTGCCTGACAGAATTATAATAGCCAAACTTGCAAATGTCAACCCTTTAGCACTAGAGCTGTGCGATTTCCCGAAAATATCGAGAATATTGCGATATTATCATTATCGTCATCGTCTGATTTCCGAATATCGGCAATATCGTCAGTTGTCTAAGTTGTATTTATGAATAAAATCAATATAAGACAGATCTGACTAGTCTGTCGTATTTATTTCTATACAGTACTATGGTAAGTGGAGTCAATTCAAAGTTTATAATTATTTACTTAATCGGTTAACCTTACTCTATAATGGGCCTTATGCCATATCAATGCATATATTTTTCATCCTAACTTTATTATTCAATGTTTTATGGTAATAAATGCTGGCGTATCCACAGATTATTTCCATGTCTGTGAAATATAAAATTTCAGCCATTTTGATAGGCATTTAGTCACGCTTTTATTTTTTAAATCGGAAAATCCCTTCCTTCTGATGATGTCATTACTAAACCACCAGCTGCGAGTTCTCCACATATTGGTACATCTTTACCATTATGACAGTACTAAATAGACCACCATCTGCTGAGAATATGAACTCGACATAGCTCTATCATCATCAAAGCATGGACAAGTTTTAATTGGCCTTGGGTGGTGGTGATGGTCGGGATGGAATAAAAGGTAAATTCGTTTGAAAAGCTAGAAAATTATAAACACTATTACTAGCCTGTTCCATAACTGGTCGTATCCTGCAGTACATAGCTGTTAAAGTGAATCTTAACCAATCAGACAGCCAGCTTTACTGGAAACACAGATCTAGGCCATGTTCATCTGGCAAAGTTTAGATAACTGTAGCTGATTATTAGCCAGCCTAAAATGGTGTGTTCGACTGTAAAATAATCATCTATAGTTAACTATGAAATTCCATTTCAGCCAATCAGATTTAAGCTTTAGGATTTCCCTTTTGCAAATGGCGAATGTCGGTTTTACAACAAATTTGTTACTTAGTTGAATAAAATGGTGAGAATGGCATAAAATACAAAGTTTATGCTTGGTTACTATTCACGCGGGAATCAGGAGATCAGTTTAATCCATGCTACTGCCCACCAGTATTGTTGTAGATGATCTGTTTGTAGTATGGGCCGTGACCACGGTGAGGGTTGAGTTTTCGTGGCAATTATTACAAGTTAAAATACACCTTAGCCTCAAGGCCAATTGCCTAGATGATATATCGTGATATCACGATATTTTCCTAGATATTGTTATCGTCTTCTAAAAGCCAATATCGCTAATCTCTATTTAGCACTCAAGCCAGCCAAACCGGCTCCTACAGTGGCCTATTTTTTTCAATTTTCCAACTAAAATGATTGATGCCATCATTCATTACAGTGATAAATTCTCAAAAATATTCTGCCTTTGGTCTGGAAACTGATATTTTCTATGAGAAAATTTAAATTTCTTGTATGAATTTGAGGGATAAATGGTTAACTGAGCAGAAGTATCACAGTAGTAGTTGATCAAGCATACTTCATTCTGCCATGCGCCTCAGTCTGTTGTCTAATTTTTTACAAGCCGCCTATATCATGCCTATTGTGTATTATATACATGTACACAATTGTTCACTAATACAAGGGCACTATGACTTAGACTTGCACAATTATGTAATTAAATAAAAAATCGTGATTTATATGATTAAAAATCATATACCGGTAATCGAATAAATGAGAATAATTTCTAATACATAAAATATTTAATTCCAAACTTTTAATTACTTTTTAATGAGATCGGTCACAATTGCTCAGTGAACGTATATCCATTTGCTGGCCAAGAGAACACTATTTTTTACATTTTATAAGCAGTGATACATTTTCAAAAATAGTTTTCTCTTGATCTGCAAATGGGCTTTTCTAAATACCATTGCAGTTTTCGTCATTGTTATGCTTTTCTAAAGATTCTAAATTTCAAGGCAACTATACAGGTAAGTTGTTTGAATATTTTGAAACTAATTTGACTCCCAGTCAAATTAGTTTCAAAATATTCAAGAGGATGTTTAATAAATCGTAAATCTATCACAGACATGTATACAATTCATACACTTGAGAGGCTTTTTGATTTTCAGGCCAGAGTAATAATACATCATTATATTTGTGACATCAATTACCTAGTGACCTAATCAATTATAATGTCAGAGAAATGAGTAACAGATCAAATCCCTCCCTTCGCATACAAGCAAGTATTATATTAACAAAGAACTACATGTGATTACAAGATAGGTTATACATTGAGGATTGTTAGCAGAATATATATGAATCAAGAATACGTGTAGCGATACGTCGGACTATTGTCCAATAATAGAAATTAGCCCTTGTTCATCAAGTCAGTCCGTTACCGCTTCACCGGTCCTGAGGAATGCCACTGGAGGAATCCAGTTTATCCATCCATCATATGACGTCATAATCAATTATGTGAAGTGTAGGATGATGTCATAATCAATTACGTCATGAATGACGCAACGAAGTTCGTCACGAACTCTTAATTAACGCTGCAAACCACCAGACAATAATTTCAATGAGTAAAAAATCTTGCTCAATATTTTGAAAACAATTTGACTGAAAGTTGTGGGTGGCTTAGCCACCAACAACTTTCAGTCAAATTGTTTTCAAAATATTTAGCAGGTCCAGAGATATAATCTTTACCATATGTCGTCTGCAAAAACTCAGCAGTCAGACAGTTAATAAACATGCTGTTGGATATTTTGAAACTAATTTGACTGGGCGTACCCAATCAAATTAATTTCAAAATATTCAACATAATGTTCAAACTGTAGTTTTCTGGAAATTGATAGTCAGTGAGTTCAGGGATCAATCGATCCCAATATGGGCGAAGTGTTGGTGGAGCTTATCTAAAGATGGGTGTGGCATACCTAAAATTGGATTCCTCCATTTACAGGCCAAGTGAAGAACGTTTTTTGAACAAAGCAAGTTTCATTAGGACAGAAGGAATGTGATGATATTGTATGGATTAAACTAGATAAGCAATTCTTCAACCTCAATAGTAATTTGTATTTATGTGTGTGTTATGGCCTTCCAGATGTTTCGCCTAGAATTGGACAAGACTGGTTCATGATGTTTTTGACAGGCTTACCGACTTTGTAAATAAGAAACGTGATGTTGAAAATAATTGTATGTTTATAATATGGGGCGATTTTAATGTTAAAACTAAACTCCTGCCAGACTTGGTTGAAACTGATAATTCCCGCTACTTAGCTCTTGAGGCCATCCATAAAAAAGATTTTGTTTCCTGCAAACCGGGTGTAGAAAAAAGATTTCAGTAGGGAGGGAGGAAATAAATTTTTTTTTAAATTATTAATTTATTTTAAAGAGGTCATAAATATTTGGTTTCCAGATATTTGACCAGATATCAATTAAATATGGTTGTAATTGCCAAATTTGTTATGTTTTTCATGCTACAATTAGTCAAATGGATTCACATTAAAACATTGTAATTTGTATAGCTTTAAAAATGTATACATGTTTTAACATTTATGCTGGGTAAAAAAAAAAATTATCTTATTCCCGGCCGGGTGCAAACAAAGAAAGATTTCACCCAGGAGGTTTACAGGAAACGAAACTTCTTTTTTTTTTTTTGCCTGATGGAGAATATGTGGAAGTTTTAAATATAAAACGATTTTCTAAAGATAAGGGTAGGGCAAATAGAAATGGACATAAATTATAAAATTTGTGTAAAGGCTCGGGTATGCGGATTGCTAATGGTAGGGTGCAAGGAATATTTGTGTAAAGGCTCGGGTATGCGGATTGCTAATGGTAGGGTGCAAGGAATATTTGTGTAAAGGCTCGGGTATGCGGATTGCTAATGGTAGGGTGCAAGGAATATTTTGTTGGAAAAAAGTTGCTTAGCAGTAACTGCTAAACAAATCGAATAATGCACAGCAGTTCATAGCACTTGCATAGCAAACAAACTGTGTTGAAACTGGTTGGTGTTCCAAAGGGAAAACGTTTCAAAACATGTTTGCATGATCAAAAATGGCTTTTTTCGTCTACACAAGCATAATTTGCCGATTTCGCAAAACGTTTTCCCTATGGAATGCAGGACTGGTTCCAATGTAGCAGTCATTGATACAGATATTATACCGGGAGCTAGTCAATATTTTCAAGTCGAGAGAATTCATGATTTTTATAATGTACTGGCGCTTCGATCGTGTTGATCAATCCACGAACAGAATAAATATGGAATGTAGTCGTTTCTAATATGGTTTCGAAATAATCTACATGGAGGTCAGTGTTAAAATGTGTAATATAACCAGGGTTCAAAATTAGCGAAAAGTTGATGGAAGGACTACCAGACTTGGCAAATCAGTAGTCCGTCTAAAAAATTAGTAGTCTGTAAGGCGTGTAATATGTGACGCGTAGTTTACACAAATTGCACAAATGTGACATGAACAGATGGTTGAATAATTAATATTGGACTTCTGCGAATGTTATTGAGGATAGTGTATCAGTCTTCAGGTCTACAGTAGCCAGTATTGTCATTTGTCAGTATAACATGTCAGATTCAGAATATGCATGTACTGGTTCTGGCCAAGGTCAGGAAGTATAGGAAACCTAAAATAATATGTATTGGCAGATTGAAGGAAATTCCAATTTCCCTTTCTCCGAGATCTAACAATACTCACCATTCTATTACTTCTGCTATACAGCTGGCCCTGACAGCTGGCTCTAGGACTATCGACTTAGTAAGCTTTACCGACTCCTAGAACCGGGTACTCGGCTCCCATCTGACGAGTACCCGTCTGCCATGAAGCTCATATTGTTTGCATAGCCACCAAACAAGAGAAACCCATGGCTTGCCTCCGTGGGGCTGGGAGGCTGGGTCCGTAATAGAATGGTGAGTATTGTTAGATCTCGGAGAAAGGGAAATCGATATTTCCTTCATTCTCCTTCGATCAATACTCACCATTCTATTACCTCTGATATACACCAGATTTAGTCAGTAACCTGGTGGGAAGGGGCAAGCCATAACTGATACTTTTGCCCCTTGGAGAAAGAGCTAGACTTAAACTTGATTAAAGGAGACCTAAAAGGACCATCAAGTTAATGGAACCGAATCACATTCGCATCACTGCCCACACCCCCCCCCCCCACCCCCCACCCCCCACACACTTTTTCTCCTAAGAAAAGGGAGAGAACTCACGAACATGCATCTCGCCTGAAAACACAAATATGCCAAGAGGGTTAACTGCTCTTTGCATATACACATGTATTAGCCTGGGAATGAGCATGAATATATAAGATGAATGAACATGATATATAGACATAATACAAAAAACTCTCAATCTTGAATTACCTCATGATAAATGGACTCCAGACGTACCGCCTCCAACCATTCACTTGTCCGGCCATCAGTGACACAATCTGGTTGTCATCCTCTTGCTCGACCATGTCTGCTTTTAAATTCTTTTCTTACCAAAGTGAAAAAAGGGAGAAGAGCAGTGTGGTCACTTAACTATCATTTCAAAACAGCTAAAACGAGTGGATTGGCTGAGTCTGACACATCCCTCATATAGTAATCCGTGAATGAGGACTCACAGTGCCATTGTGCAACGGCCATGATGTCCTCTAACGAAACACCACTGTAAAGGGTGGTCGAGGCGGCTATTCCTCTAACATCGTGTGCCCTTGCGCCTTGCACCTGGTGCCAAGTCGCCATCTCATGAGTAGTCTGAATGCATTCGACTACCCAACGAGAGATAGTATCCATGGATGCGGCGCCATAAGGCTTCTTATGGCAGATCCATAGATGTCTATCGTTCGACCGTAACGAGTCAGTCCGTTTCCTGTACTTAATCAAAGCACGGACCGGGCACCAGACACTGGCATCACGATCAAACCTTGTTAACTTCGGTATTATGATCGGTTTGCCGGGATATCTCAAAGATTGATTCTTTGACATAAACTCTGCTCTTGGCAGAAGACGCAGACCCTCTCAGGAGACAATAAATCGGTCCCTCTCTGCTGAAAGCGCATGGATCTCACTGCGCCTTCTAGCTGAGGAAGCTGCCAATAGAAAGACCGCCTTTAGAGTCAAATGCTTTAGACTAGCCGAACGCAAAGGGTGCTTGGCCAGTACATTAAGCACTAAAGATAGACTCCAGGCTGGAATGACTACCGGTTGTCTCGGTCGGAGATTGCTCATTCCCTTCACCATCACATTTAACTGGGCCACCTCTGGACTATCCCTGTTGGCTAGACAAGGGATAACTGATGCCAAAGCTGACTTGTATCCAGCAATTGTGACGGGAGCTAGTCCTGAAAAGAACAGCTCACAGAGAAAGTCTGCTAATTGCTGAATAGTGGATTGAAAGGTATCAATACCCTTTTCTTCACACCAGTCTGCAAATCTGTTAACCTTGTTGTTATATAACTTGAAGGTTGACCTTCTCGCAGCCGCGATGAAATCAGCAGCTTGTCGAGAAAAGCCTTCCGACGTGGAATGTTGTTTGATAACATCCACGCAGTCAATTTGAACATTTCAGGACGCTCGTGTAGGAAGCGTCCCTTGGCCTGGGAGATTATGTTCTGAATCTCGGGCAACTGCACTAGGTTTTCCACCAGCAGATCTAGCAGATCCGTGAACCACGCCCTGCTGTGCCAATACGGCGCTATTAGCAGGACCAGACACGGTTCCTCCCTGATCTTCACCAATACCTTCGGCAGAAGAATGGTGGGTGGGTACGCGTAAGCGTGCATCCCCCTCCAGCTTATCGCCAGAGCGTCTGTATCGACGGCATTTGGATCTGGAATCGGCGAGACATAAGTCATGATTTGAGCATTTTCCTTTGTGGCGAACAAGTCCACATTGGGTTTGCCCCAATGCTCGAAGATCCTTCGTAGAACTGGAGGGTTGAGGGACCATTCTGTTGGCAGAATTCTCTGTCTGCGAGACAAAGCATCCGCCAGAATGTTCAATCGCCCAGGAATGTGAGCTGCTTTCAAAACAACCGAGTAATTCCTGCACCATTGAATCAAGTGCCACACTTTGATACACAGCGTGGGTGACCTGGTCCCGCCTTGGCGATTTATGTATAATACTACCGTCGAATTGTCCGACCGTATCAATATCACCTTGCCCCTGATCATCGGAAGGAACGCTTCCAACGCCAGTTCCACTGCCATCATTTCCAACAGATTGATATGCAGCTGACTCTCTGGAAGAGTCCATGTCCCCTGATCACTGGAAGAAACAGATTGATATGCAGTTGGCTCTCCTGGAAAGTACATGTGCCAGAGACCTGGTGCTCTCCCAAGCAGGCCCCCACCCCTCCAGCGATGCATCCATGTACACGGACAGCTGGGGGTGGGGTAGGTGCAGCGAAACCCCTACTAGGAGATTCTGACGCTTTTTCCACCACACAAGATGCGACATTATTGGCTCCAAAACTGGCACCAGTTTTGACAGGGGTTCTGTTCTCTGTCTCCACAGAGACATCAGATACAACTGGATAGGTCTTCGCATTAGAGCAGCGTACAGGATCACCTGCTCCATGGAGACCATCATGCCCAGCATCTGAAGAAACCGCCTCGCCTGAATGTGGTTTCCCACTCGAAAACTCTTGAGGATGGCTAACAGAGACACCACTCTGAGCTCTGACTGGTAAACCTGCCCTCCTCGAGATCGAATCGCATCCCCAAATAAACGAAATGTTGAGTGGGTGTCAACTCGGATTTCTCCTTGTTGACTATCCAGCCTAGGTCTGAAAGTAACTTCAGAGTCAGAGCAGTATCCACGTCCAACCTGGCTGCTGTATCTGCTTTGATCAGCCAGTCGTCTATGTAGGTGTGTAGCGCCACGTTCTCTTTTCTGATAAACGCTGTCACCGCAAGGACCACTCTTGTGAAAATCCTTGGAGCTGTCGACAGGCCAAACGGGAGAACAATAAACTCCCATACTTGATTCTGAAACGCAAATCTCAGAAACCTGTGACAACTCCTGTTCATTGGAATGTGGAAATATGCATCTTTCAGATCGATCGATACACACCACATTCCCTTCCTCAACCCTGCCATTACCGACCTCGGCGTTTCCATCTGGAACCGAGGCGTATAGATAAACCAATTTAATGGCCTGAGGTTGAGTACGGGTCTCCATCCCCCTGTGCTCTTGGGGACAAGGAACATATTTGAATAGAAGCCTGGAGTGTTCTGGTTTTCTGGTTTTATTGCTCCCTTCAGAAGCAAACCTGACACTTCATTTTGAATGGCTTCTAACTTGTCTGGTTCCCTTGGTACGGGTGTCCAGACAGGTGCCAAGGACAGATTCTGTGGCGGAAAGTCCCACCACTCCGGCATGTATCCCTGGGATAACCATCCCAGGACCAGACTATCTGACGTCACACCTCGCCAAGTCTCGACGAAACGCATGAGCCTTCCACCCACTATAGACGCCTCGACGCCTAACGGGGTTGTCCGGCTCGCGGTCCGCTCCCCCACCCCTCTCTTAACGAGAGAGAGAGAACCATTTCGGTCTTGGCTCGGCAGGTCTAACTGGCACCGCTGTTCCTGTCGCACAGGTGCGGTCCAGGCGGATACGAAGGGAGCTCTCGTACCCTCAGGTACGATCTGCTCCCTTCATTCCGCCCTTTGAGGACTTCCCCTTCCCCTTGCCCTTCCCGCCTCTAGGGCAATCAGGAGCAACATTGTGGAGGGAAGGGGCCTCCACAACCTTCCTGGCTTTCTTCGCCGGTGGTGGCTGAGAAAAGCCAGACGAAGCAGCAGCCGCACTAGGCTTAGCTTTCGCCTTGGTTGAACAGTCAACGGCTTCCCTACAGCCCCTAGTGCGTGCGCTTGCTGCACTCACTCCAGCTGTAAGTTTACCACCAACCGATTCTGCGCAATGCTAGCAGTGTCTTCTAGGATGGCCCGCGCCTGGCCACCGAAGATGCTAGGACCTGTCAGGGGCGTCCCAAGAAGACGCTCCCTGACGGCCGTAGCCGGACGCATATGGTCAAGAACCATTTGCCTCCTGGACTTTGTAACACGCGCCTGCACCCTTGCCAGCGCGTCCATAGACAGCACCAGGCCGTCATTGACGCACGAAAGTGCCACAGGGTGGCCTGCCCCCGCTTCAGCCCACACCGACTGAAGAAGTCAATAAGAGTGGTTGACAGCACTCATAGCTGCCCTCACACCCTCATCACATAGGGACAGAACTTCCTCATGGTGTCCCTGGGACTTGTCCACCAGCGCCGGACCGGGGCCACCCGCTCCAGCACTCTCGACACCCAGAACCCATCGGTCATCCTCGGTAACCGATGGTACCACACCATACCTGTCGTATTCCCCCCGTGGAATACGACACCTCGCCCGCACCTCCCTGGAGGCCGCAGGGAGCTGGCCCTTGGTCATGAGCTGCTTACTATAAATAGCCTCTAGCAACTCATTAAACCGTGCTGCGGGCAAGATCCCCGTCCTAATCGATGCAACCGACGGACGGGGCGCATCCTCCTCGGCCGTGGCCGAAACCACAGACGGGTCCACCCTGGCTAGCCAAGCCAGAGCCTCCGACCAGTCTACTTCCGAGGAGGACACACCCGTGAACACGTCACCCGTTGACGCGTTCAAGGACCTACCAGCCACGGCCTCCCGGCTAGGAGCCATGGCTGACACGCCAGGAACTCCGGTACCATACGGTTCCGCCGCCACCCCATGGAACACAGCAGTCCATGGAGTAGGCCCACACGGAAAACCGTGTGGACCCATAGCAGACGCGGAACCATGTCCAGACACGGGCACCAACGGCACCCCACGTCTGACCGCCGGACCAGGCGAGATAGGTGAGTACCACGCCTGGCCGGCACACCCATCACCGTGTCGGCTGGCATCAGACCAACCATCACGGGACCGGTGCCCGGTACCAGATTGGCCTCAACCATGGGCGGAGCCACTGCCCTGGCTTGCGCCAAGCCAGACAGATGGAGGACGGTTCCGTCCAGGACGGAATCGACCTCCATCTTCTCCACCCGTGGCATCACAGACCGCAGCAACCTCTCCTCCTCAGCCTCCTCGTCTTCAGACTCCGAAGAGTCGTCACTAGACGAAGAAACCGTGGAGCTGTCCTGGCGGACGGCTCCCATGCCTGACGGACCGGCCACCGCTACTGGACCACCCAGAGGTGGCCGCAGAGAAACAGAACCCGTCAGGACTGCCAGGGGGCCGTACGAGATGGCTCCCTCGGTGACCAGTCCAGAACCCTGTCCAAGGACAGGGTCCGTACCAAGCATGGGGAGAGACTGCCCAACAACCTTCGGCAACAGGGACGACACCAGCGTGGGCAGAAAGCCCTGCATAGCCGGACCAAACCACGCCGGCGGTGCCATCTCCGCCACCTCCAGCTGAGGACGTGGAGCGCCCCAAACGGCCGAACCGGATGCTCCACGATTTAACTTCGGACCGCCTGACCCCGCTGCAGACCCAGCCAAATCCTTCTGGGCAAGGAACTTCAACATCATATCCGCGGACCACACTGCACACACATTACACCTACTATCAAGGTTACATGCAGTATATCTAAAGCAGACATGGTCCTTAAATAGGACCCGTACGAACTTGTGGCACTCGTCACATGATGGCGGGGCTGGCTTGGCCTATAAATAAGCACAAACCTACAATAAGCAAGCGGGACGAGACACGGATGGAAGGCAGACAATTACTTCTCAAATAATTTGACCATAAATTAACTGTAACCCTCCCGCACCCCACCCCGCAATGTTACAGCAAAGATCGCATTGATTATGACGACAAGAACGAAGCGGGCATAAATACACCCATAAATTGATCCTCCAGGATGTATAATGGAACCAGGAATCATATCGCATAGCATTCGGGGTATATTTATCAATCAATATAAATTATACTCCTAACGAAAGCCAAAACGATATGTGAAGAAACAACAAAATGTAAACAAACTGCTGTAGCACACGGTAAAACCGCAGACCACACATCTAATCAAGAATTTCGAAACCACCGATCATTGCAAAAAGATCGTGATAACACGCAAAACTTGAACATTCCAAAGTTTTCTGGTACCATTTTTAGTACGCAGCACCCAGAACAAGATGCGCGAATTAATGAAAAAAAAATTTTCTTCACATAAACATCCGAGCACCATGGGTGTGATGTCACCCGCTCGGATCTTACGGAAAATGACGTCAGCCGATATTCGTGTTACAAATACCGTAGCAAATACCTATTTTCATATCTGCCGATCGCCTGTTGGGGTTAAAGAAGGCGACCATCCGGCATATCTCGTTGTTAACACACGTCCCAGATTCTTTGGGGTCAGAAATTGGAACATGCGACACAACGAAATTTAGAGACCTAAGTCTTTTAACTATGGAATAATAAGGAAATATATGACCTGGTTATCATCGGCGGTATCCATATTATCCAATTATCCTTGCAAAAGAGTCACTAGCTATCACAATCACAGTTACACAAAGACATAGATTTTTATTTCTCAATCTTTCCACTGCAAAAAGCATGTATAGCTCTTGTTCCTATGCAAACAAGAATGAGCTCTATGGTAGACGGGTACTCGGCAGTTGGGAGCCGAGTACCCGGTTCCAAGGAGTCAGTAAAGCTTTCTAAGTCTATAGTCCTAGAGCCAGCTGTCATGGCCAGCTGTATATCAGAAGCAACAGAATGGTGAGTATTGATCGAAGGAGAACTAGTCTTCTCTTGGTCTCTAAATGGACAATATATAGTTTTCTTGACTAGTCCTGCCAATGGAGGATTCCAGTTTTAGCTATGCCTTGCCCATCTTTAGCTAAGCTCCACTCACACTTCACCTGTGTTGGAATCGATCGATCCCTGACCTCCCTGACTATCAATTTCTAGAAGACTATATACATGTAAACTAATTTGACTGGGTGCTGTTGCTGCCTATGAGCTATGACAGATGGATGGATGGACGGACGGACGGACGGGCGGACAGAGGGAGGGGCGGACGGGCGGACGGACGGACGGACGGACAGACAGACAGAGACTCATCATAGCCTCGTTCACTTCGCAATATTCATGTTACATAAGGTTGATAAACCATTATGTTCACACGATTCCTACCTTACAAGCCGCAGTCATGTCTTTGGGAAGCAAAATCATTGCTTGGAGAACAGATTATCAGCAATTACACGCTGCCATTAACTGAAAGTGTAAGAACAGGAATCTTCTGTTAGAACAAGCACCCATAACAAGAGGCTCAAGGGCCTTAACGCTCACCTGGACCATTAGCATTTCAACAATTAGCATTTGAACATAACACTATTCAGCAGTAACAAGCCATAAAATACAGAATTGGGAATTCAGTTCAATCGATATTTAGTGGTAAATTAATGATGAACACTGACCACACAATCAGTCTGAATCTTAGGTTCCATCCAGCCAATAAAAACATCGTGGTGAGCCAGTAGCAAAAGTTTTTGATTGGATACGCACATTGACATGTTCTCATGAGATCTCATACAGTAACGGGAGTTTGAGACAGGGAACGGTAGATCACATTAATCTATAAGACTATAACCCTTCTTCTCTGAAACGACTCTTATCAATGTGGAATAAGTTATCAAACGGGTACCCATTATTCGGATCGGATCTAAAGTACAATACTTGGTCACCATCACACAATGATAATATATAGCATTTTCTGAGTCCAGGCATACCAGGATATTTATATCTCCGAGTACTCACTCTAAATATTGTTGATACTTTTAAATTTGACTTAACCTTAGCCGTTTGGAAATTGAACACCTCTTGTCCTAATAGAAGCATGGGCCACTAATAGGCAGAATACGATACATGTGAAATTGGTGTACATTCATATTAGCCGCATGAAGAATATCTTCCTAGCCAGGTATATTCCTGATACCCTGTAGTTTAAGAGATGGCAAGTTAGCATTTACTTAATGAGTGAGATTTCGAGCGAGCGCAGTGACCTGGGGTCTTCCTCCGGCAGTTAAATTGTTTTCAATAGGCTTGCTTGATTTTTGCCTTGAAACAATGCAATCAATACTGTAAAAAAGATGGCGATTTTCGATTAAATCATGGTACAAATTCCCAAAAATAAACTAGGAACTAGGAATTGTCAAAGATGATTAATGGCCACAATTTGGGCGGTCTGGTGCACATTAACTATTGATTAAATAAAGGCACATATGCATAAAAAATACATATTCACATCTGCATTGTTGTTGGGTAAAATTATGATATTTGAACCGTAATTGCAGTTTACTTGACACAGATTCAGTAAAGATGACGACGACAGAATACAGGGACATTCAACATGCGAACAGTAGATTTTAAAGATAGTTGACTATCCGCCAATCAAATGCACCTACAATTACCTAATCCTAAAAAATGTTGTGCCTGACTGGAAAATACTCGACTATTGGTCACTACATTTAGCAAATTAAACCTGTGCCGGAAGGTATGTAAATAAGCATTGTATCATTTGTATGAACATGCACCGTTTATAGTTGCTTTCAGAATGTAAGATTTATGTAACAAAAATCAGCAGAATGCAGAGTTCAAAATGCGACAATCTGGAATGTTGTTGCTTTATTTTCTTGATTTTAAATAACCTGACAACACAAAAGAAAAATTACACAGCCTGAACATGTTATTAATTGAAATTGCTAACTCCATAATTAAAATAAAATTATGGTCGTTGATCATCGTCTATCACTTTGCGACAAAGTATATATACATAAGCAAATGCAGATAAAAGCCTCATACTTATTGGTCAATTACTGCAGAAATTCTCTAGCTATGTGGCGAGCAACCAATGGAAGTGAAGTTGATACTTAATTTGGTAGTTCAGGAAAGACTCAGGATCTGAGATGAATGAAACAAATTAAATGGTGATTCAACGAATTAACTAGATGGTTTTTTTCAAAGATAAAGACCTGTGTTACATTTAGCTCGCTATTGTTAGCTTGTTTATGATATTTTTATCATGTCTTCAATTACTCCAGTGGAGGTGCTCCTATTTAAAGAAGAAAACTATGAATATGAACAGCGCTTTGTGTTGTTATTAGACATAGTACTTATTCGATGCCTTACTGTCCCATAAAATCAGCAAAAGACCACATTAAAACTACAGAGACCTAGGAAATCTTGAAAAGTGGGCTGACTCATCCGGTATGCGCATCAATGCCAAAAAGTGCTACATCCTGAGTATCCAGAACACATTCAATCATTGTTATTCACTTGACAACCACATCCTTGAACAAGTAGGCTCAAACCCATACCTAGGCGTCATGCTCACCACAGACCTTAAGTGGAATATACACATCAACAAAATAGCCAAAATGGCCAGTGCAATCTTAGGTTCTTTCCATCGCAACATGAACTTTTCTCCAGAAAAGTGCAGGAAAATGGCATATCTCTCAATGGTCAGATCAAAACTGTCATACAGCTCAATTGTTTGGGACCCACATACACAATCTGATATAGACACACTTGAACGGATCCAGCGTTGCAGTGTTCGCTTTATTTGTCATGACTACAAGTCCCGCAAACATGGATGTATCCATCAAATGATGAACAGACTGGAAATAAAAACCGCAGAAAAGAAAACAGATTAGTATTTTTATACAAAGTTATAAATGACGCTGTCCCAGCAATTCCTCCGAGCAACTACCTGACACAAACCCGAGGGAACTGTCTCATAAGGAAAAGACAGTATGAAAGCTTCACATATTCAAACCCTATTGAGCGTTCATGCACAAACAACTTGCAATGTTTCGTTGTCGACTCCAGCAACACCCCTGTATACAGGAACTCATTCTTCATAAAAACACTTATCGATCGGAATCAGCTAGACGACTCGACCACCCAAGTAACAACAGTGGATGACTTTCAGGCCAGATTGTAACTGGACTAAAGCAAGCATATTTTGATTTTGTAAAATTACCCGGTAGAAAACAACCTAGTTCTCAAATGCAATCTGAGGTTAGGAGTGAGTTAGGCCTATGTTATTTTCGCAGCTGGCTGACATTGATCACTATGCAACATGTATGACATCAATTTGCTGTCACCACCGTATTTATGTAACATTTAATGGAATTCTGATCACCTCATCCAATGGTAACATACATAACGTTGATCTGGTGTTCATCTTTCGGTAAATTTGGTGGAGGATGTTGCTGTCGAACATAATGATCATCAACCAAATTGTTGAAAATTGTACACTGGTTTCTTTGTTATTTACACAGCAAAAGATAGAATATTGACATCGGAGTGGTAAGGGTTAAACTCTTAAATCCAATGGCTTATGCCTCGTAAAATGATGATGATGACCTATACCTATAACCGCATAAGATTTAGACTACGCATGAACATTGGAGCGTCAATGGGACGGGGCGAAAAGTTAGAGTAAACTGGCTCCACTGAGTATATTTTTTATTCGACTGGTACGTCCCTGAAAAAAAATAGAGCACGAAACAAGCCAGGGCTAAAACGTGTAGCATGCTTCGTGAAGTATGTCACGTGATGCAAAATTTGAAAATGTGGGACTTAGGAGCTGAATTTTACTATTCACTATGTCTGAAAACAGCGCTGAAAGGTGGATTTTATTTTCAAGATAGTAAAATTTAGGCGATTTGGTTGGTTTCTGAACCTTCCATACTGCTAGGGTTTTTGTATTCGACTGGTACGTTTGCATAGAAAACATTTTGGCAAATGCGCGAGTAAAGTTACTCTACGCAAACGTATCAGTCGAATAAAAAGACAATACAACCATTGTTACACACCGCCATTTTGAAATGACTCATGACTGGGTAGTATATATTCTAATATTGCGCTATGGCTAATTTCATATTAGAATATATAATTGTAGTAAATTTGACCATATCCAAATGTAATGGTCTTGGGGTGTTGGGACGGTAAACAATCAAGATCAAGATCAAGAATACACAGCTCAGAGAAACACTAGATTACTGTACTAAAGCTGTTGACAACGATGATGCAGTTGATGCCATCTAACTTGATTTCGCTAAAGCGTCTGACACTGTTCCACACCAAAGACTACAGAGCAAACTCCACAGCTATGGAATTAGTGGCGACACTCTAGGATGGATACAGGCTTTCCTTAGCAATAGAAAGCAGCGAGTATCCATCAGTGGATCATTCTCCAATTGGACTCGTGCTAAGCGGCATTCCACAGGGCAGTGTGCTTGGACCAGTACTTTTTATCTGCTTCATTAATGACATGCCAGGAGTAGTAGAAAGCATGATCAAGCTCTTTGCAGATGACACCAAGCTGTTCATGCGAGTTAACTCCAGAACTGACCATGATGAACTCCAAAAAGACTTGAATAGCTTAAAAAACTGGTCAGATACATGGCAACTCCGTTTTAATGCAACTAAATGCGAAGTTAAGCACCTAGGCAGATCTAACGATAAATTCCAATACAGCATGCAGGAAAGTGACCAGCCAGTTATACTCAAGGAGACCGTATGTGAGAAGGACCTAGGAGTGTATGTAGACAATTGTCTAAAGTTCAACCAGCATGCAGAAACGGCAGCCAATAAGGCCAACAGATTAGTTGGCCTGATTAGACGATCATTTGACTACATAGATCCTGGCACATTTGTCCTGTTGAATAAGAGCCTAGTCCGACCACACTTAGAATATGGCAATGTCGTCTTGTCCCCCTTCTACAAAAAACTACTGGAAAATGTTCAACCTCGAGCCACGAAATCTGTTCCAGGACTCAAGCAAATGCCATACCCAGAGCGCCTCAAATCACTCAACCTGCCACGCCTAGTGTACAGACGTCTACAGGGTGACCTAATAGAAATGTACAAATATCTACATGATGTGTACAACGTACAGGGTTCATACACCTTCAGCAGAATTAAATTCCATACCTTTTCCAGACTTTTTCCAGACTCAATTTCAAATTTTCCAGACCTCATTTTGGGACTTTCAATCAGACAAAAAACAAACACAGTTACTAAGTTCATCACATTTTATTAAACTTTATAAA
Organism: Chaetoderma sp. LZ-2023a; assembly: GCA_034401795.1. Lineage (NCBI taxonomy): Eukaryota > Metazoa > Mollusca > Caudofoveata > Chaetodermatida > Chaetodermatidae > Chaetoderma > Chaetoderma sp. LZ-2023a. The sequence continues at coordinate 147,454,776 of CM067373.1, read as the reverse complement.
ACAAGAACATCAAAACACAGCGTGCGCACTTTTGCCTGTGGACAATAACAAACTGCATATATAAATAATTGTCACAATAATGTCAAAGCACAACGCGCGCACACACACATATGAATTTCATTACAGCAGCACATTTTTTGTTGAATATTTTGAAAATAATTTGACTGGAAACTGTTGCTGCTTTAAATTAAGTCAAATTATTTTCTAAATATTCAACAGCTATCCTATCAAACCACACTATTAAAAGATCATAGGAGTTATCTTAATCTAATATAGCCAGAAATATCAACATACACACACAGTGTGTCACACATACACAGGATTTCTCATTATAAAGGGCAGGGCTTCCACTAGTGGATGTCCGGGAGTCCTATACTCCCAAAGTTCATGTTTGGACTCCCCAAAAACATACTTTTTTGGCCTTGACATCTCTAAAAGCAATGTTGTTAACCAAATTACATGTATTTGAAAATTTTTAGACTTCCACGTTTCTTGCTTGGACTCCCAATAGCATTACCCTGGAAGTCCCTTGACTTCCGGTGTTTAGAAATTAGTGGAAGCCCTGATAAAGGGACTTTTTGAGGGTATATAGCCCCAAAATCTAGATTGGGAACAGTATATTGTCTATGAGTGGCTCTGGGAGCCGTATATTGTCTAGGAGTGGCTCAGTATTTTTCAGGATACAAACCAGATATGAATTTCATTACAGCAGCACAATTTTTGTTGAATATTTCGAAAATAATTTGACTGGAAACTGTTGCAGCAATGGTTTCCAGTCAAATTATTTTCAAAATATTCAACAGCTATCATGCAAAGTTGAGCTTGAGACACCCACATTTATTTGTTGAGGGCCACCCATCACCCCACCACCCCCACCTTTAGATAACAAGTTAAACCCTGCACATATACAATGTACACATCACTAATTCAATTTAAATTTACATAAGAGGCCTTGCGATACGAAAGAGCTGTCGGACAGTCAATAATATTTTACCGTGACTCAGCGCAAAGTTGAGATCATCTAACATTGGGTGATATAAAATTGCCACGCTTCTAAATGATTGCCATATCAACAGGAATTCATTATTTTCACTCGATGACGAGCCAACACAAGAGTCCTCACGATATGAGGGCAAAGTTGGGATCATCTAATGTTGGGCGGTATAAAATTGCTACGCTTCTAAATGATTCTGGTACTATCAATGTGAAAATGTAAAATATTCTTACCTTGAACCAAAGAAATCCGTAACTTTCGGCGCTGACTTTAGACGAACTTCTGTCAGTGTCTCATGAGTAGTATGTCCGGAGTCAAAATGATACCACCTCACTCCACTGGCACCGATCGGCGATCCGTGGCCCCCACCGCCCTCTCATTCCCTGGCCCCCACAGCTATCTACGTCGTGGTGCATCCCTGTAGATAACTTTGCCCCCACAGCTATCTACGTTGCGGCACATCCCGGTAGATAACTTTGCCCCCACAGCTATCTACGTTGCGGTGCGTCCCGGTAGATAACTTTGCCCCAATTATTTATCTACGTCGCTGCGCATTCACGTAGACGCAGAAGTGGCAATCTACGGCGCCAAGGGCCCAACCTCTGGGCACGTGAACGCCCATTTAGAGACAGTCATCCACAGGGATATACACCACTGATCGCCTTGTGATCAACCACACATAATAGGGTCTGAACGCCCATTTAGAGCCAGTCATCCATAGGGATATACACCACTGATCGCCTTGTGATCAACGACACATAATAGGGTCTGAACGGCCATTTAGAGATGAGCATCCACTATCATATCGACATGGGCCACCCACAGGTTCCAGGTACTGATCGCCTTGTGTTCAACCACACATAATAGGGTCTGAACGCCCATTTAGAGACAGGCATCCACAGTGATAAACACCACAGCTTCGCGCTATTGCAAAGCAATTCGGCCTTAGAGGCTACTCTAAGGCCAAGAAAGCCGACCTGCTCCAGATGATCGGACAGGCCCGTGCCGAGGAGTTGCAGAAGCGACTCTCCCGAGCAATGAAGACGGGACGGTTTCCAGCGACGACCAGAGATGATCCTGAGAACTTCCACAAGAAAGCGCAGCGGAGCCGTGAGCTTCGTCGGTTGGACGAGGAGGTGACTGCTAGCTTACGAGCCAAAGCTGTAGCGACGCGGATGGCAGACCATCCAATGAAGTGCCTACCTGCCCTACGCAGGATCACTAAGCGAGTGATGGGGAGGTATGAACCCTTAGCCCAGAGCATGAGGCGAGAGGGTGAGCAGATTCTCAATGAACGTCTGGGTGAGATGGAAGGTGAGGAGGACGGCGAACAATACACTGGACGTTCTTCCAAGGCCTCAATGGAGACATCACAGGACAGATCATGGGTAAGATCCAGCAGACTGTCCAGAACGCCTTCTACCTCCGGTATACCCACACCTATCGCATCCGACACATCTTCCACAAGAACGCTCCAGGGAGTCTGTGGCTGAACACAATAGGAGCAGCTCAGGACTGGGTGGCGGCAAGAAAGCAAGCCCGCCGTGACCCTGACAACATCGATCGACCCAACACCAAGTGGGCTTTCATTCGATCAATCAACGTTGAGGTCAGGGCTGTCATCGACTGCCAACCTCTGCTTGGGACAGGCCCCCTCCCAGACTGGCTACGACAGAAGAAGAGTATGACTGCCCTCGACACCTACAGGGACAACCTGTGTCTCTGGAGATGTCTAGCAGTCCACCGAGGAGTGAGAGCTGATAGAAGTACAGCTCCTGCACGAGGGCTTGCCACAACAGGCCTGTGGCTGACGTACCAAAGACATCCCTAGACCAGCTGGACAAGGTAGAGTTCTTCGCCAAGATCGAGATTCACGTGTACGAACCAACCGAAGAGGGCACCTGGCACTTGATCAGGCAAGCGGCTCACTACCGTGACACCATGACCATCGGAGTGTGGGACCACCACGCCTTCTACATCAAGAACATCTCCAAGCTCGCACATACACTAGTCTGCAGTCACTGTCAGCAGAGGTTCACAAAGGCCTCGAATCTTCAGCATCATGCTGACCGTTGTACAGGCGGCAAAACAACCATAGAGTGCCCTGGGGAGAAGGTTGATGCACCACAGTCTGCATATGAGAAAGCATTCTATCTGCCCCAACCATCCAGTTCAGCGGCTACTCGTTGGATCGAGTATGAGTCGAGAAACAGAGGCATACACATACACCATGTACAGTGTGGGCACAGTGGTGAGCGTTGGATCGAGGGTGCTCCCGTAGATGGTATGATCCGGCCACCAACACCGTTTACCAGTTCCACGGCTGTTACTGGCATGGACGTCGACAACACCAGCGAGGTGAGGATGCCGAACAAAGATACCGCAAGACAGTCCTGAGAGATGAGAAGCTGAGAGCCTCTGGATGCACGCTTGTGGTACAGTGGGAGTGCTGTATAAAACGCTGTCCAAGCGTCCCTAAACGAGTTCGGACTGTCCCATACCCACACTTCATAGTTTACGACTTCGAAGCACTCCTAGATGGTATCAAGACACATCCGACGGAGACTCTCACGATTGAGAGTACCCACATACCGATCTCTGTGTCAGTCGGCTGCTCCTTGGAAGGCTCCACCAGTGAGCCAACTCACCTCTGCAATCCTGACCCAGAAGCTCTAATCGAGGCTTTCATGGATGAGATTACCAGGCGAGCACACAGAATCCGTACAGACGTCAGGGCACAGTTCATACCTTTAGACCTTGACAAGCTCCCAAAACGACAGCAGCACCTGATTACCGAGTGGTGTGACCAAGTTCCGGTGCTAGGCTTCAACTCTGGCCGCTATGACCTAAACCTGATCAAGAAGCACTTTGTGGATGAGCTGACCAACAGTACTGGCACAGTGAAAGTCGCCAAGAAAGCGAACCAGACAATGTTCCTCATCACCCCCGAGCTTAGGTTTCTCGATGTCTTGAACTACCTTGGCCCAGGAGTCTCCTACGAGGCATGGATCAAAGCCTATGGGTGTACACAGCAGAAGAGCTGGTTCCCATATGAATGGTTCGACACACCCGAGAGGCTTAATTATCCCGGACTCCCCGACTACTCAGCGTGGTGGTCTAAGCTCAAGGGGAGCTACCTCCTGAAGCTATCGGAGTGGAAACAGTGCAAACAGACATTCAGAGACAATGGAATGCGGGCGTTCACCGACTGGTTGCGATACTACAATAACTTGGATGTCAGCCCATTCATCGAAGCCCTAGAGCGGATGCGACAGTTCTACACAGACAGAGGTATAGACATTCTCAAGGATGCTGTGTCCCTCCCAGGAGTGTCTCTGCAGTATCTGCTTCATGGAACCACTCAAAACATGCCTGATGTTAGCATCTATGCCCCAAACAAGGAGGCCTATGAGATGCTGAAAGATGCAGTTGTTGGTGGACCCAGCATTGTCTTCACTCGATACCACGAGGCAGGCGTGACTCGAATCTGTGGCGGTAAGGTCTGCAAACGTCTTCTAGGCTATGATGCCCTGTACTTGTCTACGATGGCTAAAGAGATGCCATGTGGTAAGGAGACAGTACAGCAGTGGTCCGGTGCTAGCGACGTAGCATGATTTAAGAAGGATCTGCTGGCTGACCACTGGTTCGGTTTCGCTAAAGTGGACATAGAGGTTCTTAAGGCACTGTGGGCGAAGTTCGAGGAAATGCTACCTGTCTTCTACAACAGAGAGCTTCCAGCTGAGGCAGTATCTGTTGAGATGCTCACATACCTAGAGAAAACAGGTAGGAAATGTCCCACAACCAGTAAACTAGTCGGCGCACTCTCAGCCAAGAGGAAGCTCTTGTATGCACCGTCACTCAAGTGGTACCTCGCCCATGGGCTAGAGATTACAGCTGTCTACTGCACAATAGACTACAAACCGCAGAGACCCTTTGAGTGGTTTGTGAACAATGTTACTGATGCTCGTCGTAAGGAGATGTTGATAAGAGCAAAGCGCTCTTGGCAGATCTGTTCAAGCTCCTAGGCAACAGTGCTTACAGCAAGCTCATCGAGGCTCTACAGCGTCACAGCAACATGACCTTCACCAAGGATGAACGAGCGGTAGATAGAGCCCTCCGCAGTGCATGGTTCGAGGATCTCGAGGAGATCGGCGAGTCCTACGAGCTCCAGAGTCGCAAGGCCAAAATCACCATTCGTCACCCCTTCCAGGTGGGGATAGCCGTATACGAGCTCGTGAAGCTGAGGATGCTGGAGTTCTACTACGACTTCCTGGATCACTATGTGCCTCGTGACAGCTTTGAGTACCTGCAGATGGACACAGACTCTGCGTACATCGCAATAGCTGCCTCCAGCCTCGACGAAGTCTATCGCCCTGAGATGCGAGCAGAGTATGAGGCTCATAAGTGGGAGTGTCTAGCTTGGGACAAGTGGTCTGGACGGACTCCGGGACTGTTCAAGCTCCAGTTCGAAGGCAACCGTGGTATAGCTCTCTGTTCCAAGTGCTACTACGTGGAGAGCCTCGCTGGGAAGGTGAAATGCTCAGCCAAAGGTATGTCTAAACATCAGAACGATGTCTCTTGGCAGAGGTTCTTCAGTGCCCTAAACGGTAGCATGGACAGAGCTACAAACCGAGGCCTACGCATGCGCCACCTGACGACGGTGGTAGCTGTGTGTCTGGAGGGACCACCTGAAGCTCCTCCCGAACAAACAGACGTTTGGGACAGCTCTCCGAGCGTGCCAGATAGTACAGCGTAGGCTGCCCCTCCATCTCGACATACCTGTCAAGTCTGTGGACATCTAGCGAACAGTTAGGATCTGTTGCACGTCGTCACCCACCTTCCAACTCACCAGGTTCATACAGGTACCGAACCAGAGCATAAGATGGAAGGCACACCTGTTCCGTGTCCGCTCCTCCGGAAGGTTGGGCAACAGAGGATCGTTGGATAGCCTCTACTGGTTTCTTACCAGTTAACCGAGTTACCTCAGTATTGGATCGCTCTACCACCCGGGGCAAACCTTTCACCCACACCCTGGACCGCTCTCCAGCCTGTGCCATTTCCTGGGCGTATTGGTGTGGGAACAGTCTCTCTGCCAGTGTCCGATTCCACCGCTCGACGATTGCCTGGGCACGGTGGTGACCAACTTCACCTCATCTAATTGCCACACCATGTTTCCGCATGAGGGCCGCAGTCTCGCCTCTGAACTCCTTACCCTCATCCACCTGCAACAATTCTGGCCACTGGAGGGTTTTTTCTGGATCCTCGTAGACACCCTGGAATGCCTGGGCCACCTGGCCAGCTGACTTGTCTGTGAGCGGTGCTGCAGCCTTGACGATGGTGAGGGCATACTTGTAGGTCTTACAACCAACCGAGTCATGTGGAAGGAATAGAACATCTGCCTGGTGAACTCTATTCGGGACAGTTTCATCGAAATGGGCATGCCTGATGTGCCGTGGACGAGGTCTGTATATCTGCCACATCGCCTGGCAGCTGAGCCACTGGCTAACTGTCTCCAATGTGAAGTTGTGGCCCTTGCGACGTACAGCCTCGAGTAGTTGGTGGGGCTCACGGTAATATCCATCAGGCTGATAGTAGAGTTCCTCAAGAAAGCTGGATTTCATCACTGACGTCCACTCCCATCCTGTTACGCACGGTCTGGGTGAGGGTATCACTGACGTTCACTCCCGTCCTGGGCGAAATCTACACGACCGCCACTGAAGACCTCCTCAAACACCTCCGTACACCAGCGTCTAGTCTCTGCTGGATCCTCGCTGAACGGTAGCTTATCGACTAACCCTCGGAAGTTAAGTGTCTTGACCCAGTCGTATAGAGATGCCATCCTTATATAGTATGGCTTAAATATTCGGCGGCCCAGATGGCCACGAGTGCTATGGCAACGTACAGTAGCCAACGGCCTGCGACTCCGAAGAACGTACCTACTCCTGAGGCGATGGCTGGTATGGCTTCAAAAATCTTCTCCACACCATGGAGAGCATTGTTGGCGATCTTGCGGACCGTCTCGCCCGCCTTCGTTGTGAACAGAGCGATCAGAGCCCCAACTGCTGCCAGCGGACCGATAGAACCTTTTATGTAAGTGCGATAGATTCCTTTCGCTCTAGGTTAGCTTGCGGGATTCAGGCTCTACATCATCATACTCACCAGCGGTCTCCGCTACATCGTAGTCGTCTGCATCATCCTCCACATCAAAGTCCTCGTCATCTATATCCTCGACTGGATCTTCATAAGCCTCTGGTTCATACATATCCGTCGCTGGGGACATCTATATAGTAGCTTTAAACTGTAGACTATAGCATGGCATCCGCAATCTTGAATGCGGGAGTGTTTGCCTTAGCGAACTGGGGATTCAGCTTCGCCCACAAGAAGGCGGCAGAGGTCGAGCATGAGCGTCATAACCAGGCGATGGAGAAGCAGTCTAAGGAGAAGTTTGAATACAGCAAAGCACTCGAGCGGATGCGCCAGAGGGAGGCACGCCGACGACAACTCCGAGCTCAGGCCAACCAGAGCCTCAAAGAGGCAAATGAGTCTCGATGAGTACTACGAGGCTGTATCTGAGCCAACGCTCGACTATGAAGCATCGACAGGTCAGAAGACAGCAGAGCTTATAGTAGTGGTGACAGCTGCAGCGGTGACGACAGGGGTCGTGCTCTACGCACGCTCAAGCTGAATACCTGATGTGTTCGATACGCATACCTTAGCATAGCCAAAGTAAAGTACCGTCACACCTAATTGGCGAGTCCCAGCTATGAGGTTTCCGATATTGAAGCTGAGCCGGTTGCCCTGATTAGGCGGGATGTCCCTGACCCCGCGGTGGTGACGGCCCTCGAGTGCCAACTCAAGGTCGTCGCTTCCACTGGTTAGTCGCAGAAGTGCATATGACTTAGTTTTCTGTCTGTAGAGTTGGCAGTCTGCCAGCTCGCGTACCTCACCAAAGACATTGGTCCCAGCAACCACAAGTTTGAAGTCATCCAGCTTATCCACCTGTTGGATGGATGCCCCCTTCTGAACCAGGACCGCAACAGCGGCACAGTCTGATGCACCACGATGCAATATTGTCAGCTCTACCAACAGGTTAGCTGTGGCTTGGACCTGCTGGTGTTCTCGCTCCACATGCACGATCCGCTGTTTGGATCCCGTTTGCTTCAGTTCCTGGTCATTCTCGTCATGCCAGACATGAAGTCTTGGAGCATTCATCGACGCATCTGCGAGATGCTCAGTGTACACCCGGAGGAACAACCTATCCTGCATGGCAGCCGGATTCAAGTGTGTGTTCTCGAGGAGGGTGAAGAGTGGAACTGCCACAGGCTTCTCGACACCTACCTGTAGTTCGAATTCCGTGAACCCCTCACCCACAGCGTAGTACCACTTTCCCTTCGCATAGAAGATTGGGTCACGAGCCAGCGGACCTAGGACTCGGTACTCACCGTTCACATAGGTGGTGTCCACGGTGCTGTTGCTCTGTACGATCTCCCACCTGTTCAGAACCTGCGGGAGCTCTACCGTCTGTTCTGTTGTGCTCTGAAGCTTGAACTCGAGTGTCATGCTCTTGATCTCGTGGATCTGTGCCAAGATTGCAAAGTCGATGTACTTCCCAGCAGCGGACAACGGGTTCTCATCGTGTATACTACTGGGTCGAATGACCGTCAGGCAGTCCTTCCGAGGATCAGTGCGGTGCGATGTCGTGGGTTCAAGGGCCCCATCCGGATGTTGCACAAACTGCAGCATGTTTAAGGCCTGGGTATATAGAGGTTTTAAACGGCTGCCATGTTTGGTAAAGTTCTCCAGCAGATTATCTATAGGCAGCAGGACAAGTCGGCACGACAGTCAGCACGACAGCCACGGCGTGCACTGTCCCACTGTGACAGGGTCCGAGGACTGCTTCGTAACATCAACATCCACGAGCGAGCCAAGGGTACGCCGCCGACGGATGCGGAGATACTGGCCACCATAGAGGAAGGAGCGCCAGCTCGTAGTACAAAAGAACTCCTGACTCGGATACTCTACCGGAAGTTTGACAGCACCCAGGGCAGGGCACTAAACCTACCAGTGGGCCAAACCAACAGTCCTGTTATTCTAGCTCTCCAAAGGGCAAAGGTCGAACCCAAAGATCTACTAACGGTCGGGAAGTGGGCTGCCGTATTTAGCCTCCATAGCCAGGAAGAGCGAGATATACTGGATAGCCTCCAGTCTGGAGAAAATAACTACCTCAGGGAGGTCAGTGCCGCTGTAGCGGATAGCCATGACACTGGGCATGCCGAAGGTACTCAGGAGGGGCTCACTGTTGGCCGCAAGGCGGCTGTTGAGCACATCTTCAATGAAAGAGGGTCTAGGAGATTGGGCAGGAATCTGCCAGCATTTCTAAAATGCCCAGATAACTACCAGGACTACCTCATCAAAGCCACTCGCAAGTCAGATGCTCATCGCGCATGGAAAAAGTGGGTCTTCCATGAGAAGTTCCAGAAGAAGAGAGTCCTACCATCTGACCCTCAGTGGATAGAGTTTCAACAACAGGCTTCTGACGAAGTTCCTCAAGCTTCTGACGAAGTTCCTCAAGCTTCTGACGAAGTTCCTCAAGCTTCTGACGAAGTTCCTCCAAGCTTCTGACGAAGTTCCTCACGCTTCTGACGAAGTAGCGGACGAACTTCCTCAGCCTTCTGATGAACGAAAAAAAGTTACGGCCGACAGTCTGTCAGCGATGACGCATAGAGCCGGCTAGTTTCCTGGCTGGATTCAGCTTGTAGGTGAAGGTCTGCGCCTTTTCCAGAGATGGCTTGAAGTGTGACAGCTCACCTGTCTCCTTGTTGCTAAAGATGAAGCGGTACAGATCAGCTGCCCTTTGTATCCCTGCGATAAAGTCCCTTTTGGTCTCCTTGAGGGTTAGGCTGTCGTATATGGTCTCGAGCAGGGCACGCCCACACTTGGAGCTGAAGTCCGATGTCCGGGGAGATCTCGCGGGTGTACTTCTGAAAGAGGATGAAGACAGTTATCTTTTTGTGCCGGATGCGCCTGGTGATGTTGCTGAGGTAGGTGACTGTCTTCTGGTCCATTGCAGGGTCATCGATAACTAGAACAAGTGGTTCTGTCAGTCGGGCTGCCAGCAGCTTCTCCATCAGGGCTTGCAGGTTCTGTGTCTTGGTAATTGGACCCGTGTACCATTGATCATTACTGTCAACCGCCTCAGCGGCGGAGTCAGACATCAGAAGGATGTAGGCCGAGTGTAGATGTTCGGCCAGGAGAGCCCGCAGCAAGATGTTTTTCCCGTGGCCTGACGGGGCAATGATCAGCACCACCTGGCCAGCATCGGCCGGCCTACTGTCGAATGGTACAGACATGCGCACGGAGGATGGTTAGCACTTGGCGGTAGCCTCGTCTATATCTGGGAGACTAAACGGCAGTACTTCCTGCACCAGCTCTTTCACCTGCTGTGTGGGTAGCATTGTACCGCCGGCAGATAAGAAGGATGCGATGGAGGCGTCAAGCATGAAATCCCAGCAGCAGCTGAGAAGATAGCGTAGAGGGCCTGTGTCACCACCCACAGTGTCTAGTACATCCAGTATCTGTATGATACATGCACGGGAGGCCATGACTATTATGTGAGCTTAAACGGCAAACCAAAGAACCCTGACTTCTTCACCTCTGGTAGCTGGAGGCTGGCGGTAGCACCTTTTTTGCCATCGACCGTGATATGGCTCAGGCCGATGGTGCCTATCTTGAGATTATCTTCGACTTGTTGGAAAGAGCTCTGTGGTTTCAGGAGATCCTTAACCAGGTCCTGTGCATAGGACTCGGCCATCACTTTGATGGCACCAGCCTCGTCAACTCCGAGCATACCTCGCATCGTCGCCCTCTCCTTGATGCCCATCCCCTTGTATACAGTCTTGGCCTTGTTAATGGCCGATTGTCCTACCGTATCAGTGTTCCCGACAAGATCTCGGGCTGGGAAGGTACCTCGGATCTCCCGCGGGTCTCCCTTCTCATCGAAGTCTAGGAAGGAGATAGGGGCAACAGTGTCCTCTGAACCGAGGCGTGCCTCGCCCAAGTGAGGAAGATCGCCTAGCTCTTTGCTTTCTAGGTCTATGAGTGACAGAGTCATAGTCCTATTACAGATGGCTTAAACCTGCTGGTCATACCCCCAGTGAAATAGTTGGGCATAGGAGGACCATGCAGTCGGCCAAGGGAATATGTAGCAGTGCTCAGGGTACTTGCCCTCTCTGCAGGGGCACGCCTTGTGGGCGGTCCACCATTCCCGGGCATTGGCAATCGTCAGGCCGCATGCCTGACTATGGGCTATACACCACCATCTGGCACGCCATGCCTCATATGCTGCAGGAGTCTCGTCATCCATCTCTCACTATTCAGAGGGGTTAAACGTAGGTGATGATGAACTCCGCACTCATTGCACTTGTCGCTAGCCCTAGAACCGCGGCCTCCATTAGTGTAACACGTTCACCCATGATCTTGGTGGCGGCAGTGTAGGAGGCACCACTGATAGCGATCTTTGGGATGGGGTGAGTTATTCCGAGACAGTGCTCAGCCACCCCACTCACCACTGTAGCGAGGACAGCCGCAGTGGCGGCAGGAAGAACCTCATTTCCACCTGTCATCTTCACCACGGCCACATTCGCTGCCAGGTTACTGGCGATATGGACTGCCAGAGGCTTAGCCTGTGTCAGTAACTTCTGTATCTTGGTTCGCAGCAGGTTCTCCACCTTCTTAAGACTCGCCTGGCTCTCAGGCAGTTGCTTCACGATCTGTACCGTTGACGTCATTGTTTAAGCGCTGAGTATACAACGCAGTTAAACGCCTGCGTTCCCTGTCGAGTGAGCTAACAAGATCTTCCCAGTCTGCATCTGCCAGGTGTCCGGGTTGGTACTCAGGAATATTCATCTCTCTATTGGGTCATCTTAAACATGTCCAGGCTCACGCTATGCGAGAAGTACTATGAGGTCTTCTGGAGGGAGCTGAAGGCCTACAACAAGAAGATGCCAGATGAGCTCGCTCAGCTCTCCGGTGCCGAGCTGACAGAGGAGCTGACAGCTGTGAAGCTCTATCTAGGATTTGGTACGGGGCAGGTCTGCTTCCTTGAATACCGTATCATGGATGGGAGTATCGTCAAGCAGCTCCTACGAAATAAAGGTTTCTACAAGGATCGGGAGTATCTGTCAGATGTGTTCCAGCAGTTGCAGACCTCCATGGCCTCACCTGACTCAGAGCTGAACAAGGCTCTGCGATACTACAAGCTGGAAAAAGGATGCACTGTGGAGCCCTCAAGCCCTTGGATGTGCATGTTGGCAGCGTGTATAGGGGCTGTAGGGCAGGCCAAGCTGGCTCAGTGTCTCGCCGTGGTCCCCACCACTACTGACGAGAGTCAGGATACTCTTATAGCTGATTTACTAGCAGCGGAGTAGGCTGATCCCGAGCACCGCGATAGCTAGGCCTGACACCACTCGTAGAGCTGCCATGGGAAGCAGTGTCGTGTCGACTGGCTGCAGTGGCGCTGCCATGGGAAGCGTCGTGTCGACTGGCTGCAGGGTCGGAACGACTGTAGGGCCCGTACTACGCGTAGGTGTGTTGATATCCATATTGAAACCGAAGTGGACACCAGGGGAACTCCCCTCGACTATCATGTTGTTATAGCTCCTGACTTGGAGGTCCTCGATGTTCACGATCATGTTGCTCGGAATCAACCGTAGGTGTGGTGAAATAGTAAAGTCAAGTTTGCGACGGGCCTTCTGCAACCCCTGCTGGAACTTAGCAATAAGACTGCTGGGATCTGCCACGATGATCATATCTTCAACGAGACTGATGAACATGGCCTGGGCCTCTGCTCCGCTGACACCATCTATGGAATGATGCAGCTTGGTCTGTGCTGTAAGGAGGCAGTAGCACAGTGCTTCTACGGACTGGTTGATCTGAACGATCCCTGCTGGTGTGAGGCCTGAGGTGGTGTGTGGGACAAAGTACTTCCACACATCTGGATAGTCCTGCCTGATTCCGGTGATGTGCATATTTTGCGCTATCGTTCCAGGGTCGGAGTCGGGATCGAACGAGAATGTCGCTGTCTTCCGACGGCCTACTCGTCGGGGTGTTCGATAGGGAAATCCTGAGTAGTCACGTCTCGGGTCACCGTACATAACACCTAGACCGTTGTTGTCGCCACCATGCCACCGATAGTCTGGGTGAGCGCTGAACTCTCTCTGTAGTCTGCTGGCCGCTGAGACGCTATGACTGTTGAGGTGTGGGTCGAAGTCGTTTGTATCAGGGAGGCTTGCACCCAGCTCATGGAGGATTCGTCGCACCGTGAAGTACACGTGGAATCTGAGACAGCTGGCAATGAGCACAGCTTCAGGAGTACCAGAATAGGAGTGAAGCAGGGTGGAACTTACTCCACATCCTGCCGTGGCACACCACACGACAAAGCTCAGCTGCTGATTCCAGTATGAGAGGCTTGGGCCGGCCATCCAAGTATGAGCTTGCTTCGCATCCTTGATGGTGATGGGGCGGTTGGTCAGCGGCCGTGGGTTGACGGAGAAGCTAATTTGGGCCCGCCCATCCACTGTGATGGAGAACGGTGTTAGCTCTGGTATATCATCCAGTAGGCCTCTCAAGCCAGTCAAGGGTGTACCCAGGAGGGGCGGTTGGCTCCGGTTTACTGTCGTGAGGTTCAGTGGGAAGGCCATCTATACTGGTGTTCCTAAAGCTACCGTACAGGCAGCACACTATTTGTAATCGTCTCGACTCCAGAGACCGGCGAGGTGACCTCGTCGTAACATCTCGTTTTTTATCTCCTCCATATCAACCCGCCCGCTGGAGCCTTTGAGGTATTGCTGTCACACTTTAGGTTTCTCAGTGCGGTACAGGGCTTGGACCTTCAATATATGGCGGTACTCTTCATCGGTGACCTTACCATCCTCGAGAGCCTTACTGAGACTCGTCGATAGTCTGTAGCATACTCTGTGCTAGTGTCACGTACTTAGCATGCTTCTCCAACCTCTTTGTGATCTGCCGCTGCCCCACCCCCAAGCCCGTGGCCAAGACAGTGGCGGCTAGTGTCACACCACCCAGCGGGATGGCGATGAGGGCACCCACCCCTGTAGCGAGAGAGGGCACAGCTGCCACACCAGCACTGGCTCCAATCACACCCGCAGCAGTGGTTGTACGCGCGAGGACGTTGTATGCTGTCTTATATCGACTGCACGTTCTGCTGTACTTTTCTGTCTCACGGACGAGATTCTGCCTGATGGTGTCAATCTGCTGGAGTCGCCAGCCGTGCACTGAACCACCCTCCTCAGGTGTTAATGCGGGATAAAGTTCAGGCTGTTTCAGCCACTCTGATTTTTCCATAGTATATCTGGAGGCTTAAACCGGCATCACCTGCAGAATCTGCTCTTGAGTCATAGAAGGGTTCATTTTGGAGAGCCCGGCGAACCGTACCAGCTTGCTGGTGTTGAGACAGACGTCTCTTAGACAGAGGTCATCCAGCACTATGTCGGGTGCCAGTAGCTTTCTGAGACGGGATATCTGGAACTTCACCTTATTACCAAGATAGTAGGTTCGCCGCTGGAGGGCTTTCTTGATCTTACACTTCCGCGCCATCTCCTCTTCCCACTGTATGACATCTGGCTCATCCTCGTCTGAGAAGACACCTGGCTCATCGTCGTATGTGAAGACATCTGGCCAATCGTCATCTGTCAAGACTCCTGGCTCATCGTCGTATGTGAAGACATCTGGCCGATCGTCGTCTGTCAAGACTCCTGCATCCCGCTTACTCTCCTCCAGGAGGGCCTGCCAGTATCGGAAATTTTCCCTGTCCCTTCGCCTCCTTGCCCTGCGCGCGTTCTGTTGATACCAGTTCTCCCGCTGTAGGCGCTCTCCTTCTTGTTGACAGATCTGTTGCTGTGTGAGCATCTGTTCGTTTCAGGCCTTTATCTGTGCATGGGTCATGAAGGGGCAATCCTCTATAGGGTTCATCATCTCGGCCAAGGCCAGATATTGCTGGTATGATATCATGTCAGGTCAATGAGTAATAAGCGTGTAAACTCTAAATGGGCATCCGATATTCCATCCGTGCTGGCATATAGGTTAATGGAGGGGTTGGCAAACAGGTGATTTACAGGTGTGAACAGGCTAGGACTGATAGCTTTCCATAGGTTGCTGTTGGCACCTGGGAGATACTCTATCACGTCCCGGCCGACTTCTACCAGTGAGCTGCTGTGTGCACTGCCCGGAGGTTGATGTAGCACATCAGTGTGTATGTATGTTGTGCCTCGCTGGGGCACCTCGAAGAGGACCCATTCTACATGGTACTGTACCGCCCGTCTCCCCGCTAGAGAGGGTGAGATTATGTTCTCACCACCGGAGAGCAGCAGTCGGACAATCGGCATGGTTATATGGCTCATTTAAACCCCTCCTATAGAGTGCTATGGAACCCATATTTGCTCACTCGACTGGTCTTGCTGACCTGGCAGATGTGTACGCAGTTGATGCTGCCAAGGTAGAAGAGAGTGATGGCAAGTCCTTCGCCCTACAGTACGAAGCAAGTTCAAAGGCATTCTCCCTCCACCCCATTGGTGGTGATGGCGTGGAGCTGCTCACAGACCTCAAGGATGTGACGAAGGGGCCACACAGATGGCCACAAGATCGTGTTTCGGTACGATTTCCCGAAGAGGAAGTACATCCTCGAGCCGTTGATTGAGCTCTCGGATACAGAGGTGGTAGACATCAACACCCTAAATAGCGACCTCAGCTTTCACCTGGTCAAACCCTATTCGAGCGGTGCCCCGCCGTTGGCCCGTGATGGCCTGCTATTGACCATGGCAAAAAACCTGCAGTTCATGTTTGAGAAGAAAGAAGTGTGGTACCGCGCCGGACCTGGGGGTAACTGGCAACCATGGTTGCCCCTATATAGGCCTCTCGCAGTCATTGACATAGATGTTACTCCCCTCTCCACTGTTGTGAAAAGGGATGGGAAAGTTTGAAAGCTCTACAATCGGGGATCATCCTTCCTCACCTACATAGGTGAAGGTGTCTCCCTGACGAGGGTGGGTCACCAGATCGGGGTTACAGGTGGAAAGCTCCTGCTGCGGCGTCCATTCGATGAAGAAGCTGTTAACCTCCAGGAGGGCACCCTACGGGTAGATGGTGTGTCACATGTCACCAAAGTCAAGGGTGCTGTTAAACTGCTTCATCGAGTCAGACTCACTAGCCCGCAAATGACTCATATAGTCCTAGAGCTACGTTTCTTAGCCGGCGGCAAAGTGAAGCAGCTAGCCCCTGCCCCTGAGGGGATGAAGATCACTATCGAACTGGATGGAGCAGGGCTCGATCTGGCACAGATATTTCTCGAGGCGTTCACTCTGTTCAGTTTAACTCTTCATGTATAGCCATGATTGTCTTCATACTGTTCATGCTGGCATCTACAGCAGTGGCGCAGAGCGCCGAGACTGCCATGATATTGGAGGCCAAGTGGGCACACTTCCGAGATGAGCCCCAGTATAACCCTTGGGTTGACCATCTCCGGAAAAATATATACGACCGCTTTCACCCACGTGAAGCTATTGAATCTGTCTGCCACTACTACGTTGTGGAGAGGGTGGGGCGAGGTTGTACTCATGAGGTAGCTCAACACCAGATTATCTGTGTAATGTGTGAACACATCTGCAGTGGTGCAAATGGTAGGTACTTCAGCATTCTACCAGGTGAGCGTTGTCAAGGTAGGTGGAAAGGGCTATTGACGGACCCATCTTGCCGATGCGACACTAGCCATGACTATGTATTTGTTTGAGCCTATGTCTTTGGTGACACATGTCTAAACCGCTTATGCTCCACGGTTTGAGAGGGCCGTGGGGGGCAAAGATCGCCGGAGCTGTGTCTAATTGGGTGTTAACGCATAGCAGGTGAGCTAAACTACTCTTGACTTTGACCCCGTTGAGGGTCTGTGGCCTGCAATCATGGGTTTTATGTGGTCAGTCAATGACTGTGCGAGTTGGTCTTGTCATGCTTCTCGGGTAACGGGTAATTATAGACAGGTTTACCATACTTACACATAACGAGATTTGAACCTGCGATTTTAAAGTTTATCATTTGCTAATAACGCATTACGAGATTTGAACCTGTGATTTTAAAAGTGTATAATACAACGCATTAACTATCTGGGGCATGTATGCATTATTATAGCTGATAAGTTATGTGTTCACACATTGCTGTGTTGGTGCGCTATCATGCGTAACAGCGATTGCACAACTCACGCTCAGAGATAAGATTACTAAGAGGCGAGATCTTAGCAGTGTTGCGGTGGGTCTATCGATAGAGTTGTTGAATTGCATAGCGTTCCCAGGCTGCAGAATGGATTCAAATCTCACTCAAAAGATCTCGCTAGAACTTAGCTGAAATTTTGAAACTAGGTAAGACTAGGGCCGGGGTAATATGACCAGGCTAGATAAAGACCCACCGCGACACCCCCCAGTGTGGGGTCAAAGCACCACAGACACGCACGCACCAGCCGGCTGGAATATCAACAGGTTGGGGTAGAAGATAGGTAGGATAGGTACAAAACTGTCCCACAGATAGAAAAACCTCCTCAGGATACCGGTCAGAATAGAGAGAAAGAGAGAGGCCAGCCACTGGCCGGTATCCTGAGGTTCTCCTGGACATGTGGGGTCTGCACGGGAGTTTTATACACATGTCTCAAATCCTATGCCCCAGGGATTGAGAGCCTCCATCTAGAGGCATACACCAACCACATTTCTAAACCGCTTATGCTCCACAGTTTGAGAGGGCGGTGGGGGCCACGGATCGCCAATCGGCGCCCCAGGAGGGAGGCGGTATCATTTTGACTCCGGACATACTACTTCATGTTTTTCCCCTGGCATGTGGCTAACAAGAGCCGCTTCGCCCATATTCCCGATGTCAAACGACTTATTACAAATACTACATTTGGCACGCGAGTTTGATGTGTTATCCGGTAAAATCCAATCCTTATATTTATCATTAGTTTCCCAAACACTAACATATTTGCACTTTCCCGTCTTTACTGTATCACAAAAAACGGCAATCTCGCAAATTATTTCATTGTTTCGGCTTCTAACACTCTGTACTATTTGACAAACGACTGCCAAATCACTCATTTTTATTGCGTTGTACTTGAACATGTTCAGAACCCGTATTACTCAACAACCGTGAGATGTTACTGGTAATAGGCGGTTTTCTATTGCAAGACGAGACCGGGACTCAATCGAATTAGATTCTGGCAAGATTGGCGGAAACGCGAGATTTCGTTGGTAAACAAAAAGATTGCGGTCGGAAAATTAGGATTGCCGATATTTTAATTTCCATACATTTTCCATACCAGTTGGCCCAAAATTGCAATTTCCATACTTTTTCCAGCCCTGGAAAAGGCTTTCCTAATTTTCCATACTTTTTCCAGACTGCCATAAATGCGTGCGAACCCTGAACTTAGACCATGAAGCCATTCTACCACTCGACAAAGGCGACAGGACAAGAGGTCACAACGTTTCAACACAGACACCAGAAAGCGTTTTTTCACTATTAGAGCGACTAACCACTGGAACAATCTACCAGAGCCAGTAGTCACTAGTGACGGCTCCGTTCATCAACTCATTCAAGGCAAGGTTAGACAGCCACTACAGTGAGGCCACGATGGATTCCCCGATCATGCCTGTCCTCATCAACATACCAGTTCAACAGGTGCAGGATCCAGCCGCCAATGAACATAGTGAGGACCTGCTACAGGCTGCATAGCCTAACAAGCAGAAGAGTACTATATATAATAATATAACTATGTAATAAGATCTGGAGACGGTACCACGAAAATATAACACTTTGCATTTAGCATCTCAATGAACGACATTTTCCTGATTATATGAAATTGTTTACTTTTGTATTCTTTTTTAGAACAAGAATTGTTACAATAATCATTTCATGTTTCCCATAAGGCGTTTATTTTACACTTTAGATAAAATAAATAAAAGTTTGTAAACGTCATATAGACTGGTTCCCAGTGTTCGTATCTCATTCCGATAAATAGTCATTCAATTATCCAACCCGGAACATTGATTTTTAAATTTTAATTATCTCGCGCCTTTGAATTTCTGTCCAAAAACAAGAATTACCAAGAATTAAAAAATACGTGTTTATATGTTTAAAAGTGTCATTCTAATATAGAAAAATGTGTTTTGATTGGTGTCTGTGTAGGATCATCCAGATTAATAAATCAGCAGTAGGCATAAATTTAGTTAAATAAACAAATCCTTTAATAGGAATGTTCCATGGGGAACTTTCCATAACTGTGTAGCTGTCAATATTTATTTATACGATGCTTTAGGAATTTAACATCTTAATGAAAGATAGTTTTTTCTTTTAAACCATCTCGTATAGATTTGCATTCCACACATAATAGCACTCCATTGATCACCCATTTATAAAAGGTGAGTTCCCATGATCCATGTTAGCTCACCTGACATGATATATCATGTCCATTTGCCCATAACTGCCAAGGCATCCAGTTAGCTCACCTGGGTGAGTGTGTCAGCAATGTTTTAATTTATCTCAGATGGCCTGACAGGACCAGATGAGCTTATGCCATGGCGACTGTACATTAACATTGTCCGTCAACGTTTGCTGTAATAAGACTGCGCTACTTCACAGTTCTCATTTAGTCATTAGCCCTTACATAATCTACACATCCAATTTATGAGAACAAAAACAGGAAAACGACGAATCACAGTAGGTGCCACAAAACTATGGAACAGCATCAGTACAAAAATACGCGAAAAAATCCTAAATCAGAAATCCTTTAAAAAAATTGCCAGAGAAACTATATTGGACAGGTATTAAATCAATACAAATTTTGCATCTGATTGATATAGATTATCTGTTAATTTATAATATTTAATACAAACATGAGACAAATCAAACTGCAATCACCACCATTGACTACTACTACTACTACTACTACTACTACTACTACTACTACTACTAGCACCTCCACCACTGCGACTACTACTACTACTACTACTACTACTACTACTACTACTACTACTACTACTACTACTACTACTACTACTACTACGACGACGACGACGACGACGACGACGACTATTACTATTACTTCTACGACTACTACTACTACTATATTCAGGCATGTCGGGTGAACCAGTATACACCAATATAACAATATAACATAATCTGTGATGACTTTTCCATTCAAATTCTCTATCTGCAGTGATGAGCTTTCCCCTTCCCTCCCCATCCCACCCTCCGTACCATACCAATAGTAAATCATTTAAAACCAACATAGAATACCACAATGATGTAATAGTATATGCACATGTATATGCATGTGTGAGTGCGAGTGTGTATACATGTATGAATGTTTGTACACATATAAAGTGAACTGCTGTGTATGTATGCATTCATATATGTTGGTATAGGTGTATATGTGTGTGTGCATTGTGTACCTATGTCCACATTTAAGTATGAGCATCCAAATAATGACATGGGCTGTGCCTTTGATGGACTGCCCATTTTCAATTTATATATATGGGCTTGTCCACACTAAACTGTATTTGATGAACGATTTCGGGTCTACATTTGAATTGTTAATTTCGATGATAAAGACCCAATTAATTTTCCTGTTCTTATCATTTCCAAGTTGAAGGTATCTCAGAGAGATAATTACAGATAAAAAAAGTTAAATGAGTGCAGAATAAAATTATTTCCATTCAACTAACAGCCACAAATATGAGTGAAATTAGAGCGGGTAAGTGTGACATGAGAATGAGCCAATTTTCAGAGTGCTAAAGAAGCATTTTAAATGAGTTATTTTGGATTTCAGCCTAAACATTTTAAAGAAAAAGACATTGCTTTCTATGAATATGCTCATTTTTTCTCATGATTTACAGGAGAAAAACTTTTTATTTCACTTCAAAGTTGTGTGTTATGGTCGTGATGCATTCCGTCAAAAATTAGTATAAATCTCACTTTAGCTTAGTTGCTATTCCTTACCTGTATGGCTGTACTTTTCTATCCAAATACTATCTCTTATATTTTGTTCATTCACTGCCACTTGGATAGATTTGATTATTGCTAGATTATGTTTAAATTATGATAAAAAATTAAGTGGTCAACTTTCTGTCAATAAATCACAACCGTAACAGCGGACAAGAAATCCATAAATTTATAGCACGGCTCCAGGAAATAAGAAGCAAGCATCACGTGATGGTGTAAAACCGGTCATGTGACACGCTGAGCCTTTTGTTTTTACGGTGATGAGAAAACAATGGCGCCAAAGCTAAGGTAAGAAATGTTCTGTCAACTTTCTGTCGATAAATCACAACCGTAACAGCAGACAAGAAATCCATAAATTTATAGCACGGCTCCAGGAAATAAGAAGCAAGTATAATGTGATGGTGTAAAACCGGTCATGTGACACGCCGAGCCTTTTGTTTTTACGGTGATGAGAAAACAATGGCGCCAAAGCTAAGGTAAATGTTCTGTCAACTTTCTGTCAATAAATCACAACCGTAACAGCGGACAAGAAATCCATAAATTTATAGCACGGCTCCAGGAAATAAGAAGCAAGCATCACGTGATGGTGTAAAACCGGTCATGTGACACGCCGAGCCTTTTGTTTTTACGGTGATGAGAAAACAATGGCGCCAAAGCTAAGGTAAGAAATGTTCCGTCAACATTTTTTACTCCATGTGACGACCAAAACAATTGTCACGACCACGCAAACTATGCTTCCTTTAATGAATAGTTCCTATATATTTTTTAAATCCACAGTAGAAATCGATAACCTCACGATTTTATGTCCATATTTAACTCTTGAGCATAGGTCACCGAGTTCGAGACATCAACTACCGTCGCAAATGTAACCTTGACCTTGGTGGTCGTGACGCTTGACGCGCAGTTTTCTCAATCAAAAATCATGACCACAACTCAGAATTGTGTCATGAATAACGGCCATACCGTCGGACGATATATTTCTTTATTTCTCAGAATTTATTGTGTTTATCGCCCTCAAAGCTATATGAAACGAGGATACTAGTTAAAGTTTGCATTATTCAAATCTGCACAGGTTTTATAAAGTTGTTATAGTTTCATCCATAATGTTATTGGGCCCATGCAGTCTGTTTTGGACTCATCAGCACGTTAACAGACCACCTGAACTTGGACCAACAGGAACGGTTTTTAACAGTTCAAGATATGGTTTGAAAGTTCATTGTACATCTAATCGGTTTAAAAAAAATAGAAAATGTCCTCTTCTTTATATCGTAAAAAACTTAGGCAGCAAGCTATTTCTAAAATCAAAGAGCTGTATTTAGAATGACAAACAAAATGTGTTGCTTCATTCAGCTTGACCCCATCAGTGATGAATTTCCTTTACCATCATCTTTACATGAAAGGTGCTGTTAGGAATATAATTTGACTGGAAGCCATTGCTGTACATGTACAACTTCATGCATGATATATTGTGACAGTCAATGGCGATATTGTGCAACCCTAGTGGAAGGGAAGCTTCCTTGGAAAACCATTCTGCCAATTGTTTCAGCTTGTAGAATAAATTACTCTTTGTATGAATTCCAAACCACATAATCACGTATAATATGTTAGTACAAAACAGCAATGTTAAAAACAATTGCAAATTTGAACAAAAGGCAGGAAAGAACAGTATTAAAATTCAAGCAAAGCAAGCTGATAACATACTGAAGTCGCAACGGGAACATTCTTCCATACTGTTTTCTATAATTTTGATCATGTTGCTTGCCATTTATTTATATTAGCATGGCTTCTGTTGTTAGTTCTTTCAAAAGAATGATTTACTGATTGATAGATGCGCCAACTTTACTCTATATTCTTATCCTGTTAACGAAATCGTTCTGTCAGTGTCAAACATCGCAACCGTAACGACCTTCTTTCGTCAAATGTCAACATCGCAACCGTAGCAAAAATTATCAATTCCTGTATTAATTCATTCTTGTTGTGTTTGCAATCGATTCCCTGCATAATAAGAAGCTATTCAGTTTTCTCGAAGAGACTTTTCTTGTGTGCAAGATTGATAATTGAATAAAAGAATAGAAGTTTATCAAAAATATGAACATCACAACCGTAACCCCCCTCAATTTGTCCTGCAAAGCTTTGCTAAATTACTCAAAAGTTAAATTTAATGCCTTAATCTTATTCCATGGTATGTAACTTTTGTTTTGTAGCATAAAGGGTTACTTTGGTCGCTTTTCAAAAGATAGTCTCTCATTTTTCATTGTCAAAATCACAACCGTAACTTTCTGACAGCATCTGATATTCTGTTGATTTTTACGCTTAATCCACAAATTACTATCTTCTTTTGATTTTTTTCAGTAGATAAAGTCATTTTCCTTAACAGAAAACATGTTTAACTTTATTCATACCCATTTCTAAAATCTGACTTTCATGTCACACTTTTGGTCACTTTAGTGTGGGTGGACAAGCCCATATGTAAAATATGGAATGAAATAAACAACTTTGTACTTTGAACTTATTGCTGAATATATTAATAAAATGACTTGTGTGGACGGAATTAACCAAATTTGGTATGTTAGTTACCCATATTATTTCCAATTGTGCGACAACAAATCTTGCAACTTGCTTCTCGCACTTGTTTCGTTAGAAGTCATGAAACAGCCTATACCTTATGGGACTGCTAAATATGTGTCTCTGCGTCAGTAAAGTCATCTTCATGCTGCCATGCATTCACGATGAGAAATATAATTTAATCATTATAAATGTAACTGTTGTACTACAATCTACAATTGCCGAATAGTATTAATATTGTGAGGTTTTTTTAAATGACAGTTTTACACAGTAAAGTCATGTATGATTCAACATAAGATATATTTTGCATGAGCCCATACAAGATACTTTCCGAGTCCACTGCCATGACTCGCATTAAACGTATAGCCTACGAAAATGACATTTGACACGGCTTAAATACATTTTCAAAGGCGATTGACATGGCAGCAAATAATTACCCAGAGAAGGAATCTAAATATGAAATAGCTTTCTGAGTATGCTCTTTAATAAGCTTTGTTGTGATGTACAGCTACATTGGTAGGCTTGTGCAATTACTGAGTTGAGTGATCGCGATCGATTATTAAAAAATAATCGTGATTACTCGATTAATCAGCTTGGATACAAATTACCAAGACAACAACAAAAGACTATCACTGACGAAAACTGCATTGGTGTTTAGAAAAGTCCATTTGCAGGGCAAGAGAAGACTATTTTTGAAAATGTATCACTGGAATGCCTGGCTCGATTCTCGAGCCAGGCATTCCAGTGATACATTTTCAAAAATAGTCTTCTCGTGCCCTGCAAATGGACATACATTCCACTAAGCAAAAGGTAATTTTTCACCACCAATCGCAATAAAAAGTAATTGAAAGTTAGGCTTTGAAATATTTTATGCAATCGAAAATATTCACGATTAATTTTTAATCATATAAATTCACGATTTAAAACATAATCGCGATTTTCGATTTAATCACGTAATCGTGCAAGCCTATACTTTGGCATCACATGTTAGTGATGGTCATATTGTGCTGATTTACACACTGGAATTTACATTTGGCATTAAATATCTTGACGAGGAAATCAGCTTTAAATTATTTTCTAACAATGCATTTCAGTAAGCTTTAACCCCTTCCTGATGAAGACGGCCATAACCGGCCTCTGAAGTGGTCTTGAGTAATGTCCAAAAGCATTCTATTTTTGAAAATTTATCACAAGAATGGCTTGTATCGGTAACCGAGCCAGTCATTCCAATAGTAACCTTTTCAAAAATGGTATGCTCTTGGCCTGAAAATGCACATTCAAAAAGGAAATATTTTGATTTTCCTGACCAAATTAGTATTTTAAAAACATATAACAAAATGCATGATTTGACATAAAAATTGCATTTACAGACCTAAAAATATTTTCCCTAATGATATAATTCTAGATTTTTAATATATTGTCAACTAGAAGTCCCGCTTTACCAAATATAATTTGTGTGGGAATTTATTTGAGGCTAATCAATATTTCTACTAAAGACAGATCGATATCCAAGATGGCCACTAAACATTAGGCCAATTAAGTTCCCTTGAACAAACTTGGTTCAGCTGTTAGCCTAGATGAGCTTTCGTGAGTTTTGAATCGATCCCCCAGGGTGATTCGGAAAAGTATATCTTTAAAGACCTTTAAACAAAAAAGGCCAAAATCCAAGACGGCCACCGGGCAAATTGGCCGATCGGCTCCGTTTGAACAAACCTGCATCTCTATGGCCTAAGGATGCTTCCTGCCATATATACTTGAAATCGTCCCAGTGGTTCTCGAGAAGACGACATTAAAAATTTTCTATTGCTTTAGTATAGGAGGGTTTGGCGGGAAAAAGATTCAAGATGAAAGCCAAACCGTTTATCTGACTGCTTTGAAAATGACAAATGTGAAATCAGAATATCTAAATACCTATTTTGGAGGTGCAGTGGCCGAGTGGTTAGGGAGTCGAGCTCATGACTCGAATGTCGTTGGATTGATTCACGGCCAGGCTGCCACGTTGTGTCCCTGAGAAAGGCACTTCACTCTGCATTGTTCCAGTACACCTGTCTGTAAAATAGTGAGGGCAGTTTCGGCAAAAAAGCCATCGAGCACCTATAAACGGCAGCCAGGCTGTATGCTTCCAAAGGGAGTTGAGATTGTGCAGGAATGAAAAAAGCCCAATGACCAGGGAGTAAAGTTGTAAAGTCGGCTGAGCATGCAAGTGGAAGCGAACTATAAACCCTGATCTATACCTATACCTATATCAAAATACATGAAACAAAAAATCCAATATGGGCGTCAAACTGCCAAAGACTACATATTTTTTTACGTATCAACTTCCCTTGAATAAAGTTTAAGGGCCCCTAGTGCCTAATCATGTCTCCCAAGTTTCGTCCTGATTCGTTCGGTGGTTCTGGAGAAGTCGTTCGATGGCCGCCGAAGTATTTGAATAATCAGGTTTCCTTGAACAGCTATTGTCTTAGATGATGCTTCATGAGTTTTGAATCAATCCCCTAAGCAGTTTCGAAGGTTTTTAGACGGTTCTAAAAATTGGCCAACGTCTAAGATGGCCGCCGGCCAGATTGGCAGATCGGCTTCTTTTGAACAAACTTGGATCTCTATGCCCTAAGGATGCTTGCAGCCAAATATAATTTAAATCGGCTCAGTGGTTCATGAGAAGTTGTTTAAAAAAAAGGTTGACGGATGGATGACAGACAGATGACAGACAGATGGACAGTCGTCACGCCATAATCTCACTTGGCCGTTCAGGCCAGGTGAGCTAATAATATATAAATTAACATATTTTGCTTGCCTTCTAGTAAAGGTAAAGGGAGCTAACTCAATACCATCATAAGTAAGCTATTGTGATATTGAGTTTCCTCCCTTGAGTCATTATAATAAATTTCCAAGGACGGCACATCTGGAGTTTGAGATAGAATCAGGTGCATTTTCTCAACACAGATGTTAGATGGAGATATGAACATTTGGCCAGGTTTGGTGTCAATCTGTCCAGAAATAACAAAAGATACCACCATTGTCCACGCTGAACAGGTGATCGCTAAAGCTTAGACACTTCACATCAACAAATGTACAAGTAATTGTACTGCCATAAGTGATTTCTGCTCAGCTGACTTGTCAGTCAACGTTCAGTTGACTGGCAAGTCATCTGAGCAAATATCATGCATGTCAGTACAATTACTTGCACATTTGTGGATGTTAGGGTTAACCATATCCATATAAGCGATATATAAGTCTAAATAGACTTGTATTGAGCTTAATTGTAGCCAGTGTCAGTCTGGGCTACTGTGAATTCATCAGACAAGTAACAGGAGCAGAGGTTGTAAACCCTCGCACTCATGTTTTTGTGAAGTTTTAAAATTTTCCAGATTTTTTTGGATCACATCCAAAGTTGTGGAGTCTTAGTGTACAGTCTGCACGCACGCACGCACACACACACACACATGCACGGATGTACGCATGCATGCACACACACACACAACATACACATGCACACACACACACGACATGCGCATGCTCACACGCACGCACGCTCACACGGTAATAGCATTTGTTCTATCCAGGCGGAATCTGTGAAACCGCATTTCATTAGCCAAGTATGGTTTTTACACAATAAATTGAATTGAATTGATGCATATACATGTACATGTAGTAGTACACGAGTCACACATGGTCAGAATTCATAAATTATCATCGCATAAAAAAACATTTTCAAACCAAAAATCACTACTTATCCTGTTTTAAAAAAATGTCGGGGATATTGTAATCGCCTCTGTCTGTCTGTCCGTCCGTCACGCAATCTCCTCCCAAACCATTTGGTGGAATTAAATCAAATTTGGTATGTGGGTTACTTATATGATTCTGCTTTGCAAGACAATATTTAGATTCGGCTCCACCCCAGGCGGGGGGGGGGGGGCCTGGCAGGGGTCAAAAGGTCAAACCAGTTGTAACGAAACTCCTCTGAAATCGTTAAGACAGAACTCAGCTAAATTTGATATCTGAGGTACCCATATGATTGTGGAGTGCAAGAGGCCATTTAGATTTGGCTTCGTCCCCAGGGGGCGGGAGAGTGGTCAAAATGTCAAATTTTAACCTGCGGAACTTGATTTTAACGCGTCTCCTCGGAAACCGTTGGACAGAATTCAACCAGATTTGGTCTATGACCCATATCAATGTGGAGCACATTTACATTTGACCCCACCCCCAGGGTAGGTGAGGGGTTTGGGTCAAAGGGTAAAAAAATTGATTGTAATGTCACTCCTCTGACACTGTTGGATGGAATTCAAGCAAATTTTCATATGTCAGTTACCCATATCAGTGTGGAGTGGATGAGCACATTTACATTTGGCCCTGCCCTCAGGGGGTGGGGAATGGGGTCAAAAGGTCATGAAACTGATTGTAATGCAACTCCTCTGAAATTGTTAGACAGAACTCAACCAAATTTGATATCTGAGTTACTCCTATGATTGCGGAGTGCAAGAGGCAATTTAGATTTGGCTTCGCCCCCCCCCCCCCTAGGGGGTGGCGGGAGAGTGGTCAAAATGTCAAATTTTAATCTGCAGAAATTGATTGTAATGCATCTCCTCCAAAACCAGTGGACGGAATTCAACCAAATTTGGTATGTTAGTTTCCCATATCAATGTGGAGTGTATGAGCACATTTACATTTGGTCCCACCCCCATTCATGGGGGATGGGGTCAAAAGGTCATGAAATTGATTGTAATGCAACTACTCTGACACAGCTGGACGGAATTCAACCAAATTTGGTATGTGAGTTACCCATATGATCGCAGAGTGCAAAATGGCATTTACATTTGGCTCTGCCCCCAGGGGTGGGTTGTGGGGTGTGTCAAAAGTTCAAAGCGGTGAACGTGGGGGATTTGCGATGACGCGTCATCGACCGATCAATCTAGTTATTTTTTATATAAAGAATATTCTGGTGAATGGTAACAAACAGCTCCCAGTCAAAATAGTTTCAAAATATTCAGCAGATTCTCTCTATAGCAGTCTTGAAATTGAAGACGCTGTCTGATTTGAAGGGATAAAATGTTATCCCTTGTTCTGGGAGTAGTTTTGGATGCTAGTTCTCAAGCTGTTCTGGTGTATTACATAACTCGCTGGCGCTTTCCAGGGTCTGTATTTGAATTTTGTTACTTGAACCACAAACTATTCCTGCTTCATTAACCCATTGATGGTCAAATTTGGTCAAGAAAATTTTAATATTTTCTTATTGAATGTCCATTTACAGACCAAGAGAATACCATTTTTGAAAATTGATCACTGGAATGACTGGCTCGGCTATTGAGCCAGTCATTCCAGTGATAAATTTAAAAAAATTATTTTCTCTTGGCCTGTAAATGGACATTGCACAAGACCATAACAGAGGCCGGTTTTGGCCGGTATGACCGCTAAAGGGTTAACCGTTTGAATCGTTTATGTTTTACTAACTATTCTGTTGAGTATTTTGAATGTAATTTGACTGGGAGCCATTTCTCCTGGTCTGCAATTAGACATATTTCAAGACCACTACAAGCGCTAGTGTTGGGAGGCTTGATTATTAGCTCACCTGGCCAGAATGGCCAAGTGAGCTTATGCCATGGCGACCGTCCGGCGTCCGGCGTCCGTCCGTCTGTCCGTCCGTCAACTTTTTCCTTTTAACGACTTCTCATGAACCACTAGGCCGATATAAGTTATCTTTGGCAGGAAGTATCCTTAGGGCATAGGGATCCAGGTTTGTTCAAACGAAGCCGATCGGCCAATTTGGCCGGTGGCCAATTTGGATTTCGGCCGATTTTAGGAAATGTCTAAAAATCTTCTTCTCCGAAACCGCTTGGTGGATCGAAGCAAATCCCATGAAATATGATCTAGGGTAAGAGCTGAACCAAGTTTGTTCAAGGGAACTTGATTGGCCAAATGGTTCAGCGGCCATTTTGGTTGACCTAGTTTTAGCAAAAATGACTTCTCCAGAACCGCTGAAGCGATCAGGCCGAAATTTGGCAAATATGATTAGGGACTAAAGGCCATTAAAGTTTGTTCAAGGGAAGTTAATCCGTCAAAAAACATGGTGCAGTCGGCCAATCAAAATACAGCATGTTTGGCGGCCATATTGGATTTTTTTATTTGATGGATTTTGAGGCTGAAATTGGTTTTATATAGGTTTTTTGGGTATTCTGATCACAAATTTACAATTTTCAAAGCTGTCGGATAAACGGTTTGGTGGCCATCTTGGATCATTTTCCCGCCAAAAGCTCCCATACTAAAGCAATGGGAAATTTTAAATGTCTACTTTTCGAGAACTTATGGGACGATTTCAATTATATTTGGCAGGAAGCATCCTTAGGTTCTAGAGATTCAAATTTGTTCAAACGAAGCCGATTGGCCAATTTGGCCAGTGGCCATCTTGATTTTTGGCCGATTTTTTTAAACGTCTTTAAAAATCTTCTCCGAAACCGCTTGTGGATTGAAACAAACCCCATGAAATATGATCTAGGGCAAGAGCTGAACCAAGTTTGTTCAAGGGAACTTGATTGGTCAAATGGTTTGGCGGCCATTTTGGTTGACCTAGTTTTAGCCAAAACAGCTTCTCCAGAACCGCTGAAGGGATCGAAATTTGGCAGATTTAATTAGGAATTAAGGGCCATTAATGTTTATTCAAGGGAAGTTGATCTGTTAAAAAAACATGGCCGCAGTGGGCCAATCAAGACAGTCATTCCAGTGATACCTTTTCAAAATGCTCCATATCTTGGCCTGCAAATAGACATAACCTGAAATTTTTGTTTTACTGAAAAATCATGACCATTAAAAGGTTAAGAAACCAGCTACCATAAGAGGCTGTCTTCTGATTCTCACTTGAGTGGTGTCTTAATACACGTTTGACTGCATGTCATCATTTCTGTTGTTAGTACTGATGTCTTCTATTTTTGCTTAAATATTGTTCAAAAGAACCTTTGCAAAATAACCATTTGACTGAAAGTTGGATCAAATTTGAAAATTGGAAGTGGCACTGATTGATGTAAAACTCCATAAAGATTGGTTGAGTTGTAAATGTTCCAGGTGAGCGACACCGGCCCCTTGGGCCTCTTGTTAAAACATTACTGAATGGCAACCAGAAAATCCCATGACAACTGCCCTTAACAACTATAACAGCTCTGATTTTCATACTCTGAAATTTCATTCCAGAATGGCGGGTATGAAAGCGATAATCCAAGATGCTAAAGCTGATGATTTGAGCAGAGTTGTGGAATGTGCGGACCAGAGGTACCTCTGCTTCACGCATGCCTCAGGTGACACGTGGACCATATGCGTCAGTGATGGTATTGATGTCTGGCGCCTCGAAATGGATCAAGAAGATCTCGAGACACACAGAGACCTGTCTGGTATCTCATCCGATGAAGCATTTCTCAATAAATTTAGGTACATTGTATAGTCATGGTTATTTGGTATAAAATATGAATTACAAATGTACTTATAATAATAATAATAATAATAATAATAATATATAATCAGTATGTGAGTGAATCGCATTGTCAATCTGAGTCAATTTTGTATCAAGGATTCACGTTTGTCTTAGATTGACAAAGCGCTTCATCACCCTTTAATGCTAAAATATGGTCAAGAATATCTGCCTATTAAATATCCATTTACAGGCCAAATGAATAAAATTTTTGAAAATTTATCACTGAAATGACTGGTTCGGTTATCGAGCCAGTCATTCCAGTGGTAAATCTCCAAAAATTGTATTCTCTTGGCCTGTAAATGAATTCCACAAGACGATAACAGAGGCCGGTTTTGGCCGGTATGACCATTAAAGAGTTAAGAGAGTTAGTGAAGATTTGTATTCAAAGTCCAAGAAATTGACTGAGTTATCTAAAGTCTGGTTTCTGAAGCCTACCAGAATTTTGATTGATCAATTTTTTGGGTGAAAATCTCATATTTTGAGAAAATTGTCAAAATGCTTCTCTTCCTTAACTCTGACGGGTTTCAACCAAATTTGGATAGAAACACCATATGGTGTTAGGATCATTTCAGAATTTTGATTGGCCATTTTTTTTGGTGAAAATCATAGATTTTATGAAAATTTTACAGAAAATTGTCAAAACGCATCTCCTTAATCGCTTTTAATGGATTTCAACCAGGCTTTTTTACACGCATGTAACTTTGTAATCCTGGGGCACTGGCCACGCAGGTAACTTTGTAATCCTGGGGGCACAGGCCACACAGGTAACTTTGAAATCCTTGGGGCACAGGCCACGCAGGTAACTTTGTAATCCTTGGGGCACAGGCCATGCAGGTAACTTTGTAATCCTTGGAGCACAGGCCACGCAGGTAACTTTGTAATCCTGGGGCACAGGCCACACAGGTAACTTTAATCCTTGGGGCACAGGCCATGCAGGTAACTTTGTAATCCTGAGGGCACAGGCCACACAGGTAACTTTGGAATCCTGGGGCACAGGCCATGCAGGTAACTTTGTAATCCTTGGGGCACAGGCCACACAGGTAACTTTGTAATCCTGGGGGCACAGGCCACGCAGGTAACTTTGTAATCCTGGGTGCACAGGCCATGCAGGTAACTTTGTAATCCTGGGGGCACAGGCTACACAGGTAACTGTAATCCTTGGGGCACAGGCCATGCAGGTAACTTTGTAGTCCTTGGGGCACAGGCCACGCAGGTAACTTAGTAATCCTGGGGGCACAGGCTACGCAGGTAACTTTTTAATCCTGGGGGCACAGGCCATGGCAGGTAACTTTTTAATCCTGGGGGCACAGGCTGTGGCAGGTAACTTTGTAATCCTGGGGGCACAGACCATGTAGGTAACTTTGTAATCCTGGGGGCACAGGCCATGCAGGTAACTTTGTAATCCTGGGGGCACAGGCCATGCAGGTAACTTTGTAATCCTGGGGCACAGGCCACGTAGGTAACTTTGTAATCCTGGGGGCACAGGTCATGATGCTATAATGTCAATTCATGTTGTGCAGGTAAAATCATAATGTTAGATGTACCATGTAGAACAAATTTATTATTTCTACCCCTGAAATTTCAACCCAATTTTGGTTGGAAGGGTTATATGGTTCTAGGCTATTCAGAATCTTGTTTGATCAATTTTTTGGTGAAAATGTTCGATTTTATGTAAGACTTACTGGAAATAGTAAAAAGGCAAGCTTCTCCTTATCTTCTTGCTGGAGTTCAACCAAATTTGCCTAGACGGTCCTCATTATAGTAGACTCCAAAACCTCTATCCAAAACTTTGCTTGGTAAACTTTTTTGCTTAACAGATTTCAAGCAAATTTGGCTAGAAAGACCCTGTCATGGTTGGCTCCAGAAATTCTATTCAGAATTTTGCTTGGGAAATCTTAATTTTATGAAACGTATACCGGAAATTGTCAAATTGCATCACCTTAACTGCTTGGTGGATTTTAACCAAATTTGGCTGGAAGGATCGTAGTCGTAGATTCTATAACTTCTATTCAGAATTTTGATTGGTCATTGGCGGCCATCCATGATTTTCCAAAAATCTCCGGAACCATTTCAATCGCTACTCCTTAATCAATGGCCTGATTTCAACGTAACTTGGGAGGAATGATACTATGGTGGTCGGCTTCAACATCTCCAACAATAATTTTTATTGGATAATTTTTTGGTGACCATCTTGGGTATTCTGTAAATTATCCCTCATCTATTTAATTGCAAATGGTTCAGATGCTAATGGTCCAGGCCAGCGTCACAGGCCCTTGGGTCTCTTGTTATTCTAGCTGATGCCAAAATCGGTGGTACAGTCCCTGAACAATCCACGCAGCATTGACGAAGATGAACCCCCAAGCTCTTTAATGCAGTTCAGCAATTCTGCTAATCACTTTGTCATTCAGAGGATCCAGTCACTGTGATATAGCATAATAACAGGCAATGAGAGCTGACAAGTTAGCCACAGGAGGCAGGAACATGGAGCAACTATCATACCAAGAATCCATCAGCTTACTCGAAAAGGACCAATTATGATCTCCAGATTGTGAATAAACCACAATAGACATGTTCAGGAAGGTAACAGCTGGTGACACTGCAGACTGTCAATGTTGGACTGAGGCTGAGAATGTAGAGCTCATTCTGCGGAACAGAACACTTGAGTGAATACTGTATAGATCCCTAGAGGACATTCAATACACGGTGACATTCATAGATACAGCTGGCTTCAAAGTGTTAATGCTGCTGATTGGAAGAAGGATACGCCACTAGTAAATGCATGGCCACTGGTAAAATTTACCAAACAAAATTCTGTGTACATGTTCTCAGCTTTACCACCATAGGGTCTTTACAGCCAAGTTTAATTGAAATCAACAAAGCGGTTAATGAGTAGGCTTTTAAAGGAGTTCCGGCCACTTTTCTAAAAAAATCCAAAATAGTTGCCAGAAAAATTGCCCAATTACAATTCTGAATGCAAGCCAAATTAGTTTGAAATCTGCCAAGCGCCTTTCATGTAAGGTGAGCTAACTTGTAACTATATCTGTTCAATATTCTGTGTTTCTATCTATAGGCTTGGTTTCCAGTCAGGCGATATATCAGTGGCACAGATTGGAAATAAGGTTTCCATGACGATTGGTAGCGGAACAAATCAGATAAGTCTGGACCTGTTTGAGGCACGTGCTGGCGAGAGGCGTGCTGAGCTACAAACTATTCTCTTTCGTCTCGCGGATAACATGACATCACTGGATACTAAGCTAACAGCAGCCAATCATACGATAGAGCAGTTGAGGGAACAAAAAGGCAAAGGTGGTGGCGGCGGCGGCATGAACGCACTTATGGACCTGGGACCGAAAAATGTGAATACGGCAAAAATAAAGCCTACAAAGACTGGTATGAGTGTTGTGAACCCGACCAGTAAAAGACGAAAAGCAGCACAAGGTGTTGTGTTTGATTAATTTGTGAAATAGACATAACAGACTGAAATAAGTGAAATTAACCCTTTATCTCTTGAATCCTGCTGTCTCTATTTCAACACAACTATACAGGAAACATGTTGAATATTTTGAAACTAGTTTGACTGGGAGCTGTTGCTGCCTATGGCAGCAACAGCTCCCAGTCAAACTAGTTTCAAAATATTCAACACACTATTCCGAACATCAGAAATAATTTGTCATTTCTTGTTTGTAATGGTTTAAAAGTTTAATGCTTACACTGGTGATGTATCAACTTTTCAGTTTCTTTAGCCTGTGATGAGGTGCGGCATAGATAAGAAGCCTCATAACGTGATTTCACGGGTAACAATCTTCTAGCTAAGCCTTATTACGTGACTTCACGGCTAACAATCTTCTAGCTAAACCTTATTACGTGACTTAACAGGTAACAATCTTCTAGCTAAGCCTTATTCAGTGACTTCACGAGTAACAATCTTCTAGCTAAGCCTTATTACATGACTTCACGGGTAACACTCTTCTAGCTAAGCATTATTACATGACTTCACGAGTAACAATCTTCTAGCTAAGCCTTATTACGTGACTTCATGGGTAACAATCTTCTAGCTAAGCCTTATTCCGTGACTTCATGGGTAACAATCTTCTAGCTAAGCCTTATTACGTGACTTCACAGGTAACAATTTTCTAGCTAAGCCTTATTACGTGACTTCACAGGTAACAATCTTCTAGCTAAGCCTTATTACGTGACTTCATGGGTAACAATCTTCTAGCTAAGCCTTATTATGTGACTTCACAGGTAACAATCTTCTAGCTAAGCCTTATTCCGTGACTTCACAGGTAACAATCTTCTAGCTAAGCCTTATTACGTGACTTCACAGGTAACAATCTTCTAGCTAAGCCTTATTACGTGACTTCACGGCTAACAATCTTCTAGCTAAACCTTATTACGTGACTTAACAGGTAACAATCTTCTAGCTAAACCTTATTCAGTGACTTCACGAGTAACAATCTTCTAGCTAAGCCTTATTACGTGACTTAATGGGTAACAATCTTCTAGCTAAGCCTTATTACGTGACTTCACAGGTAACAATCTTCTAGCTAAGCCTTATTACATGACTTCACATGTAACAATCTTCTAGCTAAGCCTTATTACGTGACTTCACAGGTAACAATCTTCTAGCTAAGCCTTATTACGTGACTTCACGGGTAACAATCTTCTAGCTAAGCCTTATTCCGTGACTTAATGGGTGACAATCTTCTAGCTAAGCCTTATTACGTGACTTCACAGGTAACAATCTTCTAGCTAAGCCTTATTACGTGACTTCACGGGTAACAATCTTCTAGCTAAGCCTTATTCCGTGACTTAATGGGTGACAATCTTCTAGCTAAGCCTTATTACGTGACTTCACAGGTAACAATCTTCTAGCTAAGCCTTATTACATGACTTCACATGTAACAATCTTCTAGCTAAGCCTTATTACGTGACTTCACAGGTAACAATCTTCTAGCTAAGCCTTATTACGTGACTTCACGGGTAACAATCTTCTAGCTAAGCCTTATTCCGTGACTTAATGGGTGACAATCTTCTAGCTAAGCCTTATTACGTGACTTCACAGGTAACAATCTTCTAGCTAAGCCTTATTACGTGACTTCACGGGTAACAATCTTCTAGCTAAGCCTTATTCCGTGACTTCATGGGTAACAATCTTCTAGCTAAACCTTATTATGTGACTTCATGGGTAACAATCTTCTAGCTAAGCCTTATTACATGACTTCATGGGTAACAATCTTCTAGCTAAGCCTTGCTAGCTAAGCCTTATTACGTGACTTCACGGCTAACAATCTTCTAGCTAAGCCTTGCTAGCTAAGCCTTATTACGTGACTTCATGGGTAACAATCTTCTAGCTAAGCCTTGCTAGCTAAGCCTTATTACGTGACTTCACGGCTAACAATCTTCTAGCTAAGCCTTTCAAGCTAAGCCTTATTACACGACTTCATGGGTAACAATCTTCTAGCTAAGCCTTATTACGTGGCTTCATGGGTAGCAATCTTCTAGCTAAGCCTTATTACGTGACTTCACAGGTAACAATCTTCTAGCTAAGCCTTATTAAATGACTTCATCGGTAACAATCTTCTAGCTAAGCCTTATTACGTGACTCCACAGGTAACAATCTTCTAGCTAAGCCTTATTACATGACTTCACAGGTAACAATCTTCTAGCTAAGCCTTATTACATGACTTCACAGGTAACAATCTTCTAGCTAAGCCTTATTACGTGACTTCACGGGTAACAATCTTCTAGCTAAGCCTTATTCCGTGACTTCATGGGTAACAATCTTCTAGCTAAGCCTTGCTAGCTACGCCTTATTACGTGACTTCACGGCTAACAATCTTCTAGCTAAGCCTTGCTAGCTAAGCCTTATTACGTGACTTCATGGGTAACAATCTTCTAGCTAAGCCTTGCTAGCTAAGCCTTATTATGTGACTTCACGGCTAACAATCTTCTAGCTAAGCCTTGCTAGCTAAGCCTTAGTGCGTGACTTCATGGGTAACAATCTTCTAGCTAAGCCTTGCTAGCTAAGCCTTATTACATGGCTTCATGGGTAGCAATCTTCTAGCTAAGCCTTATTACGTGACTTCACAGGTAACAATCTTCTAGCTAAGCCTTATTACATGACTTCATCGGTAACAATCTTCTAGCTAAGCCTTATTACGTGACTCCACAGGTAACAATCTTCTAGCTAAGCCTTATTACATGACTTCATAGCTAACAATCTTCTAGCTAAGCCTTATTACATGATTTCACAGGTAACAATCTTCTAGCTAAGCCTTATTACGTGACTCATGTGTAACAATTTTCTAGCTAAGCCTTATTCTGTGACTTCATGGGTAACAATCTTCTAGCTAAGCCTTATTCCGTGACTTCACAGGTAACAATCTTCTAGCTAAGCCTTATTCCGTGACTTCACAGGTAACAATCTTCTAGCTAAGCCTTATTACGTGACTTCACAGGTAACAAAACACTCTTCTAGCTAAGCCTTATTCCGTGACTTCACAGGTAACAATCTTCTAGCTAAGCCTTATTACGTGACTTCACAGGTAACACTCTTCTAGCTAAGCCTTTTTACGTGACTTCATGGGTAACAATCCTCTAGCTAAGCCTTATTACGTGACTTCACAGGTAACACTCTTCTAGCTAAGCCTTATTCCGTGACTTCATGGGTAACAATCCTCTAGCTAAGCCTTATTACGTGACTTCACAGGTAACAATCTTCTAGCTAAGCATTATTACGTGACTTCACAGGTAACAATCTTCTAGCTAAGCCTTATTATGTGACTTCACAGGTAACAATCTTCTAGCTAAGCCTTTTTACGTGACTTCATGGGTAACAATCCTCTAGCTAAGCCTTTTTACGTGACTTCACAGGTAACAATCTTCTAGCTAAACCTTATTACGTGACTTCACAGGTAACACTCTTCTAGCTAAGCCTTATTACGTGACTTCACAGGTAACACTCTTCTAGCTAAGCCTTATTACGTGACTTCACAGGTAACATTCTCCTATCTTTCTTCGCAATAATATAATATCATGGAACATGCTTTACAACATAGATGATAGGTATGCATTTCTCATTTGTACCAATTTCTATCAGATTTTGAATATTCACAGAGATTTGAATCATGCGGTTAAATCTCCAGATTCTAGTCAGTATGAGGTTGAATTTGATTTGAATTAACCCTTTAATGGTCAATTTACAAGAAAATTTAAATTTTCATTTAGTGAATGTTCATTTGGAGCCGATGTCAAGTGAAGCCTATTTCTGACAATTTACTACTGAAATGCCCGACTCGGTCATCGAGCCAGTCATTTCAGTGGTAAAATTGGTCCTTTCTTGGCCTGCTTATGGACAGTCCTCCAGAGATCTTTGGAGGCGGAACACAACACTTGAGTGAATATCTATAGATCCCTAGAGGACATTCAATGCATGCTAACTTTCATCTATATAACTGGCTTCATGGTCTTAACGCTGCTGATTAGTAAATGCAAGGCCACTGGAAAAATTGACCAAACAAAATTCTGTATACATGTTCTCAACTCTACCACCATAGGGTCTTTACAGCCAAGTTTAGTTGAAATCGACAAAGCGGTTAATGAGTAGGCTTTTAAAGGAGTTCCGACCACTTTTCGAAAAATCCAAGATGGTTGCTGCTTATGGACAATCCTCCAGAGATCTTTGGAGGCAGAACAGAACACTTGAGTGAATACTGTATAGATCCCTAGAGGACATTCAATGCATGCTAACTTTCATAGATACAACTGGCTTCATGGTCTTAACGCTGCTGATTGGAAAACAATTGAAGTCCTTTCTTGGCCTGCTTATGGACAATCCTCCAGAGATCTTTGGAGACCGATTCAGCCATTAAACTGTTAATATACTCATTTCAAAGAATTTACTGAAAAACAGGGGACCAGCCAAATGTTGTTGATTGGAGCCGCGTTAGAAATAAAACTAATTCCAACAGTAATGCTGAGATGGGACGGAATAACTTAAAACACACTGTAAACATTATTTATCTGACTGACCTGTGTCCTGAGCAGCCATTTTACCAGTATTGGAACCAATCAGTGATGTCAGTGGACCTAAGTGATTGTCAGTGCGGCTAAGTGATTGTCAGTGGTGTTTAATGGTCATACAAATATTCTCTATGCTCGTTGATAACAGAGCTTATCCAGTGTTTGCTACTCGTGAAAAACTGCTGATTATTTTGAAAACAATTTCATTGCCAGCGGCAGCAATAACTTTCAGTCAAAATGTTTTAAAAATAGTCAGCAGCTATTATTTTAAACAATTATTTCTATGGTCGCAAAATGATACCAGCCAAATATTTCGAAACCATTTTGACTGGAATTTATTCCTGCCAACAGTGGCCTTCTTTCAAACTCTTCAGTCATGTCAGGATAATTTGTGGTACATTACATTACTGCATGTAGCGCGTAGACTATCTCGCTGTTATTACAATATAAGTGATTACAGATCATTTATATACAGAATAGACTAGCATTTGTATTTCCTGGCACACTGGCGTAACTAACTGGCTTCCACGCATGCAAAATGACTGCGCTCATTCGTTATACTAAGGTCATCTAGATGCTTGTCCTTTCCGGCCAGGTCATGCGCTAATAATAGATGATAATTCAGCAGCACAAGGGTTAAAACAAAGACTATGCTAAACTTTCATCCTGTAAATAAGGAGATATTTAAGTTCTTTGAGAAGACAATTATGACAATAAAATAAGATCAAAGTCACTGTGTGTGTTTATCATTCATGTACATGACATTAACCTGGATGAACCACTAGTCAGCATGGGAAGCGGGTAATTTTGGAAACGATGTTGAATGTTGAACCCTCAAATTTGTTCAAGAAAAATACAATTTATATATTTCTCATAGAAAATATCCATTTGCAGACCAGAAGACTATTTTTGAAAATTTACCACTGGAATTACTAGCTCGGTTATCGAGGCAGTCATTCCAGTGGTGAATTTTCAAAAATAGACTTCTCTTGGTCTGCAAATGGCCATTTCCCAAGACCATTGCAGAAGCCATTTTTGGCTGATATGAGTGTTATTTCAGCAATACTGCTTTCAAAATTACACAAGCTTCCTATAGTTTGTAGAATGGATAGATCTGAGCTGTCACTCAAGTATCATAAGTAGGTTGATGTCACAATCAAAATGTGTGCGGGATGATGTCACAATCAAAATGTGTGCTGGATGATGTCACAATCAAAATGTGTGCTGGATGATGTCAATCAAAATGTGTGCTGGATGATGTCACAATCAAAATGTGTGCTGGATGATGTCACAATCAAAATGTGTGCTGGATGATGTCACAATCAAAATGTGTGCTGGATGACGCCACAATCAAAATGTGTGCTGGATGACGCCACAATCATAATGTGTGCTGGATGACATGTCTGTGTCATTCATGAACATTAGTCTTATGTGTACGAATTGTGTGTCTACTGTTTAAGAAACATTGTGTTGAATATTTTGATAGGCAGCAAAAGCACCCATTCAAATTAGTTTCAAAACATTCAACTGCTTACTTGTTTGATATTGGGTTTCTGGGAATTCAGGGTTCGATCAATCCCAACATGGGCAAAGTGTGGATGGAGCGGAGCTAGAAATGGGTGGGACATAGCTAACGAGGGACCAATCATGAAGAAGGAATGCAAGATACAAAGGAAAACTAAATTAGGACATCCTGTGTGTCGAGCGAGCTGTTTGTTTTCCCGTGTGTCGAGCTGTTTGCCTGTGTCGAGCTGTTTGCCTGTGTCGAGCTGTTTGTTTTCCCGTGTGTCGAGCTGTTTGTTTTCCCGTGTGTCGAGCGGTTTGTTTTCCCGTGTGTCGAGCGGTTTGTTTTCCCGTGTGTCGAGCTGTTTGTTTTCCTGTGTGTTTTGCTGCATATCACCATCATATGTGGCTGAGTCATGAAATAAGGACTGCTATGATATAGTACGGTATCATATAGGTCATGGTATGGTATCACATACATGTACATTTTAATTTATTGAGATTGAACAAACTTTAATGGCTCTTTCTCACTAATTATATCTCCCAAATTTCGGCCCGATCCCTTCAGCGGTTCTGGAGTCATTTTCGGGAAAACTAGGCCATCCAAGATGGGCGCTGAACTATTTGGCCAATCAAGTTCCCTTGAACAAACTTGGTTCAGTTCTTACCCTAGATGATATTTTACGTGTTTTGAATCGATCCCTCAAGTAGTTTCTGAGATTTTTAGACGTTTCCTAAAATCTGCCAAAATCCATGATGGCCATCCGCCAAATTGGCCGATCGGCTTCGTGTGAACAAACTTGGATCTCTATGCCCTAAGGATTGTTCCTGCCAAATATAAATGAAATCTGCCCAGTGGTTCTTGAGAAGTCGTTTAAAGGAAAAGTTGATGGACGACAAACGGTTGCCATGACATAAACTCACTTGGAACAAGATGGGCACACAAAAAAATTGACCGATTGCAATTCTACATACAAGTTCTGAATAGAGTTCTTTCTGCGATGTTTAGTTTAAATCACTCAAATGGTTTATGATGTGTTGTCTTTTATTTGATTTCCCCAAAATCCAAGATAGTCGCCAGGAAAACTGGCCAATCAAAATTCTGTGTATAAATCTGCCACCAGCCATGCTTGTTGAAATTGCCCAAGTTGTTGATGAGATTTTTAACTGGTCGCTACACAAATTTACCAATCAAAATTCTGTATACAAGTTCTGTAGTCTATGACCATAGCATCGATCCAGCTAAGGTTGGTTGAAATCTCACAAGCGGTTAAATGAATAGCAGTCCGATTTTCCCGATTGGCCTCCATACAAACTGACCAATTAAAATTTTGTGAAGTCTACCACCATAAGTTCCTTCCTTCCAAGTCTGTTTGAAATCGCCAAAGCAGTTAAAGAGGTAATGCATTTTGACAATTTCCGTTAAATTTTCACCCAAAAAGTTGATCAATCAAAATTCTGAAAAGACTGGCGCCTACCAAGATAGGGTCCTTCTAGCTAAATTTGGCTGATATTCTGTAAAGTTGTTAAGCGTTTTGACAATTTCCAGTACATTTAAAATTAAATCTAATATTTTCACCCAAAACATTAACCGATCAAAATTCTGGATACAGTTGTGAAGGCTACCCCAATAGGTTCCTTCCACCCAAATTTGGTTGAAATCAGCCAAGCAGTTAATGAGGAATCGCGTTTTAAAACAAAAGTCAACAGATGACAGTCGGAGGATGGATGGTTGCCATACCACTTGGACATTCTGGCCAGGTAAGCTACAAATCTATGGTTCATCACAATTGTGCCAAACGTCCATGACAAGTTTCTGAATCGCATGTCTGATGAAGTGACAATAACCATTCTGCTGAATATTCATTACATCATACAGAATTTATCCACCAACAACTCAGTCATTGTTTTCAAAATATGTAGCAGATAAAATTATTACCTGATGACTTGCAGCAACAGCGAGACAGTTAAAGGCTCCATGACATAGCGATGTCACTCAGACTGAGCCATGGCCTGAAGATGGACACTCAGACTGACCCATGGCCCGAAAATAGACACTCACTGACCCATGGCCCGATGATGGGCACTCAATGACCCATGGCCCGATGATGGACACTCAGACTGACCCATGGCCTGAAGATGGACACTAAGACTGACCCATGGCCTGAAGATGGACATTCAGACTGACTCCAGCGCTGGAGATGTCACTCAGACTGACCCATGGCCTGAAGATGGACACTCAAGACGGTAACAGCTACTCTTTGCTGCGTCCAATGCCACAAGAAAGGTCCTGATCACTCAGATGGTGTCTGCATTATTGTACAAACAATTAACAAATTCCTTCAAAATTCAATGTGAAAAGAAATTCTACTGTCTTCTGTGGGAAAATGTGTGCTTCACTGAATGTCAGCAGACTGCACGTTTCAGGCTACATCTTGGTAAACATGAGAAGACCACTAATCATTTACTGCACAATGTCCATTTCACTCTCGCTTTCTTTAAAGGTGCATATTCACAGCAAAATGTTTGAAAATAAAATTGTGTCCCTCGATGGAAGGAAATGAAATAAAACATGAAGATTTTCTGTATGAATAAATTTCGTATTTTTAGTTGTGAATTGGAATTAGGGACTCGTGCCCATAATTCAATTTGACAACTTAAAAAATTATTAATTTATACGTAATGAAGTCGTATTTCAAGATTTATTTCGCTTCATTACATCTACGCGCAGAATTTAAGCCTAAAAAAATATAAAATTTTAACAATTCTATTTTCAACCATTCTGCTGTGAATATTCACCTTTAATTAAATTACTAGTTTATATAGA
This sequence comes from Chaetoderma sp. LZ-2023a, assembly GCA_034401795.1. Classification (NCBI taxonomy): domain Eukaryota; kingdom Metazoa; phylum Mollusca; class Caudofoveata; order Chaetodermatida; family Chaetodermatidae; genus Chaetoderma; species Chaetoderma sp. LZ-2023a. The sequence goes on along the minus strand of CM067373.1, from coordinate 147,411,360 downwards.
TTGATTCCAACACACTCAGAAACCCGACGAGGTGTAGCTAGAAATAGCATAGCTCCATGAATCAACAACACAAATATGTAGCTTTCTAGTTTTCTCAATTTATTTTGAGAGCTTCAAAAACATACAGTTCCATATTTACATATATATTATAAAATCTGTTAACGAATTTGCTAGCGCTCAAGGGAGAAGGAAACACGATTATTATATCTGCTTCTGAGTTTCGGACACACTTATGATACATGTGTCCTCATCTATTCATGTACTGTACATTTATTTAGTATATTACAAAAGACATGTTCATCCAAACACCCACACGCGAATGCATGCTCGCACACACACGAACACATGCACGCTCGCAAACATGCATGCACGCTCGCACACATGCATGCGCTCACACACACACACACACGCACGCTTGCACACACCTACGCTAAAAGAACTTACTAGGGCCTTTAAAATCAGGTACATGTGCAGCAACCCTCAAACCCTCTCTCAAGAGACCACCTATCTATAAGAGCCAATAGATGGTCCATCGTCAACCCTTTCATGCCAAAACTGGCTTCAGCAGTGGTACTGAGAAAGGTCCATTTGCAGGCCAAGCGGACTATTTTTTTGAAAATTTACTACTAGAATGACTGGCTCGATAACTGAGCCGGTCATTTGTGGCAAATTTTCTAAAATAGTCTTCTCTTGGCCTGCAAAAGGACATTCACTAAGCAATCCGTCTTCTTAACCAAATTCGGCCATTAAAGGGTTAATTGTCAAGCCGCCCCCAACATCCCTTTGCAGTAGTCTTGAGAAAGGAGCCAGTCATTCCTGTGGTAAATTTTCACAACTAGTCTCTTGGTCTGCAAATGGACATTTCTCAAGACCACTGCAGAAACCGGTTTTGGCTGATATCAGTGTTAAATGGGTTAAATCACCCGCAATTCTTTATGATGGATGCAATATTCTCTTGAATAGGCTTCCAGTCAAATTAATTTCAAAATAACAAACAGCTTTCTTGTATAGTTGAAACAGGCTTTCATTTCAAGTATTAACCCTTTAACACGCATATCAGCCAAAAACAGCTTCTGCTGTGCTCTTGAGAAAGAAGACTATTTTTGAAAATTTACTGGAATGACTGACTAGACAACTGAGCCAGTCATTCCAGCATTAAATGTTTAAAAATAAGCTCTTGGTCTGCAAATGGACATCTCCTGACAAAAATTGAAATTTTCTTGAACGGACTTGAGCGTTAACGCGTTAAGATAAGCTCTCTTGTACAAGATAGTAACAGTATTTCATACCCTCTTTCATGGCAAACAGTGATGGTAAAGAATTTTTATGATTGGTAGGAAATAACAAAAAATAATACAGGACGGTGATTGTGAAAAATCAATGTGTCATTCTCGCAAAATTATTGCATAATTGGTTAAGTACTTGTCAATCATACCTGTATAATGTGGATAGTTTTAGAATGGACTAGTCATCACACCACTGTTTTTTACTGCTATCGGGTATTGTAACCTAGACAAGAGGTCCAAGGGGCCTGTGTCGCTCACCTGGAGCACCATCAATTTTTGTCAAAATTGTTGGTGGGTGGTTTAGCAGTCTTTTAAATGAGTTTGTGGACATTTTTGCAAGTGCAATATGGCTGCCAAACACAATACATTTTGATTGGCCCACAGCGCCCATGTTTTTTTTGATGGATCAACTTCCCTTGAACAAATTTAAATGGCCCAAATTTTGGACTGATCCCTTCAGCGGTTCTGGAGGAGTCATTTTCAGGAAAACTAGGTGATCCAAGATGGTCGCCGAACCATTTGGTCAATCAAGTCCTCTTAAACAAACTCGGCTTACCTCTTGGCCTAGATGAAGATTCCCCAAGCGGTTTCGGAGAAGATTTTTAGACATTTCCTAAAATCGGCCAAAATTCAAAATGGCCACCGGGCAAATTGGCCGATCAAGTTCATTTGAACAAACTTGGATCCCTATGCCATAAAAGATGCTTCCTGCCAAACATAATTGAAATCGGCCTACTTGTTCTCGAGAAGACATTTTAAATTTCCCATTGCTTTAGCATGGGAGCTTTTGACGAGAAAATTATCCAAGATGGCCGTCAAACTGTTTATCCGACAATTTCGAAAATTACAAATTTGAGCTCAGAATACCCAAAAACATATACAGAACCTGTTTTGGCCTCAAAATCCATCAGATAAAAAAATCCAATATGGCCGCCAAATAGTCTACATTTTGATTGGCCACCGGTGGCCATGTTTTTTGATGGAGCAACTTCCCTTCAACAAACTTTAATGGCCCTTAGTCCCTGATCCCAAATTTCGGCCTGATCCCTTCAGCGGTTCTGGAGAAGAAGTGGTTTTCGGCAAAACTAGGTCATCTAAGATGGCCGCTGAACCATTTTGTCAATCAAGTCGTCTTGAGCAAACTTGGCTTATGTCTTTCCCTTGATGAGGTTTCATAAGTTTTGAATCGATTCCCCAAGCGATTTCGGAGAAGATTTTTAAAGACATTTCCTAAAATCTGCCGATCCAAGATGGCTGCCGGCCAAATTAGTCAATCGGCTTCAATTGAACATACTTCAATCCCTATGACCTAAGGATGCTTCCTGCTAAATATAATTGAAATCGGCCCAGTGGTTCTTGAGAAGTCGTTTATAGGAAAAGTTGATGGACGGACGACGGACGGACACACGATGCACGGTCGCCACGGCATAAGCTCACTTGGTCTTTCAGGCCAGGTGAGCTAATAATTTATTACTCAATGAGCTGGCAATCAGCTGTTATAGATGAGGAAAAATGGATTGCTTGGTTGAGGGGGGAATGCGAGAGAGAGAGAGAGAGAGCGAGCTTGCCTTTTACAATGGTGACAGGACATAAGAAAACACTAGAAACTTGACGAGTACCATGGCTGATTCTTAAGCGAGAATCCTGGGTATGCCGAATCAGTATGTCTGGAAATATGATCTATGACATCACGCAGAATCTCCCGTAGTCATATATTACGTGTTCGGGCTAACAGGCTATATATTACATTTGAGCATTGACAGCAGGAGCAGCAGTAAATAGCAATTAGGTAGTGGCTAGTAGTGCTTTTGCTTTTAATACTACAAATATTGGGGAGATGTAGCAAAGTCCATAAAGTTTAAACAGATGATGACAGCAATAACATGTTAGCATTATCAGTAAACACAACTATAGTAAATATTGCTAATACTTGATGAGGGCAATCAATGCAAGAGTATGGCATGCTGGTCACAGGGTGTGATGGTGATAGGGTGTGGTTAATGTTGAGGTGGTGAATGGTGTGATGAATGTCGAGGTGGTGAATGGTGATGGTGACAGGGTGTAGTGAATGATGTGATGGTGACAGGGTGTGGGGGATGATGTGATGGTGACAGGGTGTGGTAGATGATGTGATGGTGACAGGGTGTGGTGGATGGTGTGATGGTGATAGCATGTAGTGAATGGGGTGGTGGTGATAGGGTGTCGTGAATGGGGTGGTGGTGATAGCATGTAGTGAATGGGGTGGTGGTGATAGGGTGTCGTGAATGCGGTGGTGGTGATAGGGTGTGGTGAATGGGGTGGTGGTGATAGCATGTAGTGAATGGGGTAGTGGTGATAACATGTAGTGAATGTGGTGGTGGTGATAGCATGTGGTGAATGGTGTGGTGGTGATACCATGTGGTGAATGGGGTGGTGGTGATAGATTTGAGTGGATCGTGTATAATCACATGGTGGTGATAGGCTGGTATTGGTATGGTGAATAAAATCTGTAGCAGAAAATGATTACACTTGCCCTAACACTTTAACGGTCAAATTAACAAATTTTCTCAAGAAAATCTAAATACTTGCTTATAGAATATTCATTTGCAATAACTACACTATTTTTTAACATTTATCACTGGCATGACCGGCTCGGTTATCGAGCCAGTCATTAGTGGTAAAATTTCAAAATGTCTACTCTTGGTGTGTAGAAAGACAATCTTCAACACGGCTACAGAGGCCGGTCTTGGCCAGTTTGACCATTAAAGTAGACCATTAGAGGTGTTCAAGAACCATCCTAGTTGACCATGGTCAGTGCGTGCGTGCGTGTGTGCGCGCGTGTGCGTGATGCTTATCACAGTGGACAACACGACTTCTAATTGAGAAAATACTAACAATCACATCATGGCGTGTGTGTGCTTCTTCTACACTAAGCTGAATGCAGGAAAGAGAATAAAACATTTATTTATTTGTTTTCAAAGGTGAAATGCTGTTAATTAAAAGCTATGGAGATATGATATATTGTAAATTGTTTGGGAGGACATGATTAAATACAGCGAGGTTCTTCTACCTTTCTAAGCAAGCTTTCTATGTGCCTAGTGTTGACAATGAATACATGTTTAGTAGTATATGATGAAACACTGCACCTACACTATGACAAACACACAATTCATTCCCATTTATCTAAATCAGAATTCATGATTTTATCTCATTAACTATTATAAATGAATGATCAGAGTTACAGTAGAATCTTCACCAGGGGTCGGTTCCTCAGTCATCGCATTGTAAATTACAGCAAGGCATTGCAAGCAATACAAATCACCTCGATTCCAGCTTTTGTTGAAATGACATGTAAGGAATCTGGGTAATCCACTTGCCTACTCCATATAACTGACATATGTGCTTACATTAGTGTATGTTGCGAGGGGATGACGTCAAATTAACCAAGTTTGTATTTTTCAAGGGTGAAAATATGGTTGGAAACTAACAAAACAGGAACTTGACATTGGTTTTAAGACTATCAATGTAAATTTTGAATTTGTTTTAAATCTGTCTAACATGATTAATTGCACGGTAACTGACAAGTTAAGGAAGCTTGTATATTTCAAAAGTTGGTAACTCTGCCAAATATTGATTAAAGACAATGAAACAACCTAAAGATCCTAGTTGCTGGTATTAAGCCTTTTCTAAATTGTTTGAATCGGCTTAGTCTAACACAAGTTATTGTCTGGAAACTGTCAAATTAATGTTTATATTTCACAAACAGAACATGAGCTTGACTTCCACCGTTATATGATTAAGCTATAATATTCTGAATTTGGTTGAAATCTGTTAGGTCTAACTCAAATTATTCGAGATCCATGTAGAATTTGTTAAAAAATTTGAAGGGGGATAACACTGGCAATAGTTATATTCCGAATTTGGGCAAAATATGATTAGTCTAACACAAGTCATTGCCTGCAAACCAATTATTGACATACGTACGTGCATATGTATGTACATACATACGAACAGGAACATTCCTATATCCCCTCGAACTTAATAATAATAATAATAATAATAGTAATAATAATAATAATAATAATAATTATAATATCAATCTTGCTCCCATTTTATGTATCTAAAGTGTTGATGTTAACCATTAAAATACCAGTGGCTCAATCTCAAGACAACTAAAAAGGCAAGATGTTCAAAATTTTGGGACTAATTTGACTCGAATCTGTTACTCATTAACAAGCCAGCCATTCCAGTGCTAAATTTTGAAAAATAGTCAACAAATGGACATTTCTCATGACCATTGCAGCCATTTTTAGCGGTTTGACCATTAAAGGGTTAACAAAATCACAAAGAAGAGTTACAGAAAAATTGCTAGATGGAAAGAATGTTGAAAATAATGGCTTAAAATTCTAGAATTTTTAAATATATATATATATGGAAAAATGAGCTTAGGAGGGTTTGTAAAACAAACAAAAATTGGACATAATCCATGTTAAACATACATAAGCATTGAAATCATAAATTGACCCTTACCACTCTGGTGTCACCATTCTATCTTTTTGCGGTGTCAGTAGCAAAGAAACTGGTGTACATTTTTAAACAATTCTGGTGGACAATGTTTCTGTCTACGAAAGCACCATCTTCCACCAAATTTGTTTAAAAATGAAACACCAGTTCATCTTTTAATTTAATTTGAAAATTTTAAATTTTGACATCAGAGTGCTAAAAGTTAATGTTCAACTATGCGTTATAACCCATTTCATTTTACATATGTGCTGATGAAATCTATGACAAAATATCTCAGGTATTTTGTAAATTCAACTTGACAAGGGAGCAGTTTCCAGCAATGGCATCTGCCATGTAACGGATGCATGTCGTACATTAATAACATTAACAATCCAGGCTGTAAAACACCTTCCTCCGGACACTAGTTAGTAAAATCAATGAAAACTATAGAGATTGATGAATAGATAGACAGATGGAATGCAAATTTACTAGACATGATTAAAATAGCACACATGCATACACATTGACAGACACGCGCGCACACACGTGCACGCATGCACACACTCACACGCATGCAGGAACACGTGCATGCACTCACACACATGCCAGGCTTGCGTGATTATTGCTTTCAGTAATCACGATCGATTATTTAATAATAATCGCGATTACTCGATTAATCAGCTTGAGTACAAATTACCCAGTTATAACAGCAAAAAAGCATATCAATGACGAAAGCTGCAATGGTGTTGAGAAAGGTCGATTTGCAGGCCAAGAGAAGACTATTTTTGAAAATGTAGCACTTGAATGACTGGCTCGAGAATCCAGTGATACATTTTCAAAAATAGCCTTCTCTTGGCCTACAAATGGGCATGCATTCGCTGAGCAAAATGTAAATTTTCGTGACCGATCGCAATAAAGAATAATTAAAACGTAGGTTTTGAAATATTTTTATGCTGTAGAATTATTCACGATTGTTCGATTATTTAATTTTCAATCATATAAATTCACGATTTAAAAAATAATCGCGATTTTCCATTTAATCGCATAATCGTGCAAGCCTAACGCATGCAGGCACACACTCACACGCATGCAGGCACACGTGCACGCATACGCAGGCACACAGACACACACATGCATGCAGGCACACGCACGCAGGCACACGTCTGCGCACATAGTGGTAACAAAATGACCATCTCCCTTAACACTTTAACCGTTGAAAAGCTGGCGCCTCAATCTCAAGACAACTATACAGGAACACTTTTGAATATTTTGAAATTAATAGGTAACAACAGCTCCCAGTAAAATTAGTTTCAAAATGTTCAACAGAATATTCCTTACATAATAAAGAATTTGGCCTTTCTGGACCGTAAAGGGTTAAAGGTTAAGGTGCACCAGTCAGTAAGCGGTCAGTTCTCAAATGATATGCCATATGGGTGGGGGGGGGAAGTACAATGGTTGCTCTTTACCCAATTTATGGACAAACACACCCAAAACGCCTTAGTGTGCTCTTAGAAAATGTTCATAACTACACGCATGATGACGATACAGAGATGTATGCCTACCAAGCAGGTCGTTACAGTGCCAGATTTTCAAAAATATTCTCTTGGCCTACAATTATGAACATTTCCTCAAAGAAAACTAAAACATTAAAAGAAATTTTGACCATTAAATTATTGAGAAGTGGCCGAAATAAACGAAAAACCTCCGCTCTTAAAGAGCACCCCTATAATGATCTCTCAGCACCCACCCACAAGTGATGGACACACGCACGTACACACGCATGCACATGCACACACACACACACACGCACGCACGCACGCACACACACACACACGCACGCACGCACGACAAACACACACACACATGCACGACAAACACACACATGCATGCACACACATGAGAAAACCACAATAAAATACTTCAAATGACACAAGCAGATGTCGGGGTGGGAGGAGGAGATTGATAATAACATACAGTAAAAACCTCAAATAAGTTAAAATGTTTCCAAATCAAAGACATTAGTTATTAAGAAATGTTCTGTTGAATATTGTGAACATAATTGGATTGGAAGACATTACTACCTTAGCCTTAGGGAGCAATGTCTTCCAAACCAATTATGTTCAAAATATTCAACACTATGTTTTATCTTATTTTGAAAACATTATACATTACTTCTGGGTGTTTCAGACTCTGCTTTCTCTGAATTCACCGCACAGTTTTAGATCGCCATCATCATCATCATTATTATTATTAGATTTTATATATTTTTATACACATTTATACAGGATTAATAATAATTATAATATTATTATACTATTTATAATATTAATAACAAAACGTTCGTATAGCTAGTAAAAGTTAGCAGCGGGCGAGGGGGGGGAACAGGGCGATTATTTATCTGATAATTTGTTAATAATGCTAATTATTAGTATTACTAGCTTACACAGCCTGAGAGATGGGTCTTGACCAAGGTCTAAGAATTATATAATAACTCTGTTGTTGACCACGTCCGATAATTCATGTCTCGTACCGACAATCACTTGTGTCTATATAAATTAGTTTAAATTATGTGCCCAGATTTAACTAACTTCTTATATTTAGTCTTAAAACGCTAACATACACACCTGCATCAAATAAACAGTGGCAACCAATTGTGTTTATTTAATTGTCGCTAAAAACAACGCACATCACAAGTTTACGATTTGTCTTCAGAATAGTTTATATGCACACAATTTTTCTAAAATGTATGTATCTCGCTGGCTGCATGATTGCATGAGGCGTGGTTAGTGAATGAATGAGTGACATTAAGCATGTGTAGCGAAACCTTACTACTGCTGCCATTGGCCGGATGCATTCATTAAGCCTTCAAATATTTCATTATAGAGACAGCCCATAATTATGATTACATGATAGAGAAAAAACATACCAACTATTTTGAAAACAACTTGACTGAAATTATCTAGCAATGTGTCACTATTTTAATCAAATTGTTTTCAAAATAATTGTTTAATCCTATGCTTCTGTAAAACAATGTTATGATGGAATATGATAGAAATGGAGGTCTGGTAAATTATAGATAAGCCGGCATGGGGAGAGAAATGATAGGTTTCATTTGTGTTACTTTCTTATCAGCGTCACATCATTCGTCCGATAGCCGATAGATAAAAACCACAAAACCATTTTTACATGTCTAATAATCGCGTACTGATGATTTATAAGATTAAAATCAGCTCCATCCTCAAAGCTTGAGTTCATTTGCAATCTTTGACGCTATGTTCTTAAAGCCTATTGATGTACCCGAAATGCGCTTAAAACGGACGCCATTTAGCGAGAGTCTGGGCAACTTGCATACCTCCATCTCCCATTGTACTAAACTGTCCATATTAGGGTCGCCATGCACACACAGCAGCAGGAACTTCTCCCGCTGCTCATAGTCACAGTTGTTCCTATCCAGCACCTTGCGTATCTCATGCATCATCTGATTCGGCTCCATCGAGCTCGTCGTCTTCATACTCCACGTGAAACGGAGAGAGCGCGGCTTCACATGCTCAGTCTCGTTCATCGACCGTCCACCCAGAGAGTGACCACTAAAACAAAGTACACACCACGAAATAAGAGCATTAGCATTGCCCGAGTTTCACAGTCAAACCTGTGCCAAACCACCAGCTTAAGCTTGTAACCCTCGCATACCAGAAATAACAACTTCTTCACCATGTAGGCAATATTCTGGTGAACATTTTGAACTAATTTGACTGCGAGCTGATGCTGTCTACGTCTCCAAAACCGATTTCAGTCAAATTACTTTCAAAATATTCACCAGCTTCCCTGTATAGTTAACTGCCTTGAAATTGATGCGCTGTCATTTCAAGGTTTAAAGATGAGGGTCATTGAGTGATCATGGTATACGATTCAATCAATAACACAGACCAGTTTTGGGTGTAGCACTAACATAGGATTACGAATAAATATCCATTATTGACTCATCGTTAGGTGCATTAACACTCATATTAGACAAAAACTCCATCTGCAGTAGTCTTGAGAAACGTCCATTTACACACCAAGCAGACTTGAAAATTTACCACTGGAATAACTGGATACAGGTTAGCTGTTGAATATTTTGAAACTAATTTGACTGGGTGCTGTTGCTGACTCAAATTAGTTTCAAAATATTCAACAATGTTTATTAAATAGCAGACATAAAATTTGTATGTGTCAGACTATTAAGCACTTAAGACAGACTAAATCGTGTTATTCATGACGTAATGATTATGATGTCATCCTACATATCTCGTAGTCGATTATAATGTTGTATGATGGACGGATGGATAAACTGGAAAGGTCCCTTCATTCTAGAGAACGAGAACATACTTCTAGAGGATGAAGAGTTTTTCAGATATTTGTTAAGTCACACCAATACTACAAACATGCCAAAAGGCGAGTCCACAAAAGCAGACATTTATTCGTAACACTATGTTTGCGGTACATGTTAGTAATTAATCATTTATCATGATCATTCAGCTTTAACGAGCACAGATGTGTCACGTCAGTTGCCAGTTAAGTCTTCTGGGGCTACAAGACAGTGTTTCTTTAAGACAGTGCTCGTCTCCTGACTATCTGTCCTAACACTTAAATGATCAATCCAACTAGTACCTGCCTCTGCCTCTGCCTCTGCCTCTGCCTCTGCAGTGCTCCTGAGAAATGTACATTTGCAGGCCAAGAGGACTATTTTAAAAACTTTACTATTAGAATGACTAACTCGATAACCCAACTAGTCAATCCAGTGGTAAATTTTCAAGTCTTCTCTTGGCCTGCAAATGGACATTCAGTAAGATGGGTTATCAAGTTTTCTGGACAAATCTTGATGATAATGATGTTCAAGAACCAGCTCTCTTGGCCCCAAAAGACGTGTTCTTGAAAGCAGGTTTGACTTATAAAGATAGCCCTGTAGGTGGGGCTTAGAATACACCTTCCGTATCCTCTGCGTGTTGTAAGAGGTGACTAAAGGAGGTAAGGGTGAGGTAACCCTGACAGAAACCTCCAGTGCTGAAGACGGAGGTTCCAGGCCGCACGGCACACTCTAATAAACCATGGATCCACGCACTTAACGCTTATGATCGTGTCGATAGTCACTTAGGACTGTCGGTATGATCAGCGAACGAAAAGAAGAAGACTTATAAAGATACATTTATCTGGTTAATATTTCAGTTAAGTCACAACATAACAAAACATAGCCACCACAGGATAGAAATGTACACTGTCCTGTCTCTCCATCGATGAGTTGGCATAAAAAATACGAACACACCACCACCAATTAATCAGATTTTGTCAAACTGTGCAGGTGTTAATTTTGTAGTTTCAGTGCCGCTACATACTTCAAGGTTGATAATAATAGTGTAGCATAGGAGCAGAGAAACAGCTATGCAAGTGTGATATTTCCCGCCGGCATATAGAAATATGGATAAAAACGTTTTGCCAAAATGAGCAACAAGAGTTATCCACCTTGATATACAGTAACCCAAAGGTCATAGAGGCAATTCTAAATAACCTATACAGGAAAACTGTTGACTATTTTGAAACTAATTTGACTGTAAGCCATTGTTAGGTAGCAATGGCTTCCAGTCAAATTAATATCAAAATATTCAATGAATTAAGTTTTACACCGTCAAGAAGACTTTTTCAGGGATTTGTCGCTGAAAGGGTTAAATGGAATCTGTTCCTTTCAATCAAATAAGTTACAAAAAATTCAGCAGCTGACTTACATGGCTGCTCCTACAGCACACTGCCAAACTAAACAGCCTATGAGATACTGGGAAGTACCGAGTCACATGGACACGATTTCTTTCCACGAGAAGTTGCAAATTAACTCCTGATGATTTTCATACAATCGAGCAATGCATCAACTTGTAGCAACTAAAACAACTCTTTCTTTGACGTGATGATAGAGACGTGAAGAGAGGATAATTTACGCACATACGTCTATCACCTGACCTCAATAGCTAGTATACGGTGTGCTGAGCATTTCTAACGAATAGTTATCCAGATCTTTAACTCTTGTTCATGAAAATTCAAATTTCTACACATTTAAATATCCATTTGCAGTCCAAAAGATTATCTTTGAAAATTTACCATTGGAAGGACTAGCTTGATTATCGAGCTAGTCATTCCAGTGTTAAGTTTTCAAAAACGAGTCTTCTTTCTGTCTGCAAATGAACATTTTTCTAAGCCCACTACAAAAACAATTTTAGTTTTGCTTGAGAGTTAGAGTTAACTTATACTCCTCTGTATCTTCACCACAACTCCTCTCATTGAGCTAATTTATTATTACAGTACACTATTTCTCTGTTATTTGGCTAGATGATGACTGAGGAAGTAACACACGTGCATTTCATTGCTGTATGCCTGTTACTGAATGAGATAAAAGCAATTTAATTTTGAAGTATTTTACAATTTTCCCAGAATTCCAGATTTCGGCAGTACACACTTCTAGTCAAGGTCTCATGCAAAAATGGAACTCACGATATTAATGGAAATCAAATGCGAATGCAGGAAAACATGTATGGACACACATGTACACACAGGACCAGTTTCTCATAGTCCCTGTCGACCAAGTCAGGGGACTATTTAATCAAAGTTTAGTTACGCATGATATGCATACCCGTTGGTTAAATAAATTGATTCGCTTAAAATAAGGCAATGTTGTAACACGTATGCATGCTGGCCAGCGCTTTAAACCCTGACCACTCTGATGTCAATATTCTAACTTTTCTTGCGTCAAAGAAGCTGGTATACATTTTTCAACAATTTTTGTGGAAGATGTTGCTCTCTAGGACAGCACCATCTCACACCAAATTTGTTGAAAAATGAACACCAGTTCATCTTTCAATTTAATTTGAACATTTAAAGTTTTGATAACAGAGTGTTAAGGGTTAAACAGACTGTCAATAGAATATGATGAAAATAGTCTGGTATTTTCACTTTCAGCATTTTCTCAGGATAACTGTCTGTATAACATAAAGATGGTACAGTGCATATTTCTATCCAACTAACAAGCGTATATACAATTAACCCTTACCACTCTGATATCAAAATTTGTAATTTCCAAATTAAATTAAAATATGAACTGGTGTTCATTTTTCAACAAATTTGGTGGAAGATGTTGCTGTCGTAGACAGCAACATCATCCACCAAAATTGTTGAAAAATGTACATCAGTTTCTCTGCAAATGACACAGTAAAAGATAGAATATTGACACCAGAGTGGTACGGGTTAAACATCCACGTTAACCCTTTACTGCTCATGCCACACAGATTTGCCTTCAGCAATGTCCATTTGCAGGACAAGCGAGGATTATGTGTAAAAATCTACCGCTGGAACAACAGGACCCGTTAATCCATTAACCCTTGAATTTGTTCAAAAAGATTTCAATTTTCTCATAGAAAATGTCCATTTGCAGACCAAGACAAGACTATTTTAGAAAATTTATCACTGGGATGACTGGCTCGGTTATCGAGCCAGTCACTTGTGGTAAATTTTCAAAAATAGTCTTCTCTTGGTCTGCAAGTGGACATTTCTCATGACCACTGCAGAAGCCGTTTTAGCCGATATTAGTGTTAAAAGGTTAATGAGCCCATCATTAACAATGGTAAATTTTCAAAAATAATCTCTTAATTCGCAGATGGAGATTCAGTAAGGCAAGATTCAGATTTTTTGGGCAATCTTGACCAGTAAAAGCTTAGCAATAAGCAAACATGTCAAATGAAGAACAGAACAAATCCCAAGTTAAAGTTCCTCCATGTAAGTTGTTATCATCAAGCTGAGATAGTCTCAGTTTTAACCCTTTAATGGACAAATTTGTTCAAGAATAGAAACATAGCTTATTACTGAATGTCCATTTACAGACCAAGAGAATATTTTTGAAATTTTACCACTGACGGTTACCGACACAGTCATTAGTGTTAAATTTTCAAAAAGAACGTCATCTTTTGACCTGCAAATGGCCATTCCTCAAGTGCCCTGCAGAGGCTGGTTTTGGCCGCGTTGGCTATGAAAAGGTTAAGCAGTTAGTATAGCACTGGCCAAGTGAGAAAATTACAAGTAACTATGGAGGCTATTTTAACAAACAATCGAGGGATCCACTTCTAACTTTGCCACGCCAATTTCTAGCCAAGCTCCACCCACTTCTTACGATGGTCCGCCCATTTCTCACTATGGCCCGCCCATTTCTAGCTAAGCTCCACCCACTTCTAGCTATGTCACGCCCATTTCTAGCTAAGCTCCACCCACTTCTAGCCATGCCACACACATTTCTCGCTATGCCCCGCTCATTTCTAGCTAAGCCCCTCCCATTTCTAGCTAAGTCACGCCCATTTCTATCTAAGCTCCACTCTTGTTTAAATCAATTTTAACACTTTGAATCATGAATTCCCAGAATAGAATATGACCATGTTTCTTAAATTGAAAATTCACCAGACGTGAAATTCTGTTATTTACTGATGGACCTTTTCCCCCCTTCGTGATGGAGCTAGGTTATGTGATTGTGATATTGAATGCTTGAGGTACAGAGCGGATCCCTTGCACAAGTTTAACCCAGTCTGTGCCAAGATTACTATATGCTTTAGTAATAAATGGTCCAAGTTACAAATGTGTTAAAGAATTATACAACAGTTAGTAGAAATGAGTGGTGGGGTGGGTGGGGGGGGGGGGGGGGGATTTTGTGCAATAATACAATGAATGGAGAATAACAAGTAACTGGATAAACTCTACAACGGAGGAGGATTTGGAAAACTGAGAAAGGATGACACCCAAAGCAGGGTACATTTGATTTATGCTAGAATTTAGAGGCTCTAACTGAATTTGTGTAATTCTCAAGTTTTGTGTTGTAACAATGAATGGGCTTTGTGTATTAGCTTTATTAGTAATACAGGGATCCCGCCTTACGTTCTGTAGAAGGTGCAAAAAATAGTTTCAATAGGTCGCTCTCGGAACGATGATGTTTGCTAAGAAAAATGCTATCCCAACATCCTTTGCGTAACACGCTTATGACGTAATATATGCATGCCTCTGTGACATATGACGTTTTTTACCATGAAATTACGCCACAGATTGAAAACATGTTTTGCTTTTCGCGAGTCACCACCAAACATGTTTCGAGAAATAGCAGAGCCCTCTAACAAAACGTATCGTTCTGTAGAAAGCAGGTTTCCACCTCACTAATCTCGCAGAGCACTGTAGGAGCACTTTCTGTATGGAACGAGCTCATGGTCTACCTATGGCCCACCCATTTCTAGCTAAGCTCCGCCTGCATTTTACAATAGTTGTAATCAATTTATATACTTCGAGTCCTAATTTCAACCTTGCCAAAGTACATGTACCTGTAATTATATAAGCTGTTAGATATATTGAAAATAATTTGACTGTGTTCTGTAGCTGCCTATAAGGATTAGTGTTAAAAGTTCAGTCATTATGTAGCGATGTACTTTTATCATACCAGGAATAAAAGCTTAACAAAAATATATATGTGTTCACCGATGTTGACTAAATGTCAGCAGTTTCACACCAATCGGTAAAACCATGCAAATTTAAGGGCCTAGAAAAACACAATGTAATCACTTTCAAGGATAAACTCTGATATAATAGCAAATCTCTCCTATCTGCTCTCTCACCCCACAACTGGTTAATGTTGTTAGATTTTTAAACCCAGTACCATTAATTGATTCATCACCATGATGGACTGTACAGAGGAAGCAATCATGCGACGCTGATGACGGCGGCGCTAATCACCACTGAAAGCTTACTTGCAGTAGTAGCATGATTCATGCATTCCATGCCGAGCACCAAACCCCCCACTATTACTACCTTCTACTGAACTTGGATGTCAGCTTGTTGAAGAACGAGAGAGATCCTTGTCGGCCCGGCGTCCCCATCGCCGACGTGTCCTGAGTGTGCATTGGAAGTCCGCCAGGACCGTTGTAGGGAGATCCAGGTGTCCGGCGGTCACGCGTCGTATGGAATGTACTGCGACTCGCCGTACCTCGTGGGAACGCGCCACGATTGGCATTCGCTGGACTGACCGGTATCAATGTTTTGCCAGGTGCTGTTCTGTAAGCAGCATATCAGAATCATTAGTATTTTAAGGTTTTCTATGACCAAAGAGTGCATTAACATCAGTCTTAGACTCCACAAGTGAAAGTTACATTTGCTAGGATCTATGATTTAACCATTTAGCCCCTAATATTCCAGTGTCTAAATTCCAAGCCAACTATACTTTAAAGACATTAAATATTGTGAAACTACCTTGAATGACAGGAACCTTTTGCTGGCATATGCAGCAAGAGCTTCAAGTAAAATTAGTTTCAAAATATTCAACAGAATATTGAGTGCCTCATAAAGACTTGTCATTTCGGGTCAGAAATGGTTAAATATTGACAAGCTTGGTTAGGTTAGCACATGTGACAAGGAATATATGCTGACACAGTCAATCAGTTAAGACGGAATGCTTGCAAAGCAAAACCACGTTAGTACAATCTTGAAACAATGCAAGATATGTTCTGTTGAATATTTTGAACATAATGGGATTGAGATATTGGCAGCAATGTTTTCCAATCTAATTCTCTTCAGAATATTCAACAGAACGCGCTACATAATTTCTGAGCTGTCCTTTGTCCGTCAAACCACCTTGGATCTACATTCGATAACCATTTATGTCTCGAATTTGTTCAAGAAAATTTCAAATTCCTCATAGAAAATGTCCATTTGCTGACCAAGAGAAGACTATTTTTGAAAATTTACCCCTGGAATGACTGGCTCGGTTATCGAGCCAGTCATTCCAGTGGTAAATTTTCAAAAATAGTCTTCTCTTGGTCTGCAAACGGACATTTCTCAAGGCCACTGCAGAAGCATTTTTGGCAGATAAGAGTGTTAAAGGGTTAAACGCTAAATCGCCTATGTTAATGTGAACAATCTTGTCTCAGCCATCCGAGACTTCTTAACCATTCTTGTGTCATCAACGCGTCATCTTTATATTAATTAACGCTATAATGGTCAAGATTTTCAGGACAATTTTTATTCTTGCCAGTCCAAGAGAATTCTACTTTTGCAAATTTGTCAGTGATATTAACAAAAATAATTTTATGTTTTCAAGACCATTGCAGATGCCACTTTTGTCAACCTGCAAACATCAAATTTGTCATGGTAAAACATTTTTTCGCTGAGCCAGAGGGCATATTTTAAATTTAGCCCTGGAATGACTGGTATCATTAACACAAGAGTTATGGAATTATTTTAAAACATCCCAATATCTTAAATGACCACCGCCCAAATTGACCAAAGATGAACCG
Organism: Chaetoderma sp. LZ-2023a; assembly: GCA_034401795.1. NCBI lineage: Eukaryota > Metazoa > Mollusca > Caudofoveata > Chaetodermatida > Chaetodermatidae > Chaetoderma > Chaetoderma sp. LZ-2023a. The sequence continues at coordinate 147,394,256 of CM067373.1, read as the reverse complement.
CCTTGTACTTAACACAAGATGTGGTTCTTCTGGCCACACAACATGCATCAACAACAGTCATGCTACGTGTGAGTTGTAACACTATTTCTCCATAACGGACAGACAAACTACGATCAATTTTAGTGATGGTTCCGCCGTGTTCTCGATCATTAGTCGTTAAGAAATGTAACCCTTTAATTGGGAAATTTTTTTAGCAAAACATGAAAATATTTGCTTATTGAATGCCCATTTACAGGCCAAGATAAGAACATTTTTTAAGCTTGACCACTGGCTTTTCCATGAAAGGTTTAATAGTCAAGTTGTCAAAGAAAAGCTTCTGCAGATGTCGTGTCTAAATGTTCACATGCAGTTCAAGAGAAACTATTCCTTTAATATTTAACCCGTTTGTCAGTCCAATATAATTGTCTTCCATTGTCAGTAAATGGACAATCATTAAGAATAAATTGTAATTTAACCATTTAAATGATCAAGCCACCAAACACTGGTCTTGGCAGTGATCTTGAGGATGAATGTCCATTTACAAGAGAATGTGAATGATAACTAAGCTAATCGAGTGATAAAATTTCAAAAGTACTCTACTGGCCATGAATTAATAAAAAATCTCATCTTTCTTGCCAAACTATAACCAGTGAAAGGATTACAGAAAATGGTCCTGGACAAGTAGGTCACTTCCTCAGAAAGGATGTCCATTTGCAGACCAAGAGAAGACTGTTTTTGAAAATTTACCACTGGATTGACTAGCTTGTTTATCGAGCCAGTCACTCCAGTGGTAAATTTTCAGAAATAGCTTTCTCTTGGTCTGTCAATTGCCCTGCAGAAGCAGTTTTTGGTCAGCTAGTGTTAAACAGCTACTATACCTGTGCAGATGCAAACTTACGGTGGCCTGTTGACGGCGTCGCCAGCACCAGCGTCTAACGTATTGAGATCGACTTGTCTTCCAGTAGATTGTGACATACTAGCAGATTTATGGTGGCCCTTGCTGATTTTGCTTGTTGGGATATCTGACGTCGTCACCCTACTGCTGTTCACTGTGCTTGCGTTGCTCAGTGGACTGCAGAAACAAAGGCATAATATTAATTATCAAGATAGGATTAGGATGAGTCAAATTGAGATTAGTTACAAAATATTTTGGTGAAAATTTTTGTAAATAGTTTGACTAGAAACCATTTTTCCATTCATATTATTTTCAAGACATTCAAAATATAGTCCGGGAGCAAAGGGGTCGAACCTGGATTTGCCGGATAAAGTTTTTTCTTTGCTGCATTTTGTAGTATGGGGGTACCTCTTCATAATTTAGGGGTGACCATTCCCAGCCCTTGAGCATTTTCAGATTTTAACCCTTTTATTCCCCTTTCGCGGAAAACCCCTAAAAATGCTAATTTTTCCATTATTCCTTGTTAAGTATTCATACCAAAGGCATTAAATTTACTTGTGGTAATATTTGCTGATAGGTTAGGTATTGTGCATTCTATTGTGTATTCTCAATGGCTGAACAATTCAAGATATTAACCCTTTTCTCCACGTTTTGCATAAAATATTAAGAAATTCTAATTTTATACTATTTCTTGCAATGTATTCATACAGAAGGAATAACATTTACTTGTGATAATGTTTGCTCATGAGGTAGCTATTGTGCAGTTCATTTGGGTACGATTTTATAAATATTAACACTTTCCTGGCCACCCCTTTTAACGCATTTGTTGAATCTGTGCTGTCAAAGCCCCACTATCACACTAGGATGCTTGGAAATAAAAAATCTTGTTATTACTCTTGGTACATGTAAACTTATGCCACTGAACATGCGAGCACCCTACAGTGTAAAAAGTACAGAACATAGTGCACAGTAAACCATTGAGCCGACAACTACACTTTCTAGAATTACACGGTATTGTACTTTGGCACCAAATCGGATCATTTCAAGGATATAATCTGGGGCGACATTGACATCATCCGGAATGGTAGTTGGTGTTAGTGATTTGTTACCAATGTCTTTCTTCCATCCGAAGTCCTCTGGGTCTAGTAGTGGCAGCCGATTCGATTCTAGAGTTCGCCACAAGATTGCCTGGTAGTGAGCCCTCTTCACATTTTCTGTGAATGCCTCTGTTGTGGGTGGTATGGCACACAGTTTTGGCGATGATGTGTCCCTTGCCGTTTTTTGTACCCCACACATATAATCTTGTTTCTGACATGGTCTTGGTCTTCTTTATGCCATAACAAGCAGAAATGAAAATAGTAGCTTGTTCCATGACATCGGTGAAAGGTGCGTCTACCTTGCCGATTGCAGATAAATCATATCCAGACTTCAGAGCTTTAACAACTGATCCCTTTCCTATTCCAAAGTAGCATGCCACTGTGTCACATCCTGACAGAGCATGGGCCGGGAGGAGTTCATTCGCAATGTTAGCATGCTTTTCTACTGTCAGTTTAATGTCCACAATTGCCCTCTGCTTACTGGGTGATTCCATGCTTAGTGGCATTTTAAGGTTTTGTTTCCGATAGTAATACACAAGGAGCACAAACACATCTGTGTCATCTGATATTACTGAGTCTGCTAGCTTCACTTGCACAGTTTAAAACCTGCTGCACAATAATTATGTCAGCTTCTTCGTGGGATGTCTCTAGATCAATATCTAACCCGTATGCCCTCATTAGCTATTTCAACAGGACATGGGTCTTCTCCAGTGACTACCAGCTTGTGTTTCGTAGTGCTATGGGTATGAAACAATCGGTCTCGAACTAGTTCATCGCAGATGATTCTAATCAGTTGTTTTTTATTCTCTACGGAAGACAAGACAATCTTTTGTGCAGGTAACCTTGTCTTTAAATTCAGGTGATGCGGTCGACTAACGCCAGTTTCCCTGCCATCCCTTGAGACAGACTTTATACTGAAGTCATGGTACCTATCAAACACCAGATAAGTATCACTGTCTGCCAGGTATGTAGTTACACGTTTCTTGACATTTGCTACATAATCTGCCACTGTACCATCAGTTGGCCAATGAATTGCCCATAGAAGGGCTGAACCATCAATAACTGTTACATCTGCAAATCTAGAATTTCTGCTAGACACTTCCATTTGTAAGGACCTTTTCAGCACTGATTTGCCTTTAACAATCCGCATCCCATCTTCTGTGAACACTGCAGTCGGTACTGGAGCGAGGTCATGAGAAATTACATCTTTTATATCAATGTCATGATCACGTGATAACAAAGCTATAACCCTCGAATATATTGCATTCAGATCACACACTTTTGAGTCGCCAACTTGTACCGAAACCATCAGGCCAGCTTTTCTCAGTCTACCAGCAATGCTTCTCCAATGCTTACTGCCTTATGCACATTAACGTTGGGTGTATCAGTTTTGCCACTGCTAATGTTCACTATTGCATCAGGGTGTTGCTTTGGATCCAATGGGTGGATACAAGTGTCCAACTTCCGGCATATTCCAGCTCTGTCCTTGGCGTCTGCTCCAATCCGTGCCTTGGTTTCCTCCTTGTGGTAGATTCGATTACCACAGGCACTCCCTTCCTCCTCTATCTCATTCAAGCATGCTTCAATCTTGTAAAACAAATGGCGACTCGGTGCCCAAACCGTAAGAGCTTCTACCATGAGTGTTTCTTCTTCTTTTCGTTCTCTGATCATACCGTCAGTCCTGTAAGTGACTATCGACATGATCATATGCGTTAAGTGCGTGGATCCATGGTTTATTAGTGCGCCGTGTGGCCTGGGACCTCCGTCTTCAGCACTCGAGGTTTCTGTCAGGGTTACCTCACCCTTACCTCCTTTAGTCGCCTCTTACGACACGCAGAGGAGACGGAAGGTGTATTCTAAGCCCCACCTACAGGGCACGACCGTGAGTGTTATTCCTATGATTCCAGCACTACTGTGTCCATATCTCATAAATGTAGATTCTATAAATTGATCACTCCAAATCCCTTTCCAAATACCACGGATATGGTGTCCCACATGCTCACCATGGGGGAGGGAGTTTCCCCATTGACCGGATGTAGTATAGACCGTATCGTGCATAATTCAAATGGATCGCGGCAAAGTAGTAAGGCAGCATCTGTCTGAAAGTCATACGGTGAAGGAGCCATTCTCCTTCACGTTCCGCCCTGATGTACGCCATCATTAGAAACACTGGCTTAAGTAGGATAGCAACCCAGAGTTTCACTGTCTTGCTTTGGTTTGCTCTTTCCTCTAAGGCTTCCATCAGATCATCAATACTCTCAAATTGATCACTATTTATAAGACTCCAAACAACCTCCTCAGCAAGCATCCGTAGTGCACGTACATTTTGTGGGAACTTCTTTCCACTTAACATCTTGGGCACGCCTCCAAAGACCGCTGTCAGAATATCCGACAGTCCACTTTCAGCCATCAGTGAACCTATAGCTCCCACAAAACTCATTAGTGCATGCATTCCTCCAAGTCGTAAATACATCTCTGTGAATTTCTGTGGATGTGCCCATAGAACTTATACTGCAACCCGGTAGAGTTGTTGGTCACAGGTTAGAATGGTGAACTTCTAACGAGTATCAAACGTTAGTTTCTGTGCCCTAATCATGGCTGTCAGCATAGTGTCAAGGGCAGATGGCTTTATGTCAATAAGGGGTTCGTATACGGCCTTTGTCTTGAACTGTACTTTATGACCTTGCTCTCTGCTCAGTCTGGTGTTGTAGCCATGAAACTCTGGAGAATCTTCCTTCACAACATCCTGCAAAAATCTAAAGTCCATCTCCAATGCCCTCCTTTTTACAATGGCTTGATGAGCTAGAGATTTAAGAGACAAAACTGGGTTTGGAGCTCCTTCTGGCATAGCCGGCTGCTTGGACCCATGGTACCTCTGAGTATTTACATCATATGGAATCTCCTGAGACATGTCGTACTTATGGATTAGCTTTATTTTATCAATGTCACTAGTTTCTTCTTCTTCTGGGAGGAAAGCCAAGGAATGGGTAGACTGTTTCCCATTCTGTGAGGCGATATCTGCATCAAAATTTTCCACAATAGGCTGGACTAAACCATTATCAGCATTTGATATGCCGGACATTTTGACATCTGCAACAGCCGCTCTTGCAGCAGACCTCTTGAAACGTCGGAATTCAGTATAAGAACATGTAATGCCATATGTATACATGTTATTTATTAGTTTTTAGTCACCGATTTTAACTGCGAGATCAATCTGCAAACTAGTAGCCTGACCTGTGACAATGCTTGTGACAATTGAACCTATGAGCAACGCTGGTAATGTATTGTCTAGTTTAGGACACTTGCTAACAGCCGTAGTAGTCACTGGCCGAGTCTTTTGCCAGTTCTTTATTGATGCTGATATCATAATGATCCTTGTCCATTCGAATGTTTTTTACTTCGTTAAAAATCTGTTTGCTGGCTTTTGTTGCGATCAGTTCTAATTGATCATCTTCATCATTCACAAGGCGGAGTGTCGTTGATGCAACGCTGCGAAATGCAAATATATTTGCTATGCCAGGTGACGACAGCACTAGATCGTCTCCGAATTTGTCCTTGAGTTTTTGCACAAGTGTCTTACAGGAAAGTTTGTCTCCATCACATTCTACATAAGCTGTAAACAGTTCTACGGAATTCCACATTCTCGACCTGTCATTTGTAACTATTTGAACAAGAGTCTGAAAAAGAATGTCTTCGTCAGTGTCATCTGAATTTTTAGTATTTGCACCTTCAGCAGTTAGAGACCTGAATGAGGCAAACCTCTGTCGACAGTCAACATGGTAACGAGCATCTGCCGCATGCAGATCACTCAAAGCACCCTCGACACGATGCCGAACACTCGCTGCGACATCATCATTTCTCTTGTCACAGTTCTAAGATAGACTGTTTTGTGTCAATTTCCCGACATAAGTATGCAGTTCGCCACCTGGATGGGTTCATTTTGTCCCATTGAATATCACACGTATCACCACAGAATAAGCAGTGTTGTCGGAAATCGAATATCTCACCAGAATCTCTTGACAATGAATGTCTTGTGGAATTTCGTGGAATTTTTGAATCAGTTTCTCCATCAGTTTGACGTTTGTAATGATCAGTTTGTCTAGATGATGTGTATGTAGACACGCAAGTTTTGTGACATATAACAGTAAGTTCGCTGTTCTGATCTAATGATTTCTGAAGCTCAAAATGTTTTTCATCACCGTATATGTTGCTACATCTTATGTTACTTATTCGAACAGCTGTCACCGAGATTAAAGCTTCCCTCTTTGTTTGACAACTGATCTTCCAATTGAATAAGCACACTTCACGATCGGATTCCATCATATATAGGGGCTTAAACAAACTCAGAATGATACCAAGTATATATGCACCAACAGTGGCATAGTGAAGATGGAGGTGAGCATATCTTAAAAAATAGCCATAGGTTGTCCAAACGTAAGATATTATAGCAGATGACCATGTAGAAAATAGTTTGACATCATAAAATGCGAAAAAGCATTTTCATTTACTTTAATTGATACTTTCTGAAATTACCCCGGGCCATGTATTATTATAAAATTCTGGCTAAAGCTTTTGTTTACTCATTATTGTGTGGCCAGTAAAGGGTTATTATTTTTATTTAGTTCTATTACAGTGCGAGACATAATGTAGGTCTCTATCTATAGGTATACAATTAAAACAATTTGTATTTTCAAGTAGGCCTATCCTAATGTAATAGTCAGACTTTGAGTGAGAAAATTTGACAAATGCGTTAATAAGCATGGGCAGGAAAGGGTTAATTTTTATAAATACAAGAATATTTAATACCTTTGGTACGAGTACTTCACAAGGAATAATGGAAAAATTAGCATATTTAGGTTTTTTCCGGAAAACAGGAAGAAAAGGGTTAATATCTGAAATTGCTCAAGGGCTGGGAACGGTCACCACCTAAATTATAAAGAGGTACACCCATACTACAAAATGCATCAAAGAAAAAAACTTTATCCGACAAATCCAGGTTCAGCAAAAAAACAGCTTGTGGCTCCCAGACTAATAACTTTCTGCCTTTGCAACATTAAAGTGATGTACTAGGACTTCTGTATTATTAACAAACATGGCAGCCGAGAAACAACCGTAGCATCATTACAAAACAAAATAAAATCCACTGTTGAATGTTTTGAACATAATTGGAATTGGAAGACATTGCTGCCTTCCAATCAAATTAAGTCCAAAATATTCAACAGAACATTTGTTACATCATGTTCAAAATTATACTAGATAACCTGTGTTTTAGAAGCGTGGTAACTTGTTTCTGATCTGCACTGTACATTCAATTCTACTTCCTTAACCCTTATTTGCTAAATTGTCAAGAAAATCAAATTATTTGATTATTTAATGTCCACTTGCAGGCCAAGAGAATATTTTAGAAAATTTGTCAGTGATAAATTTTCAAAAATAGTCTTCTCTTGGGCTGGAAATGGATATTCCTCAAGAGCATTGCAGAGGCGGTTTTTGGCCGTCGTGACCATTAAAGGGTTAAAGTGGAAGCTAAAAATGTCTTCTGAGCTGACCTCTCCAGGAATGGCCATTACAGGCCAACAGAAGTCACTCATTCAAGTTGTAAATTAAAAAAAAATACTCTTATCTTGCTCTATAAATGAAAAAAATTTTAAAACAATTTTTCCTTTTTCTGTCCAGATACAGTCCCATGCAAACTAACAAAAGTAGGACAATGGAGTTTTAGCTATTCCACGGCCACCTTTAGCTAAGCTCCACCCACACTTTTCCCCTGTTGGGAACTACCTGACTATCAATTTCCAGAAAACTATACAGTTAAGCTGTTGAATATTTCGCATCTAATTTGACTGCATGCTGTTTCTATCTATGGCAGCAACAGCACCCAGTCAAATTCATTTCAAAATATTCAACAGCATGTTTATTAAATAGTAGACATGTATACAATTCGTACAACAACGCTTAGTCCATCAATTAAACATTCATGATGAACTACTTCTACTTCATTCATGACGTAATTCATTATGCCATCATCCTACACTGCACATAGTTGATTATGACATCATATGATTGATGGATAAACTGGAATCCACCATTGAAAGGTCTGGATACTGAGTCATATAAAGTACAATGCAACCATAATTTCCAATTCGAGGCTTTTAAACATATAGGTGAATAAGTGTTGAATAATTTGCATCTAACAGCGTACCTTCTAAAATCTTGTCCATTTGTAACACGTGAGGGCTTGGATTCCAGTGAGCTTGTAGTTTTATTATCACCCGGGCTGAATGTGCTTCGGCGGCCGACATTCGACGGTACATTAGTAATTACACTGTTCTTTTGAGATGACGGCGGTGCCGATGCTGGAGACGACAATACAGGAGCGGGTTTCTTGACAGAATGACGCACTGGGGTGGCTGTGGAAGCTATTTGCTAAAAGAGAACAGATGTGGAGATATATAGGAGAGTGAATAGTAAGCCGTGGCCTGCTCAGTTGTTAGTTTCCTGTCTCATTTGCCTTCTAATGTCTGCTAAATATGACTCGGCATCTTAAGAAATATCCCTTTGCAGACTAAGAGAATATATTATTAAACTTAAAATGACATATGGCCTCGGGGCATAATAAATATTTTGAAAACAATTTGACTGAAAGTTGTTATTCAACAAGGCTTCCGCTCATTGAAATTATCCTGGCTTGCATCAGCGAACAGCTAACTATTAACTGTTTAACCCTCATCAATAATTTCAATGAGCGGAAGCCTTGTTGAATATTTTGAAAACTATTTGACTGAGTCGCAAACCAATTTTCAAGATGACCGCTGGTGGCTGGCAGCCATATTAAAATTCAGATTATCGTAACTTTCGCCAAGTTTTTTCACCAGACATAATCCAACCACCCTATGAAGTTCCAAAACGATCCAGTAAACGGCAACAGAGTTATCATCCAGAAATCAATTTTCAAGATGGCCGCTAGTGGTTGGCGACCATGTTGAATTTTGGATTATTTTAACTTTCGATAGGCTTCTTGCCCAGACCTAGTCGAACCACCCTATGAAGTTTCCAAGTGATCCAATAAATGGTTAAGGAGTTAGCATCTGGAAACCAATTTTCAAGAACTGCAGCCAATGGCTGGCGGCCATGTTGGATTTTGGATCATCGTCGATTTTGATCATTTCTTCCCAAGACCTAGTCCAACTACCTTATGAAGTTTCAAAGCGATCCGATAAACGGTAAATGAGTTATCATTTGGAAACTAACTTTCAAGAAGCTTCAAAGTGATGCAACAGAAACAGTTATCATCCAGAAACCATGCTGCTGCGCGTCCGGACCACGCCATCACATAATAAAAATTACATAGTCGAGTAATCGCAAACAATTTCTACTGCATAAAATATTCCAAAACCTACCTCTTAATTTACTCTTTAACGTGATCAATCATTTTTGAACATGTATCACTGGCAAATATCTGGAATGACTGGCTCAATGCTCGAACCAGGCAATTCCAGCGATACATTTCCAGAATTAGTTCTCTTGGCCTATGAATGGACATTGCTAACCACAATTGCAGCTTTCGTCATTTATGTCTGTTGTTACCACTATGTATGAGTAATTTGCAGACTGATTAATCGAGTAGTCACCATTATTCTTAAATAATCGAGCGTGATCACTTGAAGCAATAATCGCACAAGCTTATTTTCATAATCCCAATAGCTATTGGTAAGAAATATATCTTCCAAATGTTTATGTATCCGTGAAAAGACTGTGACATCAAGACATTTGGATGACAAATTGTCCTTGTCACCACGATGAACGATGGATCAAGGACAAATCACCATTGCATCCACGCTCACGAATGTGAGCTAAAATAAATACAATGACAGGTACAAGGATAGGGTATCGTAATCAAGTACATCACATGTAAGCTGACATCACAATCAAATTGCATAACATTTAAATGACGCATCTAGCATTCATGAACATTGAACAGTCAGTCTGTCAAGTGTATAAATTTCATGCCTTTATTATTTAATAAGCAATCATTTGAATATTTAAAAAACAAGAGACCCAAGGGCCTGTGATGCTCACCTGGACCATTAGACTCTGAACTATTTGCATTTAAATAGACATGATGGATAATTTTGGGAAAATCCAAGATGGCCATAAAACACAATTGAGCAATCAAATTCTCATTTGTTCTCTTGAAGCCTATCATCATCAGATCATTCCATCAAACTTTAGTTGAAATTGAGCCATTCATTAAATAGTAGTAGTGATTTAAGGCTTAGCTGGAAAATCTTTGAAACATCCAAGATGGTCGTCGAAAAAACTAACCAATTAAATTCCTGTATTCAATTTCGGAAGCATATGACCATAGGATCCTTCCAGCCAGGTTTCATTGATATCTGGCCATTGGTTAAGGAATAGAGTTTTAAAGGATTTCCGATTTTTTTTTTTGAAAATCCAAGATGCATGCTGAAAAAATTGGCTAATCAAATTTCTCATTAGAACTCTTGAAGCCTCTCACCATAGGATCATTTCACCCTAGTTTTGTTGAAATCTGGCCATTGATTAAGGAAGAGTAGTATTTTTAAGGATTTCTGGAAAATCCAAGATGGCCACAGGAAAATTTGCCCAATCAAAATTCTGCATACAAGTTCTGAAGCTTACCCGCATAGGGGCATTCCCGCTTGGTTTGGTCCAGATCGGCCAAGCGATTAATGAGTAGGCTTTTAGCAGATTTACAAAATTTCCTGAACGTCCAAGATGGTCACCGAAAAAATTGACCAATCAAATTCTGTATACAAGTTCTGAAGCCAACTGCCCTAGGGTCCATCTGAAATCGCCTAAGCAGTTAATGAAGAGTAGCATCGTCAATGATTTCCTGCTATTTCTTGGAAAATTCAAGATGGCCTCCCAAAAAATTTGACCAATAAAAATTCTGTATACAAATTAGATTGAAATCCGTTCAGCGGTTAATGAGTAGCGTTATTACAATTTTAGGTAAATTTGTCATAAAATCTCAAATTTTCACCCAAACTAGAGGCTATAACAATATGATTCTTCCAGCCAAATTTGGTTGAAATTGCCTAAGCGATTAATGAGGAGTAGCATTTTATACAAATTCCCATTTTTCGGAAAATCCAAAATGGCCACATCAAAATCAAGCTGTCAAAATTCTGTATATATTTTCTGAAGCGTACCGGCCTAGGGTTCTTTCAGCTTAGTTTGGTTGAAATCAGCTAAGCGGTTAATGAGAAGTAGCCGTTTAACCGATTCCCCAAAATATTCAGAAAATCCAAGATGGCTGCCGGAAAACTTGACCAAACTAAATTCTGTATACAAGTTCTTAAGGCTACCACCCTAGGCTCGTTCCAGCCAGTCTGGTTGAAATCATCCAAGCAGTTAATGAGGAGCAATATTTTAAACGCGTTCCCGCCATTTTTTCGGAAAATTCAAGATGGCCACCGAACAAATTGACCAATCAAAATTCTGTATACAAGCTCTGAAGTATACCACTTTAGGGTCCTTCCAGCCGAGTTTGCGTGAACTCGTTCAAGTGGTTAAGGGGTAGCCTTTTAACTGATTTACAGAGATTTTCTCGGTTATTGGCTCGATAACCGAGCCAGTCATTCAGTGGTAAATTTTCAAAAATAAGGACTGCAAAGGGATATTTTTTTTGTGAAAAAATTGAAATTTTCTTGAACAAATTTGATGGTTAAACGGTTACCTGATACTGTGACTCTCCTGTCATTTAAAACAGGACTGACAATTTACTGACTCTCCCGTCATTTAAAACAGGACTGATAATTTACTGACACAAAATAAACACTATTGAGACATACCTTAATTCCTATTTTTGGCGAATCTGCGGTTGACATTCCCGGTGATTTTAAACGTGAGGCAAGAGCATTCTCCTTCGTACTACTAGATGTGTCTATTGTGTTTTGTCGTTTGTTGGTGTATGCCGAGGATTGAGTGCCAGGCCCACTACCCGTCGTGCCTAGATTTGAAAATTAAACTCTCAACAATAAGTTATCTGTTCTTTAGCATGTCAGTGAAGTTAGAACAAACTAAAGCCACGATACAAGCACAGTTATTAAATACACAAAGACACAAACAGTACTTCACACATACAAAGTCAATCAAATCAAGAAAGGAAAATCTATTGGGGGGGGGGGGGGTTTAACCCCTTCATGGTGAAGACGGACAAAATCGGCATTTGCAGCAGTTGTCTATTTGCAGGTCAAGAGAATATGATTTTTGAAAATCTTTCTCTGGAGTAACTGGCTCGGAGAGATTTTCAAAACTAGTCTTCTGTTGGCCGGTAAATGGACATTCAATAAGCAAATAGTTTGATTTTCTTGAATAAGTTTTTAGCCATTAAACGGTTAACAAGATGCCACAATTCACTCATTAACAGCTCTAAATACTGGCATGATGTAGCACAGAAACAGCGTATCATCATTCTCCATCGAAGCCAATAATTTAGCAAAGCAACAATTCTTTGGACATAACTCTGATCGAGAGTGGACAGATATGATTTTCTTAATGCAAATATTAGATACTTATAGGATCAATAGAATTTCATATGTGGTATAAATTTATGATGCTCCAAAAATAACTAAGCGTGTTCTCTAAATGCCTTAGTGTTGATTCCAATTGGAGAATACATGAACAGCATAATCCTAACCACAGTCTTCTCATAAAGTATTGATGTACCAAATTTGATGCAAATCCAGCAAGACATTCTAAAGTTATACTCTGGTAAGAAAAACAAGAGGTCAAGGCACCTGTATCGCCCAACTAGAACATAGTCATTTCAACTAGGCCATCGCCTATAAGGAGAACCATAAGGCCTTGGCTAGAACTGCCACAAGAATAATGATGTGTTCTACCAAATTTGGTTAAAAATCGGTCCAGTGGTTTGAGAAAACATTCTAAATATCCCATTGCTTTACTATGGGGTTTTTTGGCATAATAAAAATCCAAGATGGCTGCCAACTGTGAATCTGTTTAAATCCGAGTGTTTTGTAAGTGGCAAATTTGAAATCAACATACCCAAATACCTAAACAAAACTAATTTCGGCTTCAATATCCATCAAATAAAAAATTTCAATATAGCCACCAAAATCTGACTAGTCAATGGTGGCCATGTTTTTTTACATATCAACTTCCCGTGAACAAGTTTAGATGTCCCCTAGTCCCTAATTATCTTTCAAATTTTGGTATTTTGCCTGGTCCATTCAGCGATTCTGGAGAAACCATTTTTGCACAAACTAGGTAATCCAAGATGGTCCATGAAACAATATAGCAATTAAGTTCCCTCAAACAAGCCTAGTTCAGCTTCTGCCCCAGATGATCCTTCATGAGTTTCCAATCCATTCCCCAAGCGGACTCAGTTTCATTAAGTTTCTAAAAATCAAGCAAACTTGGATCTCTATGCCCTAAGGATGCTTCTTGACAAATAAAATTGAGATCAGCGCCGTGGTTCATGAGAAAACATTTTAAATTGGTGGGAAAATGATGGCTGCCAAACCATTTATCCGACTGTTTCAAGTGGGAAATTTGAAATCAGCAAACCCAAAAAACTATAGAAAACAATTTCCGCTTCAAAGCGCATTAAATAAGAAAATTTAAAATGGCCGCCAAGCACGCAACACTTTGATCATCATTTTGATTGGTCCACGTTGATCACATTTTTGGATGTTTTAAATTTCCTTGAACAAACATTAATGACTATTAGTCCCTAATTACAACTTCCAAATTTTGGCCCAATCCATTCAAACTCACGTTTCTAAGAATCGGCCAAAAAACGGGGCCTCTACATGTATTTCTCAGCTGAAACATGTGAACATTTTGATGGACATTAAAATACTTCTGTATAATGTAAATGTAAAGTTCAAATGTAAACATTTTGCTAGGAAACAAAAATATGGAGGTCCGAAATGGTTGGATTTGGGTTCAAAGTTAATAAATTTGGGTCCAAGACAAATTATGAGGCCATGATTGCTACTGATCCGATCAGCCAATCATAGAATTGAAGCCTCCAACTTATTCAAGGAAATTTCAATTTTCTCAATGAAAATGACAATTTGCAGACCAAGAAGACGATTATGGAAAATTTACCACTGGAATGACTGGCTCAGATATCAAGCCAGGCATTCCAGTGGTAAATTTCCAAAAATAGTTTTCTCTTGGTCTGCAAATGGACATTTCGCAAGACCACTACAGAGGCTGATATGGCTGTTAAATTACTAATCAGATTTTCTTGAATAAACTTGGTTCCGTTCTTGCAATAGAATGAAGCTACTCGAGCTGTATGTAAATCTCAATGCAGTTTTGGAGGTCTTTATCAAAGGTGTTTCTAGAAATAAACCGAAATCCAAGAACGCGGTAAACCAAATCGACCAATCAACTTCGTTTGAATCTGATCAATTAATCTGGTTTAAGTCTCAAAATTGGTAGCTAGCTGTCAGCAAAATCCTGGTCACCATTCTTGCTGTCAAAATCCATCAGCTAACGGATGCTCAATTTGTATTGGTTCATTGCATAAGTCTCGCTCTAGATAAAGTTTCTTGTATCTCAAATCAATCGGGCAGGCGGTTTTTGGAGGTAAATAAATGTTTGTAAAAATAGCGCAAAAAACCCCAAGATTGTCACCTCTCAAATTGATCACCAATCAGCTTCATTCTGTCATTTGAACCATCTTGGATCGCCTTGCCCTAAGGATGCTTCCTGCTACATTTAATCAGGGAAATCAGCCTAGTGGTTCTTGAGAAGGCGGTTAAAGGAAAAGGTTGATAAGCACAGATGACAGCCAGACAACAGCTGGTTGGCATGGCCTAAGGTCCCATGTCCTTTAAGAGCAGGTGAGATAACAACACATGGAGGTACAAACACCAGGAGACACAAACCATGCCTAATTCATTGCCCATGTCACCTCACATCACCTGTATTGTTATGTTATAACCATACAAACCTGCCTAATTCTCATTGCCCATGTCACCTCACATTACCTGTATTGTTATATTATAAGCATACACGAACCATGTCTAATTCTCATTGTCCATGTCACCTCACACTACCTGTATTATCATATTATAACCATACACAAACTATCCCCCATATTTTGTGTATGCAACATTATTTTTCAAAGGTGCTTTAAATAATAATTCTTAGTAAAGTATAAAGGTTTATAAGATAATTGAAGAGATATTTATACAAGGATTGTTTATACACTAAATGTGTGTTAGTTTGGTTAGTGTTACATGCAAGCTCACAGCGTTATGTGTTCTGGTTAGCTACAAGCATTAGAGCATCTAGAAAGCAATAGGGTACATGTACACGCACACGCTCACTCCATGGCTCACTTCATAAACTAATAGCAAGTTTTATCACCCAATCTCACTTTTCTCATTTACGCTTAAAGTGAAGTTGCAAAGAAATAACAAAATGTTGGTCGCGATTATTCTATTGGATATTTTAAAAATAAATTGACTGGCAGCAACAGGTTCCAGCCAAATTAATTTCAAAACATTCACCACCATTTCTTGTATAGTTCTCTTGAAAGTACGACACTGGCAATGTCACCTGTGAAAAGGTTAAATTTCCTCAAATTAAAGGAAAGGTGAAGGGAACAGGCAAATGTTGATTGATGAACCCATATAGCAATAAAACTATGATCAGCAGTAAAATAGACGATAAATCAGAATAACTTGGAATAAAACAATGTTTCTAAGCATTATTTAGCTACCTAATCAGAGCAGGCATTTTGTCCATATTGGAACCAATCAGCGGTTGGACATATTCGGGAAATACTTCTATTTTGAAAGCAACTTCACTGGAAGTTATTGCCAACAGCAGCTACTGTACAGGGTGGGAATGTCTGGGCATTGTCCTAACACACTATGATGCTTAGCTCCACTGGTGGCACTAATTCACCTTTGCATTTAAATAGACATGATGGATGATTTTCGGAAAATCCAAGACGACCACCAAAAAATTGCCCAATCAAGATTCTCGTTTAATATGTTGAAGCATACAGTCCTAGGATCATTTCACCCAAGTTTTGTTGAAATCGGGTTATTGATTGAAGGAAGCGGTACCATTTTTAAATGGTTCCGGAAAATTTCAGAAAATCAGATTTCTGCCATACCATTGACCTATCGAAATTCCAAATAGAATTTTTAGAGGCTACGATAATAGGATCCTTCCAGCCAAAATTGGTTGAAATTGCCCAAGAGATTCATGAGGAGTAGCATTTTATATGAATTCCCATTTATCGGAAAACCCAAAATGGCTACCATCAAAGTCAACCCGTCAAAATTCTGTATACAAGTTCTGAAACCTACGGGCCCAGGGTTCTTCCAACTGAGTTTGGTTGAAATCGGCCAAGCGGTTAACCCGTAGCACACTTATGTCAATATTCTATCTTTTACGGCGTCAATAGCAAAGAAACTATACATTTTTCAACAATTTTGTTGGAATATGTTGTTGTCTACGACAGTACCATCTTCCACCAAATTTGTTGAAAATAAACACCAGTTCATCTTTTACCCTAATTTGAAAATTAAAAATTTTGACATTAGAGTGGTAAGGGTTAATGAGGACTAGCCTTTTATCTGATTTCCCAAAATATTCAGAAAATCCAAAATGGCTGTCGGAAAAATTAACCAATCAAATTTCTATATGCAACTTCTAAAGCCTACCGCCCTAGGCTCATTCCAGCCAGTCTGGTTGAAATCGGCCAAGTAGTTACTGAGTAGACCATTTTCAGCCATTTTTTTCGGAAAATTCAAGATGGCCACCGAATAAATTCACCAATCAAAATTCTATATACAAGCTCTGAAGCATAGCACTTTAGGGTCCTTCCAGCTGAGTTTGCTTGAACTCATTCAAGCGGTTAATGAGGATAGCCTTTTAACTGATTTCCCAAAATTTTCAGAAAATCCAAGATGGCCACCGGAACAATGGATCAATCAAAATTCTGTATACAAGTTCTGAAATCTACTAGGCTAGTATCCGTCCGGCCAAGTCTGGTTGAAATTCCCCAAGCATTTACTGAGTAGCGTTTTAAACGATTTCCCATTTTTCAGAAAATCCAAGATGGTTGCCAGAAAAATTGACTAATCAAAATTCTGTAGTTTGATTGAAATTGGCCCAGTGGTTATCGAGAAAATCCAAGATGGCCACAGGAAAAATTGACCAATAAAAATTATGTATACACGTTCTGAAACATACCAGCGTACTATCCTGCCAGCTAAGTCTGCTTGAAACTGTTCAAGTAGTTAATGAGGAGTAGCATTTTAAATGATTTCACCCAACTTTTTTGGAAAATTCAAGATGGCCACCAAAAAAAATTGACCAATCAAAATTCTGTATATAAGTTCTGAAGCCTAAACCCCTAAGAGTCTTATTATGGTCATTTACATGTTTTTACATAAACTATACTGGTTTATCTTAGCTTCGGTACTGGTGATCGCAGTCTCCTTGTTTACTGTATGGTGTTACCAATCCACAACATTGACCAGTTTGCTTTTCCTATTCATTAAGCACTTTTCTTTACAATTTTCAATCCAGTTTAATAATTGTTCATTTCTTTCAAAACAGTATTTACCTACAA
The DNA here is from genome assembly GCA_034401795.1 of Chaetoderma sp. LZ-2023a. Lineage (NCBI taxonomy): Eukaryota > Metazoa > Mollusca > Caudofoveata > Chaetodermatida > Chaetodermatidae > Chaetoderma > Chaetoderma sp. LZ-2023a. The sequence continues at coordinate 147,376,669 of CM067373.1, read as the reverse complement.
TCAACAACCACACAGAACATTTCATCTTACAGATAAAATGCATATAAGGAGAAAATAATTCTTTTGATTAAATGAACCATCTGCACATCTTTAAGGTAATAACTTATTAATTACTGTATTTGACATATGAAGGGCAGTACTAGTAATAAAGAATTTAATAATGGTTCTCAATACGCAAATGGAAAATACTACGAATAATACACTAAATATGCGACAAATCTACAATACAACTCAGATCTAACTTAACATGTTTCCAAAACAAAATACATGTAAACCATACTGTTGACTACTTTGAATATAATGGCCTGGAAGACACTAATGCCTAAGCAGCGTTGCTACAGGTTTGGCAAAATGAAAACCAAGAACTATTTAAGCAGTTTTCAACGACCATGTCTCATTTTTAAGGACTATTTTCACATCCGAGACAACAAAATGTCAGGTGAATGCCCAATTTGGAGTTCACAGTACAGCTCACAAATAACTTAACAAATTTACAAAACAAAATAAAACGTGCTGATGAATATTTTGAACACACCTGTAACTGGATTGGAAGACATTGCTATGTAAGGTTACAATGTCTTCCAATCCAGTTATGTTCAAAATATTCTTACTAACATGTTTTGGAAACATTATAACTTATTTCTGAGCTGTACTGTCATCTGAAATTGAAGAAGCCAGTCCTGAATATCAGATACAATTTAATGCTTATTTTGTTGAATATTTTGAAACTAATTCGACTGGGAGCAACAGCTGTTGCTCCCATTGCAAATTAGTTTCAAAGAATGTAACAGCTTACTGTATGATTATCTTAACATTTGTATTCTGGGAATTCAGGGTTCAAAGGGTTAAGCCTACTGACTAAGATCAACCATCAAACTCTAAACTTCTGCTTAATATATGTCCATTTGCAGGACTATCTAGTGCTAAGTGAATAGCGGGAACTAGCCTGTTCGCTAGATGACTTTCATGTTATAACAATTTGCGATCTTTAATAACGTATCGTCGCTTCAATCATATGCCGGCCATGAAAATTATAAGATAGCATTAACAGTTAGACAATTTAAACAAACTGCATTAGATGATCGATAATGATGAATTTCCGCGAAGACAAAATGGCGATTTTGTTTACACACACGCTAGTCTTAAATGTACCGAGAAGAATTTGTTCTTACAGTATGTAGGAGTACCTGTACAGAAACAACAGCTTTTCGCGCTAGCTAGCATAGGAAGACATGTTCCCGGTCCTGTTCTAACGCTCATGGTTTTCTACTTGTTCTCGCTGAGCGAGAGCCTGTTCAACTCTGTTGGCAAATGGCTACTATATAACAATACAGCTGGGAGACCAGTTCCTGGGCAACCGAAAGGTGCCCTGAGGCGGCTTTGTGTAACTATAAGGGCATATATCATTTAGTCAAATTCAATGGGTTTTCAAGCACTTTTCAAGGTGCCCCCAAATTCAAGTAAATTGTCAAAGCAAGGGCTGATATTCAAACACTTGATTTTTGTGCAAACCCTGCCATGGCAGCAATGTCTTCCAATCCAATTATATTCAAAACATTCAGCACATTTCTTACAGGTTTCAGTTTTTGTTTTGGGAACACACAAACTCATTTATGAGCTGCACTGTACAGGATATCTGTCCACCCCTTATGACCCATCAAGCAATGTACCTGAGCTAGCACACAGAACCACACATACACAACAAGAGGCCCAAGGGGCCTGTTATCGCTCACCTGGACCATAGGCATTTCAACTAGAATGCTCTTTATAAACCGTTTATCCGACAGTTTCGAAAATTGCAAATTTGAGATTAGAATACCCAAACACATAAAACCAATTTCGGCCTCAAAATCCATCAAATAAAAAAATCCAATATGGATGCCAAACATGCTTTATTTTAATTGACCCATGGTGCCCAGGTTTTTTGACGGATCAACTTCCCTTGAACAAACTTTAATGGCCCATAGTCCCTAATTATATTTGCTAAATTTTGGCCCGATCCCTTCAGCGGGTCTGGAAAAGAAGTCCTTCTCGCCATAACTAGGTCAAGCAAGATAGCCACCGAACCATTTGACCAATCAAGTTCCCTTGAACAAACTTGGTTCAGCTCTTGCCCTAAATCATATTTCATCAGGTTTGCATCAAATCCCATAAGCGGTTTCAGAGAAGATTTTTAGACGTTTCAAAAAATCCGCCAAATCCAAGATGGTCACCGGCCCAATTGGCCGACCGGCTTCATTTGAACAAACTTGAATCTCTATGCCCTAAGGATGCTTCCTGCCAAATATAATTAAATCGGCCCAGTAGTTCTCAAGAAGAAAACATTTTAAATTTCCCATTGCTTTAGTATTGGAACTTTTGGCGGGAAAATGATCCAAGATGGCCACACCAAACCGTTTATCCGACAGTTTCGAAAATTTGAAATCTGAGCTCAGAATACCCCCAAAACACACACGAAAGCAATTTCGGCCTCAAAATCCTTCAAATAAAAAAATCCAATTTGGCCGCCAAACATGCTATATTGTGATTGGCCCATGGCGGCCATGTTTTTTGATGGATTAACTTCTCTTGAACTAAATTTAATGGCCCTTAGGCCCTAATCATATCGGCTAAATTTTGGCCCGATCCCTTCAGCGGTTCTGGAGAAGTCATTTTCGCTACAACTAGGTCAAGCAAGATGGCCGCCAAACCATTTGACAAAGTTGGTTCAGCACTTGCCCTAAATCATATTTCATGAGATTTGCATCAATCCCCTAAGCGGTTTCGGAGAAGATTTTTAGACATTTCCTAAAATCGGCCTAAATCCAAGATGGTCGCTGGCCAAATTGGCCGATCAGATTCATTTGAACAAACTTGGATCCCTATGCCCTAAGGACATGCCAAATATGATTGATATGCCAGATGACGGACAGTCGCCATGGCATAAGCTCACTTGGCCTTTCAGGCCAGGTGAGCTAATAATGTGGTAAACAGGAGCCTAAAACAACTACGTAACAAAATCTTATCATCTTACATTAGGCAAGTGCATAGAATCTCGATACTTCAGAAGCACACTTATATAACCTCACTAACACACTAAAAACACATGTCTAATCAATTAAATCTAGACGATATGCAATCTATTAATTGCTATGATGACAGTACGAGACAGCCATGAAGACACAATACCTGAATTAGAGCACAGTAGGTATTCTAACACAACACACACACACACACACACGCACACGCACACGCACACGCACATGCAGTCTTCAGTGCATTTGAATAAGCTCGTATATATATATTGATTTCAAAATAAATACTAGAATTTTAATGACGAAGAGAAACGAAATAGTGATTTAGTGACCATTGCATCACAGAGGATACACTCACACCAGCCTGAGCTAAATTTGCCTGTAATATTGCATGAACCATAATAGGTACATGTACAGCACTTCTGATGCACAAATTTGAATTGGAAACCAATTTCTCAGTCAATCATATGGTGTCATAATCAATTACGTCATGAATGACTCCACTTAGTCCATCATTAACGTTTAATAGCATGTCAAGTTGAATGAATTGTATGTCTTTCATTTTTGTCTTTACTATTTAATAAACATTCTGGCCAAGAGAAGTCGGTTTTTAAAACTTACAAATGGAATGACTGGCTTGACTATCGAACCAATCACTCCAGTGGTAAGGATTTTGACCATTACAAGGTTAAATACTCGCTCTATGCGCTACCTTAATGAGCCATTCAAATGCACCGTGGTGTATACTAAACGACAGACAAGCGCTGCTAGGATAAAGCGTGCTAACCAGTGGTAGTATGCTCCCCACCATGACTGAAGCGACGGTGATTTTTCTGGCCACCAGTAGCGGACTGACTTCGAACTACTTTAGTGGGCGACTGGTTGATATTGGTGTTGTGCTCGCTGTTCGGCCGATTACTCCCCGTCAAATGCTTCAGGGACTGGCTGCTACCAGAGCGATCACTTCCATCCAACTGCTGCAAGAGAATAACACACAAAACAAGATAGTATTACTGCAATTCAGAAATACTCGCATAAAAACAAGATAGTATTACTGCAATTCAGAAATACTCGCACAAAAACAAGATGGTATTACTGCAATTCAGAAATACTCGCATAAAAACAAGATAGTATTACTGCAATTCAGAAATACTCGCATAAAAACAAGATAGTATTACTGCAATTCAGAAATACTCGCATAAAAACAAGATAGTATTACTGCAATTCAGAAATACTCGCACAAAAACAAGATAGTATTACTGCAATTCAGAAATACTCACACAAAAACAAGATAGTATTACTGCAATTCAGAAATACTCGCACAAAAACAAGATAGTATTACTGCAATTCAGAAATACTCACATAAAAACAAATTTCGTCAAAAAATATCCCTTTAACAGTTTAAAGATTACAGACCCTCAAAGGTTGATGTATATGTAAGGGATATTCTGTTGAATATTTTGCTACTATTTTGACTGGCAGCTGTAGCTTGCTTGCTGCCAGCAACAGATTCCAGTCAAATCAGTTTCAAAATATTCATCAGGTTACCTGTACAGTTGTCTAAACAACTGAGACGGCAATTTCTGGAGCTAAAGATTTAACTAGACAAACTGGTTATTATAATTCTCTCGAGTAAAATTAAATTTGCACCTTACTAAACTATTTTTGAAAATTTAACACTGGAATGACTGGCTCAGTTAGCGAGCCTCTCATTCCATGGAGCGGTACACCTTAAAATATTATTCACTCAGCCTACTAATAGGTATTTCTTAGAGAATTTTGGGCCATTTTTTCAATCAGGCTTAATGTTCATCATGTTGATGGATTTCGGATTATCATCGATTTCGATAGGTTTCTTCTCCAGCCATAGTCCAAGATCCCTATGAAGTTTCAACGCAATGCGATAAATTTAACGGAGCTCACATCAAGAAACCAATTTTTAAGATCGCCGCCAGTGGCTGTCTGCCATCTTGGATTTTGGATCATCATCGATTTCGCTATGTTTCGTATCCAAACACCCATGAGTTATCGTCAATTTCTATGGGTTTCTTCCCCAGACTTAATCCAGCCAACCTATCAAGTTTCAAAGCGAACTGATAACCGGTAAAAGAGTTATCATCTGGAGACAACTCTGCCACCCGCCTGCCTCACCGACGTCATCACATAATACCATCCCGCACCTCACTTCTCCAACCACTTTTGGCATGGTATAAAAAGTAGCATGCATACGGGGGCATGTGACTGCTAGAGCGCCATGTCCGTAGCAATTTTCACATGACTGCAGGAGGGCATGCGCTACGTTACACCACTGGCCTCTAATATGTGCTGAGAAATACAATTTCGAATGCAAGTTTAAAACTTTCCGAGAGAGTGTGGATAAGAAAATTAGGCTTGGGCGATTAAATCAAAAATCGCGATTATGTTTTAAATCGTGAATTTATATGATTAAAAAGTAAATAATCGAATAATCGTGAATATTTTCTATTGCATAAACTATTTCAAAACCTAACTTTCAATTAATTTTTAATGCGATTGGTCATGAAAAATTGCATTTTGCTTAGTGAATGTATGTCCATTTGCAGGGCAAGAAGACTATTTTTGAAAATGTATTACTGGAATGCCTGGCTCTCCAAACACCATTGCAATTTTTGTCATTGATATTCTTTTGTTGTTATTTTTGCTAATCTGTACCCAAGCTGATTAATCGAGTAATCACGATTATTTTTTAACAATCTGTCGCAATCACTCAACGCAATAATCGTACAAGCCTAAAGAAAATGTTGACAAATGTTCATTCTTTGAAGGAAAGCAACTCCCTGCTGATATGAATGACAGGACTGGGTATTTAATGAATCTGGCGAGTAGGGACAGCTTCTGCCGAAAATAAATCATGATACCGCGTCTACACATAATAGATCTGCTGCGACATACTGTGATGATAAGCTTAAAACTCTACAAGATATCGATAGGGCAAGAAAATTTTAACAAATTTTAGTTCTTTCAACGGTGATAATTCTAAAGGATATGGTCAGATTTTTCCCCAATTGAGTCATACAAATTTCAGTATTAATGAGGCATCATAATGTCATGGAATGAATGGTAACTACAGAACTCCATTATTATAGAAGACTTGTCAATAACACGCCTTGACACTCAACAAACTCTCATCAGGTGATAGGATGTGTAAGAAACAAATCTAACTGCTGCTAACTACTAATCGAGGTACCTGATCTATTAGCCAAGTATATGCCAAAATGTATGACAGCATACTCGATGGAAATTTCCAGTTTTAGCTATGCCCCACCCATCTCTACCGAAGCTCCACTCACACCTCGCTCGTGTTGGGAATCGCTGCACTCTCTGAATCACAATTTCCAGAAAACTGTACAGGTTAGCTGTTGAACATTCTGAAACTAATTTCACTGGGTGGTTGCTGCCTAAGGTACCCAAAAGCGCCAAGCTAAATCAGTTTTAAAATATTCAACAGCATGTTTATTAAACAGCAGACATATAATTCGTATGTGTCACACTATTAAGTGTTTAAGACGGACTAAATCGAGTCAATCATGCTGTAAATGATTGTCACATCATCCTACATGCCACGTAGTTGATTATGATGGATGGATACACTGGAAAGGTCAATTACCGCATATGTACTCTAATGTCACAGTACATAATGACTGACGTATCTAGTAGCTCTGCCATGAATGGATGAATTGTATGTCTACTATTTAAACGTCTAACAGCCGACATTTTGCAGACGGCATATTCCAAAGAGTATATCTCTGAACCTGGTAAATATTTTGAAAACAATTTGACTGAGTTGTTGGTGGCTGGCTAAGCCACCAACAACATTCAGTCAGTGTTTTCAAAATATTCAGTATGTCAAGCTTTTGCTCACTGAAATTATTGTCTGGTGGCTTGCAGCACAGAGCGATAACAAATTCTGTTGAATATTTTGAATCTAATTTGACTGGTCGCAGTTACTACCATAGGCAGCAACAGCATCCAGTCAAATTAGATTCAAAATATTCAACAGCTTACCTCTAGTTACCTTGAAATTCAGAGAATTCAGGATTCAATGATAGCTAGATCTGAGTGAGGCATTCAGAACTAGGCGGGGCATAGCTAGATCTGAGTGGGGCATCCAGAACTAGGTGGGGCATTGTTAGATATGAGTGGGGCATCCAGAACTAGGTGGGGCATAGCTAGATCTGAGTGGGGCATCCAGAACTAGGTGGGGAATAGCTAGATCTGAGTGGGGCATCCAGAACTAGGTGGGGAATAGTTAGATCTGAGTGGGGCATCCAGAACCAGGTGGGGAATAGCAAGATCTGAGTGGGGCATCCAGAACTAGGTGGGCCATAGCTAGATCTGAGTGGGGCATCCAGAACTAGGTGGTGAATAGCAAGATTTGAGTGGGGCATCCAGAACTAGGTGGGCCATAGCTAGATCTGAGTGGGGCATCCAGAACCAGGTGGGGAATAGCAAGATCTGAGTGGGGCATCCAGAACTAGGTGGGCCATAGCTAGATCTGAGTGGGGCATCCAGAACGAGGTGGGGAATAGCAAGATCTGAGTGGGGCCTCCAGAACTAGGTGGGGAATAGCAATATCTGAGTGGGGCATCCAGAACTAGGTGGGGCATAGCAAGATCTGAGTGAGGAATCCAGAACGAGGTGGGGAATAGCAAGATCTGAGTGGGGCATCCAGAACTAGGTATGGTATAGCTAGATCTGAGTGGGGCATCCAGAACTAGGTGGGGGCATTGCTAGATCTGAGTGGGGCATTCAGAACTAGGTGGGGAATAGCAAGATGAGTGGGGCATCCAGAACTAGGTGGTGAACAGCTAGATCTGAGTGGGGCATCCAGAACTAGGTGGTGAATAGCTAGATCTGAGTGGGGCATCCAGAATTAGGTGGGAAATAGCAAGATCTTAGTGGGGCATTCAGAACTAGGTGGGGCATAGCTAGATCTGAGTGGGGCATCCAGAACTAGGTGGGCATAGCTAGATCTGGGTGGGGCATCCAGAACTAGATGAGGCATAGCTAGAGCTGAGCTGGGCACAGCTAGAACTGGACAGGGCACAGTTAGAACAAGGTGGTGAATAGCAAGATCTGAGTGGGGCATCCAGAACTAGGTGGGGAATAGCAAGATCTGAGTGGGGCATCCAGAACTAGGTGGGGCGTAGCTAGATCTGGGCTGGGCATAGCTAGAACTGGGCGGGGCACAGCTAGAACTAGGTGGGGCATAGCTAGATCTGAGCTGGGCATCCAGAACTAGGTGGGGCATAGCTAGATCTGAGCTGGGCATAGCTAGAACTGGGCAGGCCACATCTAGAACTGGGCATGGCATAGCTAGAGATGAATGCCTCTATTCTCTGTTTCATGACGAAGAATGTCAATCTTACCTCACCCAACATCCGTAAGAGAAGTAGATATGTAGCATGGATATCATCAAACTTCTGTTGCACCAACGATTCTTCAATTTCTTTTCTAGCGTAACCCATATTCAACATGATCTCTGTTAGAAAATGTAAGAATACACAAAATTACGACTCACAAAATTTCACTCACAATTCATTCATGCAGGAAATTCAAACAATAAAGGATTTCATTCTGAAAAAATATCTACCGTTAAATTTAATCAATATTGAAAATAATATTAATAAACATACGAATCCTTTAATGGTCAAGATTTGTATTTAAAAAAACACCCAGAAATTTGTGTTTAATAAATGTCCATTTACATGTTTAGAAAAATGACTGTTTTAGAAATATTACTACTGGAATGACTGGCACTGTTATCAAGATAATCATTTCAGTAGTAATATTTCGAAAATAGTCTCCTCTTGACCTGCAAATGAACATTTCTCAAGACGACTGTAAAAGCTAATTTTGGCTGGCTTGGTAATTATAGGACCAATGAATGGATGGAATTTCAAATTAAAAATATTTTCACCCCAAAACAACAAGAACAAATAAATGTACCAAAATATATTTTCATCTTCAAAGAATGTGACATTATAAAGTTAAAACTCGCAAATCATGGTAAATTTTCAATATAAAACAAGCATTCTGTAAGTATTGCTTTGCAATACATGTCCCCTACCTAGTGATATAAATCTTTAGAGATTAAGCGTCAAAAACTCCATTAAAAATTGACAGAAGCAGCTGAAACTCGAACTTGCTCTGTAATTTCTCATAACAAAGCAATGTACCAATTCTCAGTTGAATATCTCGAAGTGATGCGGAAAAAATTGTGGAAAACTAATATGTGTTTCATAAGTCAAAAAGGGGGAAAATTGATGAAAATGTCTGAAACTAAAAGCTGCTCTATAACGCCCTATAATAAAGCAACCTACCAATTCTCATTTGAATCCCTTGAAATAGTGCGGAAAAAGAGTGCGGAAAACAGAGTTTTCGTATTTCATAAGTCAAAAGGAGACATAACTCCATCAAAATTGACGCTAACTCCTGAAACTGGAACATGCTCTGTAGTTTCTGTAACTCCCTATAATAAAGCAAGCTACCAATTCTCAGTTGAATCCCTTGAAGGACTGAGATAGTGTGGAAAACGGATATTTTTTGTATTTCTTAGGTCGAAAGGGGGCATAACTCCATCAAAAACTGACGCATACGCCTGAAACTCGAACTTGGTCTGTAACTTCTCATAACAAAGCAATGTACCAATTCTCAGTATCATATCTTGAGACTGCGACAAAAAGTGTGGAAAAACAACTATGACAGATGGACAGACAGACGGACAGATGGAGTGCAAAGCTATAGTCCCACAGGTTTTACCGGTAGGGGACTAATGTCTGGAAGATTTCTTGTGGACATATACGTATTCTAACTTATGTGAAGACTGCATGATGTCACACATCCAATTTTTCCTATGAAAGATTTGAATAAGTAAGTTTAGAATGGCCTAAGTATCTACAGTACAACTCATAAATAAGGTACCCCGTTTCCAAAATAAGAACATTAAACATGTCAGTTAACACAAGCTTGCACATGATATAAGACATGTTCTGTATAAATATTTAGAATGTAATTGGATTGGAGGATATTGCTGCCTGATCCATTTACATTCAGAATATTCAACAGCCGGTTTTATTTTATTTTGGAAGCATTGTTAGTTATTTCTGAGATGCATTGTAGCCACCAGTGATTATGACCTTAGGGACATTATACATTATCCTTTACGAGGAACATTACCCAACTAAAGAATGACATATCAGTACAGAATATCAATTATATTGTTAGACAATATATAGAAAATATTGAGTACCTAGTATTCCAACCAGCAATACGCAAAAACCTAGATCTTCAAAGTTCAAATTATCTCTTTCTACATTCACAGTTCTGTCATGTGTCTGCTGCTGTCACTGAGGCCTTGAAACATTTATTCTTGAGTAGGAAATCAAATATAAGCTAGAGTTGTCACAGACATTGCTAATATTATTCAGGCAGCAGTACTGTTAAAAATACAAGCACCGTTGTAGTAGAAATGATTATCCAGCCCAGTTCTGGATGCCAAAATTTGGGAATTTGGGTGATGTAATTTTGCACAATAAAATGAATCCTGCAAACTGTATAAAACTGATTACATTAGGTGCACGTTTTCAGCATTAGCTTAGGCTACTCCATCATATATTAAAATCTTTAGTGGTCAAAATTGGTCCAGATAAATGCAATCTTTGCATAGAGAGAAATATGGGAGAAATTAGGGAATTTGCATGATACAAATTGAAGGCTATTTTAAAAAATTTGCAACTGAAATGACTAGCTCGGTTATCGAGCCAGCCATTACAGTAGTATACTTTTTTAAATAGACTTCTGTTGACAGGAGAATCGAGATTTCTAAACGGTGAGCGTTACCATTAATGTGTCAATAGTGAAATCATTATCTCAACGAAAGTAGTACGGCAAATATGACCTATATGATGAACTTGACATGCTACTTTCTCAACTACAGCCTTACACGATATCAAACCACTCCAAAAATTCATAATTTATACTCTAAGGAATATTGCTTTTTAAACTTAACGCTTAAGAGGATGACTTGCTAAACTATTCAATGGTCAAGTCGGTCAAGTAACGCCTTCTGCAGTGGTTAGCAGGAATGTCCATTTGCAGGATAACGGACAACTGTTAATTTATTACTGGAAAGCGTGACTCGGCGATAATCAAGCCAGTCATTCCTGTGATCAAGTCTCATAAATAGACTTCTCTTGGCCTGCAAATGGACATTCACTAAGGACAAGCTTCGCCAGTCTTAACGAGTAAAAGAATGATCAGCAGTCATTTAACTTTTCATCAACAAATCCTGGGAAAGTATATTCTTTAAGATATAAAACTTATTCTGTTGAATATTTTGAAATTAATACGACTGGAATCCGTTGCTGCATAAGGCAAGCAATAACTTCCAACCAAATCAATTTCAAAATATTCAACAGTTTTCCTATATGGTTGCCTTAAAAATGGTATTATGGGGAATTCATTAGCGAATCGGTTAACAGATAAACTATGTTTGAACCCTCTTCAGAGTGAATGCCAGGTAACATAACGGATTTGACTATTTATTGAAGCACATATAAACAGACCACTGCACCACACTGACCATGCAATAATATCACAGTATAATAATATACAACACTAACATATCTCATTCATCATGGTATATATACATATATATTCACAAATCTGACTATAGCGGTCATGAGCTTAAGCTGACACACACACACACACACACACACACACACACACACACATATAAAACATTACGCTAGCAGATTTTATTCCAGCAAAACAATCAATACTTAAAGCATAACCACCATCATAATTGTAAACTAATTTATTAGAAAGAAATGTTGGAGAAAATTGTCTATTCAGAGGGTCTGCAGATATACAAAATATGCTATAATCATTCACCTTTGCACTGCTGAATATTCAGCTTTCAATCCTCATCTCTGCTTAGCAACAAAATAAGATAACTATCTAATTGCTGTACATTCTGGTAATGATACAATCCATCTTAGAAATAACTTAACATGTGTTCAAAACAAATTAAATGTAGTACTGTTGAATATTTTTAACATAATTGGACTGGAAAATCTTCAAAATTTTTCTAACTACGTGTAACATGTGTTTGTTAAGTTATTTTTTAGCTGTACTGCATTGCTTAAACCTGTTGCTGTCTAAGACACTAACAATTTTAGTCAGGCATCATATTGCATACAATATGGTCCTGTGGGAATTTTGTGATGAAAGCAAGCCACTAGTCTATGTGTATTAAGGAGGCTTTAGGGAACAGGAAAATATATGTTGGCAGTCTGGGAATTTGTTTGGTCATAGTAAAAGATTCTTTCAGAATGGACCTAAACATACTAACCGAATACATTCATCCATTAATTTTTGTGCATTTTATTTTATCCAGTGACAATGGCATGCTTATCAGAAAATTTGGTTCTAACATGAATTTTCACACTATAATCTGTGGTTACCATGCATTTGAACATGACGTGTGTGCCCTACACTGTTCTGGTGTCAAGAATTGGATCACTCAGTGTAAATGATCCTCGAAACTGTACATTTACTGTTACTTGTTGCGCTTTGCTTTAAAACAGGCGTGAATGGTGTTCAGGTCAATTTGAACAGGAGCATGTACACTTTGCACATTGTAGATATATAGTCAAGCCTGCTCATGCAACCACCTACCTTTTTGGTGCCAAAAAATGGCAGTTCATTTTCATATGGTCGACATACCACATGTATTGAATAAGCACTATTTTGTGGGCTCTTTCGACCATACACGATGAACAGCCACTATTTTGTGGGCTCCAAAATGCTACTACACTACTGCTATGGCTATTTATCAGTGTAGTGACCCTAATGATGCGGTATCAAGGCTGGAGCTAACAAGTCCAGCACTGAAATATTCAATAATAATTGCACTGCCCAAAGCCAACCGCCCCCTGTCTATGATTCATTCAGTCTGACAAGAGATGTACACGCACAATCAGATGACAGTCCTCCAGATGTTGCCTGGTGTATGGGTTGAAACCTGGTTAAATTGAATATTCTCGATGATGAGAGTTCCTGATGAAGCGGAGGTAGCTACATGTACAAAGGGTAACATTCCAACATGTTTTGAATAACATTACTAACACTGTTCATACAGGCACAGAGTATCATCACAAAGGTAGCAGGTCCGAATCATTAGACTGTGATTTACCTTGAAATGGGCTTCAACAAGCCAGAAAAATCCACTTCAGATGGCTTGCAACAACATGGATAACATCATACCCTGCCCTGGTGGCCTTCACATTGTAATGCTAGAATTAAGATGCATTGGTGATTACATTGAAAATAGTGAGATTGACTTCTGCTGGACCTTAGCCGACCTGTATGGACCAATGACCGCCAAGTAGATCATCGAGGAGAAACATGTAGACAGGAATTGAGGCACATATGGTGACCCTGCAAGCTTTGTTTATGCTATAGAAGAAGCCATTCTTCCAGAGCCATCTAGATCTGGAGGAAGTTTATAAATGCAGCAAATAACCTATATGTAGATGGTAGCTGTCACATACAGACATGATTACATTATGCACCAGTACATGCACCTGATCATGGAAATGATACTCTTCATCAGATCTATCAGAACTGGCAACTGGCAGCAACATTTGTCAGCAATTGAGACATTTACCAAGTACTTCTTTTGCGCATGACAAGCTTTCCTATGCACGCATTATCCCACTATACTTAGCAAAATAGAATCACTAAGGATATCAGACAACTATATCTATCAAAAATTGTTGCATGGTAACTGGATCTTGAACAAGAATCCACACATTCCATTCTGTGCAATTGGTGCTGATAATGCGTTGGAGCATATCAATGGCTCAATGAAAGTAACTGGCAGGCTCATATAGATCCCACTGAATATTAATACCTGTAGCAAGTTTTTCCTCCTCTCTCCACAACTTACAGCACTTGCTGGAGAAGTCCAAGAAATGGCCAACGTAATATCCTCTGCACGACCACATCACCAGGCATTCATAAAATCAATGATGATGCGTCAAGAGAAAAGTATTGAAGCTCTTACTTCCATACTGAAGAATGTCACCAATCCATTCAGAGAGAGCTGTGCTGGGAGCTTTTCAACTTGGTGATAAAGGCAATAATGCCTGTAAAGGTTCAACATGATCTCTGTATACAAAGGGATGTTGGCAGCCAATTGCTTGATGAATTTGTATCAAATCGCACAAAGTAAGGGACAATACACTCTGTCAGCTCCAATGAGAAAATGTCAGCTACAGACATGGAAAATCACAGGAAAGCAAACAAGAGTGAACACAGGAGACCATGTGGTTGAGCTAAAGGAAGACAGAAACCTCTTTGCTCGCATGCTGTTGGTGTCTAAGTCAAGGCCTGAGATAAACATAGCGGAAATGATAGGTCGACATGAGCCAGGATTAATGTTTGCTTCAGATGTGACAGCGCTGCACTGCCATCTGAAGACTAACTTCATGTCCATCCTTGAAAAGCTGCCTATAGAAGAAGACAAAGTACCGGACACAGAGGAGCATGCAGAAAAGGAGCGTAGCAGCATTAACATAACGGACATAACAAATACTAGTGGAGACAAGCGTATTGATGTAACAGTAGCATTTGTGAATGCCATGGCAGAAATACAATCATTTTAAAAGCCTGCTTATATCAAGTACTGCAGTCAACTGGCTGGTCATTTCACCAATCATATACTGGAGAAATATAGAAAAATGGATGATGTACACCTCATATTTGACCGATATGATGTTCCTAAGTCATTAAAGACAGCCACTAGTGAGAGACAGCAACAGTCAGTCTGCAATATCACATCACATAATGGACACAACAAAGACAGCAAAAATTCTGACAAAATGACTCCTGTCGGGCAGTAAGACAAAAATTGAACTTGCTACATAGCCGAGAAGATGCTGGAGAGTGCATATGCAGATGAATGCATAACAATATGAGCTACTTACAAACTAATCAGGAGGAAGCTGCTAAAAAGATACTATTGCACGCGAAAGACACAATGGTTTGTGGGGCTTCTACTATCGGCATTCACTTACCAGATATTGATGTTTTCCTCTTGGCCCTTCGACAATATCCAGAATTATGCAGGGACACCAACTTTGTAACTGGCACTTACTTGTAAAGCGCTTGAACAAAACAAGATAGCAGCATTACCTGGACTCCATGCCGTCAATGGTGCCGGCAATACATAGGACTTTGCTGGAAAGGGAAAGTTTGGCCTTTGGAAGTGTTTTGAGGAAGCCAATGATAATATAATACTGGGACACAATGCCTTGGGCAAATATAAGTTTAGGTGGTGGTTGTTTACCAAGAAGCAAGCAGAATCTGAAAGGCTACCACCTACCCACGATGCGCTACATCAAGCGGTCATACGAGCCCACTACCAGGCCATTACATGGGATAATGACACCACGGCCAAGCTGAGATCCCAACACCACAAGGGTATGGATGGAAATTAGAAGACGGAATGTGGGTTCCAATCATGACAACGCAACTTCCAGTACCGAAGTATGTTCTCCTCTTAATCGAGTGTGGCTGCACCGTGACGAGATGCAAAACAGGAAGACGCACCTGGCGGAAGGCAGGATTTAGGTGTACAGACATTATGTGGTTGTTCGGATATGGGCAAGGCATGTGAAAATGAGGAGACGAATAGTCTGGTACACGATGAAGACGTGGAGGATGACTTGGTGGAAAGATATGATGATGATGCCTCGCATACCCATCCATCAAAAGATGTGAACTGAAATATGACCTTACCCTTGTGAACAGTTACCATTTTTCTCAAAATTGTAATTTATTGGACAAATTCGTGACGTCACTTTCAGATTATTAAACATTTAATTGATCCATATCCATATCAATAACTATGGTCACATTGGTTGCTGTATTTTCATTTTTCTATGAACATTAACAAAATATATGCATTTCATAACCTATTTCTGGATAATTTGTGAAAAATATAAACGTTTGATACCATCACGCAATAGTGTGATTGTAATAGAATCATTACAAGAAATCTGAAATCCTGACCCAGGTCAGAATCCATAACAAAATGGGATATATTCCTTCATCATCGTCCCATGTACAACTCGCCTGCCAAGTTTGATTCAAATTCAGCAATAATTTCTTCAGATATACTGCATACACATGTATAGATGTACCAACATGGGTGCGTATCCTCTTTTAAACCATGATGCTCGAGATAAAAATTCGGAAATTGACATCTGAACAAAATCCCAGACTGGCAACATGCTTTTTATTGTTACTTAAGCTATCCTAAAGGCATCCAAGTGGATGGCTTGCTTTCATCACAAAGTGCACACGGGACTTCACCTGGGCCCTGACTATTTCAGCAATACCATTATCAGAGCATTGGTCAGAGAAACGACGCTCGCATCAGTGTCTATCAGAAAATTTGTTTCACACTTTCGCCTACAGCAGCATAACTCTTTTATGATCAATAGATAATGAAGATAATATTATTACCTAGTCGTTTGTTATCGCCTGCATCGAATGAGGGCTGAATGAAAGGCTTTAACTCGCATTCCTCGTAACCAACATTCATCCAGCGATCTTTCATAATATTCTACGAAGAAAATTTAACAATTCCAGCATATAGAAAAGTTCCTGTTTGTGATTTCATGGCTGGTCAGAACTCGTGCACAAGACACACAGAGTTTGTGGCAGCGAAAGAGATAGCATAGTTGTTTTTGTTCCTATCAGGAAGCTACATGGTAATTTTCGTTCTACTAACTGGGCTGTTATTTTAATATTACTAATTTAATATTTAACGCTAGGTGAGACAATCAATTTTGAAAAAAAATACTGCTAAATAAATTGTCTATAAAGGCAAAAATTGCCAACATGTATAAATATGTGCAGCGTGAATGTGTACTGACATAAACCAAATAATTGCCTGTTATTATGGACATAATTTCCACAAATAAAACTAGGAATAGAAATGAACTGTGGAACAACAAACAGCCCAGTCAATAAATTGAAAAATAGACCAATGAAAGCGATTGATGAACTAAACAGAGCATAAGGGAAAGCCAATTTCACCCTGCAATAATGTGAATAGTACATGTATTTATTACTACTTACATTAACATCCATAGGATTATTTTGAAAATAATTTTACTGAAATCCGTTGCTGACTTAGGCAGCAACAGCTTTCAGTAACATTCTTATCAAAATACTCCGCAAAAGTTTCTGTACATGTAAAAGTGTCGCTATATTCACTATTCAGGATAAACATGGCTGTTATTACTAGTGGCTTACATGCATGTATGAGACAATAGTAGTCATGACAACGATAGAATGCAACACAAGGCTAACACAACACCTGTTACAATACTAACCCAGGTGGCATCAGCAAGCACCACATGACATCAAATTCAAAGTGACCCGTCTACTGAGAGTGCATTATTAACTCACTGCTACTACATCAAAATTGATCTTTTAAATTATCACTTAATCGTGAGCGTGAAAGAACATGAGCGGGATAACAAACACACACAACAATGATTATAGACCACAGTTGTTCAGTCAGATTAGAGGCCGCCGCCCTTTCATGGTCAGCTGCCTCACACTAACACACTCTGTTTGAAATCTATCTCTAAGTATAAAGGTGCCAATCATGTCTAGAACATCATTTTAACCAAATTTGGTATAAATCACTGAAAGGATGATGAAAAGTACTTATTATATTATTGATTTAAATTGAAAAACGTACCTTTTACAGCGACACACAAAGACCAGCCATATGATGTGTCATTTCTATACTGATCTAAAACGTTAGATATTCTACACCGCTTTTTACAGGACATATTTGACAATCACAAAATTGAATAGGTAAATAAAAAAAGAGACTTAAGTCTATTTAATTATTTTCAATGCTCTCTCACTAATTGGTTGCTGACTTTGATTTTGAAGTAACGCAGGTGATATTCAGTATGTGTAACTTATGGTTCAGTCAAGGCCAATCTCCGAAAACTTCAGTCAAATTGCCAATCTCATTGGAAAAAAGGCCATCCTTTTAAGAAATATGAGTGCCAAAATGCCTAGTAAAGCTGTCACTGACCTTAATTCATTGGTGCCATGTGGCCAGCGAGTGACATTTCTGTTAGGTCAGTGTAAATTCTGTAGCTCTAACAGATGCAAATCCCTACCTTAGCATAACTCTGCAGTGAGTAGTAAGCAAGAGGCACAATAACAGCACAAACATCAACAACAACGACAAAGCTTGAGTGGGAATGATACGGAGGATAGGAGTAATGATTAAAGGATGGGCAAAGGCGGAGACCAGTATGAAAAACAACAACCGGATTAGCTTCTGTGTCCACCGCATTTCTGTTACCTATTCGACCTGGGTCATTATTGTCGACTTGTGGCTCGATAAAGGGCTTCAATTCTTCCTCCTCGTGACCTATATTCATCCATTTATCCCTCATTATAGTCTGTGGTAGTTGTTGTCAGTGAGTCACGAGGATAGTGTTTGATTGGTCGGTGGCAGATTGCATATGCGGGTGGGTGAGAATTGGGAGACACGTCCCACAGATGGAACGAAGCAGATAATGGCAGAACAAGAACGAAGGAGAGAAGAAAAACAGTGGATGAGTTATTGTATAATAAATGAGATGATAATTATTATCATTAATGCATTCAACGCGATATGAACCCTTTAATGGTCAAAATTAGTCAAGAAAAATGTAATTTTTTACTTTTAAAAGTTAATGTCCATTTTCAAGACAAGAGATTATTTTTAAAAGTTTATCACTAAAATGACTGGCTCAGTTATTAAGTCAGTCATTTTAATGGTAAAACTTCAAACAAAATTACTTCTATTGGCCTGAAAATGTCCATTTGTGCAGACCAGTGCAAATGCTGGTTTTGGCAGGCTTGACCAGTAAAGTGTTTGCCTGTAATGGAACTCATGTGTGAACTTAATGTGACTGAAAGCTTTTGCCGACTCAATGGACCTTGACATCATATGACATCATAATCAACTATGTGATGTGTAGCATGACATCATAATCAATTACACCATGAATGACGTAGCTAGATTTGTCAAGAACGCATAATTGGTGACGGAATTAGCATTATTGCACGAATTGTATGTCTTTACTATTTAATAAACATGCTGTTGAATATTTTGAAAGTAATTTAACCCAGTCAAATTAGTTTCGAAATATTCAACAGCTTACATCTGTATAGTTTTCTGGAAATTGAGTCAGGGATTCCCGGGATTGATCGATACCAACACGAGCGAGGTGTGGGTGGAGCTAAGCAAGAGATTGGTGGGGAAATCGCTAAAAGTGGAAAGGTCCATTATTCTTCAACATCAACACAGCCCTCAAACACATTATTGTCAAAATATTTAACATCTTTTAACCCTTGCAACACAACAGTCTAAGATTTATTCTCTATGGTGTATGAAACATCCTGTTGGATATTTTGAACCAAATCTGCCTTGAAGGTGTTACTGCAACAGACTCCAATCAAATTAATTGAATTAATTTCAAAATATTCACCAGTTTTTGTGGACATGGATGTTTGCCATGAAATTGATACATTGAATTTCATCTGTGCATGGAATAACTGTTGTGTGCTAGTTTGTAATTATATGTACACACAATCTGAAATTTGGAGCTGAAAGATTTAAAATGACACACTAAAATACTTTAGCACCGACACCAGCTGAAATAGCAGACATATTCAGAAGCAGAATAGTCATGTATAAATATTGAATATACAACATGTAAATAACATTAACAAATCTAATATTATTATTAATTTTCCATTGGTCAGTGTTTATTCATGATCGGTCATTGGCTAAATCTTTCCTCCCTTCTTGATTATCAGCCAACATAATTGCTGATCTCACATTGGTTAACTCAGTTACCGTTGTTCTATCATTGTCTAACTCATTTATTACCGCTCTGTCATTGGCTAACTCATTTATTACCGCTCTGTCATTGGATAACTCATTTACTACCGCTCTGTCATTGGATAATTCATTTATTACTGCTCTGGCAATGGATGACTCATTTCCTCAGCGCTTCTCATGGCAGCTAAATTTTGGAGGTCACACGGACCCATACCCTGAAATCTGGGGGTCTCTCTAAAACCTGGGGGTCCCAAAATGAAGTGTGATGTTCTCAACCAGCTTTTCTAACCCATGCTAAAATTAGAGGGTACCATGGACTCGCAACTATGAATTGTGGTGGTCCAATGCTAGATTTTGCAGGTATTTTTGTGCAAAACCGTATAAAACTACTTTAGTATTTAAGAATCATACAAGATTTCCAGGGGTTCAACTACCACTACTTTGTGGGGCCTCAATTTGCATTTTGGGGCTATATACTCTCAAAAGGACCCTTATGAGAATCGCTATAATTACTGTTACTCTGTTATTAGCTAAATCATTTATCACTGCTCTGTTATTGACTAATTCATTTACTGTTGCTCTGTCACTGGCTAATTCATTTACTGTTGCTCTGTCATTAGCTAATTCATTTACTGTTGCTCTGTCATTAGCTAATTCATTTACTGTTGCTCTGTCACTGGCTAATTCATTTACTGTTGCTCTGTCACTGGCTAATTCATTTACTGTTGCTCTGTCATTAGCTAATTCATTTACTGTTGCTCTGTCATTAGCTAATTCATTTACTGTTGCTCTGTTATTGACTAATTCATTTACTGTTGCTCTGTCACTGGCTAATTCATTTACTGTTGCTCTGTCAATAGCTAATTCATTTACTGTTGCTCTGTTACTGGCTAATTCATTTACTGTTGCTCTGTCATTGACTAATTCATTTACTGTTGCTCTGTCACTGGCTAATTCATTTACTGTTGCTCTGTCATTGACTAATTCATTTACTGTTGCTCTGTCACTGGCTAATTCATTTACTGTTGCTCTGTCATTGACTAATTCATTTACTGTTGCTCTGTCCTTAGCTAATTCATTTACTGTTGCTCTGTCATTGACTAATTCATTTACTGTTGCTCTGTCACTGGCTAATTCATTTACTGTTGCTCTGTCACTGGCTAATTCATTTACTGTTGTTCTGTCACTGGCTAATTCATTTACTGTTGCTCTGTCACTGGCTAATTCATTTACTGTTGCTCTGTCAATAGCTAATTCATTTACTGTTGCTCTGTCATTGGCTAATTCATTTACTGTTGTTCTGTCACTGGCTAATTCATTTACTGTTGCTCTGTCACTGGCTAATTCATTTACTGTTGCTCTGTCCTTAGCTAATTCATTTACTGTTGCTCTGTCATTAGCTAATTCATTTACTGTTGTTCTGTCACTGGATAATTCATTTACTGTTGTTCTGTCACTGGCTAATTCATTTACTGTTGCTCTGTCACTGGCTAATTCATTTACTGTTGCTCTGTCATTAGCTAATTCATTTACTGTTGCTCTGTCATTAGCTAATTCATTTACTGTTGCTCTGTCATTGACTAATTCATTTACTGTTGCTCTGTCACTGGCTAATTCATTTACTGTTGCTCTGTCACTGGCTAATTCATTTACTGTTGTTCTGTCACTGGCTAATTCATTTACTGTTGCTCTGTCACTGGCTAATTCATTTACTGTTGCTCTGTCAATAGCTAATTCATTTACTGTTGCTCTGTCATTGGCTAATTCATTTACTGTTGTTCTGTCACTGGCTAATTCATTTACTGTTGCTCTGTCACTGGCTAATTCATTTACTGTTGCTCTGTCCTTAGCTAATTCATTTACTGTTGCTCTGTCATTAGCTAATTCATTTACTGTTGTTCTGTCACTGGATAATTCATTTACTGTTGTTCTGTCACTGGCTAATTCATTTACTGTTGCTCTGTCACTGGCTAATTCATTTACTGTTGCTCTGTCATTAGCTAATTCATTTACTGTTGCTCTGTCATTAGCTAATTCATTTACTGTTGCTCTGTCATTGGCTAATTCATTTACTGTTGCTCTGTCATTGGCTAATTCATTTACTGTTGCTCTGTCATTAGCTAATTCATTTACTGTTGCTCTGTCTTTGGCTAATTCATTTACTGTTGCTCTGTCATTGGCTAGCTCATTTACTGTTGCTCTATCATTGTCTAATTCATTATCCCCATGTTTAAAAGAAACGTCGGGGATATTGTAATCGCCTCCATCCGTCTGTCCATCCGACCGTCACGCTATCTCCTCCCAAACCATTAGGTCGAATTAAATCAAATTTGGTATGTGGGTTACCCATATGATTCTGCTTTGCAAGACAATATTTAGATTTGGCTCCACCACCAGGAAGGCGTGGCATGGGTCAAAAAGTCAAATCAACTGTAACGCAACTTTGAAATCGTTAGACGGAACTCAACCAAATTTGATATCCGACTTACCCATATGATTGCGGAGTGTAAAAGGTTATTTAGATTTGGCTACGCCCCCAGGGGGTGGGGGAGTGGAGTCAAAAGGTCAAATTTTAACCTGCGGAAATTGATTGTAACGCATCTTCTCCGAAACCTTAGGACAGAATTCAACCAAATTTGGTCTGTGGGTGACCCATATCAATCTGGAGTACATGAGCACATTTACAGTTGTGGCGGGGGGGGGGGGAGGTTCAAAAAGTAAAAAAATTGATTGTAATGCAACTCATCTGACACTGTTGGATGGAATTCAACAAAATTTAGTATGATAGTTACCCATATATATCAATGTGGAGTGGATGAGCACATTTACATTTGGCCCCGCCCCCAGGGGTGTGTGGGACGGGGTCAGTCATGAAATTGATTATAATGCAACTCCTCTGACAGTATTGGACGAAATTCAACCAAATTTGGTATGCGAGTTACCCATATGATTGCAGAGTGCAAAAGGTCATTCACATTTGGCTCCACCCCCGGTGGTGGGTTGTGGGGTGTGTCAAAAGTTCAAAGCGATGAACGTGGGGAATTGCGATGACGCGTCATCTGTAAACATCGAACAATTCCCTTAATTTTGTAAATATCACCTTGACCATTCGATCCCAATATTAATAGGGTTGTCCGGATATCGAAGGGCAACATTTAGGCCAAAGTGAAGTAGAACTTGAGGAATCATTCGAAGACACAAACGAATTTCATTAATTGGATGACTGTGATCTTGAGCTTTAACACAAAAATGAATGATTCTTCTGGCCCCCCCGAGACCAAGTTTGGTGACAATCCCTTCAGTAGAAGTTGGGTAGCCCATAGTCAATCAATAACTGCTTGGCATTATCTCGGCTATATAAAAGTCAATGTGTCAATCTGTGGCCTATACTAACCAGCTAATGATGTGCACTCACCTCTAAACTGGCACGTTTTATAGGGTTAAGAACTAAAAACCTTTTTAACAAATTTTCACAGTCTGTTGACATATAAAATGGTATTCTGTATTTCCCTCGTAAAACCCGTTCTCGTAGTTCCTGAAAGAAAAGCAGAAGATATTGTGAGAATTAACATCATAGATCAGCAACATGGGCCACATACAGTATAGCTCAGAAATAAGTTGATATGTTTACAAAACAAAAAGAAATGTTATTAAAAAAATGTCCAGTTGAATATTTTGAACAGGCAGCAACGTGTTCCAATAGAATTATGTTCACAATATTCAACAGTGTTTCATTTGTATTTTTTTTAAACAGAAGTTATTCCTGGGCTCTACTATAAGACAGATTTGAGTGTATTTTATGTCGGCATTATAGTTAACAAAGTTTCAATACAACAGCCCTGAACATTGGAGATTTTGTACGTATAGGAAAGAGATTTCAAAGTTATGTTTTACCACGCCGAAAAGTGGCTATAAGTTAATTGTACTCAATTAGTAAATGCCTACATGTTCATGCCAATATCGCTGGTGTATGCCAATATCGCTGGTGTGGTTACTAGTAGGTACCTATAACCACAAGTATCACAGAGTTCACCCGAACTAACAGCAGTTTACTGCCCGTTTATACTATTTTATCAACTTTTCCACACAAGCACACACAGACTAACGGATGGCACACAAGCACACACAGACTATCGGATGGCGGGACTGACGAAAACATAATCGTCTTCTTCCTCGCCCAATGGCCAACATAATCATGAAATGACATGAACATACTCGAAGTAGAAGCGAACTTGCGTAAGTTCCTGAAAGAAAATACAAATTTGCAGTCCTCGTGCGAGAACATAATCCCCCTATGTTGTAAAGAGGCGGTATAAGAAGCGGACGCATATGTAGCTCAGCTTAATTATTACCACTGATACTCACTTTTAAATTTGTACCATCGAATGGTAAAGAACCACTGACTAGTGTATACAGAATAACACCTAGACTCCATACATCCACTTCTGGACCATCATACTTCTTGCCTGAAATACAAAACATAAAGACATGGGAATTATACAGAAATGATATTAATTACTTGATGTACTAATCCCGTGAATACTTGTATAACTGAGTAAAATGGCTAAAGAATGTGTGGTCTCTGATGTGTGCACAGGTGGGGTACTGTGCGACCCTCTATACACATAAATCACTAGCTGGCCAGCCAGTTACAACTACGATCAGCCACCACAGACTACACTGTGGATTAGAAACCACAATCATGAAAGCCTCACCGGCAAAGTAAGATTGTTCTAGGGGTGTCACAATACGCAATACATATCGTGTATCATGATACTAAAGATTGACGATAAAAGTATCGCATCGCCACCTGTGTATCGCAATACAGAGGTACAACTATGCTTAGATATTAGATTTTAATTTTACTGAATACTGACATGACATAATATCATGCATCGTTGCATATTTTCATCATGGAGACTGAAATTTTTGCTTGCCAGTACTTTCGCACTGTTAAATATGCCAAAATATTGACAAAATGTTTTGTTTCCCATCTTCCTTTGCTGCTGCAAGTGATTATACCCAGAACTTTTAACGTGCAAATAATTTGTATTTAATACAAGTCCTCAGTGTATCAGTTTTATCAGGACAGACAGGATGTAAATTATCACTACTCACTAGTGTGAGTTATTCTAGTCATTTGATGATCTGTGTCGTGATACGTATTGTAATTAGATAGATGTATCACAATTTACAGATTGTACCGCGAGGTCCCTGGCAATACACACCTCTAGATTTTTCTTGTGTTGTTGGTGTGCTGGAAGCATTTGTGGACTTGTAAATGCAGATGATAGTTTAATGAATTTTCCGATTTCTCAATTCCAATCCCATAATCCCATAACAACTGGTGTTCATTTTGTATACAAGAGACCCAAAGGGCCTGTGTCGCTCACCTGGAGCCCTATGCATTTTTGTCAAAATTGTTGGTGGGTGGTTTAGGAGTAGTCTGTTAAATGAGTTTGTGGACATTTTTGCAAGTTCAATATGGCTGCCAAACACGCTACATTTTGATTGGTCCACTGCGGCCATGTTTCTGATGTAGCTCCTTCCCTTGAAAAGACATTAACCCTCTGGGCCCTACCAAGTATTTACAAAAAAGTGCTAGAAACCCTACAGCCAAAAGCTAGAAACTTGCTTAGAAACCTAGCCTATAAGCGGTAGTGGAGTGATAGAGGCGTAGTGCTACCATGCCAACTATATTAACTATTTTTGGCAAAGTCACAGATCACTATATATAAAACAATATATCATTAGAAAGGGCAATAAAATACCTTTAAGTACATATAAAATTTGTATGAATAAAATATATTTTAGTTAGTCAACGTGCCTCTCAAAATGGCCACACCTTATAGGATAAATACATTGGTCTATTTTTGCAGTTTATCGAAGTTTTTTTTAATTTTACAAATGCCATTGATAAATTTAATCACAATGGTATTAAAACTAACAGATACCAAAGTTTCGTGAAGGTTTTCATCCGATGAGATGTGAAAATGACAATTATATTATGTCATGGTACCATAACATTTCGAGAAATTCCGGTCATGATTTTGGAGAGAGGCCTCATTCAATGTTGAATAATTCCTTTATACATAATCGAACACATACCAGGGTTTATCAGCGTTGACAGCGAATAAATGGCAAATTTTATGCTATGTAGCTTTGCTGGGTGCACTCAGCCGTTTAAAAAGCGAACGTGAATGTTTTACACTAAGATTCTATAGCATCGGACATTTTTTCGTAGCGGCGTCCCAAATAGGAATCGTTTATCGTGAAAGATCGCGAGAGAACGACAGGAATTTGTAGAATTGTACCCATATCTAATATATGAGTACCAAGCTCATTACCCGTTATTGGCAACACCGTATCACGTACTATGAGATTGATGCGTCTGATTGGTCGGGAATACATGAATATTAATTTTTCCGGCAAGATGGCGACACGATCAGCTGTTTTGCAAAATAGTTGTGTGTTCAAATATGTCAATCTATGCATATTTCTTGTACGCCACAAACTAAAAAGTAGACAGATCACTAGATTAACGATATTGCCAATCGGGAAGTGGGATGCCGATATACTTCACAACTTTCGCATCTCAACTCGCCCTAATTACTGACGGTAATTTGAAGAGTACGTTTTCTTGGAAATTGTAAACAATGACACGCATCGATGATTGAGCCTATCGGATTGTTTATCTATAACCTTATTGTGATTTCGCGACCAGAGGTAAACGAAATTGATTTATATATTATTGGTTCAGCTGCTCTCTTAACACAAATTAGTCATTGAGTAACTGAAAACTTACATGTAACAGCACATTTACTAATAATCATTGATGACTGGAACTTACTAATAATTCCTTAGAAAACAAATATTTCACTATTGCCCTGGTTACAAACATTCTATCACCATTTACTGTGTGGCCAGTATCCTCTGATCAAAGATATAGAGAACCAGGGCCCTGAAATAAACTTGTGCCCAAAATCAAAAACAATTGTCACATTTGAACCTGAAATTCCAGAACTCCACATTTACAGTCATTATAAATGTAAGATGTTGAATATTTGAATCCAATGTGAAGCCGGTGCTGCCTTAGCCAGTTTAATTAGTTTCAAAATATTCAACAGAATTTTGAAACATTCGTATAAAATTTATTATTCGCTCTGGTCGATTGAAAAGGTTAATCCAGTAACTAGTAGTCATACTCCCTCCTTGGACGATATATGCCCACCATTTATTATATTATTCATTTCATTTATGCGCTAAAATCTGAGGGTGGTGTATGACCATAACACCCGTTGTCGGCTCAATGTTTACCAGTATATCCCTTAGTCTGAGTCTGCTCTGATTCAACCTGCCCCTGTGACAGATATTTGGACAGACTATCAGTCTGTGACAGTCTGTCCAACTATCTGTCACTGGGACGGGTTGAGTCAGAGCAGACTCAGACTATATATCCCTATGACCTTGCGCCGTACATGTATATTGTTAACCATTTAACATTTGAGTCAGACCAAAACTGCTGCAGTTGTCGAGGAAAATGTTAATTTTCCGACCAAAGTAAGATTATTTTTTGAAAATGGATCACTGGAATGACTTGCTCTTGGTCTGCATATGGGCATTGTCTGAGAAAATTTAAATTTTCATGAAATTTGATTGTTAAAGTCTTAATATAACACTTCTAGAATTTGGATATTTCTAACTTATCCTTCCTATTTTTTGCAGGTGACTGATGGGCGATGGCTTCTAAACTCTAAACGGACTCAGTTTTTCCTGCTACGCCTAATGGATTTACTAACATGGATTTTATAAAAATAAAAATTTGATGACCTGTGTTACTCTATAATCTAATTTTTGTATGGAAACAGTATATTTGAACTAAAACATGATGATGTACGTTCGAAACATGATCGGCTACTACACACATCAATGGCTGACAGCTATGCCGGCGGCTGTTCTGGATCGACTGTCGACTGTTATCAACCGTATTCCTGAGGGCTCAGCTAATGTGCATCTCACATAAGCTCTATGTATCATTTGAGATTGGGTGGGATTTGAATCAAATATCAATAAATTAAATTTAATCTCTTAATTATACCCACACGTTTTGAAAAAACTGCAGGGATATTACAATCGCCTCCATCTGTCTGTCTGTCCATCCATCTCCTCAGAAAGCTTTTGGTAGAATTCAATCAAAATTATTGTGTAAATTACCGATATGCTTGTGGATTGGGAGACACCGTTTACACTAGGCACCATTCCCAGAGTGGGGGTGGGGGGTTGATGGAAGACTGTCAAAGTTAAAGGAATATAACCAAATCTGGTGATTTACCATATCATGGCCCTAAGGTTGTAGAGTGTGAGACAACCTAATACATTAGGCTGTGACACTGCTCGGGTCGGAAGAGGCTGATGGGGGAGGGGCAAAACGTCAACTGTATTTGTTATGTGAGTAGCAGCGACAGCAGAGTGAAATCTACACATGTAACGTGCACAAGATCAAGGTAAGAGATGAATTGCCATATATCTCATTTTAATGGGGAAAAATTAAAATTTATAAAGGAAAGCTGGTGAATATTTTAGAATTAGTTTGCCTTTGCTAACCTGGTGAGTTGGGCAGAAACAGCTTTCAGTCAAATCAAAGTACTTGAAATTGGTTTCAAAATATTCACCAAGTTAGCGGTATCTATGGTTACCATGAAATTTGGAATTCAGGATTCAAAGTATATAAACTGATCCCAACACGCGCAAATCATTGATGGAGCTTATGTAGAGATGGGCGGGGCATAGCTAAAAGTAGATCCATCCATTAGAAAATCTAAATTTCTGCTTTGTCCTTCCTTTTGTCAATTCCAGTTTTTACTATGTTTAACCCTTTCGTGACAAGTCCTGAAAACAATGTGGCATGGCAAATGATGGGTGTAGCCTAATTTCTAAATCCGAAAGAAAATTACATTTTAGTATGATGACTGAATTAATTATACCTACCAACCTTGTCTCTGAGTCCATTCATTATCCCCATACCTACCTTGTCTCCTTGAGTCCATTCATTATCTCCATGTTTTGAAAAAATGGGGATATAATTGCCTCCATCCACTTATCTGTACGTCCATCATGCTATCTCCTCCCAAACAATTGGGTCTATTTCAACCAAATTTGGTATGGCGGTTACCCATATGATTGCGCTTTGCAAGACAACATTTAGATTTGGCCCCGCCCACTGAAGGTCAGGGGGTGGGGTCCAAAGTTCAAATATCCAAAAGAAATGTCTGTCATACTTTACTCCCAAACTGTCGTGTGGAATTCAAAGAAATTTGGTGTGTGGGTTGCCCATATAATTGTGGATTGCCTGACATTTATTTCTTTGGGTTGGAGAAGGGGTTAAAACGTCAAGAAATCTATTGTAAGCAGAGATTGGAGTCTTCCAGATTTATCTAGATATCTGGATTTATCATAGACCACTCTCGCACACCAGTTGACACACTCTCCATAAATTGAAATTAAGCCAAATGAGCCACTACGTTCAGATAGGACTAGTGATTACTAGATTCTACTTTAGCCCTTCAAATTTTCTATACAGACCAAGGGAAGACTATTTTTGAAATTTTACAACTGGAATGACTGGCTCAATTACCGAGCATTCTAGTGGTAAATTTTCAAAAAGTCTTGCTCTGCTAATCAACATTTCTTAAGATCACAACAGAGGCATTCATTGGCCACCATGACCATTAAAGGGTTGACAAATGAAATTGTTACCATTGGGCTGGTCATTGTATTAACCCTGGTCAATTTCTACTAGCCTCTGGCTCATGTTAATTTTAACTCCTGCTCTCACAGATCACTTCCTCTGATGACATCCAGATTTTTCAAATCAATCCACTCCAGTCTCTGTGTAATGAAACTAATTCAAACAAATTTGGTATGTGATTATGGAGTGCAGAGGATACGCCCCCCAGGGATGGGATGGGTAAAGAGGTCAAAGTGGTGAGCATGGGGATTTGCTATAATGCGTCATCGACCAAGCAATCTAGTTATCACTCACTTACCATCATTGTCGAAGACTTGATGCTTGATAGATAACATTATGAACAGGAGTAATCAGAGATTGTAAACCACCGCCGAGACCACCCTACCGTTTTTATCATATCCAAATTTGTTAAATCTTTATGTATGATCACACAGATCACAGCCAAATTCTGGAAACCCTTGTTTAGGTTATGTTGGTTTGTTGTGTTAAAATTTTAAACGAATCGGATCAGTAGTTTTTTAGATGCAATACTGGTCGCATGCACACACATAATACCCTCTTTCCCCTTAGGGCAAGGGTAATAATCCAGGAATGAATAGCAATAAAGATCAAAAGTACCTGCAATCTAAAGAAACAATCTGTTGAGTATATTTTGACAAATTTAATTGGAATCTATTGTTGTCCAAAACAACACCAGTTTCCAATCAAATTGGACTCGATATATTCAACAAATCTACTATACATAGGCCAGTCTGAGTACCTAAGATGAGATTCTCTCTCCCTCTCACTTCGAGTAAACTTTATTTGATATTTACACTGATAGCTTACAAATAATACAGTATTCAACCCTTTAGTACGCAAGCTTTACCACTGGAACATGTTGTCACCTAATGCAGCAACATCTTCCAGTCCAATCGATCTCAAAATATTCAACAATTTAATCACCAGTCCTACTAAGTAATATGACACTCTTACATAGAAGAAACTGTATTTGACATACATGTAGTTTACAATGGCAGCTTATACAATAAGTGATTCGAAATAAAATGGTACAGTAGATTTACATCAAACGCATCAGATTTAACCCTTACCACTCTTATGTCAATATTCTATCTTTTAATGTGCCAATAGCCTGGAAAACTGTTACTGTTCTACTTCTACTAATAGAAACCGGTGTACATTTTTTTAACAACTTTGGTTTGGTAGATGATGTTGCTATCTACGGCAGCAACATCTTCCACCAAATCTGTTGAGACAAGAACACCAGTTCTTTTAATTTAATTTGAAAATTAAAAATTTTGACATAGAATGGTAGGGGTTAATAAAATAGTGCAGAAGATAGAATTACAGAATCATCATTTTCATAAAATCTCAACCAGATAACTGTCCTATTCGCCATATGATCCTGAAGAAAAAAAGAAGAGAAACATTCCCTTGAACAAACTTGGTGCAGCTCTTGCCGTAGATGACATTTCATGGAGAAGATTTTTAGACATTTCTAAAAATTGAGCAAAATCCAAGATGGCGCGATAACACATTTTAAATTTCCCGCTGCTTTAGTATGGGAGATTTTGGAGGGTAAATGATCCAAGATGGCCGCCAAACCGTTTATCCGACAGTCTCGAAAATGGCAAATTTGAAATCGCAATATGCACAAACATATAAAAACAATTTCAGCCTCAAAATCCATCAAATAAAAATCCAATATGGCTGCCAAACACGCTATATATTGATAGGCCCACAGCGGCCATTTTTTTTACTACGGATCAACTTCTCTTGAACAAACTTTAATGGCCCTTATAGTCCCTAATCATATATCACAAATTTCGGCCTGATCTGGTTCTGGGAAGGTTGTTTTTGCGAAAACGAGGTCATCCAAGATGGCCGCTGAACCATTTGGTCAATCAAGTTCCCTTGAACAAACTTGGCTCAGCTCTTGCCCTAGATCAGATTTCATGAGGTCTGAATTGATCCCTCAAACGTTTTGAAGACTTAGACATTTCTAACAAGAGGCCCAAGGGGCCTGTGTCGCTCACCTGGAACATTTACAACTCAACTAATCTTTATGGAGTTTTACATCAATCAGTGCCACTTCCAATGACTTTCAGTCAAACGATTATTTTGCAAAGGTTCTTTTGAACAATATTTAAGCAAAAATAGAAGACATCAGTACTAACAACAGAAATTGATGACA
This sequence comes from Chaetoderma sp. LZ-2023a, assembly GCA_034401795.1. Taxonomy (NCBI): domain Eukaryota; kingdom Metazoa; phylum Mollusca; class Caudofoveata; order Chaetodermatida; family Chaetodermatidae; genus Chaetoderma; species Chaetoderma sp. LZ-2023a. The sequence goes on along the minus strand of CM067373.1, from coordinate 147,344,735 downwards.
TGCAGTCAAACTTGTATTAAGACACCACTCAAGTGAGAATCAGAAGACAGCCTCTTATGGTAGCTGGTTTCTTAACCCTTTAATGGTCATGATTTTTCAGTAAAACTAAAATTTCATGTTATGTCTATTTGCAGGCCAAGATATGGAGCATTTTGAAAATGTATCACTGGAATGACTGGCTCGATTATCGAGCCAGTCATTCCAGTGGTAAATTTTCAAAAATACTCATGCTGGCCTGCAAATCGACATTCCTCAAGGCCACTGCAGAGGCAGGTTTTCGCTGGTTTGACCATTAAAGGGCTAATAAAGTTTCAAATACATTGCTTAATTGCATTTAGCAAATGAAGAAAATAGTCTTTAAGGCATGTGGTCTCTTTCACCCATAAATCCCGGAAAAAGTATATTCTTTATGATATAAAACTTATTTTGTTGAATATTTTGAAATTAATTTGCCGCGAAGCCGTTGTGCCTTAGGCAACATTGGCTTTCCGTTAAACTAATTTAAGAAGGGTTAATACAGATGGTCTTTATAGCAGGTTCAACTGAGTATATTCCAAACCATCCTTTTAACACGTGTACATCTTGCTGAATGGCCAAGTTCGCAATGCTGCAATTTATTTTAAAAATAATTTGACTTAGTCATAGCTGACTTAGGCAGCAACAACTTTCAATGAATCAAATACATTTCAAAATATTTTAACAGTATAGGTATCAGAGTACACAATACATATCTTAAATATTTAGGCAGCAGTTGCAGGGAAAAGGTTAACCTGTTAATTTAGTTTTTATCTATTATGGTAATAAAAGATGTCATATGTCAATGGATGGTGGAAATAAAACTCCAATTGCACATTAATTAACCATTTAACCATTGAATTTAAGAAAAGTTCAATTTTCTCATAGAAAATGTCTATTTGCAGACCAAGACTATTTTTGAAAATTTACCACTGGAATGACTGGCTCGTTAAAAAGAGTCCATCATTCCAATGGTAAAATTTTCAAAAATAGTCTTCATTTGGTCTGCAAATGGACATTTCTCAAGACCACTGCCGAAGCCGTTTTTGGCTGATATGATGGCTAAAGGGTTAACCGTTTTCTTAACCTAGCAAATTAGGTAAGATATTGTGTCCTCTGATATCGATAGCCAGGTGAGCTAATAATAATAAATTGATAAGAAGCGAATCTTATTAAAGCATTTAACTGGAAATAATGCGCTAAGCAGCTGTTGTGTAAGCTGTTGCTGTCAATTGTATAACAGCAACAGCACTGTCTATGACAGCAATGGTCTTCAGCAATGGTCTTCAGCAATGGTGTTTACAAACTGTACACCAGCCTTTCTAATACTAGCTTTATAACAATTAATCTCTAGACATTGGTGTGACAAGGGTTGAATAGTCATGCGGAAAACTGTTGCTGCACTTGACAGTAACCACATCATCAGCAAAAACATTTTCAAAATGTCCGTCACCATGCTACATGCTATCCAACAAAACTTGTGAATAACGCAATACTCAACTAAATTCATTGCTAGAATTAATTGGCTTTAACCCTTTAACCCTCAAATTTATTCAAGACAATTTAAATTTTCTCAAAGAAAATGTCCACTTGCAGACCAAGAGAAGACTATTTTTGAAAATTTATCTCTGGAATGACTGGCTCGTTAAAAAGAGTCCATCATTCCAATGGTAAATTTTCAAAAAACGTCTTCTTTTAGTCGGCAAATGGACATTTCTCACGACCACTTCAGAAGCCGTTTTGGCTGATATGAGTGTTAAAGGGTTAATGATGAATTAATTAAATAAATCTTTTAGAATCAGTATGTGAATATGGTACACTTCATCAGCTCACTACCTCACAGGGTATTAATTTCATTTCAATCCTGAGAATTATAGTTGTGGTTTTAAATTACAAGATTAAATGTTTTCCTATGCTGCCTAAATATCTAAGATATGTATTGTGTATGCTGACATATATGACTTTGATTATTTTGATATTTATTTGACAGAAAGTTGTTGCATTCTAAGGCAGCAATGACTTTCAGTCAAATTATTATTTTGAACTAGTGAACAACTGCTGCTAAGTGAGTTTGGTCACTCTGTCAAATGATTACAAGGGTCTTAGAATGCAGTTAAACATGCTATAAAGACCACCTGTACTAAATGCCAATTTTACTACATGCCACCAAGCTGTTTATCAGATAAATTCAGAAATGGCATGGTTGAAATCAGCATACTCATAACCCTGTACTAAACAGATTTTTGCTTCAAAATCCATCAAATAAAAAAATCCAATATGGCCGCCAAACATGCTGTATTTTGATTGGCCCACTGCGGCCATGTTTTTTTAACGGATCAACTTCCCTTGAATAAACTTTAATGGCCCTTAATCCCTAATTAGATCTGCCAAATTTCGATCCCTTCAGCGGTTCTGGAGAAGCCGTTTTGGCTAAAACTAGGTAAACCAAAATGGCCGCCGAACCATTTGACCAATTAAGTTCCCTTGAACAAACTTGGTTCAGCTCTTGCCCTAGATCATATTTCATGGGGTTTGTTTCAATCCACCAAGCGGTTTCGGAGAAGATTTTTAGACGTTTAAAAAAAATCGGCCAAAAATCAAGATGCCAAATTGGCTTCATTTGAACAAATTTCAATCTCTACAACCTAAGGATGCTTCCTGCCAAATATAATTGAAGTTCTCGAAAAGTAGACATTTTAAATTTCCCATTGCTTTAGTATGGGAGCTTTTGGCGGGAAAATGATCCAAGATGGCCACCAAACCGTTTATCCGACAGCTTTGAAAATTGCAAATTTGTGATCAGAATACCCAAAAAACCTATATAAAACCAATTTCAGCCTCAAAATCCATCAAATAAAAAAATTCAATATGGCCGCCAAACATGCTGTATTTTGATTGGCCGACTGCACCATGTTTTTTGACAGATTAACTTCCCTTGAACAAACTTTAATGGCCTTTAGTCCCCAATCATATCTGCCAAATTTCGGCCTGATCCCTTCAGCGGTTCCGGAGAAGTCGTTTTCGCTAAAACTAGGTCAACCAAAATGGCCGCTGAACCATTTGGCCAATCAAGTTCCCTTGAACAAACTTGGTTCAGCTCTTGCCCTAGATCATATTTCATGGGATTTGCTTCGATCCACCAACCGGTTTCGGAGAAGATTTTTAAAGACATTTCCTAAAATAGGCCGAAATCCAAATTGGCCACCGGCCAAATTGGCCGATCGGCTTCGTTTGAACAAACTTGGATCCCTATGCCCTAAGGATACTTCCTGCCCAAGATAACTTATATCGGCCTAGTGGTTCTTGAGAAGAAGTCGTTTAAAGGAAGAAGTTGACGGATGGACGGACGCCGGACGGTCGCCATGGCATAAGCTCACTTGGCCATTCTGGCCAGGTGAGCTAAAAATTGGACAAAATCCAAAATTGCCACCGGTCAAATTGGCCGATTGGCTTCGTTTGAACAAAATGGAATCTCTATGCCCTAAGGATGGTTCCTGCCAAATATAATTGAAATCGGCCTAGTAGTTCTCGAGAAGACATTTAAATTTCCCATTGCTTTAGTATGGGAGCTTTTGGCTGGAAAATGATCCAAGATGGCCGCTAAACCGTTTATCCAACACTTTCGAAAACTGCACATTTGAGATCAGAATACTCAAAAACATATATAAAACCAATTTCGGCCTCAAAATCCATCAAATAAAAAAATCCAATATGGCCGCCAAACATGCTATATTTTGATTGGCCCATGTTTTTTGACGGACCAACTTCTCCTGAACAAACTTTACTGTCCCTTATATCCATAATCACGGGAATGAAATTATTAATTGGGACCGCCTAAATATTGCGCATACATTATTAAACATCATTTAATTCATCAAATTTGATCCTAATTTTGACATAAAATGTTGACGAGAGAAAATATAAATAAATCATGTGATGTATCAGCTTCCGCTAGAGGACAAGTTCAGGTCGTTACTCAAGTAGTGCAAAGACACTAATACATGCAGTAGCGGGGTAGATACTTGCCCAATCCATATATATAGGAGAGTAGCTTCGAGTACATGTACCTACGAGTGACGGTTTAAACTCGTCCTATAGCAGAAGTTGGTTAATACTCGGTAGAATCGGGCACTCGGAATGTACTATATAATATATACTGTGTGATGGTAACCGAGTATTATACATTCAATCCGATCCACATAACTGATACCTGTTAAAATAACTTATTTTTCATTGATAGCATTTTTTCCCCTAATTAACCTGCCCCCTTAAGATGACCGCTAATCACCCGGCGGTTAAATTAGGATAAATACGGTAGGAACATTTTGACCAAGTTTGAGGTACTTCTGTCCAGAAATAGGAAAACGTACCACAATTGTTGACGACGCACAGAAGGACAGCCAGACGGATGGACACTGGAAGGGGTGTAATTGCTGTAGTTCAGATGATTGACTGACAAGGTAGGTGAGCTAAAAACAGGAGACATGACAGAGAAAGCAATGATTTGTCCACTCTGTAAAGCTACAAAAACACGAGACATGAGACATGAGATTGACCTACCTTGAAAGAGCTCTGGTGCAGCATATGGTGGACTTCCACAAAATGTATCCAGCTTGTTTCCTGGAACAAATTCATTGCTAAAGCCAAAATCTGCTATCTTGATATTCATATCACCATCTAATAGCAAGTTCTCAGCCTGAAAACAGAACAGGTACAGCACCATCAAAATTATTATCATATACAATAACAAGAGGCCCAAGGGGCCTGTGTCGCTCACCTGGAGCACCGACAAGTGCAATATGGCCACCAAACACACTACATTTTGATTGGCCCACGGCGGCCATGTTTTTTTGATGGATCAACTTCCCTTGAACAAATTTTAATGGCCCAAATTTCGGTCTGATCCCTTCAGCGGTTCTGGATGAGTTATTTTCGTGAAAACCACGTCATCCAAGATGGTCGCTGAACCATTTGGTCAATCAAGTCCTGTTGAACAAACTTGGCTTACCTCGTGGCCTAGATGAAGTGGTTTCGGAGATTTTTAAAGATATTTCCTGAAATTGCCCGAAATCCAAAATGGCTGCTGGGAAAATTGGCCGATCGGGTTCATCTGAACAAACTTGGATCCTTATGCCCTAAGGATGCTTCATGCCAAATATAATTGAAATCGGCCCAGTAGTTCTCGAGAAGATATTTTTAATTTCCCATTGCTTTAGTATGGGAGCTTTCAGCGAGAAAATGATCCAAGATGCCCACCAAACCGTTTATCAGAGTTTTGAAAACTTCAAATTTGAGATCAGAATACCCGAAAACATATATAGAACCAATTTTGGCCTCAAAATCCATCAAATAAAAAAATCCAATATGTCCGCCAAACACGCTACATTTTGAGTGGCCTATGGTGGCCATGTTTTTGTTACGGATCAATTTCTCTTGAACAAACTTAACTGGCCCTTAGTCCCTAATCATATCTGCCAAATTTTGGCCTGATCCATTCAGCGGTTCTGGAGAAGTTATTTTCGCTAAAACTAGGTCAACCAAGATGGCCGCCGAACTATTTGACCAATTAAGTTCCCTTGAACAAATTTGGTTGAGCTCTTGCCCTAGATCATATTTCATGAGGTTTCCTTCAATCTCTCAAGTGGCCCAGCGGTTCTTGAGAAGAAGTTGTTTAAAGGAAAAGACGACGGACGGTCGCCACGACATAAGCTCACCTGGCCTTTCCGGCCAGGTGAGCTAAAAACATATCAAACAATATTTAATGGTTAGGACTGGTCAAGAGAATTGACATTTTTGGTCTGGTACAAGCCAAGACTATTTTTGAAAATTTACCCGGTTATCAATCATAAATTCTCAAAAATTTCTTCTCTTGGCATATAAATTACCATTGTCTAAGACCACTGCAGAGGTCGGTGTTGGATAGCTTGACCCTTTCACCGACAAATGCATGAAAAAGTATATTCTCTGTGATATTAAACTTAATCTATTGAATATTTTGAAATTAATTTGGCTGGAAGCCATTGGCATTCAGCAGTTATTCTGTATAGTAGTGTTGACAATGAGATCTGGGGAATTCATGAGTGACAGAGTTAGTGAGGCATGAATGAGATGATATTCTTAGATAACATTTTTATTGCTCTCTTTAATCCTCTAACCACTAAATTTCTTCGAAAAATTTAAATATTTACATATTGAATATCGATTTGCAGGCCAAGAGAAAATTATTTTTGAACGTTTACCACTGTAATGACCGGCTCGGTTACCGAGCCTGTCATTTCAGTGGTAAACCTAAAAAATAGTCTTCTCTTGGCCTGCAAATGGACATTACTCAAAACCACTACAGAGGCCGGTTTTGTCACAAAAGGGTTAAGGAACCCTTGTAATAGCAATGGATATTTCTCATCAAAACATTCTAAAGCAGATTATTTCATTTGATCTCTTTTTAATCAATGGTTCTCTCAATTCAAAGACAATTATATACTGTTAAGATGTTGTGCATAAAGTTCTAGTCAGATGCTGATAAAAATTAATGAGGATCAAATATGTTTAGTAGAATTTATTGCCTAGAAACCAATTAAGAACAGTCCCAAAAAGAGTCAGCTACAGGCCGACAATACAATCCCCCACACCCACCATCCATCCTCCCCCACCCCCAAACCTCCGCCCACCCACCCCACTCATCCCCAACATGTGTACATTCCTGTCTTTTGGTCGTGTACAATCATCTTGCCAAGTTTCATCCAATTTTCTCTGAAACTGTAGGAATTGCAGCGGCAAGATTTCTGGGATGTATAGACAGACGTATTTTGCCCCCAAAATCAGTCATGTATGACCGATGCAAAAACTTTTAACACTAGTCACATCTTTGGGTGGTGCACAATCACCCTACCAAGTTTCATCCAATTCTCTCTCTAACTGTAGGAGTTGCAGCAACAAGATTTTCGGGATGTACTCACAGACGATGTACAGCACCCAAAATCAGACATGCATGAACGATAAAAAATTGTTTAACATTAAGCACATCTTTGGGTGGTGTATAATCATCCTACCAAGTTTCATCAAATTCCCTCTGTACTGTAACTGTAGGAGTTGCAGCGACAAAATTTTCAGGATGTACGTATGTATGTACGGTCAGGAAGCAAGCATAATACCCCCCTCTATGAGTAGCGGGTAAACCGGGTATGGACGTATGTAAGTATGGCCGGGACGAAAGCATAATACAATCTACCACCACGCGCAGGTGGGGGGGGATATAATTATACAAACATCACAATTATACATATTGCACATGCGCACATGCACGCACGCGCGCGGGTGCACACACACTACACCATAACACAATGAGCTTTGCTGGAAGAAATAACAAGTCATGGCCTTTGAATTACCACTTTTGGCAGTTGGTCTTTACAATCTATATGGATGATGGTGATGATGATGATGATGATGATGATGATGATGATGATATATATATATATATACTTACTTTTAAATCCCTATGTACAATATGTTTTTGATGACAGTATTGAACGGCAGATACAATCTGAAACGAGAGAACAAAGAAGTATTTTATTCAGTAATTGTTCACTCACCAATATAGTAGATCAATCCAATTATAACACGAAGCCTAATGGCCTGTATCGCTCAAAGGAACCATCAATATTTGATCCAGGAACATGGAATATATGGAATATATAAAAATCTTGGATGGAAATATAAACAGTATTGAATGAAACATGGAAATCTAGGTTCCAAATGTGAAACCTAATAGGAAGCATGAATATTTAGGATAGAAATGAAAGCATTTGAGACAAAATTATACAAGGTTTTTTTGTAGAAAACAAGATAATGAATGATTGCAACTGACCTGAACGACCAATCAGAATGAACAGCATCAAGTTGAAACTTAATCTCAGTCAATGTCTTGTCACATGCACTAATTATTGATCAAGCAATGTTAACGTGAACCTGCTTAAATGTTTTAAACTCATGGAAATGCAGATTTGTACAGATGGATGGGCACATGCACGCAAGGAGACGATTTCTATGTTCCCTGTCAATGATGTACATGTATGGAGGACAAATATATGGGTAAAGGCAGCAATACCTTTCAGGTACAAGTAAATTACTTTCACAATATTATAATAGCATTCCTTCTTAATTAGCTCAAGATGCTTTATGTATCTAGGAACCTTTGATCAGAATGAGAAATTGAGCAACAAAAAGCCTGTAGCAAAACACATTTAAGAATCATTGGTTCTTCTAATCAGCTTGGATAAAAATTACCAAGAAATAACAATAAAAGAATATCAATGATGAAAATTACAATGGTGTTTAGAAGTCTTTTTGCAGGGCAAGAGAAGACTATTTTTTAAACTGTATCACTGGAATGCCTGGCTCGATTCTTGAGCCAGACAATCCAGTAATACATTTTCAAAAATAGCCCTGTCTTGCCCTGCAAATGAACATACTCACTAAGCAAAATGTCATTTTTCATAACCGATCGCATTAAAAAGTAGTTGAAACTTAGGTTTTGAAATATTTTATGCAATAAAAAAAATTCACGATTATTCGATTATTTAATTTTTAATCATATAAATTCAGGATTTAAAACATAATCGTGATTTTCAATTTAATCACGTAATCGCGCAAGCACAGGGCACAGGGGTTGAAATTCGCTAAATTTCATCAGAATCGATTCTGATTCCCATAAATTTGCTCAACGGGAATCCATGAGGGTTTTATATTTCAGAATTTGCCCTGAGCACATTTCACTGTCATGATTCTGATTTTATGTTCATGCTAACAAACAACAGACAGAGCTCCTGTCAACACATGTGCCCAGACCCACAACTGGAGGTGGTGTCGCTATTATCCACAAATCCACAATAAAGCGGGGACAAACAACTAACTACAATGCCGTAACATTCGAAGCTCTTATATGCGATCTATTTCATGAGCCCGCTGTAAAAGTAGTTGTTTTGTATCGCCCTCCGCCTTCGCCGACGAACAAGTTCACCAAATCACAATTCTTCACGGAATTGAATAATCTGATTGCAACTGTCGGAATATGTGCAAATAAACTAATCATCGCTGGTGATTTTAACATCCATTTAGACATAGCTGAACTTCGAGACACGATTCACTTCAATGATATCATCGAGTGCTAATCTACAACAGTTAGTTACTGAAACCACACACGTGCAAGGTCATATGCTTGATTTAATTATTGGTAGACCATCCGATGACATGATAAGTAATGTCCGTGTAGAATCATTCATTACCGACCATGCCGCAGTACACTGCACTCTCAATATTGTCCGACCACGATCGCCTAGAGAGACAATTACGTTTCGGAAGCTAAAAACAATAAATCATAGTGACCTCGCAACGGATTTGAAAGCAAGTGAGTTGTTTTCGCATCCACAAACAACATTAATCCCATCTATCGAACAATACAATTCTGTGCTGGGTCAACTCCTCAACAAACATGCTCCCGAAAAGACACGCACCATTGCTGCACGACAGCAAGCACCTTGGTATAATTCAGACCTCACATCGGCCAAAAAGATGTGTAGACAATATCAGAGAAAATGGAGGAGAACTCGTTCGATGACTGATAGGTTGGCTTTTCAGTCTCAGAGAACATGTGTCATAAATATGTTCCATAAAGCAGTCAGACTATTATTCAAATCTGATATCAGCTACAGCAGATCAGAAAGAACTATTTAAGGTGATAGATGAGCTTCTTCATAGGAAAGCAAAACCCAAACTGCCGAAACATAGTGACACTGCTACCTTAGCGAACACGTTCAACACATTCTTCTCTGAGAAGATTGCCATCATTCGCCAAAACCTTGACAGCGTACCCCCTGTTGCAGTGCACGACGAAGAACTATACCATCCACCGGATCTACGAATTTTCCGTCCAACAACCGAGGAGGAAATCTCTAAAATCATTATGTCCTCGCCAAGCAAGACTTGTTCGCTCGATCGGATACCAACTACAATAGTTAAGCACCATCTTCAAATCCTTGCACCGATAATCACAAAAATCGTGAATGTGTCCTTAGCTGATGGAGTTTTTCCATCTCTCATGAAAAATGCCTTAGTGACCCCGTTGCTCAAAAAGTCATCATTGGACTTGGATACCCTTAATAATTACCGACCAGTTTCCAACCTTTCATTCTTGTCTAAGCTTGTAGAAAAGGTCGTGGCAGATCGTATATCTAAGCATATGCAGCAGTACCAACTGGCTGAAAAATTTCAGTCAGCCTATAGAGAGCACCATGGAACAGAGACCGCCCTGGTCAGGGTCCAGAATGACATTCTGCGCGCATTAGACAATCACAATGCAGTGTTCCTGGGTTTACTCGATCTCTCTGCCGCGTTCGATACGATCGATCATGAAATTTTAATCCCGCGATTGAACAAAAGCATAGGCATAACTGGAACGGCCTTATCATGGGTAAGGTCCTACCTCACAGAAAGACACCAAGCTGTGACTATCTCCAACTCCTCCAGCGCTAGTGTCCTGTTAGAGTACGGTGTACCGCAAGGCTCAGTTCTCGGTCCGAAGTTTTTCACTGTGTACTCGGCACCTATTGTAAACATTGCGAAAAAACATAATCTCCAGATCCACATGTATGCGGATGATACGCAGCTTTACCTGACATTCCAACCCAACGTGAATACAAACGAGACCATGGCTCTTGAACAAGTACGGAATTGTGTTGCAGACATTAGTCAGTGGATGACATTTAACAAGCTTAAACTAAACCCAGACAAAACCGAGTTCCTCGTGATATCGACAAAACATCAACGTAGTAAGGTTCATACTACCGAAGTCCAACTAGTAAACAGTCTGATTACGGCAAATCCATCGGCCAGAAATTTAGGTGTAATATTTGATCAGTTTATGGATATGGATGCGCAGGTAACATCTATTTGCAAAGCGGCATATTACCATCTAAGAAACATTAATTCAATAAGAACTGTTTTAACACATCAAACAACAGAAACGCTTATCCATGCATTTATAACATCACGTCTGGATAATGGTAACTGCCTACTATATGGTATAACGGCAAAGTCACTGAACAAGTTACAACAGGTTCAAAATTCTGCAGCCTGTGTCCTGATGAAGATCAAGAAACGTGATCACATAACCCCTGTATTGAAACACCTCCACTGGCTACCTGTCCGTCAACGAATTGACTTCAAACTTATCCTCCTAACATGGAAATGCATGCACGATGAAGCTCCAGAATAAATGAAGGATCTCATTATGCCCCACCATCCGCACCGTGCTCTTCGCTCTACAGATCAACACCTGCTAAACATTCCACGATCCCATCTGAAGTCATGTGGAGACAGAGCTTTCAGCATCGCCGCGCCAAAACTTTGGAATACCCTACCACTGGATATTAAAACGATAAGCTCTAGGGAGAAATTTAAAGAAAAACTAAAAACACATGTACCGAAGCGCCTTTGAAAATTAGTCAAATCGATAAATGGCGCTATACAAATGCTGTATTATTATTATTATTATTATTATTATTATTATTATTATTATTATTATTATCCTACCTGATACTACAAACTTTCCTTGAATTCATGAACAATCAAATCCTGATACAACTCAGTTGCCATAAAAATGGCTGATCTTTTTTCCTATTTATCATATGGAACCCCCTCCATATACAAAAAAGTATATAGTAATTACTACTTATGCACATCAGGATCTGATTGTATTGGTCAGTCAGGAAAACTTTTAGTATTATGCTGTACATACAAGGGGTATTTATTGTAAACCAGTCAACAATGGCTTCCAGTCATATTATTTTCAAAATATAAAAAAGAATATGCTTTAATTTGTAAAGAATTCCATCTGTATCAAAGAACCTCCATCTTAATGGCCCAAGAAACAAGTGTCCACTATACACAGGTTTGACTGTGTATTGAAATCAGATGACTGGTATGGGTTTTCCCAGTAATGAGGAAGTCAGCCTTTCACCGCTTTAGTTTCACTTTGGAGACGACATGTGCTAGGGGATTTCCCAGTAATGAGGAAGTCAGCAGCAGCGATTTCCAGGAAATAGGAGAGCTATATTTAGACAAGAGGCTATCAGAATTTGGTGCAATATAACTCAAGTAAATGACAATGGTTTATGTCATTGATTTATATCTTACGTCAACGGATTGTATTTGACAGGTTGTTGCTGCTTTAGGCTGCAACAAGCTTCTGAACAACTTTCTGTTAAATATTTTTCAAAATACTCAGCGCTTATACTATCAATACTCTTGTGGGCCAGTTGTCTGCTAGATCTAATCTTTATAGATCTATGGAGCTTGTCAAAATGTTCTGGACTCGGAACTCTGAATACTATATATTATCATTGAACAACAGGAACTAAGTACTGTACTTTAGGTCTGATCCGTACCTGTTTGATAACAAACTCCCGTTAGCGTATAAGATCTCGCGAGAACACGGTGCCTCCAATCGCAAAAGAGCCAGCGGCTCACCAACATAAGAGGCGCTTTATCTCATTTTAATTCCGATTTGGAGCATTTAATGTTGGTCGGCATTACAAAATTAATGCGCAATATAGGGGGGGGGGGGGGGCGGGAGAGTAAACGGTTCCATTATTGATTTTTTTCTGAGAATTTCTGTTCTGATTGGATAAATTCTCCTGTACAAGCCAATGAAAATAGAGAATGGCAGATATTAGAATTCTAGTAAACACAACTGCTGATCTTACCCATTCCCGCATTCCTAATAGGTGACATATGTCAAATAATATCATTGATTTTGATGTAATAAACGATCTTTATTGGAAGATAAATGATATTTAGGCGGTCTCATTAACAATTTCACTTCCACGATATTTTTGAGGCATACATTAAACATAGTGGTACGGCGGTAAGCATGCATGGTATTTTTTGAAGAGTTTATTTACAGGAATCCAATTGGATTCCTGTATTTCTCAATTGCGGGAATGTTATGAGAATCGGATTCCCGTCGAATTTTGAGCCCTGTTCCATTCCACCATACACGTACGGTATCCTGCGGGAGAGTGGCGGGTAAGAAGTGAATTAGGGACAGAGATGAAAGGAAAGAATGGCGGTTGACATGGGATAAGAAAAGTAAACTGTAGATTGAGAGAGGGAGTGGGTGAGGGAGTTTCTGACAATGACGATAAGTATGAAAGCTGTTTTAACTGACATGACAGGTGAAGTGCTGAACGTTAACATGTATGAAGAGACATTGCCACATGTATTTTAAGTTAAGCCATGTAAGGTTACTAGCTGAGGTATCTAGCTCTGTAAAGATAATCATGTCTTACCAAGCTTAACCGTTTAATGGTCAAGCCCCACAAAACCCGCCATAGTGCTCAATGGTCTTGAGGATAATGTCCATTTCCAGTCAAGACATGACTATTTTGAAATTTTACCACTGTAATGACTGGCTCGAAAACCAAGCCATTCAAGTGAAAAGTTCTCAAAAATAGTTTTCACTTGCCCATTAGATGGTTTAATAGCTGGCAGTGATAAGTCAGTTAAGACAAGCTGCTTACCTGTAACAAATCTAGATCTAGCTATCAGATATATAGGTCAAGTACACATTAGCTGGCAGTGATAAGTCAGTTAAGACAAGCTGCTTACCTGTAACAAATCTAGATCTAGCTATCAGATATATAGGTCAAGTACACATTAGCTGGCAGTGATAAGTCAGTTAAGACAAGCTGCTTACCTGTAACAAATCTACATCTAGCTATCAGATATATAGGTCAAGTACACATTAGCTGGCAGTGATAAGTCAGTTAAGACAAGCTGCTTACCTGTAACAAATCTAGATCTAGCTATCAGATATATAGGTCAAGTACACATTAGCTGGCAGTGATAAGTCAGTTAAGACAAGCTGCTCACCCATAACAAATCTAGATCTAGCTAGCAGATATATAGGTCAAGTACACATTAGCTGGCAGTGATAAGTCAGTTAAGACAAGCTGCTCACTCATAACAAATCTAGATCTAGCTATCAGATATATAGGTCAAGTACACATTAGCTGGCAGTGATAAGTCAGTTAAGACAAGCTGCTTACCTGTAACAAATCTAGATCTAGCTAGCAGATATATAGGTCAAGTACACATTAGCTGGCAGTGATAAGTCAGTTAAGACAAGCTGCTTACCTGTAACAAATCTAGATCTAGCTATCAGATATATAGGTCAAGTACACATTAGCTGGCAGTGATAAGTCAGTTAAGACAAGCTGCTCACTCATAACAAATCTAGATCTAGCTATCAGATATATAGGTCAAGTACACATTAGCTGGCAGTGATAAGTCAGTTAAGACAAGCTGCTCACTCATAACAAATCTAGATCTAGCTATCAGATATATAGGTCAAGTACACATATTACACAAGATTATAGTACTGAGCGATGAAGGATTTTAATACACACACCCCACCTACAGGTATTGTTTGTACCTGTCCGCATAAACAACTTTGAATGAATGAGTTTTCTATACATAAGCAAAAAGCAGAGTCCTACCTCGCTTCAAATATATATACATATTCAATGTATGCTATCTATTAACCCTTACCACTCGTGTCAAAATTTTAAAATTTCAAATTAAATTAAAAGATGAACTGGTGTTCATTTTTCAACAAATTTGGTGGGAGATGGTGCTGTCGTAGACAGCAACATCTTCCAGCAAAATTTTTGAAAAATGTACACCAGTTTCTGTGATATTGACACAGTAAAAGATAGAATATTGACGTCAGAGTGCTACGGGTTAAAGGTCATTGCGGGTGCCTGACATGTCTGAAACTGTAGCAAACATCAGTGGTGTTTCTTTGAGAAACAAACAATTCCTTAAAAACAACTTAGTCTGACATGGTCAGTGGTCCACCATGACCGTATGACAAAGCAAATTCAAATTTCATTGAACCCGGCTACTCTGGTCCAGAAACCATGGACAGTTAGAAATATCAACTGATGACATGTTGCAGCATATATCTATCTGCAGCGAATTTGAATCCATGAGGTGAGAGATGGAGGGAAGGACAAATATGTAATTTATTTTTTTCAGGTGATACAATGCTAATGTAAAAGTATTAATTTTTTTCTACAATACAACCCTAGCAACGGTATGATAATATTACCAGCTGGGTACTCTACTCATCCACAACTCCATGTTATATCCCACACACAGCTCATACATTAAAGTGTATAATTATCTATGCCTTACATTTGCATAGTACATATGTGGGTCAATTTAACCATTGAACACTCACGATGGCAAAAAACATCTCCTGCAGTCCTCTTGAGAAATGTCCATTTGCAGACCGAGAAGATTATTATTGAAAATTTACCACTGGAATGACTGGCTCAATAACCGAGCCAGTCATTCCAGTGGCAAATTTTCAAAAATAATCTCATGTTCTGCAAATTAACATATTCTATTAGAATACTGAAATTTTCTTGAGTAAATTTGATGGTTAAAGAATATTTATACTAGCAACAAGTAGCTTGTTACAAACCAGTATTATTAGTTATAACCTACCCATAAACACACATGTACTCATCAATTCTCAATAGTCATTCTTCAAACTTTGCATTTATCAAGAACAATAACTAGAGTTCACTTTGACTACAGTATTGGCATAAGACAGCAACAGCTCTCAGCATGTGTAAATTCAGAATGCACATGTCTGTAGTATATTCATAGCCACAGCTGAAAGTGAACCTCTAGACTGTATAGTGTTATAGAGGTTAACCTGTAGCCTGAGGCTATTATGACAGTGGGGTGGATCATGGCACACTTTTGTCATAGTACAATACACCTCATAAATAAGCTAACAAGTTTCCAAAACAAACACACAAACATGTTTGTCAGCACAATTTCGTACACAATGTAAGATATGCTCTCTTGAATATTTTGGAAGTATTTTGATTGGAAGCCATTTCTGCCTAATGATGCCTTATAAAGCGATGGCTTCCAATCAAATTAAGTCAAAAATATTCCACAGTATGCTTTATTGTTGCTTTGGAAACATGTTCAGTTAATTCTGAGCTGTGCTGTAAAACAGGGGTTCACAGATTATTTGTGTGTCTATTAATGCATTTAAATGAGTACATTGACTATTATTGAGATTACTGAAGGCTGACAACACTGAGCTAACACCTGTTTAACCAGTTACTACTCAAGATTTCTCCCCAAATTGTAATCTTTGCATAGTAAATGTCCATTTACAGGCCAAGCGAAGACTATTTTTTGAAATTTTACCACTGGAATGACTGGCTCAGTCATCGAGCCAGTTATTCCAGTGGTAAATTTTCTAAAATTGTCTTCGCTTGGCTGTAAATGGACATTCCTAAAGACCACTTCAGAGGGCAGTTTTGGCAGGTGTGACCATTAAAGGGACCTTGCACTGGTCTTGAGAAATGCCCATTTGCAGGATTTTATAGTTTACTGATAGAATGACTAGTCATTCCAATGTTAAATTTTCAAAATTGGTAATCTCTTGGCCTGCAAATGAACATTTACTAAACAAAATGTAATTTACTTGACCATCCTTGACTGTTATCTGGCTACATCAAGTGTCACTAGAAACAGGTGTTCTTTTTTAATTCTTTGATTGGTCAAGACAATTTCAATCTGTGTTCAGTGAATGTGTATTTGGTTGTCAAAAATTTACTATTGGACTGATTGGTTTGATTAGTGAGCCAGTCATGTCAATGATATACATTCAGAAATCATTTCTTGGCCTGCAAATGGACAGTCATCAATCAGGTCCACAGTGCACATATTACAGAGGCTGTTTTATCATCACAGTTTTAATCCTTTAACCCTTATCACTCCGATAACAAAAAGTTTTACATTTTAAATTAAATTAAAACATAAACTGGTGTTAATTTTTCTACTAATTTGGTGGAAGATTGGTGGAAGATGGTGCTGTCATAGACAAAATTGTTGAAAAATGAACACCACTTTCTTTGCTATTGACACAGTAAAAGATAGAATATTGACATCAGAATGCTAAGGGTTAATGTTTAATATTAGTCTGGAAAACTTAGATTTTTGTTCAGTGAATGTCCATTTGCACGCCAAGGGAACATTTTTGAAAATTTAACACTGGAATGACTGGCTGGGTCATCAAGCCAGTCAGTGGGAGATCTTCAAAAAGAGTCTTCTCTTGGCATGCAAATAGACACTCCACAAGACCACTATTAGAGGCCAGATTGGGTCAGCTTGACCATTAATCATTTAACACTCATATCACACAAAAACAGCTTCTGTAGTGGTCTTGAGAAATGTCCTTTTGAAAACGAAGAGACTATTTTTGAAATTTTACCACTGGAATGACTGGATCGGTTATCTTCTCTTCGTCTGCAAATAGACACCTTCCAAGAGAAAATGTCAATTTTCTTGAAAAAAATCAAGTGTTAAAGGGTTAAATACAAACAATATGAATGTATTCCTTTTGTACATGAAATGATGGTTAATCCTGTAAGGCATGTGGTGCCATAATGAACATGGCCTCTCTCTCTTCTTCACTCCAACCCCTCCCTTCGTCCCCCCCTCTCCCTCTCATCATCTCCTGAGGCAGAGGGAGAGTGGGGGGGGGGGGGGGGGGGTGAATGAATAGTGAGGAAAGGTGGGAGAGTGTGGAGTCACCTAATAAAATTCCTGAAACTAAACATTCGCAACAGCCATAAATGTCAGGTGTGAACAGACAAGTCTGGCTGAGAGGTCACCTGAGATTGCACACTAAAGGCAGGGCTTCCACTAATTTCTAAACACAGGAAGTCCGGGACTTCCTGGGTAATGCTATTGGGAGTCAAAACAAGAAACATGGAAGTCTAAAATGGTTCAAATACATCTAATTTGGTTAAAAACATTGTTTTTAGAGATGTCAGTGCCAAAAAAGAGTAAGTCCAGGACATCCTTTGTATGTTTTTGGTAAGTCCAACCATAAACTTTGGGCGCATAGGACTTCCGGACTTCCACCAGTGGAAGTCCTGGCTAAAGGGACTGTTTCTTTAATGTCTTAATCTGCTAATGGTCAAGCTGGCCAAAACCGGCCTCTGCAGTAGCCTCCAGGACTGTCCATCTGCAGGTAAAGAGAAGAGTATTTTTTAAAGTTTACCACTGGAATGTTCCCTGCGAAGGACAGCGCAGGTTTTTACATCTACATGCCTGAGTGTGAGATCGACCATGTAACTTTTGTATTCGAATCTCGCTGCAGAGATGAAAGCTCGAGAGCACTCAGCTACACATCCCTTTCTTCACTTTTGACCGCTATGTCTTATCCTCAGCCAAAATCTTTAGCTTCCTCAGTTCTATTCTTGATCTGAGTGTACCAGTTCTTTGGTTCTCTTTTTTTTACATGCTTGAGGTTGCTTCGTAGCAACCTTAACATATATATGCAATGACATCCTCTTCTGGCTTTATATTTGCTGGCTCATAATAGGGCAAATTCCAAGGCTCTCTGTGCAGGTGTGTATTCTGGCATGCTTAGTCCATGGCCAAACACGGATGTCATCTTTGCCGGGCAACTTTAATGTGCGTGTACAATAAGATCTATTCGAAAGGTCTCCTACGTTTCAGAGACAAAAAATGGCAAATCATTGACAGGTGGTTGCTAGACTACCTGTCTTATATGACCACCTGTCTTATGCAACCACACATTTTATGCGACCGCCTGTCTTATGCGACTGCCTGTCTTATACGACTGTCTGTCTTAAGTGCACCCCACACTAGGGCAGCGCGCCAACGAAGCATCGACAACGAAGCAGCAAATAATAATCAAATCTACCTTGTTAGCACGTGCTTTTTCGGACAACCTAACATAACAAGAGGGAATTCCTGTGCGTCAGGGGCAGCAAGCAGCAAAAATCGCTTTTTGAGTGATCCAAAAACCCTGCTGCTGGTGCACTGCCCTAGTGTGTGTATCCAATGTGAAATGAACTGGTGTGATTTTTTGCCGCTGGCGAGCTGTCCTAGTGTGGGGCGCACTTTATGCAACTGTCTGTCTTATGCGACTGCCCGTCTTATGCAACCATCTGGCTTATGTACCCACTCGTCTTATGTGCCCGCACATCTTATGCGACCACCTGTCTTATGCGACTGCCCATATTATGCAACCGTCTGTCTTATGCGACCACCTGTCTATTGCGACAGTCGGTCTTATGCGGCAGTCTGTCTTATGCGACTATCTGGCTTATGTGACTGCCTGCCTGCCTTATGTGACCGCCTGCCTTATGCGACCACCTGCCTTATGCGAGCGCCTGTCTTATTTGCCCACCTGTCTTACACAGCCTGTCTGTCATATGCGAGATGTCGTATGGGACCACATGTCTTATGCAACTGCCTGTCTTATGCGACTGCCTGTCTTATGTTACTGTCCGTTTTATGTCACTGCCTGTCTTATGCGGCCACCTGTCTTATGCGACCATTCGTCTTATGCGACTGCCTGTCTTATGCGAGTGCCTGTCTTATGAGACTACATGCTTATGTGACCATCTCACTTATGCGACCGCCTGTTTTATGCGACCACATGTTTTATGCGACCACATGTTTTATGTGACTGTCTGTCTTATGCAACTGCCTGTCTTATGTGACCACCTATCTTATGCGACCAACTGTCTTATGCGATTACATGGCTTATGCGACCACATGTCTTATGTAATCGCGTGTTTCATGCGACTGCCAGTCTTATGCGACCGCCTGTCTTGTGACCATGTGTCTTATGCGACCGACTGTCTTATGTGACCATGTGCCTTATGCTACCACATGGCTCATGCAAACATGTGCCTTATGCAACCACATGGCTTATGTGGCCATGTGCCTTACGCGACTGCCTGTCTTATGTGACCATGTGTCTTATGCTACCACATGGCTTATGCGACCATGTGCCTTATGCGACCACCTGTTTTGTGCGACTACTTGTCTTACTGAGGCCCCATCTTGCGCCCTCTAATGGCTTATGCGGCCCCTTGTCTTACTGAAGCCCCATCTTGCGCCCTCTAAAGACATGCATAATCTTATTTATAATGACTGACAAGTATTAACTCTGTGACCCTAACCTGTCACACTATAAAATCCAACAAGAAGTTTACACAGATGCATTTTGATAATTTCTAGTAAATTTTTCATAAAATTCATGATTTTCGCCAAAAAAAATCGACCCAAATTCTGAATAGATATTTTAGAGCATACCGCGATAGGGTCTTCCAAGCAACTAAGGCTGAAATCTGTCAAGCTGTTAATGGTAAATCTTTCATAGAAACTAAGATTTTCGCCAAAAAAATTGACCGGTTAAAATTCTGTGTATGTTCTGAAGCACAGCTCCCTAATGTCGTTCCAGCCAAAGTAATTTCAAATCTGCCAAGCAGTTAATAAGGAGTGGAATTTTGACAATTCCCAGTAAATTTTTAATCTTGGGTCCAGTATGATTTTAACCCGAGATATAAACAGAAAGGTTGAGCAAAACGCAAATTGGACGCCGCCAACGTCGCCGGACAACGTGCAGGGTATCACAATAGCTTGTTTTACTTCATAAAGTCGAGCTAAAAGATAGTCTGTTGGTCTACAAATGGACATTTCTCAAGACCACTACATAATAGACATGGGGTAAGGTAGTAATAGCAATCAATTAAATTTTTTCATGTAGTGCTGAAGCAGTTTTGAGATGATCTGATAGTCATAAGAGAGCACCTGTCTTTACTGGCAGTTTCTGTCACTCCATAAGGTGCTCACATAACACAGGTTTGCTGGTATTTCTACCTCGCTAGATATAGTATTAAAGTCAAATACATGCATGTTTTACCACGGATGAACAAATCAACACAAAATAGCCTTGAGTAATAACCAGCTGTAAAAAGACATTTCACACACGATAACTGAGTCATATGCAGCAACAATACACGAACAGCCATTTAAGAAGTATTCAACCAACCACACAAACATTAAACGCACGCATCTACGACAGCACCGTCAACCAACATTTTTTTTAATTTATACAAGTTTATTTGTTATTGACGCAGTAAAAGATAAAATATTGACATCAGAGTGTACGGGTTAATGGTCAAGTCTACCAAAACCAGCCTCTGCTGTCATCTTGTCCATTTGCTGACCTACAGAACATCTTTGAAAATGAATCACTGGAATTACTGGCTTGGTAACTGATCCAGCCATTAATTACAATGGTAAATCTTCACAAATAGTCTTCTCTTGACCAGCAAATGGACATTGACCAAGGGAACCTTTTGCCTTTCTTGACCATTAAACTGATTAAAGGGTCAAGCCCTTGTCCACACAGCAACAGGAACATGATAAATTTCTGGTATTTTTTCTGAAAGAACACATTGCTTATGCCTAGAATGCCTACAGCATACAGGATACAATTATATAAACTATAAACTAATTTGACAGGAAACTGGTCTCGTCAACTTAGTTCACAATTCTTCAACAGCGTTTCCTGTAAATTGAGACTGGAATTTTAGGTGTTGAAGGGTTAATCAGAGTGTCGTGATGCAGGACATGTTAGCTTTGCCTGAATGTAGTTCTAAGAAGTAAAATATGAAATAAGTTGCACATCTGAACATTATTTGACTTATAACATCAGTTGCTAACACTTTAACAATTTAAGTGCCGAAGAATCATCTAGAAATTAACCCTATAACCCTCTAATGGTTAAACTTCTTAAAAACAAGAGGCAAAAGGGGCCTGTGTCACTGCTCACCTGGAGCACTATGCATTTTTCTCAAAATTGTTGGTGGGTGGTTTAGGAAGTCTTTTAAATGAGTTTGTGGACATTTTTGCACGTCCAATATGGCCGCCAAACATGCTACATTTTGATTGGTCCACTGCGGCCATGTTTCTGACGTAGCTCCTTCCCTTGAACAAACTTTAATGGCACTCAGTGCCTAATAATATCTCCCAAATTTGGGCCCAATCCACTGAATGGTTCTGGAGTTGTTTCGGCAAAAATAGGTTATCCAAGTTGGCCGTCAAACCATTTGGCCAATCAAGTGCCCATGATCAAACTTGGTGCAGCTCTTGTCCTAGATGATATTTCATGCGTTTTGAATTGATCCCCAAGCGATTTTTGAGATTTTTAGACATTTCTAAAAATCGACCAAAATCCAAGATGGCACGAGAAGAATACATTTTAAATTTCCCATTGCTTTAGTATGGGAGATTTTGGAGGGTAAATGATCCAAGATGGCTGCTAAACTGTTTATCCGACAGTCTCGAAAATGGCAAATTTGAAATCACAATACGCAAAAACATACATAAAACCAATTTCAGCCTCAAAATCCATCAAATAAAAAAATCCAATAGGGCCACCAAACACGCTATATATTGATTAGTCGACAGCGGCCAGGTTTTTTGCCGGACCAACATCTCTTAAACAAAGTTTAATGGCCCTTCTTAGTGCCTCATCATAGATCACAAATTTTGGTCTGATCACTTCAGCGGTTCTGGGGAAGAAGTTGTTTTTGCGAAAACGAGGTCATCCAAGATGGCCAATGAACCATTTCGTCAATCAAGTTCCCTTGAACAAACTTAGGTCAGCTCTTGCCCTAGATCATATTTCATGAAATCTGAATTGATCCCTCAAATGGTTTCGGAGATTTTTAAAGACATTTCTAAAGATCGGCCAAAATCCTTGATGGCCGCCAGGCAAATTGGCCGATCGGCTTCATTTGAACAAAATGGAATCTCTATGTCCTAAGGATGCTTCCTGCCAAATATAATTGAAATCGGGCCAGAAGTTCTCGAGAAGACATTTTAAATTTCCCATTGCTTTAGTATGGGAGCTTTTGGCAGGAAAATGATCCACAATGGCCACCAAACCGTTTATCTGACGGTTTCGAAAACTGCAAATTTGAGATCAGAATACCCAAAACCCTATAAAAAAAACAATTTTGACCTCAAAATCCATCAAGTAAAAAAATTCAATATGGCCACCAAACACGATATATTTTGATAGGCCCACCACGGCCATGTTTTTTGACTGATCAACTTCTCTTGAACAGACTTTAATGGCCCTTAGTCCCTAATCAAATATCGCACATTTCGGCCCGATAGCTTCAGCAGTTCTGGGGAAGTTGTTTTTTGCGAAAACTAGGTCATCCAAGATGGCTGCTGAACCATTTGGTCAATCAAGTTGCCTTGAACAAAGTTGGTTCAGCTCTTACACTAGATCATATTTCGTGAGTTCTGAATCGATCCCTCAAACGGTTTCAAAGCAGATTTCTCAAGACATTTCTAAAAATCGGCCGAAATCCAAGATGGCCGCCGGCCAAATTGGCCGATCGGCTTAGTTTGAACAAACTTCAATCTCTATGCCTTAAGGATGCTTCCTGCCACATATAATTGAAATCGGCCCAGTAGTTCTCAAGATGACATTTTAAATTTCCCATTGCTTTAGTATGGGTGCTTTTGGCGGGAAAATGATCTAAGATGGCCGCCAAACCATTTATCCAACAGTTGCAAAAATTGCAAATTTGAGATCAGAATACTCAAAAACATATATAAAACCAATTTCGGCCTCAAAATCCATTATATAAAAAAAATCCAATATGGCTGCCAAACATGTTATATTTTGATTGGCCCACGGGGCTAGGGTTGCACGATTATTCAATTTTCATAATCGCAATCATTTAATACAAATAATTGCGATCATACGGTTAATCATGAACTACCGTATTTCGCTTAATTGTAGCCCATGCTCTAATAGAAGCACACCCCCTAACTTTGACATATGAGCTTCAATGATTTCTTAGCAGTTTCAAAATGGCAAAACTTTGTATTAGAAGCCCACCCCCTAACTCAGCAGATTGTATATGAAAAATTTTTTTAAGAGCACATTTGTAAGAATAGCGTGTATAATAATAACAATCATGTCACACAGGGTGTGTTTACTTCAGACCGATCTCTGCCCTGATACATTTCCGACCCCTCTAGAAGTCAATACAGGCCTCGGATTTGTAAATCTCGACCACTTATTAGATTAATACTAGTAGTAGGCCACGTATGTTCAAGATATAATAAAGTTTATTCCACACTCTTGTAGTCAAAATGCGCATAAAACAGTCTTGGCGTGATTAAATACCTTCCTTATCGTAAATATATTTTAAGACCAAATTTATGTACCAAACAAGCACGGGAGAAAATGCGCATCAATTTTGTCGATCAACATTAAATGATCCAAATTGAATTATTAAGAACGACAATATAGCCGGCTTTTTAAGTTAGCGAGCCAGCGGCTCTTTTGCGATGGGAGGCGGCGTGTTCTCATGAGATATTATATGCTACCAGGAGTTTATCAAATGGGTACCCGTTATTCAGATCAGTATAATGCTCAGTTCCTATCGCGCATTGATAATATATAGAAATTCCCGAGTTCCGAGTAATAAACTCTTCAATTGGAGGCGAATCACGTGATTTGTATTTTTTCGCGACGCCATTTTATATCAAATTATGGATTAATTTTGATTTAATAAACGACCTTTATTAAAGGATACACAATATTTAGGTGCTCAAATCAAATAATTTCACTTCCCTGGTGATGTTTTGAGGTATACATTAAAGATAGGCGTGGGTGGTGGGTATATTTACGGGAGAAAATGCGTAGAATTTTCGTGGCATCAGTTTTAGAAAACTTTTTTGAGAATAAGCCCACCCACTTTCTCAGAGATGTTGGGCTGGAAATTGAACACCTCTGTCCTAATAGAAGCCTAGGCTTCAATTAAGTGAAATATTACGGAAATTCAATGCATTTTCTCCCTAAGTATTGACTTAGTTAATATACAAACAAATCAGTTATTTATTTAGTTTATTTAATCATTCACACATTCGGCCGATCACCGGATGTTTGTTTCCATGATTGGTAACGCGAGCAGAGCTTCACAAGCGTAAGTCTTGAAAAAAATTTCAACATGGCGATTATACGATTATTTAATTTTATAATCGTCCACGATCATTTTGAATTATATAATCGCGATTAATCGAATAATCGAAAAATCGTGCACCCTACCCACGGCGACCATGTTTTTGGACTTCTCTTGAACAAACTAATCATATCTGCCAAATTTAGGCCTGATCCCTTCAGCAGTACTGGAGAAGTTATTTTCGCTAAAACTAGGTCAACCAAAATGGTGGCCGAACCATTTGACCAATCAAGTTCCCTTTAACAAACTTGGTTCAGCTCTTGCCCTAGATCATATTTCATGAGGTTTGCTTCAATCCCTCAAGCGGTTTCGGAGATTTTTAGACATATCTAAAAATCGGCCAAAATCCAAGATGGCCACCAGCCAAATTGGCCGCTCAGCTTCATTTTAACAAACTTTGAACACTGTGTCCTAAGGATGCTTCCTGCCATTTATAATTGAAATCGGCCCAGCAGTTCTTGAGAAGTTGTTTAAAGGAAAAGTTGATGGACGATGGACAGGTGACGGACGGACGGTGTCCACGGCATAAGCTCAAGCTAAAAATGAAACTGAATGACCATTTGCATGCCAATTAGACTTTTTTAATTTACCACTGGAATAGTAAATTTTCAACAAGTCTTCTTGGCCTGCTAAGGGATATTCTTCAAGACCACTGCAGAGGCTGGTTTTGGCCAGTTTAGCCATGACAGGGTTAATGGTTATGAAGGCAAAAAACAGCCTCTGCAGCGGTCTTGAGTAATGGTCATTTGCAATCTATATAGACAATTTTAGAAATTTTACCACTAGAATTCAAGAGCAAATTATTTGAGTCGCAATTTTCTTTCAAAATAGCTTGTTTGCCTGCAAATGGACATTCATCCATTATCGTTTAAGTTTTCTTGCCTAATTATCACCATTAAATGGTTAATAGTTAATCAGGGTCAGAGACAAGACAGGGGTATAGCATCTTCCTTACTCGATCCTTGTTCACCTCCTGGTAACCAAACACATTCTGAGACTTGATATACATACTAACTAAACTCTTACAAGACTATCAGGTCTCGGACAACTAATCTCAGTGTTGCAGGAGGATGGCTAAATTGTAGCATTTAGCAGATTAAACAATACTGTCATATACGGGTGAATATAGGATACATTTATAACTGTTAATGTTAATGGAGATGACTGATAAATTTTAGTCATTATAAGTGCTAATTACCTGTCTAAATTTGGCACGAGCCTCCTTTTCTTTCATCCTACCATGAGCAACAAGGTAGTCAAACACCTCACCTGAAAATATATAATAAAACATCTAGTGTAAACATGAGGTTTCTTGGTGTGACAATTCTCTACTCCCTCAGAGTCACACACACCCTCCCTCCCTCCCCTCCTCTCCCCACCCACCACACACACAGCCCTCCCTCCTGTATGCATACACACACACTCGTCCATGCACTCACGTATGCATGCACACACACTCGTCCATGCACTCACGTATGCACACACTCGTCCATGCACTCACGTATGCATGCACACACACACTCGTCCATGCACTCACGTATGCATACACACACACTCGTCCATGCACTCACGTATGCATGCACACACACTCGTCCATGCACTCATGTATGCATGCACACACACTCGTCCATGCACTCACGTATGCACACACACTCATCCATGCACTCACGTATGCACACACTCGTCCATGCACTCACGTATGCACACACACTCGTCCATGCACTCACGTATGCATACACACACACTCGTCCATGCACTCACGTATGCACACACACTCGTCCATGCACTCACGTATGCACACACACTCGTCCATGCACTCACGTATGCACACACACACTCATCCATGCACTCACGTATGCATACACACACACACTCATCCATGCACTCACGTATGCATACACACACACTCATCCATGCACTCACGTATGCATACACACACACTCGTCCATGCACTCACGTATGCATACACACACACTCGTCCATGCACTCACATATGCATACACACTCATCCATGCACTCACGTATGCATACACACTCGTCCATGCACTCACGTATGCATACACACACACACTCATCCATGCACTCACGTATGCATACACACACACTCGTCCATGCACTCACGAATGCATACACACACACTCGTCCATGCACTCATGTATGCATACACACACACACTCGTCCATGCACTCACGTATGCATACACACACACTCGTCCATGCACTCACGTATGCATACACACACACTCATCCATGCACTCACGTATGCACACACACTCGTCCATGCAATCACATATACACTTGTCCATGCACTCACGTATGCATACACACACACTCGTCCATGCACTCACGTAGGCATACTCACTCGTCCATGCACTCACGTATGCATACACACACACACTCGTCCATGCACTCACGTATGCATACACTCGTCCATGCACTCACGTATGCACACACACCCGTCCATGCTCTCACGTATGCATACACACTCGTCCATGCACTAACGTATGCATACACACACACTCGTCCATGCACTCACGTATGCATACACACACACTCGTCCATGCACTCACGTATGCATACACACACACACACTCGTCCATGCACTCACGTATGCATACACACACACTTGTCCATGCACTCACGTATGCATACACACACACACTCATCCATGCACTCACGTATGCACACACACACAAACACTCACACATGCAAACACATCTTAACCCTTTAACACTCGTTTCAGCCAAAAATTGCTTTCTGCAGTGGTCTTGAAAAATTTCCATTTGCAGACCAAGAACACTATTTTTGAAAATCTACAACTGCAATGACTGGCTCGATAACCAAGGCATTCATTGCAGTGGTAAATTTTCAAAAATAGTCTTCTCTTGGTAAATTCGAGAGCTAAAGGGTTAAATGACTGTGTAATGAGAGGGTAAACACTGTCACAAAAGAAGGAGGATACAGATTAGGTTATATACAGTGTATGTCACTGATGCATTTTGATTGAGGCTTGATAAGACAAGCACAGGTTGCAAGAACGCCTTTTACATGCAAACACAGGTAATAAATGTCTGATTTGTGTCCTTTGTGAACAGGATGCATGTACTTATCTGTCTCTAAAGCTATAATGTCAATGCATATGTGCATGTAGATAATTTGCTGTGCGTGTAAAATCCTAATACACTTATAATTCTTTAGCCCCAAAATTTGTTCCAAAAATTTTTAATTTTCTATAGAAAATGTCCATTTGCAGACAAAGAGAAGACTATTTTTGAAAATTTACCACTGGAATGACTGGCTTGGTTATCGAGCCAGTCATTCCAGTGGTAAATTTTCAAAAATAGTCTTCTCTTGGTCTGCAAACAGACATTTCCCAAGATCACTGCAGAAGCCGTCTTTGGTTAATGAGCGTTAAAGAGTTAAGAACTCCTGATTTTGTTAGAGACCTGTTCCGGGTTTAGATCATTTATGTAGTATGTAACTCATGACCATACATACACTATATGGTGTGTGCGCGTGCATGCATGCGTGTGTGTGTGTGTGTGTGTGTGTGTGTGTGTGGGGGGGGGGGGAAGAAACATTGTTACATAATACATTCTGAGTTGTGCTGTAGCTATACAGAGCAGAATGAACACAAATTGCCAATCAGGTAGCCTATTAAACCTCTTAGTCGTCAAGTTAGCCAACACCAGCCGCTGCAGTCATCTTGACCAATGTCCATTTACAGGCCAAGAAGCATATTTTGGAAACTTTACCCGAGCCAGTCATTCCAGTGGTAAATTTTCAAACAGTTTTCGCTTTGAACAAACTTGGTTCAAGACCGTGCCATAGATGGGGTTTCATGAGTTTTGAATCAATCAGTCAAGTGATTTCAGATGTTTCAAAGGGTTTTTAAACATAGTGCACCAGTGAAGTAGGCTGCCGACGAAGTCCGCCAATCGGCGATTAAAACAACCTAGATTTATATGCCTTACCATTGCGTCATAACAAATATAACTGAAATCAGCCGTGGTTCTTTAAAAGTTGTTTAAAGGAAAAGTTTATGCCAGATGACAGACTGACGAAGGACGGTTGTCATGGCCTAAGCTTACTTCAAGGCCTCTCAGGCCAGCGGAGTTAATGACAAAGTATATAGGAGGGATCCAACCTGATACTCAAGTATCTGACATCATAATCAGACATCTAGGCTTGCGCAATTATGTGACTAAATCGTAAATTGGGATTATTTTTCAAATCATGAATTTCTGTTCATAAATAATTGAATAATCATGAATAATTTGTACTGCATAAAATATTTCAATTCCACCCTTTATTTACTTTTTAATGAGATCGGTCATGAAAATTTTGCTCAGTGAATGTAAGTCCATTTGAAGGCCAAGAGACGACTATTTTTGAAAATGTATCACTGGAATGACTGGCTCGATGGCTCGAGAATCGAGCCAGGCATTCCAGTGATACACTTTCAAATATAGTCTTCTCTTGGCCTGCAAATGGACTTAAAATTCTAAACACCATTGCAGCTTTCGCCATTGATATGCCTTTGTTGTTCCCTGGATAATTTGTACCCAGGCTGATTAATCGAGTAATCATGATTTTTCTTAAATAATCAATTGTGATCACTTAAAGCACCAACTGCACACGCCTAATTGACATGACTTGTTTTCTGACATCACAATCAAAATGACGTGCATCTGTTATAGAAGTTGTAACGGTCAGATCATCAGTGGGTAAATTGTATGCCTTTGAATTGAAAATGTAACCCGTTAATGGTCAAGCCAGCCAAAACCGGCCACTCCAGTGGTCTTGAGAAATGGCCATTTGCAGGCCAAGAGAACTTATTTTTTCAAAATTTACTACTAGAATGACTGGCTCGATAACACAGCCAGTCGTTCCAGGGGTAAGTTTTCAAAAATAGTCTTCTCTTGACCTGTAAAAGAACATTTACTAAGCAAAATTTTCAATTTCTTTTTACAAATCCTGACTATTACAGGGTCAATAAACATTATGTTAAACATTTTGAAACTAATTTGACTGGGAGTTGACATTGCAATTTCGATTCCGACAATTCAGGTTGCAACATTTCAAATTGATTCCAACACACAAAATGGGGGGGAACTTAGCTAGAAATGGTCGTAGCATAACTCGAAATCGATCCCTTTATCCGCTTTGTGTGTGTAATGCATATTGATAAATACCACATATTTTTGTTTTAGAAAACTGTGTTACTGTAAGGCATTGCAATAATTTTAGTATCACCATTTTGAAAAAAAGACAAATTACTTGCTAGAAAATTAGTTCATGATAACTACATAAATCTTGACTATAATTATACCCGGGACATCACTTGTAGGAAAACATATTTCTTATTATAACAGCTTTATCCATTAAGAAGATATTCGTTATAAGAAATCAATTTTCACCACTAGACTTTTAATACGCTCTGATTAATCAGTTCCGTCGGCTCCGAGTGAGCATAATGCAATAACAATCCCACCCCAAGCTTAGAAAAGCATGGGAACAAAAAACTAGCAAGAGAAAGGCTGGCTAATATCCAACAGGCACTATTTAGTCAGTCAGTCAGTGCAGCGTGTGGCGAATGATGAGTAACGATGTGCAAAAGCCAAATATTTATTACACAACACTTGGAATATGCTTAAGAAATCATCTTCAGTACATATACATGTAGCTAGCTAGGGTACAGTACAGCTCAGATATAACATTGCATGCTTCCAAAACAAAATAAAAAGTACTGTTGAATATTTTGATCTTAATTTGATTGGAAGGCATTGCTGTCTTAGGCAGAACATTTCTTACATCGTGTTCAAAATTGTACCAACTAACATGTTTCTGTTTTTGTTTTGAAAACAATTATACTTATTTATGAGCTGTACTGTAGGTCGAGCAGCTGATCTGCCCAGCTCTTAAGATCGTTTCATTTTGAGTTCACACAATAACGCGTTTAACCATCAGACCGTGTTTAACCGTTAAACCGCATTTAACTGTCAAACCGTGGAACAAACCTGGATCGATCCTGTTGTATATTTTTCCACTAAAGCCTTTAAGCCTCACAGACCAGAAACACGAATATTCCATTGATTGTTTTCAAATTAACTTAACTGGGAGCTGTTACTGACCAGTGCCTATGGCAGCAACAGGTTTCAATCAAACTTAGTTTCAAAATATTCAAGCGCTTTCCTGCCATGCCTGGATAAGTGGCTTGAAATTGAGACACTGAAATTTTCCAGATATAAAGTACAAATTCAGGACTTTCAGAAAATTTAGTTTCAAAATATTATAATTTGAACTGTAGAAAATGCAATAGGTACCAATTTAAGGGTCAAATTCTTCATAAATTCTATCAGCTTCTAATGGGCCTGCACTAAATGGAAGCAATAATCTTGACAATGGCAGCTTCCAGCATCAACGCACAGCAGCCTTTCCTCTACAGTCTCTATAAGAGTTAATTAATCATGTCATAAACTCAACCTCAACCTCACGACAAACATACAGGAAATCTGTTGAATAATTTGTAAGTAATATGACTGACAGCAATGGATGAATCCTGTTTTAGCTTGGCCTGCACTATACAGGTAAGCTGTTGAATATTTTGAAACTATTTTAACTGGGTGCTGCCTATGGCAGCAACAGCGCCCTGTCGAGTTACTTTCAAAATATTCAACAGAATGTTTGTTTATTAAATAGTAGACATACAATTTGTA
Source organism: Chaetoderma sp. LZ-2023a (assembly GCA_034401795.1). Classification (NCBI taxonomy): domain Eukaryota; kingdom Metazoa; phylum Mollusca; class Caudofoveata; order Chaetodermatida; family Chaetodermatidae; genus Chaetoderma; species Chaetoderma sp. LZ-2023a. The sequence goes on along the minus strand of CM067373.1, from coordinate 147,313,034 downwards.
CAACTTGACAGACTATTAAGTGTTTCTGATGGACTTAGATATGCCATTCATGGCACATTTGATTATGACATCAAACTATCTGTGACGTAATTAATTATGACATCATATACATGACTGACAGACTGGGTTCTTATATTGCTGCCTAAGTATTAATATCAAAATAGTGCACAGAATAACCCGCTATACATCCTACAGAATTCACTTTTTCAGTGCTTAGAGGTTAACATCAGTTGTCATCAGTGTGCTACGGATTATGGCAAACATCCTATAACTCATTGCCAGCCAATGATCTATCTGGCAATCAGCCAAAATCTTAGCCGTTCAACAAAGGCAGAGATACAATGACACAGAATTAGTCAAAAGAATGTCACTTCTGCTGCTTAATGTACGCAAAGTAAAATTAGCTGAAACAACGAAAAAGGTAGTTTGTTTTATTTACTACCAAAACTGATTAACTGTCTGGATGCTGAATTTCTGCATACTTCTGCATGCTTAACTCAGGATACGCAGAATATTTTGAAAACATGAGGCCCAAGGGTCTGTGATGCTCGCCTGGACCATTAGCATTTGAAGAATTCCCAATTAAATAGACATGGGTACTTTTCAGAAAATCCAAGATGGCCACCAAACAGAATTGACTAATTAAAATTCTCATTTGATATGGTGAAGCCCTAGGATCGTTTGATTCCCGGTTCGCTGAAATCGGACAATTGATTAAGGAGTAGCATTTTAAATTGTTCCACAAAATATTTCGAAAACCCAAGATGCTTGCCAAAGAAATCAACCAATCAAAAATTCTGATTAACGGTTTTAAAGCATATGAGTGTAGGATCCAAGGTTTTAAAGCATATGAGTGTAGGATCCAAGGTTTTAAAGCATATGAGTGTAGGATCCAAGGTTTTAAAGCATATGAGTGTAGGATCCAAGGTTTTAAAGCATATGAGTGTAGGATCCATGGTTTTAAAGCATATGAGTGTAGGATCCAAGGTTTTAAAGCATATGAGTGTAGGATCCAAGGTTTTAAAGCATATGAGTGTAGGATCCTTCCAGCCAAATTTGGTTAAAATGCACGCTGTTAAGATGTGTTTTTACAATTCACAGTAAATTTGTCATAAAATCCAAGATATTCACTCAAAAAATTGATGAAGCATAATTCTGAATGTATCTGGCACCAATAGGGTCCTTCTAGCCAAATACGCTTGAAATCGATCAAACTGTTAAGAAAACACGATTTGACAATTTCAAGTAAATTTTTAATAAAATCTCACATTTTCGAACAAAAATTTAACAAATCAAAATTCTGAAAGGAATTCTAGAGCCTATAATCATCTAGGATCCTTTCAGCCTAATTTGTTTGAAATCAGTCCAAATGGTAAGAACCAATTTGACAATTTCCGGTACATTTTTCATAAACTTGAATCAAAATTCTGAATGGAAGTTCTGGAGCCTATGACCATAGGGTCCTTCCAGCCAAATTTGTTTGAAATCGGCCAAGTGTTTAATGAGGAGTAGTGTTTTAAAGCAAAAGTTGGTGGATGGATGGATGGATGCCACGGCATAAGCTCACTTATCCATGATGCATCCAGGTAGGTCCCAGCTAGGTCAGTAATACCTACTTTTCCCAGACTGTACACCTCCTCCCTAAGATGCATCCATGTAGGTCATGCTGACCTACTCGTCATGGATGGATGCCACGGCATAAGCTCACTTGGCCCTTGAGGCCAGGTGAGCTAACAGGGCTTTAGATTTAACTCATTTGGCACACCACCTACCTGGTCCGGGATCCATCAACGCTCCTAGAAACTAGAGAATTTTGAAATCTAAGAGATTGATTTTGAGCCATTTTAGTTTTAATAGCACTACAAGACCTCTGAATGGCCATCAAATGCCACAGCATCCATCTCTGAGTATTTAATTGACTGTAAATCAGTTAATTAGTGTTCATAGCAGCCAGGATTTTAATTTGGGCTCACTAATATGGGGTTTCATTTGAGCATGATTTGTAAAGCCATAGCTAAGGGGTAGTCTAAAGCCCTGACTAATAAATGTAAATGATTTGCTAAACAGAACAAGTCATAACAGTAAACTGATGTATGCTCCCAGAAGGGAGACTCAGTAGGGACACTGTATAAAATATGATCTGGACACAAATTCTCTGTAATGTTCAGTGAACCCTGAAAAGTAGGTCAAAAGCATGTTCAGTGAACTATGAAAAGTAGGTCACAACTTTTTATATGCGACACACTTTCAGCATATAATACATCCATACACCCGGTTTAGTTCCAGTATGCCAAAAACTCTTGAAATTATAGCCCGGACTAACATGTTCTGTAATGTTCAATGAACCAGGAAAAGTAGGTACAGGGAGTCTGGAGGTCATTTTGAGGGTATATAACCACCATACTGCAGCTTGAGACCCCCAAAAGTACTAGCAGTGGGTTCCATGGGACCCCTGAAAATCTTGAATGATTGTGTAATACTACCGTTAAATTCTGTGTATATTGCTCACTTTTTTGCTCAAATTACATGTTATAAAAAGCTACTGCGCACTATATACAAGGATAAATATTTGTCACATTTTTTCCCTCAGAATTTTTCGTCAGAATCGCAAAATTCAGGGCTGAAATATGATTTTATGGATCGGGAATCAGTCTGGAATAACGATCGCATTCTAACATGTCTATAATGGTACTATCTCAACTAGATCGTTAAAATGTCTTACTACTGTCTAAATATTGTGTTATACCTTCATTAAATACCATATAGTGTTGTAAAATTATCAAATAAACCATCATTTAACTTTTTTACAACGCCATTGTTTCCTGTAATTTGTTCTCATTCATATCTATAAAGGGAGGTTACTCTTGTCTTCCCAAGTTGAACGTAGAGATGTTTAGAATTCATAGATTACTACACAGATACGGACATAAATGTGTTAAAAAAAGAATGATAGAGCCAATGTTTTTCAAGGTGATCTAGCATTTACATAGATATAGAAAGGAATGATTTATATGTACTAAACGGCACAATGTTTTGACCAATCGGCGGGCAGGATGATTATGATTGACAGGTTACGGTTAAAGGTCACAGCCGTCAATGTATGACGAAGTAACTGTAGAAACGAAAGGATGAGAACATAAAATCATTTCAAATTGAAGATAATTCAATTTATTTAATAAACAATGCATGGAATAAACTAGATTATAGCACTATATTATAATATATTATGATGATGATATACTATAATATATTATATAAACCCCACCCCCACTCAAACAATACCTACAATTGATCACTGTCGATTTTGTAAACAGCAGGCGGTCAGCTCTATCACCTTTGTTTATTGTACTTCTGACCGCATTAATCCACCCACCCCACCCCACCACCTGACTACACTGCCTGTGAACCGAGTCTTGAAACCACTCATCTACTGCGTATATGATTGAACAAAATCTCATGGGCTCACCTTTGATATAGTTATCAAAGTAATTACCGGCACTGTTAGAGTGAGCCAAAATGGATTTGAGGTTTTTTTACTTAAAATCGATTTTATTCTCAAGTATCAGCGCACAAAACTTCTAACGACCATTTATGTTAATGAGCTCTGCTCAAATCAAATTCGGATTCTAACCTGTTCTGATGGAAATTATATTTGTATTTTTATATCATTCAATAAAGTTTAATACAAAATATTTGCTAAAAGTGTAGGCGAATGATATTCCCATGATTAAACAACAGAGTAACGTACGCCACAAACAAGATTTTATACGGAAAGCCTATTCGACATGCAGTAAGTCATTGATTTTTTTGTTACCAGTTTTCGTTCACAGGTCTCTCAATCTTACTGCATACTATACACGAAAACAAAGTTTTTTCAGGCCGATTTTGGTTAAATTTAGGGGTGCGCACTATGCACAATAGCGCAATATACACTGGATTTAACGGTAAGTAGTCAGTTTTATAGGTTTTTGCACAAATATACCTACAAAATCTATCATTGGGACGACCATAATTTTACTTTGCAAGTCCATCATACCCTCTTTTTGAGAAATATTGCTTGAGAACACCAGATTCCAGTTTGAGATCCCCAGATTTTAGTTAGGGACTTCCATGTTGCAGAGTGTAGGGTCCCAGGGACTTCTACAATTTAGATGCCATGAGAAACACTGAGTAGGTCAAAGGTAGGCCATCATGGTAGGCCATGCTGACCTACTCTTCAGACTGTACACCTCCTCCCTAAGATGCAGTCAGGTAGATCCCAGGTAGGTCAGCATGACCTATTCTTCATAGAATAAGATGCATCCAGGTAGGTCCCAGCTAGGTCAGTAATACCTACTCTTCATAGACTGTACACCTCCTCCCTAAGATGCATCAAGGTAGGTCAGTAATACCTACTTTTCATAGACTGTACACCTCCCTAAGATGCATCCAGGTAGGTCATGCTGACCTACTCTTCATAGACTGTAAACCCCCTGCCTAAGATGCATCCAGGTAGGTCATGCTGACCTACTCTTCATAGACTGTAAACCTCCTGCCTAAGATGCATCCAGGTAGGTCATGCTGACCTACTCTTCATAGACTGTAAACCTCCTGCCTAAGATGCATCCAGGTAGGTCATGCTGACCTACTCTTCATAGACTGTAAACCTCCTGCCTAAGATGCATCCAGGTAGGTCATGCTGACCTACTCTTCATAGACTGTAAACCTCCTGCCTAAGATGCATCCAGGTAGGTCATGCTGACCTACTCTTCATAGACTGTAAACCTCCTGCCTAAGATGCATCCAGGTAGGTCATGCTGACCTACTCTTCATAGACTGTAAACCTCCTGCCTAAGATGCATCCAGGTAGGTCATGCTGACCTACTCTTCATAGACTGTAAACCTCCTGCCTAAGATGCATCCAGGTAGGTCACGCTGACCTACTCTTCATAGACTGTAAACCTCCTGCCTAAGATGCATCCAGGTAGGTCACGCTGACCTACTCTTCATAGACTGTAAACCTCCTGCCTAAGATGCATCCAGGTAGGTCATGCTGACCTACTCTTCATAGACTGTAAACCTCCTGCCTAAGATGCATCCAGGTAGGTCATGCTGACCTACTCTTCATAGACTGTAAACCTCCTGCCTAAGATGCATCCAGGTAGGTCATGCTGACCTACTCTTCATAGACTGTAAACCTCCTGCCTAAGATGCATCCAGGTAGGTTATGCTGACCTACTCTTCATAGACTGTAAACCTCCTGCCTAAGATGCATCCACATATCATGTTTAGTTCCCGTATACCAAAACTCCACAGCTTAGATACAACTCGTGAAAAAAATTTCTGTAATGCTCAATGAGCCGTGAAAAGTAAGTCACACTGACATACCTTTCATACAATGCACACCTCCTCCCTAAGATGCATCCACATATCCAGTTTAGTTCAAAAACTTTCAGTAATATTCATCCGTGAAAAGTAGGTCAACAGTAGGTCATGCTGACCTACTTTTTACACACTGCCCATCTCCATAGGATGTATCCACATACCAAGTTTCATCATTGTACATATGCTGTTGAGGAGCACAATGGGCCGCAGATTTGCTGTGGGACCAGGTGGCTTCATGGGCTTCGGTAGCATGATAAGGGTGCCTTGGCCTAAAGCATCGATGGGAAGGTGGTACCTAAAAGCTGAATTGATTAGGTGCGTGATCGGTCTTGAGATAATGTTACTTGCATATTTGAATAGTTCATTGGTCAAGCCATCAGGGCCAGATGCACATCCATTTTTCAGGGCTTTAAGTAGGGTTTCATACCGACATTATATCAAATACCGGTATCATTGCTATACCATTAGTCATACCGATATGATTTTGCTGATACTGAAATATTGTGATATAACATAAAACCGTTATGACATTCTGTTTAGGCAGATAATCTGCTTTCTATTAGCAAAATTCAATAGTATATCTGTCTAATCAGATAAGCGACTGTTCTTGGTATAGGAAAATGATATTTTACCTGTATTTAGCGTCCACACTTAACATTTTCTTATTTATCTGCATCTGTCAAAATGTTGTTTGGAGGCCAGAGAAACTGATAAATTAACGATTACTGCCACGAAATTGGCTACTTAATGCACTTCTCGCAAAAAATAGAATAAAACTTATTTTAATTAAACTCATAGGACAGGGGGTGGTTAAAAATGTCTAAAATATATCTTTTCTTGAGCTAATATTTTATAATTTTGGCCCGTTGTTTGCTAGAAAATCACAATTTCAAATGAATATTTTGCGTCATAAAATTTTTATCTCAATTCTCAATTACTATGTACAGCCTGGTTAATTAGAGATTTTGAGGAACTGTACAACTTTGTAGTGACCGCCAAACATCTGAAGTAAAGAAGACCCAACGATATGAGAAAAACTTCTCAATCCCTGTGAGCTCTATTCCCTTCTTATGTTGCCGGGTTGCTAGATCTTGATCGATACAAGCTACTCTAACTGGAGCGAGCGTAGGACTATGTATTCGCAGCATATATGGTGGTTTATTTAGTAAATGGTATAACGGCTAAGTTGTACACCTAAGCAGAGATTTCCACGATTCCTGGTGGCCATCATGGTAGGCCATGCTGACCTACTCGTCCCATTTAGCACAGGTCTTCGTGGAATGTTTATTTATTATTCCGGTGGAGATCAATACAAGCAGCCAGGAAAATCACTAAAACTTAGTCTTACATCCATAATCCAATGCTTCTATCTCATAACATTGATATTCGGCAGTCAAACATTAACAGGGTTAGCTGTTCGCAGTCTCATTAGGCGAGTTTATTTGGGACGAGATGGTCACTGGTTATCTCGCGATCTCCACGCAGGTGCGTCTCTGCGGAGATCGCTGAAATAGGTGTAATTTCGTGGCAAATTCTAATCATTTGTAAGGCCAATTTTGGGATTATTTAAGCCGCTTTGGGATATGATTTACTTGAAGACGTTTATAATTTAGCGCTTAATATCAGGATTCGTGTAATTTCTTGGTTTTATTGTGGAAATTTGTAAAATTCATCAACTATTTCAGGAGCGCTCATACATGTAAACATTGAATAAGTTATACCGGCCAAGCATCACTCTATCATGCCAGTTACGATAATACCGGGATATTAAAGGTATACCAGTACAGAAATTGATATCGATACCGGTATTCATTTTTCTAATACTGTGACACCCTACGTTTAAGTGCCTTCTCAACTTCTGCTGTTTTAATTCAGGCCTGTGTTGTTATGGTAACCTGTTGAAACGTTTTCCATGAGGTTGCCGTAATTTATTTTAGGGGACCTGAAACAGGTTAGCTTAATCTGTTGATTTTAGTATGGGCATCAATGAGCTTTCTAAGGTTTAGGTTAGGTCGCCTTACAACATATAAGGCAAGCTATTATTTGTTACCATTGGAAATATTACAGCACAGGCCTGTAATTGGTGTTAATAATGACCTGGGGTCTCCTGAGAACGGGTGCAAGGGCTCATCATCGTGATCAGTGAACTGTTCCTTGAACCATTCTGGAATTGCCTCGGCTTTGCCCTGGTCAGTCCCAATAGTGTCATTCAGAGTAGGGTTGCACGATTTTTCGATTATTCACGATTAAATAATTCAAAACGATTGTGGACGATTATAAAATGAAATAATCGTATAATCGCCATGTTGAAATTTTTTTCAAGACACTTTTACGCTTGTGAAACTCTGCTCGCGTTACCAAGCATGGAAACAAACATCCGGCTATCAGCCGAATGTGTGAATGATTAAATAAACTAAATAAATAACTGATTTGTTTGTATTGACTCATGATTAGTTTTAGATGAATAGATTGTTCACTTGGTCGCTATTTGTCATTGTAATCGCACACGCTTATCCCGCATTCCCCATTCTCTGAATAGTTATGTGCTAACGGTTTTCCCAAAAAAGTTCTAAAACTGATAGCACGGAAATTCAACGATTTTCTCCTGTAAAAATTCTCATCGCCTACGCCTATGTTTAATGTATACCTCAAAACATCACCGGGGAAGTGGAATTATTTGATTTGAGCGCCTAAACACTGCGTATCCTTTAATAAAGGTCGTTTATTACATCAAAATTAATCCACAATTTGATATAAAATGGAGTCGCGGAAAAATACAAATCACGTGATTCGCCTCCAATTGAAGAGTTTATTTTAGGGCGAGTACTCAGATATAAATAATCCGGAACCAGGGACTCAGAACTCGGGAATTTCTATATATTATCATTGCATGATAGGAACTGAGTATTATACTGATCTGAATAACGGGTACCCGTTTGATAAACTCCCGTTAGCGTATAATATCTTGCGAGAACACGCCGCCTCCCATCGCAAAAGAGCCGCTGGCTCGCCAACTTAAGAAGCCGGCTATATTGTCATTCGTAATAATTCAATTTGGATCATTTAATGTTGATCGGCGTTACAAAATTGATGTGCATTTTCTTCCGTACTTGTTTGGTACATAAATTTGGTCTTAAAATATATTTATAATAAGGAAGCTATTTAATCACGCCAAGACTGTTTTAAGCGCATTTTGACTACAAAAGTGTCAAATAAACTTTATTATATCTTGAACATACATGGCCTACTATTAGTATTAATCTAATAGGTGGTCGAGATTTACAAATCCAAGGCCTGTATTGACTTCTAGAGGGGCCTGAAATGCATCAGGGCAGAGATCGGTCTGAAGTAGACACACCCTGTGACACGATTGTTATTATTATACACACTATTCTTACAAATTTTCCTATACCATCTGCTGAGTTAGGGGGTGGGCTTCTAATACAGAGTTTTGCCGTTTTGAAACTGCTAAGAAATCATTGGAGCTCATATGTCAAAGTTAGGGGGTGGGCTTCTATTAGAGCATAGGCTACAATTAAGCGAAATACGGTACCTTCCGTTTTCCGTCTAGAAAAATCTTGATACATTCCTTTATTTGCAATCAGCAACTGGCGTATTCTGTCCATGTATGTATAGCCATGTGCCTAACCCATAATCTTACAATCTGCAGTAGCATAATAACGTCCTCTAAGCAGCATTGACATAGTTAATATAGTTCATGATTAATCGTATGATTGCGATTATTTTTTTTAGATGATCGCGATTATGAAAAGTGAATAATCGTGCAACCCTACTTCAGAGTTGTGTACAGTGAGTGGTGGTGTGTAGTCACTAATTATCAGAGCTCAGGCTGCCCGAAACATTTTGTGGCAGTCATCCGTGGCAGTAATTTCATCTGCTTGGGAGTCTGCTTGTTCAATAGCAAGATCTTTTAAGCATTCGCTAATGTGGCGGCACAGTGGTGTAGAATGTTATTGCATTCCTGGCGTAATTTGGTGCGGTCTTCACTTTGGCCACTTTGATAGATGCGCAGCCGTAGCACTTTCTGCTCAGATGCCGATAGTTTTACCACTACAGGGTCGTCAGTATACCTAATTCGGTTGTTTTAGAGAACTCCAATGGTTCTGGTAGCTGATGATTCCATAGATTTCAGTATTTTGGTTAGGGCTTTGTTTGGATCGGAGCGGATGTCGATATTAGATATCTGCTCCCCAAGGGCCTTTCTGTATGACATTTGAGTGTCATGTTGCTGATTAGCTTGGGTAGATTGTAGGTGACTCTACTCTCTTGCCTGGTATGGTGTTTAAACATTAGGTAGCGATGGTTCATCTGAAGGCGTCTTTTAGGGCCTCTAGGCATGCTAGGTGGGGCCTGGATTTGTCTAGGCAGACTCGTATAGGTAAGTTAATGCCGTAATTAGCCTGACATCATAGCAGTATGACATTATAATTTGCAGATACATCGTTCCGTCACGTGTTGAATGTGTGCTGGAAAAAGAACTTTGTTGAAGAGATTATAACGTAGGAGGGGGGACTGAGGGGAAGGGAGAGAGCCTACCGGCTAAAGGCTCTTTCACCATATGGCTGATGCCTAGAAACTCTGTGGTATGCAGATGGTATATCATGTACGCTTCTCTTTTCTCTCCATTGTAAAGTTATAAAATGCAAACACAAAACTTGCACGGACGGATGGACACATGGTCAGAAAGGCAGATGGATGGACAGATGGATGAGCTTACCTACTAATTAACCTGCATTTCCTTCTTACCATAGCCAATTTTCCAATGAAGTTTTGTCACGATACTACAAGCAAAAGTAGTTATCGAACGAAAACCATAAATTTCAGAGACAGACATATAGTAAGAAAGGCAGATGGATGGACTGACTGACCCACAAATTAACATGCATTTTACCATAGTTAACCTTCCCATGAGGTTTTGTCATGATACTCTCAACTAAAGTAGTTATCGAAAGAAAACAAAAATTTCATGAACAGATGGCACAGAGAAAGAGACAGATATGGATGGATGGACTGACTGACCCCCAAATTAATCTGCATTTCCCTACTCCCATAGCCAACCTTTCCATGAAGTAATGATACTCCAAGCAAATTTGCTTTAATTACTGTCATCCCCAAGGGGAAGAGGTTATTGTTATCGGGTCTGTGTGTCCAGAGCTGTACTAAATCACTGATCCAATTTGGCTTAAATTTTAACACAACTAAGGAACTCAAGTGTTGCGCAAGAGGATTTCCAGACTTTGGCTGTAATTCAAGTAAAAAAACCACTGATCTGTATCAGATCAAAACAACCTCTGGAGCTATGGATATCTTGAAAACTACTGGTCTAATTTCGCTCAAATTTTCACACAAGAAAGGGTGTGACAATACTCTAGGATTCCACAAATTTGGGAGTGATTATACGAACTCTGGAAAATCAGAACAACCTCAGAAAGGTTATGTTTTTACAATGAGACAAAAATGGGAAGACAATTGTCGACAACCTCTGATCGCTTATTGGGTCACTGCCTGTAACCTTTCACCCGCAAACTAAATAGCATTCTTGAGATCCCCAGGTTTGTTGAAGATACCTTCAGTAAGGCTTGATAATATGGACATGAGGGGAACACAATCAGCGGGCTAGAGTCTATATTTGGGTATGATAATGGAGGAATCCAGTTTTAGCTATGCACTGCCCATCTCTAGCTAAGCTCCAACTACGCTTCGCTTGTGTTGGAATCGATCCCTGAACTCCCTGACTAGCAATTTCCAGATAGCTATACATGTACACGTAAGCAGGTGAATATTTTGAAACTAATGAGACAGAGTGCTGTTGCTACCTTTAGGGCAGAAACAGTGCCCAGTTAAATTAGTTTCAAAATATCCAATAGAATGTTTATATGAAATAGTAGACATACAAATCGTACAACAACGCTTAGTCCGCCATCAATTAAGCGTTTGTGACGAACATTTCTGTGCCATTTATGACGTAATTGATTATGATGTACAGATGTAGGCAAGCCTGGATTGGAAATAAGGTGACTGTCAAGGACATTGTCAGCCACCAAACTATCAAATGTCAGGCAGTCTTGCTGGTTCCTGACATTTTGCTAGGTACAGATTGAAATTGTCCTAGTAGTTGCAGTGTGCAACAAAAGAGTCTGCATACAAGTGTTGACAAAGCCATAAAATATTCATCTACCCAAGGTGTATCACGATCATTATATGTATGTTTCTAATAAGTTCAAGTAAAGAACATTGAAGTAGAATAGTGCTGACAGGCAGCGAATTCTGCGTGTAGCTGTTGCCTGACAAAGTGCTGGACACTGTTGAAAAACTTATTTCCACGCCTGTACAGTAGGCTTGCACAATTATTCGATTAATCACGATTACTTTTAAAAATATGATCATGGATGACCACAAAAGCAAATAATCGAAGATTTTCCATCTCCAAGATAGTTGTTTTTCATGCGTAGTCAGCTTATATTATTTTCCCGTGATGAACAAGAGGCTCAAGGAGCCTGTATCGCTCACCTGAAATTATTGGCCACTGGCACAACCGGACGAAATTACATCACCACTAGAAAAATTTACCAATCAAATTTCTGTGAAGACAGTTTAGTCAAGTTTTATTAAAATTGGCCCAGAGATTAATAACTAAGCCTTTTTATGCTTTTCTCAGAAGAAATTTGCCGAAAATACAAGATGTTCGCTAAAAACACTATAGTTTGATTCATGGCGGACATTTTTTTGACATATCAACTTTCCATGGACAAATTTTCATGGCGTTTCGACCCTAATCATATTGGCCAAATTTCGACTCGATCCGTTCAGCAATTCTGGAGGTCGTTTTGTGAAAACTAGGTCATTTAAGATTGCCACGGAATCATTTGGTCAATCAAGTTCCCTTGAACAAACTTGGTTCAGCTCTTGCCTTAGATCATATTTTCATGAGTTCTGAATCAATCCCTCAAACAGCTTCAAAAGATTTTAAAGACATTTTTTTAAAATAGGCCAAAATCCAAGATGGCTGCTGGCCAAATAGGCCGATCTGCTTCATTTGAACAAACTTGAATCTCTATGCCTTAAGGATGTTTCCTGCCAAATATAATTGAAATCGGCCCAGTAGTTCTCGAGAACACATTTTAAATTTCTCATTGCTTTAGTATGGGAGCTTTTAACTGGAAAATGCTCTAAGATGCCCGCCAAACTGTTTATCCAACAGTTTCGAAAATTTCAAATTTGAGATTAGAATACCCAAAAAATATATAAAACCGATTTCTGACTCAAAATCTATCAAATAAAAAATTGCTTAACACGCTATACTTTGATTGGACCACGGCGGCCTTGTTTTTGGACAGATCAACTTCTCTTGAACAAACTTTAATGGCCCTTAGTCCCTAATCATATTTGCCAAATTTCGGCCTGATCCCATCACCAGTTCTGAAGTCATTTTCGCTAAAACTAGGTCAACCAAAATGGCCGCCGAACCATTTGACCAATCAAGTTCCCTTGAACAAACTTAGTTCAGCTATTGCCCTGGATCATATTTCATGAGGTTTGCTTCAATCCCTCAAGCGGTTTCAGCGATTTTTTAAAACGTTTCTAAAAATCAGCCAAAATACAAGATGGCCATGGGCCGATCGGCTTTGTTTGAAAAAACCTGGATCCGTATGCCCTAAAGACGCTTCGTGCCAAATATAATTGAAATTGGCCCAGCGGTTCTTAAGTCGTTTAAAGGAAAAGTTGATGGACACACGACAAACGGGTGCCACGACAAGCTCACTGGCTTTCAGGCCAGATGAGCTAACAAGACATTAGTGGCAGCAATGGCTTCCAATCAAATTAAGTCTAAAATATTCACCAGAACATTTCTTACATGGTGTTCAAAATTTTAATAACTACTAAGTTTGTGTTTTTGGAAACATTGATAAGTTATCTCGCTGTAGCTACTACTGTATGGGTATAAAACTTATTTGCCTGAAGTTGCTGCTACATAGGACAGGAAGCAACAGCTTCCGCTAGAATTAGCTTCAAAGTCTACAACAAACTTAAGTACAGGGTTCGTACACCTTTCTGTGTTGAACTTCTATGACCTTTCTAGGCTTGCACGATTATCCGATATTATCGAAAATCGCGAATCTTTTTCTAGCCGCGATTTTTTACTGTGATTTAAAAAAAAATATTCGAAATATCGCCAAAATATTACTGTCATGTGCTGTATTCTGTCTATTTGTAGCATAGGTGTATATTAAGGCAAGCTGTTCAATTTATTTTCAAACCAGCATCTCTGAGAATGGGGTGGGATTATACTAGGAATAGGTAAAAAAAAAGTTGAAATTCATTCTCTAAAATTGCTTTAAAAGATGGACACTAACACGAAAATTCAACGCAATTTACCGGTATAATTTCTTTCCGCCTTACTGTATACCTTAAAACCATGATCGTGGGAGTGAAATTATGACCATGGAAGGTATAAATATTGCATGTTTTGTAATAAGCATGGTTTATAAAATCAAACATAATTCAAAATTTGACATTAAATGACGTCGCGGGAATATATAAATCACGTGATATTGCTTGCTCTCCTGTTTTTGGAGGTGAGAGGTTCACCAAATGTGATAGCTAAATGAGATGGTATATACCCTTTAGCAAGCAAGGTGAACTATCCGAGATGTTTCTGAAGGCTAACTGTTATTATTAACTGGGTACTCGGTAAATGCGGAGCAGATCTAAACATTAGATGTCTATGGATCTAAAGTACATTCCTAATATCACGTGATTTGTATATTTTCACAAAGACGACATGACATGCCAAATTTTAAGGTTAATTTTCATGTAATAAACAATTATTTTAATAGAGTATGCAATATTTAGGTTGTCCAATATAATAATTTCACTCCAGCAATGATGGATATGGTATACATTAAGCCAAGGGGTAAGGCGCCAAGAAATTAAAATTGTGTCCTATTTTCGTGTTATAAACAATCGGTCTTATTTTAAGCATATTGGCGACTGGATTTCAAATTTTTGTTGAAATTTACCAATTAGAAGACATCCAGCTAAAACTGATATGAAAACACAGAGCGAAACCAATATGGCTACATAAGCCACACCACGCAGTCCAACTCAACCCAAGACAAATTCACCCCGTGAATTCATATACCTTAAAATAGGCTATACGACATATCAAAATATCGCGATTTTTTTCACCACGATATATCGTGATACCTCCTAGGACAATATCGTGCAAGCCTAGACCTTTCTTGACCAAAATTAACAAATTCCCTGACATGCAAGAATTAATATCTAGAAGATTTGTCATTATGACTGTTACAAAAATTACGATCCAAGCTATTCTGGAAAATGTCTGAATATTGTTTCTTGCAATCATGTCAGCGCCTTGTCTTGCTAAGCTTGTGCCGTAATTTTTCTTGTATCGAGATGACGCCGAAAATTTATGTTAACAGATTCCTTTTATTTTCCATGGTTACCATTTTCCAAGACTTTTCCATGACCTATGATAAAAAAAATGCTTTTTTCATGTCTTTCCAGGCCTGCAATTTAAATTTTCAAATTCCATGACTTTCCAGGATTTCCACAACCAGTGTGAACTGTCACCGACAAATCACGGAAAAAGTATATTCTTTACGCTATAAAACTTATTCTGTTGAATATTTTGAAATTAATTTGACTGAAAGCCACTGCTGCCTATACAGGGAATTCATCAGTCAAAGGGTTAATATCTATATAGGTGCTATGTTGAGATTTTAGATATTTAGCGTTGAAAGTGTTAATTAGATAATAAAACAGTACATTAGCACATAAACATTCATAGACCAGACATGCCAGAAATGATACCTTATTTATCATGTATGGACTACTCTGATGAATATTTTGAAACTAATTTAACTGGGAGCTGTCGCTGCTTGTGAAAGTTAAATTAGTTTCAAAATATTAAACAGGTTTCCAGTCTTGTTATTTTGAAATTGTGACACTGGAATTACGTCTCAATCCGTAAAATTGTATATTTGCCAACAATGCTGTAGCCCAAATCAATCAATCAATCAATCAGCTCTTTTTGAACAAGCTGATTGATTATTCTAATCCAATCACAAATTCACAGACACACCAAAATATAAACATCTCAAAATCCATCAACGAACAAGAACTCAATTTTGATTTGGCCCTTAATAACAAATTATATGTGGCAAGTTTTGGCCCAATCCCTCAGGGGTGCACAGGAGACATTGTTTTTGTGAGAACTAGGTTATATTAAGATGACTGTCAGGCAAATGAATGGATAAAGTTCTGTTGAACAAAGTTGGTCCAGCTCTTGCGCTAGATAAGATCTTTTAGTTTCATTTCAATTCACCAAGCAGTAAGTAGGCGTACACAAATATTCGAAAAGAAATTCGAGATTATCTTTTAAATTATGATTGTGGACGATCACAAAACCAAATAATCGTATAATCAAAGATTTTTAATCTCCAAGATAGTTGTTTTTCATACATAAAGTCAGCCTATATTTTCCGGTGATATTAAGCCAGGTGAATATGAACAATGGGTGCAAATAGGGCATTCAACCCAGTGCCAGTTCACCCCGGGCAAGAATAAATTGGCCAGAATATTAATGCTTTTCAAAATAAACACTCACTAATCATAAAACATCGCACAATGCACATGTGTTATAATTATTTTCATTAATAGCATCGATGTTTGACCAAAATGTGGGCAATCCAGTTAGAGAAATATGTCGCCTTTGAAAACCACTGCACCACACTTGTAGAAGCCACTGCGCCACACTTGTAGAAGCCACTGCCCCACACTTGTAGAAACCACTGCGCCACACTTGTAGAAGCCACTGCGCCACACTTGTAGAAGCCACTGCCCAACACTTGTAGAAACCACTGCGCTACATCTAGCTGAATTTTCATTTTTCTTGGGTCATTTTAGTCTTGCCAGATTGTATTGATATTGTGTCCAGAAACTGCACTCGAATGTTTATAATAGCATATTAATTGTGGTTTCTGAACACCTATTACAATCTGGCAATTAGACTGCACTTGAATGTTTATAATAGCATATTAATTGTGGTTTCTGAACACCTATTACAATCTGGCAATTAGACTGGAGGCACTTTAGTTTTTTCAAGCATTGTGTTAGCAATTCCCATTTGAAGAAATTTTGTAGTTTTTTCCAGATATTTTCAATACTAGCTGTTTTGATAGCTTTATGACTCCCGAACCCACCATCATCAGTACAGCTGCGATTAATCGAATAATCTCGATTGTTTATCTAAAATGGTCGCGATTAAAAATACTGCATAATCTTGCAAGCCTACCAAGCAGTTTCAGAGATGTTTAGATGTGTTTCTAAAAATAGTGTATAATCCAAGATGGCCACTGTCCAAATAGACCAATAGGCGGTGTCAACAATCTTTGACCTCTATGCACTAATAACGTTTCTTGCCAAATTTAATACCTGTAGTCAATGGCACACCATCACAAATCACCATGCTTTCGCCAACATTGACATTCTTCCTCCACCCCACCATGGGCCTAATCGAAACATTGTCACTCAATCCACAACCATATGGCTAACTAACATATATACCAAATTTGGTTGTATTCCGCCAGCTTTGACTTGTGTGGGGATACGAACCAGTTCTTAAGAAGCTCACTAATAATATATGGTTTAATCATTACCCAGTCCTGCTTTGCATTAACCAGATATCAATGTTACTAGCAGTGTGCATGTATGCGCGTGTGCGTGCAATGCTTACCTCCGCTTGCATATTCCATCACTAGGTACAATGTTTTTTCGGTTTCTATCACCTCAAATAGTTTGACTGAAAGAGAGCAGAAATCAATATTTATGATGATAAATAAACTAGAATTGTACTGATGACTTGCATCACTAACATGACAAAGAATAGCGCTGCGCTGCGGCGCGGCTCAAACACAAACACAATTTTCAATAGCCCCTTAGCCCTTTACACTCATATAATAACCAAAAACATGTGCTGCAGTGGTCTTAAGACATGGCCTTTTGCAGACCTAGAGAAGCTATTTTTGGAAATTTACCACTGGAATCACTGGCAACCAATTCGAGGGTTAAAGGGTTAACTATTGCAGACCAGCAACAACAACTTTGGACTGATGTCGGGAATATTCTGCTAACTTTGGACTGATGTCGGGAATATTCTGCTAACTTTGGTCTGATGTCGGGAATATTCTGCTAACTTTGGTCTGATGTCGGGAATATTCTGCTAACTTTGGTCTGATGTCGGGAATATTCTGCTAACTTTGGACTGATGTCGGGAATATTCTGCTAACTTTGGACTGATGTCGGGAATATTTGGCTAACTTTGGTCTAATGTAAGGAATATTTGGCTAACTTTGGTCTGATGTAGGGAATATTCTGCTAACTTTTGTCTGATGTAGGAATATTTGACTAACTTTGGTCTGATGTAGGGAATATTCTGCTAACTTTGGTCTGATGTAGGGAATATTTGGCTAACTTTGGTCTGACGTAGGGAATATTTGGCTAACTTTGGTCTGATGTAGGGAATATTTGGCTAACTTTAGTCTGCTGTAGGGAATATTTGGCCAACTTTGGTCTGATGTAGGGAATATTTGGCTAACTTTGGTCTGCTGTAGGGAATATTTGGCTAACTTTGGTCTGATGCAGGGAATATTCTGTTAACTTTGGTCTGATATAGGGAATATTCTGCTAACTTTGGTCTGATGCAGGGAATATTCAGCTAACTTTGGTCTGCTGTAGGGAATATTCGGCTATCTTTGGTCTGATGAAGGGAATATTCGGCTAACTTTGGTCTGATGCAGGGAATATTCAGCTAACTTTGGTCTGCTGTAGGGAATATTCGGCTAACTTTGGTCTGATGAAGGGAATATTCTGCTAACTTTGGTTTGATGTAGGGAATATTCTGCTAACTTTGGTCTGATACTGGGTATTCGGCTAACTTTGGTCTGATGTAGGGAATATTCGGCTAACTTTGGTCTGATGTAGGGAATATTCTGCTGAATTTTTACAAATAATCTGAGTAGTTGTTGCTGCTTAGAGTCATTAAACAGGTCACAATCAAATTAGTTGAAGAACAATCAACAGCTGATATTTCAACAGTTAAATTTGATGCAACATGCATGACATGTAAGTAGGTCACAGTGATATATCCATTAGAAGTAAATGCATAAATATTATATGGTCAAGTTTTTAAAACAATGTGGCATGAAATTAGAGAATATATAAAAATTAGCGTAGCCGCTCGAAAAGTAGGTCACTCTAACCTACTTTTGATGTCTCTTAGACAATGTAAGACTATTTTTTTTAATTTACCACTGACATGACTGGCTCGATAACTGAGCCAGTTATTCCAATGGCCAATTTTCAAAAATAGTCTTCTCATAGTCTGCAAATGGACAATTTCGATGAGAAAATTTTAATTTTCTTGACCACATTTGAGTGTTAAAGGCATTGAAACTACAGCATGGATAAGTCATTAGAAGCTGGATCTTCATTTCACCTAAACATGCATCACGTCTTGACGTATGATTAACTGTACAGATTAAGTGTTAACCCTTAGCACTCTGATGTCAATATTCTATCTTTTATGATGTCAATAGGAAAAAAACCGTGTGTACAATTTTCAACAATTTTGGTGGAAGATGTTGCTGTCTACGACAGCACCATCTTCCACCAAATTTGCTGAAAAATAAACACCAGTTCATCTTTTACTTTAATTTGGAAATTTTAAATTTTGTCACCAGAGTGGTAAGGGTTAAAGGACAATATGATTACACTGGAGCCACACGCTACCAATGCAGGATAGAATTCGAAATGAATATGTCAAGGCATTTCATCTTATTAACCCTTTCTTGACGAAGCCGGCCTAAACCGGCCTCTGTAGTGCTCTTGAGGAATGCCCATTTGCAAGCCAAGAGAAGACTATTTTAAAATTTTACCACTGTAATGACTAGCTCGATAACCGAGCCAGTCATTCCAGTAGTAAATTTTCAAAAATAGTCTTCTCTTGGCCTGCAAATTGACATTCAATAAGCAAATATTTGAATTTTATTGAACAAATTTAGTGACCAAAGGGTAAACCATTTAACATGTTTAACCCTTTCACCGAAAAATACCTAAAATCTGTTGAATATTTTGAAATTAATTTTACTGAAAGCTGTTGCTGCAGCAATGGTTTCCAGTCAAATTAATTTAAAATATTCAAGTTTTCCTGTTTGGTTGCCTTGAAAACGAGATATAGGGAATTCATTGGTGAAAGAGTGCCTAATGATAAGATTGTAAAGTATTTAACCCTTACCACCTGGTGTTGAAATTTTAAATCTTCAAATTAAATTGAAACATGAACTAGTGTACATTTTTCAACAAGTTTGGTGGGAGATGTTGCTGTCTACGACGGCAACATCTTCCACCGGTATCGTTGAAAAATGTACACTAGTTTCTTTGATATTGACACAATAAAAGATAGAATATTGACATCAGAGTGGTAAGGGCTAAATTCATATTCCTTACTGGAGGACTTACCAATATTTGGATGATCCAAAAGCTTCATTATTCGTACTTCTCGAAATAACTATTGAAAACAAAAATGGAATACACGATATTGGAACATATGCAATGAAATATGTATTCATGAACAAAGTAACATTGAAAACAAGAGGCCCAAGGGAACGCTCACTAGCATTTGAAACATTTGCATTTAAAAATACATGATTCGTTACATTAAACAAGATGGCCACTGGAAAAATTTAGCAATCAAAATTTTGAATTGACGCTATGGAGCTTATCACCATAGAATACATCTAAACAAATTTGGTTGAAATATGTCAAGCAGCTATGGAGGAGTAGCATTTTGAACATTTCCGGTAAATTTTTCACAAAATCAAAGAATGGTAAGAAGAAGCAATTTGACAATTTACGGTACATTTTTTAATAAAATCTAACATTTTCACCCAAAAAATTGATGAATCAAAATTCTGAATAGATGTTCTGGAGCCTACCGCAATGGGTCCTTTCAGCCAAATTTGGTTGAAATCGCTCAGAATGGTAAGGAAAAGAAGCAATTTGACAATTTCAGGTACATTTTTCATAAAATCTAAGATTCTCACCAAAAAAATTGATCAATCAAAGTTCTGAAAAGAAGTTCTAAAGCTTACCCCCATAGAAGCCATCTAGCCAAATATTTTGGAAATATGTCAAGCAGCTATGGAGGAGTAGCATTTTTACCATTTCCAGTAGATTTTTCATAAAATCTAAGATTTTCACCCAAAAAATTTATCACCCAAAATTCTGAACAGATTTTCCAGAGCTTACCACTACAGAATCCATCTAGCCAAATATAGTTGAAATATGTCAAGCAGCGTAGCAGCATTTTGACCATTTCCGGTAGTTTTTTCATAAAATATTTCACCCAAAAAATTGGTCAATCAAAATTATGAATTGCAGGAAATTTTCTCCGAGATCTAACAATACTCACCATTCTGTTACTTCTGATATACAGCTGGCTTTGACAGCGGCTCTAGGATTATAGACTTAGAAAGCTTTACCGACTCCTGGGAACCGGGTACCCGGCTCCCCACTGCCGAGTACCCGTTTACCATAGAGCTCATATTGTTTGCATAGCCACCAAACAAGAGAAAACTATGGCTTGCCTCCGTGGGGCTGGGAGGCTGGGTCCGTAACAGAATGGTGAGTATTGTTAGATCTCGGAGAAAGGGAAATTGACATTTCCTGCATTCTCCTTCGATCAATACTCACCATTCTGTTACTTCTGATATACACCAGATTTGATCAGTAACCTGGTGGGAAGGGGCAAGCCATACATCCTAATTTTGCCCCTTGGAGAAAGATTTTAGACTTCAAACTTGACTAACGGAGACCTAAAAGGACCGTCAAGTTCACGGAACCGAATCACATTCGCGTCACAGCTTCCCCCCCCCTTCTTCCTCCTAAGAAAAGGGAGAGAACTAACGAACATGTATCTCGCCTGAAACACCAATATGCCAAGAGGGTTAACTACTCCCTGCATATCGCTTGTATTAGCCTGGGAATGAGCATGAATATATAAGATGAATGAACATGATACATATACATAATACAAAAAACTCTCACTTGTTGAATTACCTTATGATAACAGGACTTCAGACGTACCGCCTACAACCATTCACCGGTTCGGCCATCAGTGACACAATCTGGTTGACATCCTCTCGCTTGACCATGCCTGCTTTAGGTTCTTTTCTTACCAAAGTGAAAAAAGGGGAAAAGCAGTGTGGTCACTAACTATCGTTTCAAAACAGCTAAAGCGAGTGGATTGGCTGAGTCTGACACATCCCTCATATAGTAATCCGTAAATGAGGACTCACAGTGCCATTGTGCAACGGCCATGATGTCCTCTAACGGAACACCATTGTAAAGGGCGGTCAAGGCGGCTATTCCTCTAACATCGTGTGCCCTTACGCCCTGCACCTGGTGCCCAGTCGCCATCTCATGAGTAGTCTGAATGCATTCGACCACCCAACGAGAGATAGTATCCATGGATGCGGCGCCATAAGGCTTTTTATGGCAGATCCACAGATGTCTATCGTTCGACCGTAACGAGTCAGTCCATTTCTTGTACTTAGTCAAAGCACGGACCGGGCACCAGACACTGGCATCACGATCAAACCTGGTTAACTTCGGTATAATGATCGGTTTGCCGGGATATCTCAAAGATTGGTTCTTTGACATAAATTCTGCTCTTGGCAGAAGACGCAGACCTTCTCCAGAAACAATAAATCGGTTCCTCTCTGCCGAAAGCGCATGGATCACACTGCGCCTTCTAGCTGAGGAAGCTGCCAATAGAAAGACTGCCTTTAGAGTCAAATGCTTTAGACTAGCCGAACGCAACGGTTCGAATGGGTGCTTGGCCAGTACATTAAGCACTAAAGATAGACTCCAGGCTGGAATGACTACCGGTTGTCTCGGGCGGAGATTGCTCATTCCCTTCAACATCACGTTTAACTGGGCCACCTCTGGACTATCCCTGTTGGCTAGACAAGGGATAACTGATGCCAAAGGTGACTTGTATCCAGCAATTGTGACGGGAGCTAGTCCTGTAAAGAACAGCTCACAGAGAAAGTCTGCTATTTGCTGAATAGTGGATTGAAAGGTATCAATACCCTTTTCTTCACACCAGTCTGCAAATCTGTTAACCTTGTTGTTATATGACTTGAAGGTTGACCTCCTTCTCGCAGCCGCGATGAAATCAGCAGCCTGTCGAGAAAACCTTCCGACGTGGAACGTTGTTTGACAACATCCACGCAGTCAATTTGAACATTTCGGGACGCTCGTGTAGGAAGCGTCCCTTGGCCTGGGAGATTATGTTCGGAATCTCGGGCAACTGCACAGGATTTTCCACCAGCAGATCCAGAAGATCCGTGAACCACGCCCTGCTCGGCCAATACGGCGCTATTAGCAGGACCAGACACGGCTCCTCCCTGACCTTCACCAATACCTTCGGTAGAAGAATGGTGGGTGGATACGCGTAAGCGTGCATCCCTCTCCAGCTTATCGCCAGAGCGTCTGTATCGACGGCATTTGGATCTGGAATCGGCGAGACATGTGTCATGATTTGAGCATTTTCCTTTGTGGCGAACAAGTCCACGTTGGGTTTGCCCCAATGCTCGAAGATCCGTCGCAGAACTGGAGGGTTGAGGGACCATTCTGTTGGCAGGATTCTCTGTCTGCGAGACAAAGCATCCGCCAGAATGTTCAATCGGCCAGGAATATGAGCTGCTTTCAAAACAACCGAGTAATTCCTGCACCATTGAATCAAGTGCCACACCCTGATGCACAGGGTGGGCGACCTGGTCCCTCCTTGGCGATTTATATATGATACTACTGTCGAATTGTCCGACCGTATCAATATCACCTTGCCCCTGATCATCGGAAGGAACTCTTCCAACGCCAGTTCCACTGCCATCATTTCCAACAGATTGATATGCAGCTGACTCTCCGGGAGAGTCCATGTGCCCGAGACCTGGTGTTCTCCCAGGCAGGCACCCCACCCTTCCAGCGATGCATCCGTGTAAACGGACAGCTGGGGGTGGGGTAGGTGCAGCGAAACCCCTATTAGGAGATTCTGACGCTGTTTCCACCATAGAAGATGCGATATTATCGGCTCCAAAACTGGCACCAGTTTTGACAGGGGTTCTGTTCTCTGTTTCCACAGAGACATCAGATACAACTGGATAGGTCTTCGCATTAGAGCAGAGTACGGGATAACCTGCTCCATGGAGACCATCATGCCCAGCATCTGAAGGAACCGCCTCGCCTGAATGTGGTTTCCCACTCGAAAACTCCCGAGGATGGCTAACAGAGACACCACTCTGGGCTCTGACGGGTAAACCCTGCCCTCCTCGAGGTCGAATCGCATCCCCAAATAAACGAAATGTTGAGTGGGTGTCAACTCGGATTTCTCCTCGTTGACTATCCAGCCTAGATCTGAAAGTAACCTCAGAGTCAGAGCAGTATCCACGTTCAACCTGGCTGCCGAGTCTGCCTTGAGCAGCCAGTCGTCTATGTAGGTGTGTAGCGCCACGTTCTCTTTTCTGAGAAACGCTGTCACCGCAAGGACCACTCTTGTGAAAACCCTCGGAGCTGTCGACAGGCCAAACGGGAGAACTGTAAACTCCCATACTTGATTCTGAAACGCAAATCTCAGAAACCTGTGCCAACTCCGATTCATAGGAATGTGGAAATATGCATCTTTCAGATCGATCGATACACACCACATTCCTTTCCTCAATCCCGCCATTACCGACCTCGGTGTTTCCATCTGGAACCGAGGCGTATGGATAAACCAATTTAATGGCCTGAGATTGAGTATGGGTCTCCATCCCCCCGTGCTCTTGGGGACAAGGAACATGTTTGAATAGAAGCCTGGAGTGTTCCGGTTTGCTGGTTTTATTGCTCCCTTCAGAAACAAACCGGACACTTCCTTTTGAACGGCTTCTAACTTGTCTGGCTCCCTTGGTACGGGTGTCCAGACAGGTGCCAAAGACAGATTTTGTGGCGGAAAGTCCCACCACTCCGGCATGTAACCCTGGGATAACCATCCCAGGACCAGACTGTCTGACGTCACACCTCGCCAAGCCTCGACGAAACGCATGAGCCTTCCACCCACCATAGACGCCTCGACGTCTAACGGGGTTGTCCGGCTCGCAGTCCGCCCCCCCCCCACCCCTTTCTTAACGAGAGAGAGTGAGAACCATTTCGTTCTAGGCACGACGGGTATAACTGGCACCGCTGTTCCTGTCGCACAGGTGCGGTCCAGGCGGATATGAAGGGAGCTTGCGTATCCTCAGGTACGCTTCGGCCCCTTCTGTCCACCCTTTGAGGCCTTACCCTTACCCTTCCCCTTACCACCTCTAGGGCGGTCCGGAGCAACATTGGGGAGGGTAGGCGCCTCTACAGCCTTCCTGGGTTTCTTCGCCGGCGGCGGCTCCGAGAACCCAGCCGAAACAGACGTCGCAATAGGCTTGGCTTTCGCCTTGCCCTTATGCTTTTTCTGTTTCTTTGAAGGCTGTCCTGTTAGCGGCTTGCCCACAGCCCCTAGTGCGTGCGCTTGCCGCACTAGCTCTAGCTGTAGATTTACCGCTAACCGATTCTGCGCAATACTGGCGGTGTCCTCCAAGATGGCCCGCGCTTGGCCACCAAAGATGCTAGGCCCTGTCAGGGGCGTCCCAAGAAGACGTTCCTTGACTGCCGTAGCCGGACGCATATGGTCAATGACCATTTGCCTCCTGGACTTCGTCACACGCGCTTGCACCCTTGCCAATGCGTCCATTGACAGCACCAAGCCGTCATTAACGCACGATAGCGCCACAGGTGGCACAGGGTGGCCTGCCCCCGCTTCAGCCCACACCAACTGAAGTAGACGATAGGAGTGATTGACAGCGCTCATCGCTGCCCTCACACCCTCATCGCATAGGGCCAGGACTTCTTCCTGGTGTACCTGGGCCTTATCCACTAGTGCCGGACCGGGACCACCCGACCCGGCACTCTGGACGCCCAGTACCCATCGGTCATCCTCCGTGACCGACGGGACTACACCATACCTGTCGTATTCACCCCGCGGAATACGACATCTTGCCCACACCTCCCTGGAGGCCGCAGGGAGCTGACCCTTGGTCATTAGTTGTTTACTATAAATAGCATCCAACAAATCAATGAACCGTGGATCCAGTCCCACTGACTGGATCCGGGCCGCGGGCAAAATCCCCGTCCTAATCGACGCAACCGACGGACGGGGCGCATCTTCATCGGCCGTGGCCGAAACCACAGACGGGTCTACTCTGGCTAGCCACGCCAGAGCATCAGACCAATCTATCTCCGAAGAAGATACCCCCGCAAACACGTCACCCGTTGACGTGCTTACGGGTCTGCCAGCCATGGCCTCCCGGCAAGGAGCCACGGCTGACACGCCAGGCACTCCGCTACCACATGGTTCCGCCGCCACCCCATGAAACACTCCGGTCCATGGGGTAGGTCCGCACGGAAAACCGTACGGACCCGTAACCGTCGCGGAACCATAGCCGGCCACGGGCGCCAACGGCACCCCATGTCCGGCTGCCGGACCAGGCGAGATAGGTGAGTACCACGCCTGGCCCGGCACACCAGTTCCCGTGACAAACCAAGCCGCGCGGAACCGGTGCACGGTAACGGATTGGCCTCAGCCGCAGGTGGAGCCGCTGACCTGGCTTGCGCCAAACCAGACAAATGGAGGCCGGTTCCGTCCAGAACGGAATCAACCTCCATATTCTCCACCTGCGGCTTCACGGGCCGCAGCAACCTCTCCTCCTCGGCCTCATCGTCTTCAGACTCCGAAGAGCCGTCACTAGACGAATAAACCGTGGCGGACGGCTCCCACACCTGACGGACCGGCCACCGCTACTGGACCACCCGGAGGTGGCCGCAGAGAGACAGAACCCGTCTGGCCGAAGCCAGACGGGACCGCCAGGGGGCCGTACGAGACGGCCCCCTCGGTAACCAGTCCAGAATCCTGTCCGAGGACAGGATCCGTACCTGGCATGGGGAGAAACTGCCCCCCCAACCTTTGGTAGCAGGGACGACACCAGCGTGGGCAGAACGCTATGCAGAAAACCCTGCATAGCCGGACCAAACCACGCCGGCGGTGTCATCTCCGCCACCTCCAGCTGGGGACGTGGAGCACCCCCACCGGCCGAACCGGGCGCTCCACGATTTCCTCTCGGACCGCCTGACCCCGCGTCAGACCCAGCCAAGTCCTTCTGGGCAAGGAACTTAACCATCGTTTCGACGGACCACACTGCACAAACATTACACCTATGATCTATATTACACAGGGCACACCTAAAACAGACATGGTCCTTGAACATTACACGGACAAACTTATGGCAGTATCACATGATGGCGGGGCTGGCTTGGCCTATAAAATAAGCACAAACCTACAATAAACAAGCGGAACGAGACACGGCTGGAAGGCAGACAATTAATTTTCAAATATTTTGACTCATAAATTAACCGTAACCTCCCGCACCCCACCCCGCCACGTTACAACAACGATCGCATTGATTATGACGACAAGTACGCGGCGGGCACAACACACCCATAATAGATCCTACAGGATGTGTAACGGCTCCAGGAATCATATTGCATAGCATTCAGGGTATATTTACTAATCAATATAAATTATACTCCTAACGAACGCAGCACGATATGTGAAGAAAACAACAAAATGTATAACAACTGCTGTCTCACACGGTAAAACCGCAGACCACACATCTACTCAAGAATTTTGAAACCACCGATCATTGCAAACCGATCGTGATCGCACGTAAACTTGATCATTCTAAAGTTTCCGGTACCATTTTTTAGTACGCAGCACCCAGAACAAGATGCGCGAATTAATGAAAAAATTTTTCTTCACATAAACATCCGAGCGACCGGTTGTGACGTCACCCGCTCGGATTCTACGGAGAACGACGTCAGCCGATATTCGTGTTAGAAATACAGTAGCAAACACCTATTTTCATATCTGCCGATCGCCTGTTGGGGTTTAAGGAAGGCGATCGTCTGGCATATATCGTTGTTAGCACACGTCCCAAATTCTATGGGGTCAGAAATCGGAACATGCGACACAACGAAATTTAGAGACCTAAGTCTTTTAACTATGGATAATAAAGAACAATACAACCTGGTTGTCTTGGGCGGTATTCTCCATAGTCCTTAGTTATCCTTTCAGAACACACAAACTATCACTGATTAAAGACTTAGATTCTTTTAAAAACACTAAAATCCTTAATGTGAAAAGCATGTATTGCACTTGTTGCTATGCAAACAAGAATGAGCTCTATGGTAAACGGGTACTCGGCAGTGGGGAGCCGGGTACCCGGTTCCCAGGAGTCGGTAAAGCTTTCTAAGTCTATAATCCTAGAGCCGCTGTCAAGGCCAGCTGTATATCAGAAGTAACAGAATGGTGAGTATTGATCGAAGGAGAAAGAAGTTCTAGAGCTTACCACCATAGAATCCATCTAGCCAAATTTGGTTGAAATATGTCAAGCAGCTATGGAGGAGTAGCATTTTGATCATTACCAGTAAATTTTTAATAAAATCTAAGGTTTTCACCCAAATAAATTGACCAATCAAAATTCGGGGAAAAAACCGTCTGGAGGGTGCCAGTGTAGCATCCTCCCAGCCAAATTTGGTCAAACTGTTAAGGAGACGTGATCTGACGGACGGACGAATGCCAGTCGGCCGCCATGGCATAAGCTCACTTGGCCTTTTAGGCCAGGTCAGCTAACAATGTACAACAGAAACAATCAATGGCACTTTTCCAAAAAATCACATGCACATATGCGTGCACGCATGGTGTAACATCAAAGACAAGACAATCAATCAATAGCACTCATGCATATGCCCTGAGGCCATCGCTAAAAAAAATTTTGTTTCCTGCAAACCGGATGAGGAAAAAGATTTCAGTAGGGAGGAAATTTAATTTTTTTCAATTATTAATTTATTTTAGAAAGGTCATAAATATTTGTTTTTTCAGATATTTACCTACATGTTCATTAAATATTGTTGTAATTGACAAATTTGTCATGTTTTTCATGTCACAATTAGCAAAAGGGATTCACATAGCAAACAAATGCCCTTTAAAAACATTGTAATTTGTAGTTTGACAAAGGTATGGATGTTTTAACATTTCTGGGGGTAGAACATTTTTTTTCTTATTCCCGGCCAGGTGAAAGAAACCAAAAATTTCACCCGGTTTTATTTTGGCCTGATACACACACAAGAAGTCCAAAGATTTTCTGGTTTAGTTGCAACTCTTTAAGTTGGTCTTTCAAATTTTTGACATTTCGCTCAAAACAGCTTATAAATGGCTACTCACTACTAAAAAATCATGGCAAATAAAGCACATTTAACATGCTTCATTCCCATCTCGAGAAACCCCTTTATCCGGTTACTTAGGCAATGTATGTATAGTCAAGTGAAGCGGGGTGTGTATGAGTCTTACCTTTTGTAGACTTGATGGATTTAATTGTGTTTTATCAATTATCTTGATAGCTACCTATAGGTACAATAAAATACAATAACAACAAATTAGATTTAGACACAAATTTTCTTCAATTTGAAGCAAGTACTTCTAAGTGGTGTAGATAAGTAACTAAAACAAGATTTCATCCAGTCAAGGTTCAGACAATCTCTCTCAACCTGTAGGGCATGTACAAGATTTTCAGCGACAGAGATATGGACGGGACGAAAACTTTAAAAAAAAACCTGCTCTACGTAACGGGGAAGGCGGTTGGACGGGGCAGCATAATTACTGTCATTCTAACATGTCTAATAGGTTTCCAGACAATTACATAACATTATTATCCGTTCAACCGTACATACAAGAAATGAGAAACTTTCCGAGGTAAGGTGAATTCTTATGAATATATTGAAACTATTGTGACTGGAGTGGCAACAGGTTCAAGTCGAATTAATTTCTAAATATTCACAAGCTGTCTTGTGATTGAGATTCCTGTAGTTGCTTTGAAATTGAGACACTATAATATCTTGTGATTGAGATTCCTGTAGTTGCTTTGAAATTGAGACTATAATATCGCAAGCTGTCTTGTGATTGAGATTCCTGTAGTTGCTTTGAAATTGAGACACTATAATATCTTGTGATTGAGATTCCTGTAGTTGCTTTGAAATTGAGACACTATAATATCGCAAGCTGTCTTGTGATTGAGATTCCTGTAGTTGCTTTGAAAGTGAGACACTATAATACCACAAGCTGTCTTGTGATTGAGACTCCTGTAGTTGCTTTGAAATTGAGACACTATAATATCTTGTGATTGAGATTCCTGTAGTTGCTTTGAAATTGAGACACTAAAATATCACGCCACATCATAAAGGGTTCCTCAACACAAGAGGCACAAGGGGCCTGTATCGCTCACCTGGAGCATAGGCATTTAAACTAGAAAGGTGATTGGCTATAAGTAGAGGTGGACTTTTTCCATAGATGTTTCACGAGTCTTGAATTGATTCCGCAAGCGGTTTCGGAGATTTTTAAAGACGTTTCTAAAAATCGGCCAAAATCTAAGATGACCGCCAGCTAAATTGGCCGATCAGCTCCGTTTGAACAAAGTTGAATCTCTACACCATAAGGATGCTTCCTGCCAAATATAATAGAAATCAGCCCAGTAGTTCTTGAGAAGACATTTTAAATTTCCCATTGCTTTAGTATGGCTTTTGGCGGGAAAATGTTCCAAGATTCTGCAGTAATTTTTGCGAAAACTAGGTAATCCAAGATGACTGCCGAGTCCCTTGGCCAATCAAGTTCCTTTGAACAAACTTGGTTCAGCTCTTGCCCTATATGATATTTCATGAGTTTTGAATTGATCCACCAAGCAGTTTCAGAGATTTTTAGAGGGTTCTAAAAATTGGCCAAAATCCATGATGGCCACCGGCCAAAGTGGCCGATCGACTTCCTTTGAACAAACTTAGATACCTATGCCCTAAGGATGCTTCCTGCCAAATATAATTGAAATCGGCCTAGTGGTTCTTGAGAAGTCGTTTAAAGGAAAAGTTGACGGACAATGGATGGACGCCATGGCATAAGCTCACTTGGCCTTTCAGGCCAGGTGAGCTAATAATCACGGTTTAGAAGCAGATCAAAAGGTGAGATATTGTCAGATTATTCAAACATGTCATACACATGTTAACCCTTTCTCGAGCCAGGCATTCCAGTAATACATTTTCAAAAATAGTCTTCTCTTGCCTTGCAAATGGACATACATGTACATTACTAAGCAAAATCTCATTTTTCATGACCGATCGCATTAAAAACTAATTGAAAGTTAGGTTTTGAAATATTTTATGCAATAGAAAATATTCACGATTATTCTATTCTTAATCATATAAATTCATGATTTAGAACATAATCACGATTTTCGATTTAATCACATACGGTAATCGCGCAAGCCTAATAATTATGCTATCTGTATATATGTATGTCTTGTGTCACAGTGAAGCCACAATTGACATGTACGAACCTCTCTCGCTGTCGGCACATGTTTCGCAAGCTTAACCTTAGCAAAGTTTCCCTTGCCGATAGTACGAATGAGCCGATACTTTCCGATATGTGGGTCTTCTGCCGTTCTGCGACTTGAGCTGCTAATTCTGGGATTAGCATTGTCATCTGTACTCTGAGTCTGGAAATATAAAAACAACACATCATATAACACACTTGTAAGCAGATTATATCGGGACAATTCCCAAATTCATATACCAGACTCAGTGATGAAGGGTTAGCCTTTTAATCACATAGCCACTTGGGCCCCTAAAAGCAAAACTTAAGTGGCCAAAGACAATTTCTCAAGGGTCCAAGTTTATCATTATTATGCATTGGCGCACATTGTCCAACATTTAGAAATACAGTATATAATAATTTAGGATAATTTAAAGTGTTAAAAACAAAAAAATTTCAGTCTTAATGTTTTCCACGACGTATCTCTGAAAATGTACATTCTTAACACTTTATAGCATACTTAGTTGAATATTTTGAAATTAATATGACTGGAAGCCATTGCTGCCTTAGGCCACAATGACTTCTAGTTATATTAAATTCAAAATATTCAACAGCGTTCCTGTTTGTTTGCCCTGAGAATGAAGGAAATTTAAATTTCCCTTTCTCCGAGATCTAACAATACTCACCATTCTGTTACTTCTGATATATAGCTGGCCCTGACAGCTGGCTCTAGGACTATAGACTTAGAAAGCTTTACCGACTCCTTGGAACCGGGTACTCGGCTCCCAACTGCCGAGTACCCGTCTACCATAGAGCTCATATTGTTTGCATAGCCACCAAACAAGAGAAACCCATGGCTTGCCTCCATGGGGCTGGGAGGCTGGATCCGTAACAGAATGGTGAGTATTGTTGGATCTCAGAGAAAGGGAAATTTAAATTTCCTTCATTCTCCTTCGATCAATACTCACCATTCTGTTACTTCTGATATACACCAGATTTGGTCAGTAACCTGGTGGGAAGGGGCAAGCCATAACTGCTACTTTTGCAACATGGAGAAAGAGCTAGACTTAAAACTTGACCAATGGAGACCTAAAAGGACCATCAAGTTAACGGAACAGAATCACATTCGCATCACCGCCCCCTTTTTCTCCTAAGAAAAGGGAGAGAACTCAAGATCATGCATCTCGCCTGAAAACACAAATATGCCAAGAGGGTTGACTGCTCTCTGCATATACAAATGTATTAGCCTGGGAATGAGCATGAATATATAAGATGAATGAACATGATATATAGACATAATACAAAAAACTCTCAATCTTGAATTACCTCATGATAAATGGATTCCAGATGTACCGCCTCCAACCATTCACTTGTCCGGCCATCAGTGACACCATCTGGTTGTCATCCTCTCGCTCGACCATGTCTGCTTCTTAATTCTTTCTTACCAAAGTCAAAAAAGGGAGAAGAGCAGTGTGGTCGCTTAACTATCGTTTCAAAACAACTAAAGCGAGTGGATTGGCTGAGTCTGACATATCCCTCATATAGTAATCCGTGAATGAGGACTCACAGTGCCATTGTGCAACAGCCATGATGTCCTTAAACGGAACACCATTGTAAAAGGGCGGAAGAGGCGGCTATTCCTCTAACATCGTGCCCTTGCGCATTGCACTTGGTGCCCAGTCGTAATCTCACGGGTAGTCCGAATGCATTCGACTACCCAACGAGAGATAGAATCCACGGATGCGGCGCCATATGGCTCCTTATGGCAGATCCACAGATGTCTATCGTTCGACTGTAACAAGTCTGTCCGTTTTGTACTTAGTCAAAGCACGGACTGGGCACCAGACACTGGCATCACGATCAAACCTACTTAGTTTCGGTATAATGATCGGTTTGCCATATCTCAAAGATTGAATCTTTGACATAAACTCTGCTCTTGGGAGTAGACGCAGACCCTCTCCAGAGACAATAAATCGGTCCCTCTGTGCTGAAAGTGCATGGATCACACTGCGCCTTCTAGCTGAGGAAGTGGCCAATAGAAAGACCGCCTTTAGAGTCAAATGCTTTAGACTACCCGAACGCAACGGTTCGAAAGGGTGCTTGGCCAGTACATTAAGCACTAAAGATAGACTCCAGGCTGGAATGACTACCGGTTGTCTCGGTCGGAGATTGCTCATTCCCTTCACCATCACACTCAACTGGGCCACCTCTGGACTATCCCTGTTGGCTAGACAAGGGATAACTGATGCCAAAGCTGACTTGTATCCAGCAATTGTGACAGGAGCTAGTCCTGAAAAGAACAGCTCACAGAGAAAGTCTGCTATTTGCTGAATAGTGGAATGAAAGGTAACAATACCCTTTTCCTCACACCAGTCTGCAAATCCGTTAACCTTGTTGTTATATGACTTGAAGGTTGACCTCCCTCTCGCAGCTGCGATGAAATCTGCAGCATGTCGAGAAAAGCCCTCCGACGTGGAACATTGTTTGACAACAACCACGCAGTCAATAACATTTCGGGACGCTCGTGTAGGAAGCGTCCCTTGGCCTGGGAGATTATGCCCGGAATCTCGGGTAACTGCACTGGATTTTCCACCCGCAGACCTCAAAGATCCGTGAACCACGCCCTGCTGGGCCAAATGGCGCTATAGCAGGACCAGGCACGGTTCCTCCCTGATCTTCACCAATATGTTCGGTAGAAGAATGGTGGGTGGGTACACGTAAGCGTGCATCCCTCTCCAGGTTAACGCCAGAGCGTCTGTATCGACAGCATTAGGATCTGTAATCGGCGAGATAAGTCATGATTTGAGCATTTTCCCTTGTAGCGAACAAGTAGTCCACGTTGGGTTTGCCCCAATGCTCGAAGATCCTGTGAAGAACTGGAGGGTTGAGAGACCATTCTGTTGGCAGAGTTCCCTGTCTGCGAGACAAAGCATCCGCCAGAATGTTCAATCGCCCAGGAATATGAGCTGCTTTAAAAACAACCGAGTAATTCCTGCACCATTGAATCAAGTGCCACACTTAGATACATAGTGTGGGTGACTTGGTCTCGCCTTGGCGATTTCTGTATGATACTACTGTCGAGTTGTCCGACCGTATCAATATCGCCTTGCCCCTGACTTTTGGAAGAAACCTTTTCCAATGCCAGTTCCACTGCCATCATATCCAACAGATTGATATGCAGCTGGCTCTCCTGGAGAGTCCATGTGCCCGAGACTGAAGGAAATGTCAATTTCCCTTTCTCCGAGATCTAACAATACTCACCATTCTGTTACTTCTGATATACAGCTGGCTGTGACAGCGGCTCTAGGATTATAGACTTAGAAAGCTTTACCGACTCCTGGGAACTGGGTACTCGGCTCCCAACTGCCGAGTACCCGTTTACCATAGAGCTCATATTGTTTGCATAGCCACCAAACAAGAGAAAACTATGGCTTGCCTCCGTGGGGCTGGGAGGCTGGGTCCGTAACAGAATGGTGAGTATTGTTAGATCTCGGAGAAAGGGAAATTGACATTTCCTTCATTCTCCTTCGATCAATACTCACCATTCTGTTACTTCTGATATACACCAGATTTGATCAGCAACCTGGTGGGAAGGGGCAAGCCATAAATGCTAATTTTGCCCCTTGGAGAAAGATTTTAGACTTCAAACTTGACTAACGGAGACCTAAAAGGACCGTCAAGTTCACGGAACCGAATCACATTCGCGTCACGCCACCCCCCCCCCCCCTTTTTCCTCCTAAGAAAAGGGAGAGAACTAACGAACATGTATCTCGCCTGAAAACACAAATATGCCAAGAGGTTAACTACTCCCTGCATATTCCATGTATTAGCCTGGGAATGAGCATGAATATATAAGATGAATGAACATGATACATATACATAATACAAAAAACTCTCAATATTGAATTACCTTATGATAGTTGGACTTCAGACGTACCGCACCCTACCATTCACCGGTTCGGCCATCAGTGACACAATCTGGTTGACATCCTCTCGCCTGACCATGCCTGCTTTAGGTTCTTTTCTTACCAAAGTAAAAAAGGGTGAAGAGCAGTGTGGTCACTAACTATCGTTTCAAAACAGCTAAGGCGAGTGGATTGGCTGAGTCTGACACATCCCTCATATAGTAATCCGTGAATGAGGACTCACAGTGCCATTGTGCAACGGCCATGATGTCCTCTAACGGAACACCATTGTAAAGGGCGGTCGAGGCGGCTATTCCTCTGACATCGTGTGCCCTTACACCTGGTGCCCAGTCGCCATCTCGTGAGTAGTCTGAATGCATTCGTACCACCCAACGAGAGATAGTGTCCATGGATGCGGCGCCATAAGGTTTCTTATGACAGATCCACAGATGTCTATCGTTCGACCGTAACGAGTAAGTCCGTTTCTTGTACTTAGTCAAAGCACGGACCGGGCACCAGACACTGGCATCACGATCAAACCTAGTTAACCTCGGTATAATGATCGGTTTGCCGGGATATCTCAAAGATTGATTCTTTGACATAAACTCTGCTCTAGGCAGAAGACGCAGACCCTCTCCAGAAACAATAAATCGGTCCCTCTCTGCAGAAAGCGCATGGATCTCACTGCGCCTTCTAGCTGAGGAAGCTGCCAATAGAAAGACCGCCTTTAGAGTCAAATGCTTTAGACTAGCCGTTGTCTCGGGCGGAGATTGCTCATTCCCTTCAACATCACATTTAACTGGGCCACCTCTGGACTATCCCTGTTGGCTAGACAAGGGATACCTGATGCCAAAGCTGACTTGTATCCAGCAACTGTGACGGGAGCTAGTCCTGAAAAGAACAGCTCACAGAGAAAGTCTGCTATTTGCTGAATAGTGGATTGAAAGGTATCAATACCCTTTTCTTCACACCAGTCTGCAAATCTGTTAATCTTGTTGTTATATGCCTAGAAGGTTGACCTCCTTCTCGCAGCCGCGATGAAATCAGCAGCCTGTCGAGAAAAGCCTTCCGATGTGGAACGTTGTTTGATAACATCCATGCAGTCAATTTGAACATTTCGGGACGCTCGTGTAGGAAGCGTCCCTTGGCCTGGGAGATTATGTTCGGAATCTCGGGCAACTGCACAGGATTTTCCACCAGCAGATCTAGAAGATCCGTGAACCACGCCCTGCTCGGCCAATACGGCGCTATTAGCAGGACCAGACACGGTTCCTCCCTGACCTTCACCAATACCTTCGGTAGAAGAATGGTGGGTGGGTACGCGTAAGCGTGCATCCCTCTCCAGCTTATCGCCAGAGCGTCTGTATCGACGGCATTTGGATCTGGAATCGGCGAGACATACGTCAAAATTTGAGCATTTTCCTTTGTGGTGAACAAGTCCACGTTGGGTTTGCCCCAATGCTCGAAGATCCGTCGCAGAACTGGAGGGTTGAGGGACCAATTCTGTTGGCAGAATTCTCTGTCTGCAAGACAAAGCATCCGCCAGAATGTTCAATCGGCCAGGAATGTGAGCTGCTTTCAAAACAACCGAGTAATTCCTGCACCATTGAATCAAGTGCCACACTCTGATACACAGAGTGGGCGACCTGGTCCCGCCTTGGAGATTTATATATGATACTACTGGCGAATTGTCCGACCGTATCAATATCACCTTGCCCCTGATCATCGGAAGGAACTCTTCCAACGCCAGTTCCACTGCCATCATTTCCAACAGATTGATATGCAGCTGACTCTCCGGGAGAGTCCATGTGCCCGAGACCTGGTGTTCTCCCAGGCAGGCACCCCACCCTTCCAGCGATGCATCCGTGTAGACGGACAGCTGGGGGTGGGGTAGGTGCAGCAAAACCCCTAATAGGAGATTCTGACGCTGTTTCCACCATAGAAGATGCGATATTATCGGCTCCAAAACTGGCACCAGTTTTGACACGGGTTCTGTTCTCTGTTTCCACAGAGACATCAGATACAACTGGATAGGTCTTCGCATTAGAGTAGCGAACGGAATCACTTGCTCCATGGAGACCATCATGCCCAGCATCTGAAGAAACCGCCTCGCCTGAATGTGGTTTCCCACTCGAAAACTCTTGAGGATGGCTAACAGAGACACCACTCTGGGCTCTGACGGGTAAACCCTGCCCTCCTCGAGGTCGAATCGCATCCCCAAATAAACGAAATGTTGAGTGGGTGTCAACTCGGATTTCTCCTTGTTGACTATCCAGCCTAGATCTGAAAGCAACTTCAGAGTCAGAGCAGTATCCACGTTCAACCTGGCTGCCGAGTCTGCCTTGAGCAGCCAGTCGTCTATGTAGGTGTGTAGCGCCACGTTCTCTTTTCTGAGAACCGCTGTCACCGCAAGGACCACTCTTGTGAAAACCCTCGGAGCTGTCGACAGGCCAAACGGGAGAACTGTAAACTCCCATACTTGATTCTGAAACGCAAATCTCAGAAACCTGTGCCAACTCCGATTCATAGGAATGTGAAAATATGCATCTTTCAGATCGATCGATACACACCACATTCCTTTCCTCAATCCCGCCATTACCGACCTCGGCGTTTCCATCTGGAACCGAGGCGTATGGATAAACCAATTTAATGGCCTGAGATTGAGTATGGGTCTCCATCCCCCTGTGCTCTTGGGGACAAGGAACATGTTTGAATAGAAGCCTGGAGTGTTTCGGTTTGCTGATTTTATTGCTCCCTTCAGAAGCAAACCCGACACTTCCTTTTGAACGGCTTCTAACTTGTCTGGCTCCCTTGGTACGGGTGTCCAGACAGGTGCCAAAGACAGATTTTGTGGTGGAAAGTCCCACCACTCCGGCATGTAACCCTGGGATAACCATCCCAGGACCAGACTGTCTGACGTCACACCTCGCCAGGCCTCGACGAAACGCATGAGCCTTCCACCCACCATAGACGCCTCGACGTCTAACGGAGTTGTCCGGCTCGCAGTCCCCCCCCCCCTCTCTCTCTTAACGAGAGAGAGAGAGAGAACCATTTCGTTCTAGGCACGACGGGTATAACTGGCACCGCTGTTCCTGTCGCACAGGCGCGGTCCAGGCGGATATGAAGGGAGCTTTCGTACCCTCAGGTACGCTTCGGCCCCTTCTGTCCGCCCTTTGAGGCCTTACCCTTCCCACCTCTATGGCGGTCAGGAGCAACATTGGGGATGGTAGGCGCCTCTACAACCTTCCTGGGCTTCTTCGCCGGCGGCTCCGAAAACCCAGCTGAAGCAGAAGTCGCAAAAGGCCTAGCTTTCGCCTTGCCCTTATGCTTCTTCAGCTTCTTTGAAGGTTGTCCCGTTAGCGGTTTCCCCACAGCCCCTAGTGCGTGCGCTTGCCGCACTAGCTCTAGCTGTAGGTTTACCGCTAACCGATTCTGCGCGATACTGGCGGTATCCTCTAAGATGGCTCGCGCTTGGCCACCGAAGATGCTAGGCCCTGTCAGGGGCATCCCAAGAAGACGCTCCCTGACTGCCGTAGCCGGACGCATATGGTCAATGACCATTTGCCTCCTGGATTTCGTCACACGCGCTTGCACCCTTGCCAATGCGTCCATCGACAGCACCAGGCCGTCATTGACACATGAAAGCGCCACAGGGTGGCCTGCCCCCGCTTCAGCCCACATCGACTGAAGGAGACGATAAGAGTGGTTGACAGCGCTCATCGCTGCCCTCACACCCTCATCGCATAGGGACAGGACTTCTTCCTGGTGTACCTGAGACTTGTCCACAAGTGCCGGACCGGGGCGATCCGCCACGGCACTATGGACGCCCAGTACCCATCGGTCATCCTCCGTGACCACACCATACCTGTCGTATTCCCCCCGCGGAATACGACATCTTGCCCGCACCTCCCTGGAGGCCGCAGGGAGCTGACCCTTGGTCATCAGTTGTTTGCTATAAATAGCATCCAACAATTCTATGAACCGTGGATCCAGTCCCACTGACTGGATCCGGGCCGCGGGCAAAATCCCCGTCCTGATCGATGCAACCGACGGACGGGGCGCATCTTCATCGGCCGTGGCCGAAACCACAGACGGGTCAACCCTGGCTAGCCACGCCAGAGCATCTGACCAATCCACCTCCGATGAAGACACCCCGGCAAACACGTCACCCGTTGACGTGCTCACGGGTCTGCCAGCCACGGCCTCCCGGCAAGGAGCCACGGCTGACACGCCGGGCACTCCGGTACCACACGGTTCCGCCGCCACCCCATGAAACACTCCGGTCCATGGGGTAGGACCCGTAGCAGTCGCGCAACCATAGCCGGACACGGGCGCCAATGGCACCCCACGTCCGACTGCCGGACCAGGCGAGATAGGTGAGTACCACGCCCGGCCCGACACACCCGTTCCCGTGACGGCTGGTGCCAAACCAAGCCGCACGGTACCGGTGCACGGTAACGGATTTGCCTCAGCCACAGGCGGAGCCGCTGACCTGGCTTGCGCCAAACCAGACAAATGGAGGCCGGTTCCGTCCAGGACGGAATCAACCTCCATATTCTCCACCTGTGGCTTCACGGGCCGCAGCAACCTCTCCTCCTCGGCCTCCTCGTCTTCAGACTCCGAAGTCGTCACTAGACGAGTCAACCGTGGAACCGTCCTGGCGGACGGCTCCCACACCTGACGGATCGGCCACCGCTACTGGACCACCCGGAGGTGGCCGCAGAGAAACAGAAACCCCTCTGGCCGAAGCCAGACGGGACTGCCAGGGGGCCGTACGAGACGGCCCCCTCGGTAACCAGTCCAGAATCCTGTCCGAGGACAGGATCCGTACCAGGCATGGGGAGAAACTGCCCCCCCAACCTTTGGTAGCAGGGACGACACCAGCGTGGGCAGAACGCTATGCAGAAAAACCCTGCATAGCCGGACCAAACCACGCCGGCGGTGCCATCTCCGCCACCTCCAGCTGGGGACGTGGAGCACCCCCACCGGCCGAACCGGGCGCTCCACAATTTACTCTCGGACCGCCTGACCACGCGTCAGACCCAGCCAAGTCCTTCTGGCAAGGAACTTAACCATCATCTCAACGGACCACACTGCACAAACATTACACCTATGATCAATATTACACAGGGAACACCTAAAACACACATGGTCCTTGAACATGACACGGACAAACTTATGGCATTCGTCACATGATGGCGGGGCTGGCTTGGCCTATAACATAAGCACAAACCTACAATAAACAAGCGGAACGAGACCCGGATGGAAGGCAGACAATTAATTTTCAAATAATTTGACTCATAAATTAACTGTAACCCTCCCGCACCCCACCCCGTCACGCTACAACAGCGATCGCATTGATTATGACGACAAGAACGAGGCGGGCATAAAACACACCCATAATAGATCCTCCAGGATGTGTAACGGCTCCAGGAATCATATCGCATAGCATTCGGGGTATATTTACTAATCAATATAAATTATACTCCTAACGAAAGCAGCACGATATGTGAAGAAAACAACAAAATGTATAACAAACTGCTGTATCACACGGTAAAACCGCAGACCACGCATCTACTCAAGAATTTTGAAACCACCGATCATTGCAAACCGATCGTGATCGCACGTAAACTTGATCATTCTAAAGTTTCCGGTAACATTTTTAGTACGCAGCACCCAGAACAAGATGCGCGAATTAATGAAAAATTTTTCTTCACATAAACATCCGAGCGACTGGGTGTGACGTCACCCGCTCGGATCCTACGGAGAACGACGTCAGCCGATATTCGTGTTAGAAATACCGTAGCAAACACCTATTTTCATATCTGCCGATCGCCTGTTGGGGGTTAAAGAAGGCGATCGTCTGCCATATATCGTTGTTAGCACACGTCCCAGATTCCATGGGGTCAGAAATTGGAACATGCGACACTGCGAAATTTAGAGACCTAAGTCTTTTAACTATGGATAATAAAGAGCGATACAACCTGGTTATCTTCGGCGGTATTCTCCATAGTATCCTTTAGTTAATCCTTTCACGAACACACAAACTATCACAGATTAAAGACTTATATTTTCTTTCACAAAAAAACACTAAAATCCTCAATGCAGAAAGCATGTATTGCTCTTGTTGCTATGCAAACAAGAATGAGCTCTATGGTAAACGGGTACTCGGCAGTTGGGAGCCGAGTACCCGGTTCCCAGGAGTCGGTAAAGCTTTCTAAGTCTATAATCCTAGAGCCGCTGTCAAGGCCAGCTGTATATCAGAAGTAACAGAATGGTGAGTATTGATCGAAGGAGAAGACACCCGCAAAAACGTCACCCGTTGACGTGTTCACGGGCCTGCCAGCCACGGCCTCCCGGCAAGGAGCCACGGCTGACACTCCGGTACCACACGGTTCCGCCGCCACCCCATGAAACACTCCGGTCCATGGGGTAGGTCCGCACGGAAAACTGTACGGACCCGTAGCAGTCCTGGCGGACGGCTCCCACACCTGACGGACCGGCCACCGCTACTGGACCACCCGGAGGTGGCCGCAGAGAAACAGAACCTGTCTGGGCGGAGCCAGACGGGACTGCCAGGGGGCCGTACGAGACGGCCCCCTCAGTAACCAGTCCTGAACCATGTCCGAAAAAACTTTCTTCACATAAACATCCGAGCGACCGGGTGTGACGTCACCCGCTCGGATACTACGGAGAACGACGTCAGCCGATATTCGTGTTAGAAATACTGTAGCAAACACCTATTTTCATATCTGCCGATCGCCTGTTGGGGTTTAAAGAAGGCGATCGTCTGGCATATATCGTTGTTAGCACACGTCCCAGATTCTTTGGGGTCAGAAATTGGGACATGCGACACAGCGAAATTTAGAGACCTAAGTCTTTTAATTATGGATAATAAGGAATGATACAACCTGGTTATCATCGGCGGTATTCTCCATAGTATCCAGTTAAATCCTTCAAGAACGCACAAACTATCACTTTACAGATAAAGACTTAGATTTCTTTAACAAAAGACACTAAAATCTTCTTCCTGCAGAAAGCATGTATAGCTCTTGTTGCTATGCAAACAAGAATGAGCTCTATGGTAAACGGGTACTCGGCAGTTGGGAGCCGAGTACCCGGTTCCCAGGAGTCGGTAAAGCTTTCTAAGTCTATAATCCCAGAGCCGCTGTCAAGGCTAGCTGTATATCAGAAGTAACAGAATGGTGAGTATTGATCGAAGGAGAACACACCAGTCCATGGAGTAGGCCTGCACGGAAAACCGTGCGGACCCGTAGCAGTTGAGGAACCATGGCCAAACACGGTCGCCAACGGCACCCCATGCGAGATAGGTGCGTACCATGCCTGGCCAGCCACACCCATCACTGTGTTGGTTGGCGGCAAACCAACCATCACGGGGCCGGTGCCCGGTACCGGAGTGGCCTCAACCACGGGCGGAGCCGCTGCCCTGGCTTGCGCCAGGCCAGACAGATGGAGGACGGTTCCGTCAGGACGGAATCGACCTCCATGCTCTCCA
Organism: Chaetoderma sp. LZ-2023a; assembly: GCA_034401795.1. Lineage (NCBI taxonomy): Eukaryota > Metazoa > Mollusca > Caudofoveata > Chaetodermatida > Chaetodermatidae > Chaetoderma > Chaetoderma sp. LZ-2023a. The sequence goes on along the minus strand of CM067373.1, from coordinate 147,270,667 downwards.
CCCGCGGCATCACAGGCCGCAGCACCCTCTCCTCCTCGGCCTCCTCATCTTCAGACCCCTAAGAGTCGTCCCTAGACAAGGAAAACCGACGGACCGGCCACCGCTACTGGACCACCCGGAGGTGGCCGCAGAGAGACAGAACCCATCAGGCCGGAGCCCGACGGGACTGCCAGGGGACTGTACGAAACGGCTCCCTCGGTGGCCAGTCCAGAACCCTGTCCACGGACAGGGTCTGAATCAAACATGGGGAGAGAGTGACCTACAACTTTTGGCAGCAGGGACGACACCAGCGTGGGCAGAACGCTATGCAAGACACCTTGTCTAGCCGGACCAAACCACGCCGGCGGTGCCATCTCCGGGTGCAGACGTGGAATGCCCCCACGGGCCGAAACGGATGCTCCACGATTTACTTTAGGACCGCCTGACCCCGCATCAGCCCCTGCCAAGTCCTTCTGGCAAGGAACGTAAACATCATATCGACCAACCACACAGCGCAAACGTTACACCTACTGTCAAGACTACACTTAGTACAGTGGAAACAGACATGGTCCTTGCATAGAACCCATACGATATGTGGCACTCGACACATGATGGCGGGGCTGGCTTGGCCTATAAAAAACCAAACCTACAATAAGCCAGCGGAACGAAACAAAAATGGAAGGCAGACAATTAATTTTCAAATATATTGACCATAAATTAACTGTCACCCTCCCGCACCCCACCCCGCAACGTTACAGCAAAGATCGCATTGATTATGACGACAAGAACGAAGCGGGCAATAATACACCCATACACTGATCCTCAAGGATGTAGAACGGAACCAGGAATCATATCGCATAGCATTCGGGGTATATTTACTAATAAATATAAATTATACTCCTAACGAAGGCCAAAACGATATGTGAAGAAACAACAAAATGTAAACAAACTGCTGTAGCACACGGTAAAACCGCAGACCACACATCTAAATCAAGAATTTTGAAACCACTGATCATTGCAAACACGAAAAACTTGAAAATTCCAAAGTTTTTCTGGTACCAATTAAAGTATGCAGCACCCAGAATCAGATGCGCGAATTAATGAAACATTTTCTTCACATAAACATCTGAGACACACGGGTGTGACGACACCCGCTCGGATCTTACGGAGAACGACGTCAGCCGATAATCGCGTTAAAACACCGATAAGCCAACACCTAATTTCATATCTGCCAATCGCCTGTTGGGGATTTAAACGAAGGCGATCATCTGGCATATTTCGTTGTTAATACACGTCCCAGATTCTTTGGGGTTAGAAATTGGAACATGCGACACAGACGAAATTTTAGAGACCTAAGTCTTTTAACTATGGAATAACATGGAAATATACGACCTGGTTATCATCGGAAGCGTCCATATTAATCCAAAATATCCTTTTGAGAACGCACAAGCTATCACAATTAATCACAGTAAAAAGACTTTCCACCCGCAAAAAGCATGTATTCTCTTGTCGCTATGCAAACAAGAATGAGCTCTATGGTAGACGGGTACTCGGCAGTTGGGAGCCGAGTACCCGGTTCGAAGGAGTCGGTAAAGCTTTCTAAGTCTATAGTCCTAGAGCCAGCTGTCAGGGCCAGCTGTATATCAGAAGTAACAGAATGGTGAGTATTGATCGAAGGAGAACATCACCGGGGAAGTGAAATTATTTGATTTGAGCGCCTAAATATTGCGTGTCCTTTAACAAAGGTCCTTTATTACATCAAAATTAATCCACAATTTGATATAAAATGGTGCCGCTAAAAAAATACAAATCATGTGATTCGCCTCCAATTGAAGAGTTTATTTTAGAGCGAGTACTCGGATATAAATATTCTGGAATCGGGGACTCGGAACTCGGGAATTTCTATATATTATCATTGCGCGATAGGAACAGTATTATACTGATCTGAATAACCGGTACCCGTTTGATAAACTACCGTTAGCGTATAATATCTCGCGAGAACACGCCGCCTCCCATCGCAAAAGAGCCGCCACAGCATAAGCTTGCTTGGCCCTTCAGGCCCGTGAGCTAAAACAAATGGAAGAGTGAACATTTGGACCCCTGTATGCAACACTAATGCATATATTCTTAGATGATTGGTGCAAGGTAGACATAAACTTTCAAACAAATAATTTAGACTGATATATTAGGTTTTAGACAGTTTTGGACATTTTAAGGCATCCAAAACCTACCTTGGGTGGACTTATTAAACCATGGTTTAAACCACTAGTGTCCAGAATTTGCCACCCCTGCTGATTTAAGCATTGCCACCAGTAGAATAGTTATACAATCCACCCATCGAAAACACAATTCTCAGATATGGCACAATACATTGATGATGAAATGTTTTGCCAACTAATCTTTCCATTAGGTTGGTGAGATGCCCAGACATCTGTGCATTTCAATGAAGTTAAGTAATACTCTGAGCGCAGGCTTAAGCTGTCAGTTCCGGTGAATGGACATTTATATTTATGCAGAACAGACAATCTTCTTGTTTTTGAATGAGTTAAGTGATGGGCCTGAGATTACTGAGTCCAGGATACTATTCTAAAGCTTATAAATCCTGACAGAGAAGTTGTTTCTGAGATTTATTAGTGAACGCTGTTGGAAAATCTTCATCAGGTGTCCTCTAACTGAAGTAAATTTCAATTTCCCTTTCTCTGAAATAGAAAATGTGAATAACCCATTTTAGGGTTAAGCAAAGCTGTTTTAGGTAAGCATTCTATTGTGCATGTATTTATGTACATCATGAAAGGAATTGCGGAAATGGAAAACTGGTTGTTAGAAATATTTGCATAAACATTTGTGGGAACCAAAAATGAGTTACTTTTTGGACAGGCCTAATATTAAGATCCGAGCAGTGGTTATACTATATAGAATGCATATCTGTCCTTGCACTGTGGGTTTCGAGCTTCAAAATGACCGCCATCCTTAAATAATGTTTATGCTTAGAGGGGCCTATCTTTAATTTATACAATAAGACTTATACTGAGCTAACTTTAACTATGTGGAAGCTAATAAATTGAATTTCATAATTACTCTGACAGAACTTTAACTTGAGAACATTTCAGATTTTTAAATTGATTTTAACACCCAGTACAACGGTACCGTAAGACCCCTGCACCACCCTAATAGCCTAAATAGGTGTTAAGTTTTGACACAGCAGTGACTTCAAAATAATTTTGTAGCGCAACCAAATCGTTAATGCCTTCAGAGTAGGAAGCACATGTGTAAAAAGGTAATTCTTCACACTATTAAACGTGATAAACTGTTTATACTTTAGCGAGGCTATTTTCTGAAACAGTTGGTACAAAGTTATAAATTGTATTAAGTACCACGGTAAGTACCATTCCAGTATATAAATATGGTGATAAAATAAATTAGTTATTCAAATTACTTTAAAATTCAAGCATAGGTTGTGTATTGTCATGTGAAGCCAAATCTCCAGAGCCTCACATTTCCTGATTATCTGTTAATCACTCAGCATGCGTGTCAATCAGCTGTCACTTTCCTGTCAGATTAGCAGCAAATAAATCGACAGGAAAAAGTGTCTCGAACCTTGTATTTAATTCACTATATGGGTGTAAAAGTGAACAATAGAATACTTGAATACTTACATTTCTATGATCCATACTACTAGTGACAGATTCATGAACAGTCTGCAGGGTAGTTCGCACACTGGCAGACATGTTGAATTTCTAATGCAAGTCAATCAGGCAAGCAATTCAGCCAAAACATTGGCAGTATCTGCCAGATAAAAACCACAACTACAGAATGATTCGACGATGTCTATTTCATTCTAATTAAGTGCATAGAGAACACATTATCAGTTCTGCGAAATAAAACATCCATTCCTTCGCAACGGAAATAGGTCACCCTGGTTCCGACTGTACAGACGATGTCATTGGAAAACCCTGTAGTTCAGATACCATATTCCATAAACTAACGATCACCAGCCCTCTCCGGCTTCATGGTATATTCCAAAGCGTTTACTTATACATCACGTTTGCTTCAAGAACCGGTGAGTTTGAAAGAAGGCATACGGAAATTTATAACGCCGGATTCTTTTTACTTAGATGAATTTATCAAAACAAGATGGCCGCCTGAACAAGTTATCCACCAAACTTGGATAGCGTGCCGGGAAATAATGTCGAGTCCAAAAATAATAATCGGGTACCCGTTTAAATTCCGAATGAAATACTCGATTAAATGAGCGGCTGTGAGTTCTTGGTTAACCATTTTGTGTCAACCGCGCGTCAAAGCGCTCAAAATGCTACTTATATTATATTAATTAACCATTTAATTGTCAAGCTTTGTAAAGAAATGAAATTGTTGCTCAGTAAATGCAATCCATTTGCAGACGAATAGAGTTGACCAATGGAATTTACAGAAAAGTCTCTGTTTTCCTGCAAATGGAGATTGTTTTGGACAGCTAGACCACTAAAAGGTTAAGAAAATTTAAAAAATTTTGCATAGTCAGTATCCATTTGCAGGCCAAGAGAACACTATATATATTCTGAAAATTTATCACTGGAATGACTGGCTCGGTAACCGAGCCAGCCATTCCAGTGGTAAATTTTCAAAAAATAGTCTTCTTTTGGTCTGAAAATAGACATACTTGACTGAAGAGGATGGCGTGGTCTGCTCGACCATCAAATGCTTAAGTTGATATAAGATGGGTTACGGTTCTTCATCACAATATAGGCAGTGCCTATATAATAGAATGATTGGCATCCAAGTCCCTCACAAAATAAGAAAATAAACATGTAATTGAATTAATATGATATCGTCATAAAAAATTAAAACAAGAACAGCCGCCCGCCATCATAATTTTGTCACATTGCAAATATTTTCTAGATCTCGGTTTTTTCGGAATCTTTCGGAATTTTTGGATTTTACAAAATTGTGGAATCCTATTATAGTGGCATCCTACCTTCTGTTAAAATTTGAGTTCCTTTGCTCTGTTAAAATTTGAACCAAATCAGATAAGTGTCCTAGTTTTTTTAGATACAACACCGGACGCACGCACACACGAATGCAAGATACTCTCTTCTATTTTCAGGGCGGGTGTAATTTAAAAAAATGCGTAATTATAGTTGCGTGAGCAGTTTTATTAAATCATTGGTCCGACCAATAGGCGTGCAGCTGTATAAGTACGCACGTACAGAAAGCTTAATTTACTGACATAGGTAGACTAATGATGGTGATGGAACTAGTGTGACTGGAAGCTGTTTCTGCCTAAGGCTTCCATAGGCAGCAATTGGCAGCTGCATCTAGGCAAATTAGTTTGTAAATTGCCAGCATCCTCTAAAATACCTAAGCGGACATCTTACCATAGATGTATATGGGACTATACTAAGCATGATTGGGGCAAACTTCGCAACCAACTCACCATGCCGATGATGTTGATACATGGTGCCAAACTACTACTGCGAATATTATAAGTGCTGCCACCATTAGTGTACCAAATAAAACAGTTACCATAAAACCTGGTGATAAACCCTGGATGACTAGTAAGATAAAACATGAAATAAGAGTAGAGGGAAAAGACATTCAGAAAATCCAGGAAAACTAAATTAGATCAAAACGTGACAATTTTTAAGAAGCAGAGAAACTATGTTAACACTAGTTCGAGCAGCTAAAGAAGACCATAAAACAACTTAGCCGAAAAAATAAGAAGCCATCATATAGGTTCTAATCAATGGTGGAAGATAAGCAAATCGTTCCTACACGGCAACAACTCTAACTTTAACGAAATTCCCCCTTTAAAACGTGTCGATTCTTCATTTGCTTATGCTAATGATGAAAAGGCAGATCTTCTTAATGAATGTTTTACTAGCACTGCTAGGCTAGATGATTATGAAATACAACTACCTCCCCTGTCACCATATATTGAAGACACGATAGATACTATAAGTATAACAACTACTAACGTGCTGGATATACTTACTAACTTGGATACATCCAAAGCAGTCGGTCTTGATAGATTAAGCCTAAAGATACTGAAAGACAGCAGCGATATCCTAGCCCCAACCTTGGCCCAATTCTTTAATCATTCAATTACCAGCTCTCGATTTCCCACACCTTGGAAAACAGCTAATGTAACCCCAATATTTAAAAAAGGTGACCGAAACATATGTTCTAATTACCGTCCAATCTCAATGTTGAGTTGCTTAAGTAAAGTAATGGAGAGAGACTAGTATTTAAGTATTTATACAACCACATTAAACATGCTATTACTCCATATCAGTCAGGGTTTCTCCCAGCGCACTCCACAGTAAATCAACTTTTAGAACTCTACACTGTAATTATACAAGCCCTTGATGACCACAAAGAAGTATTGTTTTTATTTTTTGACATCTCAAAAGCCTTTGATCGTATATGGTATCGCGGCCTTCTTCAGAAATTAAAGCAATTTGGATATTACTGGAAATCTTCTTTCTTGGTTCAAAGATTATCTTTATCGTCGTTAACGGCGAGTTGTCTTAAATGGTACAGAATCCTTACTGATGAATCTACAAGCAGGAGTGCCGCAGGGCTCAGTCCCTGGACCGCTTCTATTTCTTATTTTTATTAACGACAAGCCAAGTAGATATTAAATAGCATGAGATTATTTGCCGATGACACGTGTCTTTATATAATATCTGGCAATTTAGAAGCACAGTCTCCAACAATTAACCATGACCTTCATGCGATAACACAATGAGCAACTACCTGGCTTGTAGAATTTAACGCTCTAAAACCCACATCCTTGTTTATCTCCCTTAAAAATAATCCTGCTGATTTTCTAATAACTTTCAAAGATTCTGAAATCCACTCTTCACTGGGTCATAAACATCTTGGGATTACTTTCGATAAAACAGGTCAATGGAAAGAGCATGTGGAATCTCTATTAATAAACGCCAAACGTAAGCTCTAGCTACTTAAGGGACTGAAGTATATACTAGACATACAATGTCTTGAAATCAGGTATAAAAGTTTCATTAGACCGTCCCTACAATATGCAGACGTTGTCTGGGATAATATATCCGAGTATCTTGTCACCAGATTAGAAAACGTCCAGAAGGACGCTCTTAGAAGTATAACGGGTCTTACGAGCAATGTTCGTACTGATGACTTGTATACAGAAACGGGCATGGAAACATTCTCCCATAGGCGAAATATACATAAACTAGTGATTTTCTACAAAATTATTAACGGTATGACTGGTGAGGCCTTGTCCGATTATTTACCTCCTTTATCACAAACACCCCCTGTTTAAGACTATATGCTCGGCCTCAACGTGGCGCAGGGGTGTAACCCACTGGGTGTCAATCCAGACATTTGGAGGGGCTAACCAGAGCATTATGCACAACGCTAATGAAATTACACTTGGAGATCGAATCAATCGAAATGGTGCTCGCCCTGTGAGGATCCGCCAGGCAGGTGCAGCGCCGGGCTCCATGCCTCGAAGGAGCCCACCCTCAGCTACTGGAGGTCCCATCAACTCGTCTTGTGGAGCCAGGGGACGAGGATGGAGAGCTACTGGCCAACGGAAAGAGAAGACCAAACCCAAAGAGAACCCCAGTATCAACATCATGCACTGGAATGCAGAAGGGGTTACCAACAAGAAATCAGAGCTCGAACAGTTCCTGTACGAAAACAACATTGATATCTGCTGCATTCAAGAGACACACCTGCAAGAAGGAAAACCATTTAAGATCAGAGGTTACCAGATTTTCCGGTGTGATCGTAGAGGAAGAAAGAAAGGTGGGGTGATGACCTTGGTCCGAAACAGCGTGAACGCCAGCCAGATCAAAACCTTTATGGAAGAGGCAGAATATATCAAGATCAAGGTAACAACCAGCAACTCTGTGATTGAAATTGTCAATTATTACTGCCCTAATGACAAGAATCTCTCACTTGACACAATCCAGGTCCCGGACTGCCACTTCCTCATTGCGGGAGACTTTAATAGCCAGTCCCAGAGCTGGGGATACAGAACACTTGATAAACGAGGAGAAGACATTGAAGCATGGCAAGATGAAAAGCACATTTTACTTGTCAACGATCCCACAGATCAGCCTACCTTCTACTCGCGCCGATGGCACTCGACAACAACGCCGGACTTGGCATTTTGTACAGAAGACATTCACAGAAACCTCAGTAGAGTGGTCGGATCGCAGTTAGGAGGAAGCGACCACCGCCCAGTCCTCCTCTCTCTTTCTGGAAGTATTTCGACCAGTTCACCTCAACATCCAAGGTGGAACTACAAAAAGGCAAATTGGAGTCTGTTCGGCATTCGTTCTAATGAGCTTACCCATAATATAGCAGTAGAAGGGAGAAACATCAACAATGTGGTCAAGGAATTTAATTCAAGTATCCTCAAGGCTGCCAATGAAGCGATTCCTCGAGGGTTCAGGAAAAACTACCGCCCCTACTGGACAACAGAACTGCAAGCAGCACATGATAAACTAGACAAGGCCAGAGAAGATGCGGAGGGTAATCCCTGTCATGAAAACCACTTCACGCTACAACAAACTAAAGCCAGGTATCTAAAGACCAAGCTGGAGGCCAAAAGAAGAAGCTGGATGGAAAAGACGCAGGGTTTAATTTAGAGAGAGACACCACAAAACTATGGATACTGACTAAAGCACTCAATGATGAGGGTGTCAGGGGAGAGAAGATTACTCTTGAAGAAGATGGACAAACACTGACAGGAAAGATGGCAGCAGATGCCTTTGCGAAGGCATATGCAAAAGAAAGCAACATTTCTATACCACGAATGCGTCAAAGGGAGGTTAGAAAAGAGCAAAAGGAAAGAACAGACACCAACACTCACGATGCAATGAAAGTTGACATTAGTTTAACAGAACTGAAGAAGGCTATCCGCCAACTGAAAAAGAAGAAATCTCCCGGGCCAGATGGCATTACGAATGAAATGATCCAACACCTTGGTAATGCATCTCTTCGCAAGTTGCTAGACATCTTTAATCTCAGTTGGACCAATGGAGAGGTTCCTCAGTGCTGGAAGGAAGCCAGAATGACTCCTATTCTGAAAAAAGGAAAGAACAAGACGAAAGTGCTGAGCTACCGTCCTATCAGTCTTACAAGCTGCATATGCAAGACCATGAAGCGCATCATCAACCAGCGGTTGCAGTGGTACCTGGAGTCAGAGAACATTATAGTTTCAGAGCAGGCCGGATTCAGAAGATACAGGAGCACAGAAGATCAAACAACACATCTTGCACAGGTCATAGAGGACACTTTTCAAGCCAAGAAGGTGATGCTAGCTGCCTTTATCGATCTGCAGAAAGCATTTGACAAGGTGTGGAAGGATGGCCTCCTCGTGAAGCTCCGGCGCACAGGCATCGGTGGCAACATGTTCCGATGGACCAAGTCATACCTACACAATCACAGAGCTAGGGTGCTGGTGGATGGACAATCTGGACAGAATGTATTGCTGAGACAAGGGGTGCCACAAGGCGGAGTATTATCACCTACTCTGTTCATACTCTTCATCAATGACATTGTAGCAGAGCTGCCCAATGGGATCCAAGCAGCCCTCTATGCAGATGACCTCGTAATCTGGTGCACCGAGGAGTACACAACGACTGCCACGTACAGAATGCAGCTCGCCTTGGACAGAATTACAGCTTGGGCCAATCGCTGGTGTATTACCATCAACAAAGAAAAATCATCAGCCATGCTATTCACACTGTCCACCAAACCCAAGGTTGGCAATCTGACACTGGGCGGTACTCCACTCGAATACGAGGACCAGCAGACATACCTGGTAGTCACATGTGACAGAAGATTAACATGGAAGGAGCACATCCAGAATGCAGAGGCAAAGGCCAGAAGAAAGCTAAACATCATGAGGAAGCTGGCAGGAACAAAGTGGGGTGCCAATGAAAGGATCCTCAAGACCATCTACCTAGGTGCCGTACGACCACACCTTGAGTATGGATCCAGCTCATGGATGACAACAGCTAAATCTCATCAACAGAACCTCGACAGAGTACAAAACCAGGCACTGCGCATCATCACTGGTGGAATGAGATCAACACCAATAGAAAAAATGGAGCAGACAGCAGGCATTCCCCCACTTAGCAAAGGAAGGGAATGCAAAGCACTGATCCAAGCTGCAAAGTTCAAATCGTTCAATAACCACCCGATGAAGATCAGGCAAGCACAGCTGTCATCAGGAAGACTTAAAGATCAAGTTTTGTGAAAGAGACAAAAGCACTTCAAAGGAAACACCAAGAGATGTTGCCAGCACAAATAGAAGATCCAAACCACACCCTTGATCCTCCACCCTGGGAAAACAAACTAGAGAGCATAACTATTCGCACCACAGTACCTCATCTCACAACCAAAAATGAACACAGTGATGTGAGCAAGAAGGCCCTGACCCTAGCCATGCTGGAAGAAATGTACCCTCAGGAGACATGGATAAGGATCTACACAGATGGATCAGCCAAAGATGCAATTAGGAGCGGAGGTGCCGGACTGCACATACAGTATCCAAACGGACAACATGAGTTAGCTGCAATACCGACAGGCAAACACTGCACAAACTACAGAGCTGAAGTCGAAGCACTGGTTCATGCAGCTAATACCATCAGCAGAACAGTAGACCCTATTGCACAGATTGTCTTTTTATCTGATGCCCGCTCCGTCCTTGAGGCTATCACCAAAGGTAAGCTGCCACAACTTGAAGAAGCACTACAAACCATCAAATGCTTTCGGATAGCACTGCAGTGGATCCCCTCACACTGTGGAGTCCAAGGAAATGAGGAAGCAGACAAGATGGCAAAGGTGGGTGCAGAAGAGAATCAGACAGAAAACATGGTTACCCATACAGAGATGAAGACTATCATTAAGTCCCTCTATAGAACACCTCAATCAGAAGATGCCTACCATCATCTCTCGAGGCCAGAGCAAGTGACCATTTTTCGTCTCAGAACTGGACACAACAGACTAAACCAACACATATACAGGCGGTTCCACCTTACGAAATCGCCCGCTTGTCCTTGTGGAGAAGCAGAACAGACCACAGAGCAAATACTTCAATGTTGCAGTACGTATCAGCTGCTGAGAGAAGAGATCTGGCCTTTGTCAACCTCTATTCTTGAAAAGCTGTATGGGCCTGTGGAAGAACTGCAGAAAACCACAGATTTCATCTTGAGAATGGCTCTCCAAGTGTGATACCAGCGATCGAAAAGAAGAAGAAGATCAGAAACACGAAATCCTTACAATATCCACCACCAACAAAATTACACCCCATTTAGATGTCGTACTGAGCTTCAGCGTAGTTCCTTTTTTCAGGCCACTGTACGAGAGTGGAATATCCTTTCTGCTCCTGTCAAGATGTCCACCACACTTGCAGAATTTAAAAACAAATTGAAAGCTATGTCCCCTACTCGAGTTCCTCCCCCATGGTACTATGTAGGTACCAGACCGAACAACATAGCTCTATGCAGGCTTCGAAATGGTTTCCGTAATTTAAATAGACAGCTCTATGATAATTTTCTGATAGACTCTCATGGCTGCCTATGTGGTCATAATGATGAAAACAGTGACCACTACCTCTTCCGCTGTCCACTCTATAACAACCAAAGAGCCTCTTTTCACAATGAACTTGTTTCCAACAATATTCGTCTTACATCAGTAACAGCTACACAACTCATCTACGGCAATGCCAAAGATACTCCTGAGATTAATCTCCAGGTAACTACTATGCTTTGCAAATATATTGCCGAAACTAATCGGTTTAAATAGCATCTGTTCTGCTATAAACTAGTGATCTTCCCAATGCGAGCCAAGACGGTGTTGGCAGGCAGTGGGGAAGCTGCATCCTAAGCCCATCTTTTTTATTCTATTCTATTCTATTCTATTATATTCTTATTAGTTTTAGCCTATGTTCATTTGATTTATAGGCTTGTTATACTATTATAATTATATTATTTCTATAGACCTATATGTATTATATATTATATTATATGCCATCATTTGAAGCATTTCAACTGTATGTGAGTGGGAGACACGGTAATAAGATAAGTCTCCCACTAAAAAATAAATAAAAATACTGTTTAAACCAAATTGCCAGCATAATCTTACCATGATAACACGTGTTACGGGCCAATATCGTGTCAGTGGGCATATGGCCCAATATCGGCCCTTTAACGTGCATTATCAGGTGAGTTTCTGGTCTGTAGTGCTCAGGTGAAAGGTTCAGTAAGGACCAATCAGCGATTACAAGCGCGCTATTGACCTTTAATTAAATCTATGACTACCGTAGTTCAGATTTGGATTAGAAAGCGTGTAGCCTAGAGCCAAGCGCATCAAAGGTGCCGCATTGATAGAGTCCCTAACTTACACACCTATCTAACTGTCTACGTCTATTTAGATGACCCTACCACGTCATATTTACTAAGAGGCGGATAAATATTCCCATGATGTATGTGAATAGAGACTTCAGCTCTTTTGGAATTGCGCCCAATTTTAGGCATTTTTCGTGCAAACCGGAATGTGATTTTATTTGAGTGGAGACCATCAATGACCAATCAACGTGTTTGGGGCCTCTACATACCAGAGAATAAATCTGCTAACAGTATTTGAACATATCGTCTGCCAATGGAGGAATCCAGTTTTAGGTATTCCCGCCCATCTTTAGCTAAGCCCTGCCCACACTTCGCTAGTGTTGGGATCGATCGATCCCTGAGCTACCTGAATATAAATTTCCAGAAACCTATGCAAGTAAGCTGAAGCTGTTGAATATTTTGAATTTACTTTGACAGGGTGATGTTGCTGCCTGCAGCAACAGCAGCCAGTCAAATTAGTTTCAAAATATTAGCAATGTGACATAGCCTAGCTGCGCATAAAATGATTTTGTTCTTTAATTCTTGTACACACGATGGACACCTGTTCAGCGTGTACTGAATGAGTCTGATGCCGTGTGATCATTCATTACAATTCCATAAAATCACATGATTACATATATCTCAGACTGTTGAAACCATCAGCTGGTCTAAACAGGTAGTAGACTGCACCGCTCAATGAGCGCATGCCATTATAATTTTTAAATGAGGCTAATTGATTGAAAGTTGTTGCTGAGCTTTGCATTGCCAGCAACAGTTTTCACAAAGCAGCTTTAAAATAATCGCAGATTATTTATCTGGTTCACAAATGTATATATCCAGTTGTTTTGACGCGAATGAATAAACAAACAATAAATCAGATTGATTACGTCATCCTACACGTCACATACTTTATTATGACGTCATGTGATGGATAAACTGGAGTCCGTACCAGAATTAGGAACAAAAACATATTATTTGGAGACTATATATCCAGTAGCGGCTTATAATAGGGCCAGCGGCAATTGACATGTTCATTTCATCTCCACAGTTTGTCAACAACTATTAGTTGATCGTGACGTTTCTCAGTGCTCTTATCATTTTTCTGGCTACTTCACTGTGCAACCACCACCGTCTAGAATATCGTGCCAGCATATACAATGATGTGATTTTACTCTGTAAGAGACAGCAAAAATGCTTTTAACGTTGCTTTGCGCTTACTACAGTAGCATGTTGATGATGGCTCAGAGCATAGATTTTGTATGTAAATTCTAGATCCACAATGGCCCTCTCAAAAGCGGCATTTCAGAGTTCAGTATTTTCTCACGGGATGTATGGTCTCCAAACCAATATGTTTTTGTTACTAAACCTATTATATAGGTATGATTACTGTATTCTGCGGCTGTAGTAGTAGAAACATCCTACAGCTGCAATCAGCCCTTCTTCGCTTTTGCCCACTATGTCTTGTCCTCAGCCGAAATCCTTAGCTTCTTCAGGTCCATTCTTGACTTGAGTGTACCGAGTCCTGCTTTCCTGAGGTCACCTCATAGCACGCTTAGCAGATTTATGCAATGACTGCCTATCCTGGCTTTGTATTTCCTGGCTCCGAGTAGGGCGAATCCCAAGGCTCTCTGCGCTGGTGTCTCTTCTGGCATGCTTATCACACATGGCTAAATATGGACCATTTTTGCTGGGCGACTTTTACAGACAGCGGCGATGTATTACACTTATTGTATAGTGCATCGTTGGAAAGTATGCTGTCTGTCCATCGGTGTCCAGTGATGGTGCATAGGTCTTTGCGGTGGCAGGCATCGAGTTTGTCTAGAGCTGCCTTTGGAGCTGTCCTGCTGTTACAGTTTTACAGCATCAAGGATACGCAGGTTGTATTGTATAAATGTAGCCTTTTAATCAAGGGCATCTTTGATCTACGAATCGATAGCTTCCAGAAGGACTGGAAAGGTATGTTCCCCATGACGCAGCGTGCAGAAATGTCAGCAGTACTGCAAAGCAGTGAGCCCAGGATTTTACTTTTCCTTCATGGTTCGCCGCCACAGAGTGGATCATCATTTTCTTTAGTTTCATGCTTTGTAGATAAGTGTATATGGGCGAACTCTGTTTTGGATTCATTCATAAAGAGATTCTCAATTTTTAGTTTGCTTGCAGCTATTGGGAGAAGTTCGTCAATGGGTTTCTTTTCCTCATCTATGAAGTCCACATCATCGGCATATTCCATCTCTAGCGGCATGCCCAGTATTGGCACTGGGAGGTTTGGTCTTGTCTAACTTTCCCGCATGGATTTCAATGCAGCAACAAGGTAACAGGTGAAAGTCATAGGGAATAGACCTGTGGGGAGCCAATTGATATCTCAAACTCTACAGACGTCACTGACTTGACTCGCACTCTCAGTTCATCTTCATTGCAACTGGTCTGATATAGTAGATCTAGGATCTTTGAGCATTTAATTGTGTCGAAGGGTCATGACATGGCAATGCCCATTTTGTGGAAATCCCAGTGTTTGGACATGACATAAACCTATTACGTAGTCGAATAAAGTGTCAGATTAATATAGTAAATACAATTTTATTTTTGATAAAAATATGTAAATTTGTGTCTGTTCAATTTCTCTTCAAATTAGCAAAAGATAATTTTGTTGTTTTTGTTGTTGGTGGTGGTGGTGGTGGTGGTGGTGGTGGTGGTGGTGGTGGTGGTGGTGGTTTGGTTGGCGTAGAGTTCGGGTCCTTGTTCCTAATTGTCATTACTGCCTACCCTATGCATGTTTCCAATATTGTTCTGAAAAAACCCTAATACAGGCGAGACGTGTTAATGATGATCAGGAAGAATGTTCCTATAGGTTTATTTATTTTTTCCAATAGATGGAGCAAACTCTGGAACTAAGGCTTCAAGTGACCAAGTTCTATACATTCAGAGAAGCTTCAACTTGATGGCATATTATGAATTAACAACAGGGTGTTGACTGTAGGAAATCTACATGCAGAACCTTCGAACATTCATTGTAAGATGTATGCTAAAATTGGTATCCAACAATTAGCATGTCCCAGAAAACATGAGAATTATCAACTCACCCGCAATTATGCACCAATCATTTTTTTCTCTGTGTTACCGATATCCCTAGATGTTGCCATGTTACTCTTGTCAGTTGTGTGGTGTGGATAATCGCAAAAAATAATTTAGCCATTCTTTTAAGGCTATATATGCAGCTGATCATTTGCGTCAGCCAGTCAGTGAATACCTGTTCATGCACAAATGCGATTTAGTGAACTCATCCGGGGTAGTGTCGGGCTGTTCCGGTGTATCATGTTGACTCGCTGTGCCACAAGTGCATGACGAATGATGACGCTGGTTAGCATCCAGTCTCTGGGTGACGGATCCTGTACGAGACTTCCCTACGGGTAACA
The DNA here is from genome assembly GCA_034401795.1 of Chaetoderma sp. LZ-2023a. Taxonomy (NCBI): domain Eukaryota; kingdom Metazoa; phylum Mollusca; class Caudofoveata; order Chaetodermatida; family Chaetodermatidae; genus Chaetoderma; species Chaetoderma sp. LZ-2023a. Next base: position 147,254,892 of record CM067373.1, on the reverse strand, counting down.
AAAACCGGCTCCTAAGGCCGGTGGAACTCAATCGTTCCGGTGGGGCCATGCGACCATTATCGCGAACATTAAACACAACTGGCTCATCCCAAGAGTTTGTGTCACCAGTATGCCTGTTCATAGCAATTTCGTGATCTATGGACTTACAAGATTTGATTTGGTGACCTAAAATATAAGTCTATACAATGTTTTTACCTAAACAGACTGTCGAGTATGCTAGATAAAAATGAGGAGCATACGAAAATACAAGACATAGAGTCAGCCAGATGAACTTTTAAACATGGCGCTCCCAGAGGTACCACACAGACTCGTAGGTCCGCAGCGGTATCCCCAGAAGGGAGGCTCCCGTACACGAGACTTAACTAATTAAATTAATATAAGCTATTATACCTCTAAGCTGAAAGGAAAGAAGATTATCTCGGACGAAAAGTCAGGTGCCTCACGCGGGCACTACCCTTAGTGCTAGTTTGGGTGAGGAGTATTACCCTCGTGTGGACCATCGTCGCTGAATCCTTGCGAGAAGCAAGTACCTCATGCGGGCCTCCATTTCAGGAAGGTGTCGCCACGACTTAAAGCGGGGAAAGAGTAGTAGGCAAAAAAATGGGCCCACTCTAATATTTCAACCAAAATGTTTGAAAAGAAAAGACCATACCTAGTGAGATTCTGACTATAGGGTTGCGTGCTGTTTTATGTGAAGACGGGACGAACGATTCCCGAGGGATTCCCACGTCGCTGTCTTGTGTGATTCTTAGTATGCTGAATTAGTAGCCACCGCTTTATTTATGCAGCCCTTCTGCTTTGCTTCACTAGCTTTTACTTTTTAGAAACAAGAACTATTTTAGGCCGCAAATGGCAGGTATCTATTTAACTGTTAGAGATGGCTGTCATTGAGAACAGATACCCCAAGACATCAATACTGAAGACAGCGCTCATACATGTTACTTAGTAAGATCTCCGAACTGGATAAGAATCCGAACATCTCGCTCTGTAACCACATAAAACGTCACAAGACACTGGTTACGTTTCACAAAACCATATTAGGCAACTGATCTATGGGTAAGAGAGACGAATACTCACCGTAAATGTCCTTCCCGTGAGGGCATGGCAGATCTAAATATCATGCCCAGACATTTTTTACGGGATTCGGTGGGGATACGCATCTCACCCTTCACCGGTCCTATGGAACTAACCGTTTAACCTGTCGTTAGGTTTATGTACAAGCTGCCCAGTTTTGCACTGCGGTGCGGGAGGATTGCTCAGCAAGTAAAATAATAATCAAGATATGTTTTTGCAGTGCTTGCCTACATTTGGCAAAAGAGTTAATTATTAAGTATCCAAAGATATAGGGGGAATGTATGTGACACCACACCCTGGCCATCACCGCTCGGAAACCCCAACAGTTTCCCAGGGTCGGATCAGCCCATGGTGCAGATAGGGGCATCCAAACAATTAAGAAGCTACAAGGCTGAGTGGAACATGAAGAGAGACAAGATCTTAGAGTTATGAGTCTTGCCGGAGTGCGGGGCTAAATTATCGCAACTACCAGAAGAGAAGAGTGTACTACACATTTCCTAATGAAGAAATCGTCTCTAATCATATTAAACCTATCCTATCGAGCTGAATAGAAAAGGTTTTAGTCGGTAGCATGCCGGGCTAAACAGAGTTATAGCACGGACAGCGACCTCAGTGAAAATTGTTGGTGGCGGGAGAAAGTGTTGCATATATAAGTGTCGCTGTATAGTGTTTCCTACGTGCACTGCAGTCCTATATTTTCTACAACTAAACAAAACATATGTATATAAAATAACCAGAACAATCAATACAGTATCAAATGATCAGAATTAAATATTTTTAGTACAGGTTAACGAACCTACTATGGTGCGGTTAGTGAAAAACACCTTACAGAAAATGACAATAACTATAAACATACACAGAAATTATACCTAGCGGCCCTAAGACCGTTACAGTACCTTTTAGTCATCGGAACCGTTTATACGGATACGATATCATTAGAAGAGTACATTTAATGGAATAATTAAAATGTTAAGTATAGGTACTTGAATGCTCGGTCGCCATTCTTAGGTTTGGCTATCGTGTTACTGAAATTGATACGTCATTCTTTGGTTGACGTGAGTTGATGCATTCTCAGAAAGCTGGAAAGTTCCCGCAGGTTGGTTCCCACAAACAGGATTCCCACAAGCTGCCTATGACAGGAGCGGATCGAACTCAAGACTGTAATCACAATATAGAATGTCTAATGAGTAGTCAGTAAGAGATACAATAGCATTACTGCTGTGAAGAAAGTTCACGTACACCGATGGTATGGATGGAAGGTGATAACAAGCCGATCACAAGCGGGGGTTGTTAAATGCAGATGAAGATACAAAACAAAGCTTAATGATGCAGGGTACGTCAGTCAGCTCCGAAAACGCCCCGGGCAAAGTTTACTTGCTGCGGTCGAAAGCTAGAAGAAGCTGCACGACATCAGTACGGGGACGGTTGAAATACCACTTTTTGGTGAGGCCGGCAGATCCGGCGAGTCATCCACCAAAGAACATCACTGCCTCTACATCTGTAGAATCACATATTCAGGCCGTAAAGGCCTCACCGTAAGTTCGTGTTCCGAAGTAGATCTTGATAATCGTGAACAATAATTAGAAAGTTCCAAATTGCTCCCACAAGAAGGGAGTTACAAAATTGTTTTAGTGCGGTGGGTTGGGTAACTGCTAGCTACGGGAGAAAAACCGACAGAAAGCGAAGTAATATGCATATTGTCTGTCGCGCTGATAGTAGCTGGTACAGGTCCAACCTGTACGGCCCCTGGCCAAGGATGCTCCCGATCTCTGGATTGCGTCTCCTTTTATGCTACTCATGACGTCACAGGCGCAAGCTCCAACCAATCATCGGTTGAACAACAGCCATTCACCGCGTAGCTAATAATAGCGCAGTCGAATGTTCTAGAACATTCTAGAAGTTCTGCGCCCACGTGGTTATGACGTCACGGCAATATTTTGAAGATAATCAAGAAGGATTTTCCGTGGATAACTCAGCCATTTCTTAACCGATTTTGAAATGGTTTACAGATTCAGAAAGCCCGTCGAATTCTGGTCTTGATTATTGCCAGATTCTGTGGGAACAAGTAATTAAGAAAGATTACATGGTACCATCTTGGTACACTAAAAGCGTCATCCCATCTTGGTCGTAAACTACGTGCTCCATCAAAAATATCATCTAAGCGTGCGCATGCGCACTATGCGCTTTAACGAACTTAGTCGTTTTTACAACGCGATCTCTCTCATAGGCCCATATACGCTTATGGCTCTACCCAGGGGGGCGTGTTCAGGGAATGAATCCAGGACGGGCGGCGCGTACCCAGCTTGGCTGGTACGGCCGGTACCCGACCGGTCGATCCGAACTACACCAGCAGCAGAAACTCATGACCGGAATTTGTTATTTTTCCTCGTAAATAAAATTGGTTGGCTGTATTAATTTGAGATTTTATTCGACTACGTAATGGAATTTGCAACACAAAATAAGAGTTTGTTAGTAATATGATATTCTCATATAAATAAAATCGGTGGGGGAAATGCTGAACTCTATAATGCTGCCTTTGAGTGGGTCATAAACTATCAAGGGCTTTTCAGATCTATGAACAGGACCCACTTACACATGTTAATGTGCTAAATGGTAAGACTTTATGATCTGTTACAAGTTACATTTAATAGAAGAAAGCTACCCTCTGAGCTCAGCAATGGCTTGACTAGATTCCTGACAGTAATCACCCATCCAATAACAGAAACTCTCATTGTCATATCGTGCCTAGTGCTGTCAGAAATGTTAAAGAGC